>JAMWYP010000015.1:2335411-3050972 GCA_025563575.1 Acacia pycnantha
CTTTCGGATGGTTGCCGCAAGAAGAACTGGTTTTGGTTCGTGATATTTGTCAGATTTTGGAAATGTTTAGTATCAATATAACTAATTATGAATTTTATGCAAATTTTGACCAGATCTCTGCCGCTTGTATTACGTATCGGTTATAATACAAATTGTCTTTTACATTTTGAAAAAGTCCCATTGGGTCTGGACCTGACATCAGGGTCCTACTATGGAATCAAATATTATGCTCATCATAGGTGTGGCCCAACAGAGACATCTAGTACATTTGGGCTTGGAGGCACAAGATGCCCAACAAGTCCAAACCCTAACCCTAAGGTAGCCTCTATATATAGTTGGTTAACCTAAAATGTACACATCTTCTAAGCTCTCTCCTTTACCATTCTGCCTACACAGAGCACACAACCCACCCCCTTTAGGCGAAAGCCTTCATGTGTGTATACAAAGATCCTCTATTCTGGTAGGTATCTCATCAATGGATACCTAGGAGAGAGCTACTTGATCCTATATCAATATTCTAGTCCACCTAGGGCTAGACACTTATGTTCTTATGACAGAACATTGGCGCCGTCTCGTGGGGAATCGATAAATTTTTGATTCCCATGACCAAAGATGGTCACCGTGATAGTCCAGTTATAGTAAAATCAAAAGGAAAGATCAAAGCTTGAACCGAGCGCCTGCACGAAGATCTCAAAATGCACTCTTCCGTTTTTGCCTATGGTCGTTCCTGTGCTCTTTTGTTATCCTCACAAGGGCTACTTGGGAGAATTTCTTTTCCCTTGGGCTATTTCGGCAATGGAGGATGAAGACCCATTTGCAATGATAAAGCAGAGTCTCTCCTTCGGCTCAAGAAGCCTTTGAAGAACACGATGGATTCTTTAGCCTCCCCGGCGTATTCGAACATCCCAGTGAGTTTGACGGAGAAAATGAGATGGTTACCAAGATTCACCACAAGATCTTTGAGAATTGAATCAGTGCCAATCTCTTGCCTGATCCCTTCATCAGAAATTACTAATGTCGAAGTGAGTCCGAGATGGATTAACGATCTTGAGACGCCGAGATTGGAGGTGCCTGAGATTCCCGATATCCTGAGATGTGGATTTTTGAGGAAGGTAGGCCGAGATATACATTAAATCAGGGTGAGTCATATGACGCCAAGGTCCCAAGATGCCGACATTGGGTTTCTTCTTACAATCCGGGAAAAGCCTGAAAGTGTGAAGCCAATGCCAGAATACCGAGATACTATACCGGGAAAAGCTTGAAAGTGGGAAGCCAGAATCAAACTTGACGGGATGGGATAACCATCTTGGACACCGAGTTGGGTCACGAAAGCTTGTAGCTCAGTTCACGGCATTATCATGCTGAGATTCAGGGAGCGCTGAGATAGTAGGTGGAGCCGATATTCAAATCTGGATGATTAGAAATCTGGGATTAGAATTTCAGGCTGTCCTGGTTGAAACCCGAGATGACGGAGCCGAGACCAAAGCTTTCAAAGAGGGAACTGGGTTCAATAGACCGATACCGAGATGAGTACTTTAAAGACTTGAATTGTCGAGAGGACGAACCACTTCGAATATTCAATACCGGGTCCGTCTTCGGGATGCCAAGATTCGGAATGGGTCACAAGCTACTTGCTCATAGTCTCTTACCATCTCATGAAAGATTTTCTGCTAAGGTCAAGTCTTCTAAGCCCAACCTTACAGTTTTCAATATTCACTATTTTATTGAATTATTTCATGCATCTATGACCATTTGATTGAAAATGTAAAAGCAAAGTGCACTGGGACCCAAAGTCCATTCAAAGCCAATGTCATCACGGTTTGAAGGCATAATGTGTCATTTGGGTCCGCCATGATGTGTTCATTTCTCATTGGTTGAAGACATGCTTGATAATTGAATATTTTATACACTTATTTTTATCTCTTGATTATTTAGGACTCTTTAGTTAATAAATAATGGCTTTTATGTTCATTTGGGCTTTGGGCCTTTGATTACATTTTAGCCATTTTTAATAATAGAATTTCAGTTTTACATTGCTTCACTATTTTTACCATAACTCTTGAACCAGACATCGGATTTGCCTCATTTTTGTCTCATATTTCAGATGATTCAGAGAGCTACAATTGTTATGAAGACATAAAGAGCAAATTCGGACAAGAGGGCGGTCGATTTTGGAGCCGAAGTCAGATGTACAATTCTGGATTTTATTTGGACTCGAATTTTGTAATTAAAGTCCAGCTTTATTTTATTTCTGTTTTGGGCTGAACCATTAAAGCCCATTTCATTTTTAGGTTAAGTTTAAGTTAGTGGCAGCCACAAACATTATTCATTCACGTTTTTATCATTTGTGTGGATCAAAATAGAAGTTTTGAAATTCTCTCAACTGTTCTTCATATGTTCTTCGCGTTCTTCGTGTTCTTCGTCTGTTCTTCTGTTTTCCCAGCCATGCTAGGCTAAACTTCTGTGATTAACCCAACGTTGAGGATTCCATGATTTGTCCAGAGAGCTTGTGCTTAATCGGTAACTTTACTCGATCCTATTTTCATCTTATCGGATTCGATTTCTGGAAATAGTTCGAATATTAGATTTAATATTCGGTTTGGTTCATCCCAAGGACTGAGTTCGAACTAGGTTACAGTGTTGCTGTGCGATTGCACAGTGAGACGCCACTGTTCGGACATATTCTAGGCGATCGTCTAGTCGAGGGATTCTCTGGATGAATGCAGAGATTTCGGTTCATCCAGAACCAAACGTGAGTTAGTTGTATTTCGTTCAATGATGGAAGTTTCTGGAATCTAAACGTTGGGTTGATCTTTTTTAATCTGTTTCTGTTTATTTGATTCTGTTTATTTCGGAATATTAGATATTTGATTCGTTTCTGTTTCTGTTTATTTTCGTTTTAATCTGTTAATCAAAAACCCCCAATTTTATTGTTCTGTTTCGCTGTTGTTGTTAATCAAACCCCCTGCAAGTTCGTTGGGAAACGACCCAGGTTCCCTATTTCTGCAAATCAATTTCGAACTTGGTTATTTCGAACTTGTTAAATGAAGTAGAAAGACAAATACCCTCTGTTATAACATATGTCGCAGAAACCATTAAAGGCCTTCGACTAAATCAGCATGATTTGCTGTCATAGAAGTGTGATATAGAACACCTAAAGCAGAGCTTCATAAAAATTTGGAAATTGATCACTGATCAATGTCAAGGTCCTTTTCTTGCTGAGGGAAAGTATATAGATTTCAATTCTTTTGAGGAGTTGTTAATGATACTTGCAATGCATGTCTTGAAGAATGCCGAAGTTCAGTTAAATATTTGTAGAGCTTCTTTGATTTCCAATTGCTGTATTACTTTAAGGGATCAAGGGTCTTGTGTTCTACAACTTCACCACTCATTGGGTACCATGAAGATATTACCATTGATTTTGAGAAGAGAGTTTGGTTACTTGGAAGCAAACGTCAAAATTAAATCCAAAACAATGGCTGAATAAAAATCAATGGTTTTATGTTAATGGTGGTGAAAATGGGAATAATAGTTGTCGTGGTTCTAGAACTGATTTTACCACTGTTCAACTGAATGTAAGGGTTTGCGGGATCTTTTGCACGTCCAGCAGTGGTAAACTCCATGTAATACTCTAAAATCACACTTAGGTAAAAATCATAAAATGAGTAAATAATACCTATTAAAAAATAGGTGAATATGAGGTCTCAAACACCTTGTATTGAGTTTACCTTGTTGTTAGGGTAATCTCCCTTGAAATTAGATAAATTGCAATTAGGTCCCTAAAATGTTGAAAATTGCATATAGGTCCCTAAATACATTATGGGTTATAAATACCCCGTGAAAGCTATAAAAGAGGCAAGTAAATATCTATTTGAAATAGGGAAGGATATTGTCCCTAATTTAGGTAATTTATTAAGTTACAAACTTGGAGAAATTGAAGGAAAATACTCAAAAAGTATTGAAAAGACCATAATGCCCCGTGAATATTAATATAATGCGTGAGGCATAAAACACTAATGTCAGTATAAAAGTTGTGAGGTAATGAGTATTTCTAAATAATAAAATTATCAACTATTGATAAGAAAGTAATTAGGAAATTATTGGCTAATTACTTAAGCATAAGCAAAGGAAATTCAGAGATAATTATGTAAAACCCTAAAATTAGTGGTTTTTGGCCAAGAATTAGTAAAAAACATATTTTCTAATTAATTGGAAATTTCGGAGAAAAATAGTTGAGTTTAGGTATTTTTAAGCCTAAATACAAGAATGGACCAATTAGGGATTTTTGTGGAATTTTTGGGGAAAATTAAATAAGTAAATAATTAATTAAATAAAAAATAAATATTTATTAAATAATTAAAGGGGCCAGCCGAATTATGCCCCAAGAAAAGAAAAAAAAAATAAATGAAAACTTAGGTTGGAAGTTTTGTATTATAATATAATATAATTAATTAAAGTGGAATAGAGTGAATAGTAATTCAATAATTAGGAAACGGATCCTATCTAGAGATCTAGGAATGGGATTTCCAAAGTCAAGATAAAATATTGATCAGTGGAATTTTATCTTCCGTTAGACTCTTCCTAAGTTAATTCTGAAGCCGATTGTGCATTTTCCTAATAAAACAAAATAGGGAAAAATGTAGATAGGCACATTTTTGGATATGAAGAAAATAAATTCTAACTCAACATCTAGGAATGAGTTTGAATTTATCTAGACATATTTGGAATCAGTGAATTTTTCTCTAGAGATTGATGATTCAAACGAGTTTCAGAATCTGGACTCGTATGGACACGTTTTCGAGAAACTTCTACTGAACACGAATGCCCTGTATGGAACCAAAATTTAGGTTAACTTGGACATTTCTAGTAAGTGAGAACTTGTCTTCAAAGTTGTAAATCCAGAATTTTGAGATTTTCCGAGATTACGCGAAACGGGGACTGATCGGGGAAATTCTGCTAGACCGGGCATAAAGCAAGCCTAGTCACCATTTTTGGACCAATGGGAGGCTGCCACATCAGCCCTTGATGTCGACCAAGAGGGAAGAATGGTCAAGATCTTGCCTTGATGAAGAAGTTGCATCTAATGGTTGAGAACAACTTGGAAAATGACATTTGTGTCCTTAGAAATTTCTATAAATAGGCATGCAAAGCTCTTGGAATTCTTCACACCATTCTTTCTTGCTTTGGCCGAAATCTAGAGGAGAAAGAAGAGAGAGAAGCTCTGGAAAATTTTGAAGCGAAGCTCTGTGTAAGTTTTCCGGTACCGAGCTTTTAGCTTCCGTAGTTCTTTCGTAGTTTTAGTAGAACCGTTAGTTAGATCTAGGAAGTAGGAGATGAGATTCCTATTCTTGTTTTTATGCCTCATTGCATTGAAAGATGCCCGACGAGGTAAAAACATAGTAGGGATTGAGTCTCGAAAGTTGAAAGTTATAATAGCAAGCTTTAAGCTTTCGTAGCTCTTTCAATAGTTAGAGTAGCCTTTATTTTTCAAAGTATGATTAGATATCATATGATAGGGCTATTCTAGTCATTATTTCGAAAATATGTTGGAGTAGGAGCTATGTCAAAATTTTGGAAAAGTGGGGCCAAGTAGCGAAGTCGTTGGCGAAATTCCGCCAATTAGGGGTATAGGGGCAAAATGGTAATTTTTACCTAAAATGCCGGTCGTAATGTCAAATCACTAATGAAAGTGATATTACCCTTATAGGATATCGAAACTCGATTTGCCGCCGTTACACGCCCAGCTCTTAACTTAGCTTCAGGATCGGGAGGACCGAGGTTCGAGGAGAAGGACAAGCAGCACGCCTAGGAATCGCGGCTGAAGACTTCTTTCTGTTATACTTTTGAAACACTCTTGTACCGCTGTTTAAATAGCAAGACATGCTACCGTGGGTATTTTAATATATATATCAGTTACTCAATCGCTCCGGTGCTCTACTCTGATCATTTTGAAATGATGTTTGATGAAAAAAAAAATTACTGCTTTTGAAAAGTTGGGATGTTACACTCAACATGGACTCAATCCCACATTTAAAAGAGTATATCCTCCTTATAATTCCTCACTTGAAGGTGCTTCAATTCACCATGACGAAGCGTGTCACTACTGATTGAAATTTACAGTGACCAATCCTGAATATTATTATGGTACCATCCATTGATTCTGGTATTTCCATTTGTCAATTTATTTTGAATTGCCTTGGTGATTGGCACTTGGAGGCACGACTATTTAGTCTTGCTCCTAGTCAATCATTCTCAAATGAGGCTTTAATTGGAAGTCTTAGAAATCTCCTCTCAGAAATACATGAGCTAATGAGCCGAATATATGAGGTGGAGTTGTATTTGCTGCTACATTACACTTGATTTCAAAAGACCTAGAGGAATGATATCAAACACAGATGTCAATGAAAATATACTCACTGCACAGGAGCATCTCCTTGCAAAATTTTTGAAGGTGATCCCGGTTTATACCGAATCTGGTTAAAATCCCGGTTCCGTGTACACTTTTGAAGGCGGACCCGATTAAACCGAATCTAGTTTAAATCGGGATCCGTGTTATTTTTTGCGGCAAAGGAGAAAAAGCAGACCCGGTTTAAACTGAATCTAGTTTAAATCTGGGATCCGTGTGTGACGACAATGCCGTCCAATCTATAAACATGTATGAATTCTGAGTAAAGAAACTCGTTTTCGAAAATCATGTCCAAGATAAACATGTATGAATTCTGAGTAAAAAAACTCGTTTTCGAAAATCATGTCCAAGATAAACATGTATGAATTCTGAGTAAAGAAACTCGTTTCCGAAAATCATGTTCAAGCTAAACATGTATGAATTCTGAGTAAAGAAACTCGTTTTCGAAAATCATGTCCAGTCTAAACATGTAGGAATCTGAGGTACATAAACCCGTTTCCGAAAATCATGTTCAAGTTAAACATGTAGGAATCCGAGGTACATAAACCCGTTTCCGAAAATCATGTTCAAGTTAAACATGTATGAATTCGGAGTAAAGAAACTCGTTTTCGAAAATCATGTCCAGTCTAAACATGTAGGAATCTGAGGTACAGAAAGCAGTCTTCGAAAATCATGTCAAAGCTAAACACGTAGGAATCTGAGGTACATAAACCCATTTCCGAAAATCATGTCGAAAGAAAACATGTATGAATTCAGGGTAAACAAACCCCTCTTCGAAAATCATGTCCAATTTAAACATGCGTGAATCCGAGGTACACAAACTCGTTTTCATGGATCATGTTGCGACGATAATACCGCCAGGTCTATTTTTGCAGTTAATTGGACCCCGGAAAAGGGTGGAGTTCCATCCCTACGAAATGGATGAAGCGGACCCCGGTTAAACGAATCGGTTAAAATCCGGGCTCCGTGGAGATAATGGTTAAAACGTGCTACCTTTGGGACACGATAAAGCCGAGATAAATTCTGTTTAAAATTTTGCAGGAAACAAAGACAGAAGGCGGACCCCAGTTATACCAAATCTGGTTAAAATCAGGGATCCGTGTAAAGTTCCGAAGGAGGACTTGGTTTAACTGAATCTAGTTTAAATCTGAGTTCCGTGTGAAGATCCCGTTTAAACCGAATCTGGTTAAAATTGGGTTCTGTGTAAAGGCGGCAATGCTGCCAAGTCTTGAAAGTCCTTTATTGGATTATTTGCGACGACAATGTCACCAAATTTATTTGAATGATTGAGTTCTGGGTAAACAAACCCGTTTTCAGAAATCATAAACCCGGAATCTCGGGTAAGCATGCAAGGAAGCCCAACAATGATGAACACCTGGTCCGAGTTGGAAAATAACACATCCTGGTAGCTCAGAAACCTGAACTACCAGGCGGGGGGCAACAGAGTGAATAACGAGTGGTTAGTGGAAAAGCATGATTATCAGTAACCGGGATTATTGCAAACCAAAATGGAAAGCAAACTCGGACAAATATCCGAAATGAGTACATGTCGAATGATGTGGCAGACTCGATTTAAACTGAATCTAGTTAAACCAAGGATCTGTGTACAGCTAAGAAGGCGGACTCGATTTAAATTGAATCTAGTTTAAACCAGGGATCCGTGTAAAGCTAACTCGATTTAAACTGAATCTAGTTTAAACTAGGGATCCGTGTAAAGCTAAAAAGGCGGACCCGATTTTAACTGAATCTAGTTAAAATCCGGGGCCCGCATTGAGGCGGAAAGTCTATTTTAAAGTACTTTATTGGATTATTTGCGACGGCAATGCCGCCAAACCTATTTGAATGACTGAATTCTGGGTAAACAAACTCGTTTTCAGAAATAATAAACCCGGAATCTCGGGTAAGCATGCAAGGAAGCCCAACAATGACGAACACCTAGTCCGGGTTGGAAAATAACACATTCTGGCAGCTCAGAAACCTGAACTACCAGGCTGGGGGCAACAGAGTGGATAACGAGTGGTTAGTGGAAAAGCATGATTATCAGTAACCGGGATTATTGCAAACCAAAATGGAAAGAAAACTCGGACAAATATCCGAAATGAGTACACGTCGAATGATGTGGCGGACTCGATTTAAACTGAATCTAGTTAAACCAGGGATCCGTGTACAGCTAAGAAGGCGGACTCGATTTAAATTGAATCTAGTTTAAACCAGGGATCCGTGTAAAGCTAATAAGGCGGACTCGATTTAAACTGAATCTAGTTTAAACTAGGGATCCGTGTAAAGCTAAAAAGGCGGACCCGATTTTAACTGAATCTAGTTAAAATCCGGGGCCCGTATTGAGGCGGCAAGTCTATTTTAAAGTACTTTATTGGATTATTTGCGACGGCAATGCCGCCAAACCTATTTGAATGACTGAATTCTGGGTAAACAAACCCGTTTTCAGAAATCATAAACCCGGAATCTCGGTGATAGAGTATATCAACCCGGAATCTCGGTGATAGAGTATGTAAATCCGGAATCTCGGGTAAGCATGCAAGGAATCCCAACAATGACGAACACCTGGTTCGGGTTGGAAAATAACACATCCTGGCAGCTCAGAGGCCTGAACTACCAGGCTGGGGGGTAACAGAGTGGACAATGAGTTGTTAGTGGAAAAGCATGATTATCAATAACCGGGATTATTGCAAACCAGAATGGAAAGAAAACCCGGACTAGTATCCAAAATGAGCACACGTCGAACGATGTGGCGGACTCGATTTAAACTGAATCTAGTTTAAACTAGGGATCCGTGTAAAGCTAAGAAGGCGGACTCGATTTAAACTGAATCTAGTTTAAACTAGGGATCCGTGTAAAGCTAAGAAGGCGGACCCGATTTAAGCTGAATCTAGTTTAAATCAGGGATTTGTGTAAAATTGAGAAGGTGGACCCGATTTTAACTGAATCTAATTAAAATCTGGGGCCCGCATTGAGGCGGCAAGTCCATTTTAGATTTCTGTATTGGAATCATTTTCGCGACAACAATGCCGCCAAGTTTATTTGATTGAATTTGGGTAAACAAACCCGTTTTCATGAATCATGAACCCGGAATCTCGAGGTTAGAGTATATAAACCTGGAATCTCGGGGATTAAAGTTTATAAACCCGGAATCTTGAGGTTAAAGTATATAAACCTGGAATCTCGGTGTTAAAGTTTATAAACCCGGAATCTCGGTGTTAAAGTAAATAACCCAGAATCTCGGGGTTAGAGTATATCAACCCGGAATCTCGGTGAAAAAGTATCTAAACCGGAATCTCGGTGTTTGAATATATAACTCGGAATCTCGGAGTTAAAGTATCCAAACCCAAAGTCTCGGTTTAAAGTATATTAACCCGGAATCTCGGCGTTAGAATATATAGCTCGGAATCTTGGGGTTACAGTTTATAAACCTGGAATCTCGGTTTAAAGTATATAAACCTGGAATCTCGGGTCAACACGCACGGAATCCCAACAGTCGCGAACACCTAGTTCGGGTTTGAAAAGTAACACATCCTGGCAGCTCAGAAACTTGAACTACCAGGCTGGGGGGCAACAGAGTGGACAACGATTTGTTAAGTGGAAAAACGTGTTATCAATAACCGGCATTAATGCAAAGTATAAAGTTTAATGCAAGCTCGGACAAGTATCCGAAATGAGCACGTTGAACGATTTTCACAAACAGTAAGTATTTTCCATTTATTGTGATTTTCTTACATGTTATTAAATGCAGGAATATAAACCAGACAATTAGCCCGAGAAAATTGCTACGAAAGCAAATTTGGATTCAGGGGATCTCGAAAAGCAGTCAATTAATCTCGGCAGCTCAGAGACCTGAACTACCGAGCTTGGGGGCAACTGTTATGGAATCAAATATTATGCTCATCATAGGTGTGGCCCAACAGGAGACATCTAGTACATTTGGGCTTGGAGGCACAAGAGGCCCAACAAGTCCAAACCCTAACCCTAAGGTATCCTCTATATATATATAGTTGGTTAACCTAAAAGGTACACATCTTCTAAGCTCTCTCCTTTACCATTCTGCCTACACAGAGCACACACCCCACCCCCTTTAGGCGAAAGCCTTCATGTGTGTATACAGAGATCCTCTATTCTGGTAGGTATCTCATCAATGGATACCTAGGAAAGAGCTACTTGATCCTATATTAATATTCTAGTCCACCTAGGGCTAGACACTTATGTTCTTATGACAGAACAGGTTCCAACATTATCATGTTCTTAATCCGCGTCATCAAGTATCTTGGTTTTGTCAATAATATTTCATTCTTTACATAAAACATTAATTCGTATTATTAATATAAAATTTGATTGGAATGGTTCTTGAATGCGATGAAGGCACATTGGAGAAAAAGTTAAGTGAACAGATGTTGTCGGTGTAGGTTGATTTCTTTACACAACATTCAATTTACAATAAAAAATGCATTTATTGTCATATTTAACTACTCCCTCTATTTCTATGTATAAGGTCTCATTAACCGAATTGAGTTATTTAAAAAAATAGTTAAAATAAGTTAAAAGTAATAAATCTATAAAAAAATATACTTTTTTACATATGTCATTACTTATAAGTGGGTAAATAAGAGAGTAATAATAAGAAAAATGATAAAAAAAAAAAAAAAGAGAGCGTATGGTGGAAAATTAATTAGGTGTAATATGGGTCAAAATTTATTAATTAATGCTTAAACAATTCCAAAGAGGACCTTATAAAAGGGGACGGACTAATTCAAAAAATAAAACCTTAAAAATAAAAGACAGAGTAAAACCCAAACCTAATAATGTATGGAACTAATAAATTAATAAATATTATCAAAAAATAAATTAATAAATACAAGAAGCAAAATATCAGCAACTTGCATTAATATAACATTGACTTAGGAGCACAATGTAAGTCCTCTAGTTCCAATTACTGTCTATATATACATGTAATATTTGTATAGCACATCTTACATCTATAGAAGCAAGACTCTCCGTTTGTGTCCAAACCAAAAAAAAATGCTTGGTTTTGTGTGTTTTGCAGCATTTCTCTTTCTCCTTTTTCATTCCCATAGAAGAAGCCGATATTACAGAAACCCCCTCTTTCCAGATTGGCCTCTATTTGGAATGTTGCCACCAATTCTAAAAAATTTGTGGCAAATTCATGACTTCGCAACTCAAATTCTGCAAAGAAATGGTGGTACTGGTAATTTCCTCGGACCTTGGTTCACCGGAATGGACTATTTGGCAACCTGCGATCCCATGAACGTACATCACATTTTGAGCAAGAATTTCCCCAACTACATTAAAGGCCTCGAGTTTCGTGAGATTTTTGAACCTTTTGGAGATGCCATTCTCACTACAGATTCAGATGCCTGGAAATACCACAGAACACTCTTCCACTCGTTGTTTAAAACCAAGAGTTTTGCGATGCTTCTGGAGAAGAATGTTCGAAAGAAAGTGGAAAAAAGTCTCTTTCCTGTTCTGGATCATGTAGAAAGGGAAGGGATTGAAGTGGATCTACAAGCCATGTTCAATCGCTTCAACTTTGACATTGTTTGCTCCAATGTCTTAGGATATGACCCACAAAGCTTTGCCATCGATTTCCCCAAAGTTGCATGCGAGACAGCTTTTACTGAAGTAGAGGAGTCTTTATTCCTCAGACACATAGTTCCTAAAAGCATATGGAAGCTTCAGAGTTGGCTTCAAATTGGACCAGAGAAGAAAATGTCACGAGCATGTGAAGTGCTTGACCGATTCCTCTATGAAAGTATAGCAACAAAGAGAGAAAATCTCACCAAAGACAACGTCGAAAAAGATGAAGAAAACGATGACTTGCTAACATGTTTGATGAGGAAGGAAGAAGGAAAAGAACATGCAAGTGACAAGTTTCTTAGGGACGCTGCTTATACTCTTTTTCTTGCAGGAAGCGGCACTATAACTTCAGCTCTCACATGGTTCTTTTGGCTTGTTGCTAAGCACCCTTCTGTAGAAGAGAAGATTCTTCAAGAGATCAAACAAGAAAAGGAAGAAGAAAAAGATCAAGTATATCTCCATGCTGCTCTATGTGAAGCTATGAGACTGTATCCTCCAGTACCTTTTGAGCGGAAGCAAGCAATACAAAAAGACATACTTCCTAGTGGACATAAGGTTGGTGCTGGTACCATGATGATATTATCTTTGTACGCAATGGGAAGGTGTGAAGAGACATGGGGAAAAGATTGCTTGGAATTCAAGCCAGAGAGGTGGATCTCAGAGAGAGGCAGTATTGTTCCCATACCGTCATACAAGTTCATTAGCTTCAACTCAGGACCAAGGATTTGTATGGGTAAGGACTTGTCCTTCATTCAAATGAAGATGGTGGCGAGTTCTATTTTGAGGAATTATCAAATTCATGTGGCGGAAGATCATCCTGTTTATCCTTCATTCTCAATAATGCTCTTTATGAAGTACGGTCTCAAAGTTCGAATCACAAAAAAGGGGTTACGGAAAAATGAATGAACGATGAGCCTAAAAGTCTACAACTCCGTCTTTTTCATTTATGTGTAGGTATGTGGAACTATATTCTATGATGATATGCTTGTATTGGATGATATATATTATAACTAAGTTGTGGTATGCTTGTATTCACCATCATATGTGTTGCTCCTTATAAGAGATAAGTTCTATTTCTTGGGATGCTTGTTATATGCACCGTCATATATATGTTGCTCCGTGTAAGAGATAAGTTATTTTTATTTTATTTTTATCATTTATATTTCAATTTACTACGCTTTTTAAAGAGTTTTGGTGGAGGGGATTGTGAATTTTAAATGTTATATTACAAACTTCCATTTATGTTGCTCCATCTACGTACTTGTGGTAGGGTGACATAAATGTTCGTTTAAAACTTTCATAAATGTATTCGTTTTCACCCTCAGAAGAGAATCTATATTCTCCCGTTGAGTATTGATAGCGACTTCGGCAAGTGCACCGATAGTTACAAGTAATAAAGTATGTGAGAAAGAGATCGTCCCACGAGGAATAGTACTCCAACCACTAATTCGTTATTTAAGCTTTAGTTGGATCAATGAGTAATAGGGGTTGATTTGTAACCAAACAGAATTTTTAAGGAATTTAATCAAGAAAAGCATTCAAGATTAAGAATCTCAAAAACGGTTGTTTAGAAAAGATGATCAATAAATAAAAACGCAGCTAGGGCATAGAATTCCCCTATGTTCCTCTAAGTATTTGAATTAAGTCCCTAATTGATTATTATTCTCACGACTGACGACCAATTCTCTAAAATTAGACTAAGTCTCAATGTCTTGATGCTACCTTAATCCGTTATTTTTGAAAACAACCTAATGTCTTAGTATTGTTTGGAAAAATCAATTTGTTTACCAGAATTATAAGATCGCATAAATTCGTAAGCCTATGTCTAGGTCATGCAATTCTATGATAGATTAACGGTTCTAGTTAAATATACCAACATATCTATTGTCATACACTAACCTATGAACAATCTAAAAGGCGATCACTCTTTAAGAAAGCGTTAAGCACAGATAATCCATTCAGTCAAGAAAACAATAATCAAATAAGATTCCAAATAAATGCTTTAAATTCACATAGGGTTAATCATCGCCCTAACTACTAAAGAAAACTAGCCAAGCATGGCTAGGTTAACAAATTAAGAAAAGATGAAAATCAAACTCGTTCTTGTGTCTCTAACTTCTCGGCTTGCGTCTCGACTCCGCGTGTTGCTGCTTCTTGAATTCCGATCTGTGTCTCTTTTCTTCCTTTTGTTCTCGCTGCGTCTGTCGTCCTCTCTTTAATTGCGTTGTGCTTCTTTCGCGTAGCGTCTTCAATTCTGTCCCCGTCTTCGTCCCTTTTCTCCTCGTATATATAAGAGGTACGCTCGGGTATTCACGTGATCTTCTCGCTGGTATATTCTTTGCTTCTTAATCTTCGATATTGATTAAAGATATTCGAGCAAAAAGATATTGATTAAAGATATCATATCTTTTGGCTTTTTTTTCTCCCTACGTGATCTGCTTCTTTTTTGGCTATATCCTATCACAAATAATCCTTCAACAATTAAACCTCTGTGACAGTTGCTTCCTTGTGAGGATCACGCTTTTTGTTCCAATTTCTTGATATAATATATTATATTATATATTTTTCTTAATTTAATTTGTTGCCTCTCTTAGATCACCTAATATCTCTGCACAATAAAATAGGATATCAATAGATTTTGTTGTTATAATATTCTTTTATCCTAGATTTAATTAAAAGATAGATAAATATATAAAGATAATTAAATAAGTACAAAATATCAATAAATTCAATCTAATATATCCCAGAATTTACCCTTATTTAATTATAAAATATCTACTTATCAAGTATTTATTTTATGAATTAATAAATGTGAGTAAAATCTGAGGTTAGGTGGGGAGGAAAAAATATTAAATATTATGAGGTGGGAACGGACTTGGAAGCTTGTGTGCAGAAAATGAAACCAGTTTTCCAGTATGACTTTAATGTCTTCCCATATGAGGTTCCCAGATCTGGTTGTGGCCTCATTGCTTGTTTGTTTTCAAAAACTTTGGAAAAATCTTATCAATCTACTTTATTTAAATACTTGAAAGCACCATTATTTTTTCTAAGCATGGGATATTAAAAAGAAAAACGACATTTTGGCTCGACATGGATCCTTTGTTAATTAAAGATCCATGCACTCTTGATATTTTTCAACGCGTGCTGTTGCCAATAATCATTTTATAAAATTTATGAACACATTAAATTATGTAAATTTATTATGTTATTAAATTTAATGAAAAATGTTAAGAAATATTCCCCGGCGTGACACTCTAGTACAGTGGACATCGTCTGTCACGCAAGAAGTCGTTGAGCTTTCTTCTTTGTTAATAAATAGCACCTGTGTCACTTACTGACTTAGCTTCCTTTCATGTACATATAAGTCATGTTTCAAATTTTAATGAATGGTAGTTAAAATCTAAAATAGTGTGGCATCATATAGAGGGCAGAACTAGAAAAGAACAAAATGGTTGCTTCCTCCTGTCCTAATTAACAAGTATAGAACCTAGTGAGGATATTAACTTTGGTTTAAAATATAAAACATTAATTAAACCACTTTTATCTTTCAAAATTATAATTTTTCTCCTATCCAAGTTGACTGCAAAAACTTGTTCGCCTCGCAAGTGTACGAGTTTCGCAAGTAATAAAGTGATAAGTAAAGTATATATCGTTCCTGCGAGCATTTCTTTAACAAATCGATCAAGTAAGAGGCTTAGTGAATTTCATCAAGTTGAGCTAGAACAAAGTTTTAATTTGGAATGAGAATTTTTAAAAGACTATTTCTAAAATATAAAATTGATAAAGGCAATTGATTCTTTGACTTCAAGGATAATTGAGCCTAATACTCTTTTTCCCCTTTTTGCATTTCATAAAACTTGGTTAATTTCCTCTCTAGTAGCATTTCAATACATATATGTAAACACTTGACCCGCTCTCTAAAGTCAAAATCAAGTTTCTCTTCTCATTAAAATGCACAATCTCTTGCTACAATTAATGAGAATCAATATTTAAGCAACAACCCTAATGTGACAATGCAAGGTTAGTAAATATATATCTATTTTACCAAAAAACCATCCATTTATCAAGTAAACTTCAAGACAAGCATGATTTCAATCAAGTTCTACACCTAGATTAGCTCTCTCAAGTCAAAACCTAAGTGAATAAATCATCTAAATGGAGGTCAATCACTTAGAAGCATTAAGCCAAGGTTGAAATCAACACACACACACACACACACACACACACACACACACATATTTATCTACCAAAAGATAGGAATATTCAAGTATTAATCCATACAAAGGGTCAAAAGAACCCTATAATGAAAGATTTAGCTACTCATGTTCAAATACAAAGAGATTCTAAGCAAAGATACTGAATACATGAAGAAGCTAGGAGGAGAAGAGGAGAAAAGAGGAAGAACCAAGGTGAAATCCCCAAAATCTCTCTTAGGTTGAGCACCCAAAGTCTTCAAAGTTGCCAAGATCTCTCTCCCAAGCTCTTCTCTTGTGTGCCCACTTGTTCCCTTATGCAAAAAGTGTGTTTTTCGGCCCTTCCCTTTAGATTAAATAGGGTTTTTCTGTTTCTGGTTTAAAAAACACGCAGCTGTACTTTCTGCACTTTTTCACGACTGGCTGCGGTCAGTTGTCGACTTGCCGCGGCCAGTGACACAGAGAGCTACTTGCTGCGGCCAGTTGTACAGGTTCCTTCTAACTTTGTATTACTTCACTTCCTTTATTTGTTTCCTTGTTTCTTGATTCTTATAGAGCTTCAAAACTTGTCTCCATCCTCCTACAAAAGAGAAAGGAATTATCAATTCTCAATTGAATTACAAACTCTACAAGATATAACAAGAATTTCTTTGATTTTGCTTGATACTTTGATATGCACATTTTCTTCTATACACTTTATTTTCTATGCATACTTTAAGCCCAAAATAGGTAAAAGTGACAGAAAATGTGCTGAAATGTTGTCAATTTCTAAGAGTTAACAACTGTACATGTTAGATTGATTTTCATCAAAGGTAGTTTACAAATACAAATGATTAATGAGAGTATTTAAAGGAAATCAACACATTGTTTTAACAAATAATCAATTTAACTAATTTTCTTAATATTAAGGATCCAAGGAAATATTACTTGATATTTAGATTTGACTTTCTCTCCTTAAATCAGTGTTGTGTTTTGTATAAAAACAACTAATTTTTTTAAACTTCATGAAAACAAGTAAATAGAGGGAATTGGATTCCTTGCTCGTCCTTGGGACGAGTACGGATGAGCTTCAGACCGTCCAAATTAGATCTGGACGGTCTAGATCTGATCTTTTTTTCATTTTTTATAAAAAATAATTTTAATAGGTAGAAAATCTAAAATAAAGATAATCTTTCAACTAACATTTTTTCAAAAAAAGATTTTTTCATGTAAAAAAATAATTTAAAAAAAAAAACTAGACCGTCCAGATCTAAATCTGGAGAGTCAAGAACTCGTCCATACAGATGAACTCTCCCTATTTGACCAAAGGACGAGCTGGGAATCCGGTTCGTAAATAGAGACATAGGAAGTGTGTGTGTATTAGTTTGAGCACGTGTGTTTATGACTTTATGTATATTTCTCACACCTCAATTCAAACACAATTATTTCTGTATGTCTGTCTGTGTAATTAAATACTAGTAAGATATGTAGCTTTTACTGGTAGGGATAGACGGATAATGATTAGCTGTAATATATGAAGGGCGGGGGGCTTCTTGGACGTACCTGCTAATTACTTCAACTGAGGTTTTGTCCTAAAATAAGGGTGAAGCCTTGCAAATATATTTAATAGATCAGTACTATAAGATAGGCTCAATTAATATGCATACAACTGTCTCGGTACGTATACCATCTCAGATAGCTAGCAAGCTAGCCAAATACTAGTTGAAAACAAGATATTGGATATAACAATGGCGCCAACATGCATTAAAGGATTTAAATTTCATATGAAGCAGCATGTACGTACGTAGGTATGCTTCTGCACAAGTGGTTAGCAGGTTCAAGTATTAATTTACACCACACAATATTAATACTTTGACATCTACACACACACACACACACACACACACACACACACACACACACACATATATATATATATATAAGCAAAGCCCTTCATACAATACTCTTCTTGTCTTTGTTTAAACTTAATTTGCATTTTAGGTTCCCTCATCCCTGTATATTATTTGGCCATTTCAATGTATGGTTATTGATAATATATGTAATCTAAGTATGGAGGACAGAGTTGCAAAATTTACCAAAAAATAACTAAATACGTACAGGATATGTGAAGTGTGATTAGATGATTGAATGCCCGTTTGGTTTGATTCCTGTATCATGAATATCCTAATGTACATTTTACTAATTACTATCAGTATTTTTGGTTGGAGCTTTGTAACAATAAGTACCAATATTGATATTTGCCTAAAGGTATGTAATATCATCCATAGTGAAGAGCATTTGGAAACTCGTTTAGAATAAAACTTCAATTATAAAACCAACTCAGTAATATATTCAAGTGAGCTCTTGTCCATTAGTTAAGAGTTTGAATCACACTTACTTTGTATATATAACAACCTAATTAAAAGTTGTCTACCTTTTGTCCTTAATACCTTGGAAGAGTTTAGGTTCGGATATTGGCAGAGTATATAGATATGGGAAAATTTCTTTAAGGTCTCAAGGAACTAAGAAAATATCAAAAAAGTCTCAATGAAAATTTAGATGTCAGAAAAGTCCTAAAGAATTGTTAATCTCACAGATGAAGTTGTTAATTCCACATATGGGAGTTGTTAATCTCACAGAAGGAGTTGCTAATGAGACTTTTGTGACATCGAAATTTCCCTTGGGACTTTTTTTGACATTTTCTTAGTCCCTTAGGACCCGAAACAAATTTTCCCTATATATATCCAGCTTACCTCCAGCCCTTGGAAGCCCAACATAAGCCCATACTTTAGTCTTCAGGTACAAACTTGATTGCCTTTAGAACTATTTGACAAGTACGGCAAGCTTTGTGGTTGAGATTACCATTCAAATTTCTATAATTCATTGACATATTTTTTTAGATTTATTATCTTGACTTAAATTCTAGGAAAAATCACGTATAAAAACACGGCCGAATTATCCAAACTCTAATTTGAGTTACTGAACTTAACAAAATATATATCAAGTTATGGGTCATAAATAGAGATTTAAAATTTGGAACAAATTACCTCTATATATCTTAGTTATTTAAAACAGCAAAATTGAAAACATAATCTTATTATTTGCTCTAGCTATCAATTAATTCTTTGGGAGGAACTGTACAACTTTGTGTTTTGATTTATTTACAGACATTAATTATACACAATATTCTTTTTTATGCAATATTCAGTTTTATAGGAAATTAGGAGTATATATAATTGGAAGTGGTAGATTCTTGAGTAATACCATGTTTCACAAATAATTTTTTATGGGATTTTCCCTTTTTATTAAAAAAAATCATAGATTATATATTCATGATATTTATATAGGATTCAAAATCTAAACTTGAGTCATAAAATTTTGAATAAAAATATAAATATCGAAAGAAGGTAATAGAGTTCCCCGTCACAATAGATTTCATTTTATTCTAATACATGAAAGACAAGAGCTGAGCAAAAAAAAAAAAAAAAGATGAGAAAGTAAACGATGACTTGCTAACATGTTTGATGAAGGAGGAAGAAGGAAAAGAACACGTGGATGACCAATTTCTGAGATTGCTTGGATTCAAACCAGAGAGGTGGATCTCAAAGAGAGGTGGCATCGTACAAATTTGTTAGTTTTAATGCAGAGCCAAGAACTTGCTTGGGTAAGGACTTGTCGTTCATTCAAATGAAGATAGTGGCGATCTCTATTTTGAGGAATTATCATATTCATGTGGTAGAAGATCATCCTATTTCTCCTACGCTTTCAATAGGGCTACTAATGAAGTATTGTCTCAAAGTTCAGATCACAAAAAGGGGCGTGGAAGAAGAAAATAGATAAGTACTTTTCATGTATGTGTGTGTGGGTACGTGGAACTATTCTATACGCGTTGATGAGCATATATGCATTGGATGATGAATGAATAAAGTATAACTGTGGATAAGTTTAATTTCTGGGATACTTATATGTACCATTATGTTCATTCTACTGACCCACACCTGATTAGTTAAAGGAAGTTAGTTTTTATGAAGAAGACAATTGTAACATCCCAATGTCTTGTTCTCGCACTACTACAAAATATGGATATTACTTCCCCAAAAGGACGTCTCTATTTTAAAAAGGGAAGTAAAAAGCATAGGCGGTGGCATTCTTATAATAATATGGTTGAAAATGACCACTTAGGCGTCTCAAAATATATTTTGGGATTCCAAAAATATTTTTGGAGTCCCAATATATAATTTGGGACGCCAAAAACCAAGGAAATTTTGGGTTGTAGGACTCCAAAATTTAATTTAAGGAGTCCCAAAATATGCTTTGGGATGCCAAACATTAATCTAAGGAGTCCCAAAATATGTTTTGGGACGCCCAAAATTTCGCCAAACACGCGAAAGGACACCAAATTTTGCACAGTTGCCCTTTTCTTTCACACTCCACACTCGCCTCTGAAATCCGACCGTCATTTCCCTCATTGTGTTGCGCCAATGCGCCTCCGTCTTCCCTCTTGCGCCCTCGTCTCCTCCGTCCTTTTCAAAATCCAGCCCTGATTTATTTAACCGCTCCCTGTCACCGTCGCTGTTCGTTGCCCTTCTTCTGGTCGTTGCGCCTTCACCGTCGCTGTTCGTTGCCCTTCTTTTGGCCCCCTTCGCTGGTTATCTCGGAACCATTGCCGTCTAAATCCTCAAAATCTCTCTTAGGTTGAGCACCCAAGCCTTCAAAGTTTCCAAGATCTCTCTCCCAAGCTCTTCTCTTGTGTGTCCACTTGTTCCCCTTATGCAAAAAATGTGTTTTTCAGCCCTTCCCTTTAGGTTAAATAGGGTTTTTCTGTTTCTGATGTAAAAAACGCGCAGCTGTACTTTCTGCACTTTTTCACGACTGGCTGCGGCCAGTTGTCGACTTGCCGCGGCGGTGACACGAGAGCTACTTGTCTGCGCTGGGTTGTACAGGTTCCTTCTAACTTTGTATTACTTCACTTCCTTTATTTCTTTCCTTGTTTCTTGGTTCTTATAGAGCTTCAAAACTTGTCTCCATCATCCTACAAAAGAGAAACGAATTATCAATTATCAATTGAATTACAAACTCTACAAGATATAACAAGAATTTCTTTGATTTTGCTTGATACTTTGATATGCACATTTTCTTCTATACACTTCATTTTCTATGCATACTTTAAGCCCAAAATAGGTAAAAGTGACAGAAAATGTGCTGAAATGTTGTCAATTTCTAAGAGTTAACAACTGTACATGTTAGATTGATTTTCATCAAAGGTAGTTTACAGATACAAATGATTAATGAGAGTATTTAAAGGAAATCAACACATTGTTTTAACAAATAAACAATTTAACTAATTTTCTTAATATTAAGGATCCAAGGAAATATTACTTGATATTTAGATTTGACTTTCTCTCCTTAAATCAGTGTTGTGTTTTGTATAAAAACAACTAATTTTTTTAAACTTCATGAAAACAAGTAAATAGGGGGAATCGGATTCCTTGCTCGTCCTTGGGACAAGTACGGATGAGCTTCAAACCGTCCAGATTAGATCTGGATGGTCTAGATCTGATCTTTTTTTCTCTCTTTTTTTTATAAAAATAATTTTAATAGGTAGAGAATCTAAAATAAAGATAATTTTTCAACTAACAATTTTTCAAAAAATGATTTTTTCATGTAAAAAAATAATTAAAAAATTTAAAAAAAAAATCTAGGTCGTCCAGATCTAGATCTGGAGAGTCAGGAACTCATCCGTACAGACGAACTCTCCCTGTACGTCTAAAAGACGAACTGGGAATCCGGTTCGTAAATAGAGACATAGGAAGTGTGTGTGTGTGTGTGTCTATATTAGTTTGAGCACGTGTGTTTATGTATATTTTTCTCACACCTCAATTCAAACACAATTATTTTTGTATGTCTGTGTAATTAAATACTAGTAAGATATGTAGCTTTTACTGGTAGCAGAGGCGGACCCACACTGGTGTCAGTGTGGGCAAGTGCACACACTAAATTTTTGATAACATATATATGTAATGAAAGAATACTACAATAAATGACCATAGCCTAGTGGTTAAGAGTATACAAACATTACTAAAATGACTAGAGTTCGATTCCTTCAGGTGCATTTCTTTCAATTTTTTTTTTTAAAACAGTGAAAGAGGCAAATCTTTTAAAGAAAGATTCACCAAAACCACACCATGAGAATTCGAACCCATGACGTGTAGGTGCGCTGCACCTTAAGAGGATGCAATCTACCAGATGAACTATGCAACCTTTCATTAAGAGGAGACACAAAAAAATATAAAAAGACACCTTTATTTAGTTTACTTATCCATAATTTATTGATTACAAATACAGTATTTTCATCTTTTGGATGTTAATTTAGTTGACTGTTGATTATTATTTTTTTATGTTAAGTTGAAGTTTTTTTTTTTTTATTGTTTCTATTCTTTTGTTTTTTAATGCGTTTAAAACTTTCCTTTAAAAAAAAATTTCAGGGGCGCTGCCCCCGAACCCCCAAATCTCACCACTAATTATGCACCCACAAACTTGAAATCCTGGGTCCGCCACTGACTGGTAGGGATAGACGGATAATGATTAGCTGTGATATATGAAGGGCGGGGGCTTCTTGGACGTACCTGCTAATTACTTCAACTGAGGTTTTGTCCTAAAATAAGGGTGAAGCCTTGCAAATATATTTAATAGATCAGTACTATAACATAGGCTCAATTAATATGCATACAACTATCTCGGTACGTATACCATCTCATATAGCTAGCAAGCTAGCCAAATACTAGTTGAAAACAAGATATTGGATATAACAATGGCGCCAACATGCATTAAAGGATTTAAATTTCATATGAAGCCACATGTACGTACGTAGGGATGCTTCTGCACAAGTAGTTACCAGGTTCAAGAATTTACACCACACAATATTAATACTTTGACATGTGTGTGCGCGCGTGTGCGTATAAGCAAAGCCCTTCATATACAATAGTCTTCTTGTCTTTGTTTAAACTTAATTTGCATTGTAGGTTCCCTGTATATTATTTGGCCATTTCAATGTATGGTTATTGATAATATAAGTAATCTAAGTATGGAGGACAGAGTTGCAAAATTTACCAAAAAATAACTAATTACGTACAGGATATGTGAAGTGTGATTAGATGATTAAATGCCCGTTTGGTTTGATTCCTGTATCATGATTATCCTAATGTACATTTTACTAATTACTATCAGTATTTTTGGTTGGAGCTTTGTAACAATAAGTACCAATATTGATATTTGCCTAAATGGTATGTAATATCATCCATAGTGAAGAGCATTTGGAAACTCGTTTAGAATAAAACCAACTCAAGAGTAATATATTCAAGTGAGCTCTTGTCCATTAGTTAAGAGATTGAATCACACTTACTTTATATATATAACCACTACTAGAAAACAGTTGATTAGCGATGGAATTTATTCCATCGCAAATTTAAGGGTATTTACTACGGAATTTAAAACCAAGGTTGGAATTCTATCGCAAAACACAAAAGGGATTTTGCGACGGAATTGGAATTCCGTCGCAAAAACCTTGGTTTTGCGACGGAATTTCTATTTTTGTCGCAAATCAACGGCATTTTGCACCGCTGGTTTGTGACGGAAATATATATTCCATCGCAAACTTTAATGAGTTTGTGATAGAATTTTATTTCCGTCGCAAACTCATTTTAAATTTCCCAACTTCTTCTTTCTCCTTCGTTTTCACGATCCGTCCCTCCCTTAGCGCTCTCCCTCTTCACCGTCCGTCCTCCACCTCCCGCCGCTTTGCTAGATAAGTTTGAAAAAAAAAATCCAGCTTTTTTATCATTTATTGTTAGATATAGTTGCTTTGTATTTGGACATGTTTGCTTTGGTTTATACACTTGATTGAGATCCTTTGGTATAATGCTTTGATTATATATAGTGGAGTTGTTTTTTTTTTTTTGGTTTAATTTTTGACCCTATGTTGTCAAGATATGAATCTTTATATTTCTTTACTTGGTTATTGTATAAGCACTTTCAAAATTTTTATAATCCCCATTGATTTATGGAATCAATTAATTTGAGGGTGGTTTCTAATCAAAGTTTGAAGACCTAGAATCAGTACTTGAAGGTGGCTGAATTTTTTTTTTTCTCACTTCTAGAAGAATTTCACTAACCATTGACCACAAATATATTTGGATAGAAGAAGCTTCACCCATAAAAGCTAAGATGTTTGATTCACAGTCCTCCATTTTTCTGATCAGTTTGAGCAGTTTAGAGAAATAGTGTTGACAACTGCAAAAAAAGACACTATTTCGATTTTGATATTCTAGTATTATATGAAGATAAAAATAGAAGTGTTTTTTTATTCATGAAGTATTTTGAAACTTAAATGTCATGGTTTTTGAATGAGTGTTATTTTTTTTTAATTTAATTACACTTGATCACTATATATAAAGTTGATCAACATGTATATGTTCAAGTGCAATAAATTATATGATGTATATGGATTTATTTTGAAATATATTGTTTAAATTATATTTCTTGCTATGATATATATATATATATATATATATATATATATATATATATATATATATATAAAGGATTTGTTGCCATTCATTATGTTTTAATTATTGAATGACATATAAATATTAATAATTCTTTACCAAAGTAATGTACTCTTGCAAGTTGCAAACTAAAAAATTTGGTTTCATGTTATAAACTAGAATGATACTGAGAAGAGTATGACATATAGTCATGGATATTAATAATATGTCAAAAATGATTGCTAGCTGAAATTGGGATACCTTGCAAAGTAAAAATATTTATGAATAAATACCTTTTTTGGTCCCTGACAAAAAACACGGACCCCATTTTAGTCCCTGACAAAAAAAATGTCATTTTTAGTCCATAAAAAGGACGAATAAGGGTCGATTGGTGGACATTTTGATCCCTCACAAATTTCCAAAAGGTCTTTTTTAGTCCCATAAAAAGGACGAATGAGGGTCGGTTTTTTGTCAGGGACCAAAATGGGGTCCGTGTTTTTTGTCAGAGACCAGAAAGGGTATTTACTCAATATTTATTCTGTATGGTTTTATATGAAAATTTGAAATGAAGAAAATAAAATTAAAAGTCTAGGTTTCTATGATTAGAAAAGATAGTTGAAGACAAATATTAAGAAAGTTAACTTTATATGATCTGAATTCAATTAGGAAATATGAATGCTCTAAGGCTTGAACATTACAAGGCTTGGCAAGTTATTTTATCCATTAAAATAATTATTTGTCTTAAATAATCACATGGATTTTCCCCATAAATATTTTTATATTTGTCTTAAATTATTTTGTTCTTTCGTAATTTTTTTATATTTTTTATGCCATTTTTATATTTTTTTTGTTTTTTTTTTAAAAATAAATTTGTGACATTCCTAAAATTTGTGATCCAATTCAGTTACGTCGCAAATTTCGAAATTTTTTGACGGAATTTTTTTTTTTTCTGTCGCAAATTTCAAAATTTATGACGGAATTCTTGTTTTCCATCGCAATTGCGACGCAACTTTTTGCGATGGAAAAATTTCGTTGCAAACGATTTTTGCAACAGAAAATGACTTTTTTTAGTGAACAACCTAATTAAAAGGTGTCTACCTTTTGTCCTTAGTACCTTGAAAGAGTTTAGGTTCCGATATTAGCAAAGTATATGGATATGGGAAAATTTCTTTCTGGTCCCAAGGGACTAAGAAAATATCAAAAAAATCTCAAGAGAAATTTAGATATTAGAAAAGTCCTAAAGAGTTGTTAATCTCACAGATGAAGTTGTAATCTGTAATACCCAGATTTTTATCTGGAATACTATAAATACAAAGGGTAATTAACTTAGAAAAATTATAAAAAAAATACCAGAAGGTAGAAAAATGATCAACTGAGTTAAGAGAGTATACTATCTCTAATTATTGTAATTTGATAAATTATGAACTTGGAGAAATTGTATAAGAAGGTTAAAAAAAAAGTAATAAAAAGACCATAATACCCTTGTAATTTCTAAAAATGCAAGGGGCATGAAAATACCAATGTTAATACAAGAGTATGAAGGTAATGAGGCAGTGTAATTAAGAAAATTATCAACAAGTGATAATAAAGTAATTAAGTAATATTGGGCTAATTACTTAAGTATAAACAAAGGAAATTAAGAGATAATTGTGTAAAGCTCAAAAATTAGTGGTAATTGGCTTAAAATTAGTAAAAATATATTTACTAATTAATTGGAAATTTTGGAGAAAAATAGTTGAGTTTAGTATTTTTAAGCCAAAATACAAGAATGGACCAATTAGGTAATTTTGTGGAATTTTTGGAAAAAATTAAATAAGTAAATAAGTAAATAATTAATTAAATAAAAAATAAATATTTATTAATTAAAAAATAGGGCCAGCCGAAATTCCAAGAAGAAAAGAAAAAAAAAAGAGAAAATGAAATGAAAAAAATAAATTTGCAACTTGCAATATAATAATAATATAATTAAATATAGTGAATA
The DNA here is from genome assembly GCA_025563575.1 of Acacia pycnantha. NCBI lineage: Eukaryota > Viridiplantae > Streptophyta > Magnoliopsida > Fabales > Fabaceae > Acacia > Acacia pycnantha. Next base: position 2,362,118 of record JAMWYP010000015.1, read on the forward strand.
GTAATTTAGAAATTAGGAAACGGATCCTATCTAGAGATCTAGGAATGAGATTCCTAAAGTCAAGGTAAAATATTGATCAGTGGGTTTTTATCTTCCGGTAGACTCTTACGGAAGTTAATTCTGAAGCCGTTTGTGCCTTTTCCTAATAAGACGAAATAGGGAAATTCTGAGGAAATGCCAGATAGCCAAGAGGACGAAAAGGTTATGTTGTGACATTTGGAAAAGAATTGGGAATTTTCATGAACATATTTGGATTCAGTGAATTTTTCTGAAGAAGTTGAGGATTCCAGAAATGCATTCTGAAACCGGACACGTTTTTCGAGAAAGACTCAACTGGACTGTTGGAGCCCTATATGGAATCAAAATATAGGTTTACTTGGACATTTCTACTAAGTAAGAATATGTTTTCAGAGTTATAAATTCAGAATTTTGAGATTTCTCCGAAATTACGCGAATCGGGTACCGATCGGAGAAATTCCTCCGAAAGCTTCTGGAAGGTGACACGTGGCCACCTCCCATTGGCCAAGACCCTTGGATTTTCGGCCAAGTGTGAATGCAAAAGGGGAAGGAAGGGTTTTTTTGAAAAGTTGCTTTGAACGGTCCAGATCGCTTCTCACAAAGTTGATCCGACGGCCGAAACCCTACCCCAGTTTCTATAAATACCCCCCTCCCTTGCATTTTTCACACCATTCCCACTCCTCCTAGCCGAAATCTAGAGAGGGAAACAAGAGAGAGAAGCTCTGGGGAAAGTTCTGCAGAAGTCTTCAACGGGTAAGTCTTTCGGTCTTTACTCTTTTAGTTCGGTAGGGCGAAATTCCGCCAATTAGGGGTAGAAGGGCAAAATGGTAATTTTTACCTAAAATGCCCGTTATTGTATCAAATCACTGATGAAAGTGATATTACTCTTATAGGACGTCAGAAATCCTAGTTTGCTGCCGTTACGCTGTCCAACGTGCCGCTGTCGGACAAACCGCTATTTTCCGTCAGAAAGTACGTTTCGCGTAAACATCTACGTACGTCAACGAAGGTACAGACGCGCATCGTAACACTAATCCTATAGCTCTCATGTACATATATGTCATAGATACGTTCATATACCGGGGCTCTGCTTAGGGTCGTCGATTTACATACAGCCTTGTACGGGTTATAAGACATGATAATACCGCTTTGAGTTTTCCTAGCGCTGAGGACACGTGTTCGTGGCACAGGGTAATGTGCAGGCTATATATGTGTAGGACTTTACATACTGCTTTATGCTTATGTCATGTCTGTGTCACAATGTTGTTGTGTAGGACCTTACATATTTGCTTCATGCTTATGTTCTGTCTGTGTCACACTTCTGATGAGATGTTACTGTTATGTCATGAATATCTGTTGTCTATATACTGTTTCATTTGAGCATAAGGTTAACCGTTACCTGAGATTTAATGCGGTGAATTGAATCTCAGCTATAGCTTCAGGATCCGGAGGACCACGCATCGGTGCAATAGATAAGCAGCAGCAGGAGTAGGCTACCGGCCGAAGCTATCTTATCGCTTTCTGTACTTACCTTTTGAACAAGTAGGATCACTGTAATGTCAATACAATATTACACTACGGTTCATATTTTGTTATGATCAGTTACTCTTTCGCTCCCATGCTCTACTCTGATTGAAAAAAAAAAATTTCCACTTTAGAAAATGGGATGTTACATAATCCCACAGATGAGAGTTGTTAATCTCACAGAATGAGTTGCTAATGAGACTTTTCTGACATCGAACTTTCCCTTGGGACTTTTTTTGACATTTTCTTAGTCTCTTGGGACCTGAAAGAAATTTTCCCTATATATAACCTAGTCCACATTCCATGCACCTAATTATGTGCTTCTTAGGTGCTCATACCTCTAATTAGAGGTATGAGCATATTTTATATATATATATATATATATATATATATATATATATATATATATATATATATATATATATATATATATATATATATATATATATATATATTGTATTTATTTATATTTAAATTATATGCTACTTTCTGATATGTTTTTTGCACCCAATATCTATAATTAATTAGTTTCCAGTTCTGCATTTGTCTGTAACACCAATATTATGGAAACTAATTAATTTGAGATATTGGGTGCAAAAAATATTTTAAAAAACAACATATAATTTAAATATAAATAAATACAATATATAAAATATAGGGAAAATCTATGTTAGGGCCCAAACTAGGAAAACAAATGTCAAAAAAGGTCCAAGAAAAGGTTAAATGTCAAAAAAGGCCCAAGGACCTTTTCTGGTATTATTTCATAAAAACGTTAGTTGTTAACGGGACTGATATAGTTGTTAACGAGTACTGATTTAGTTGTTAGGATTTTTTTGCTAAGGCTGCTGATTTAGTTGTTAATTACCTACCGTTAACAACTATATCAGCCCCGTTAACAACTAACGTTTTTATGAAATTATATCAGAAAAGACCCTAGGACCTTTTTTTACATTTGACCTTTTCTTGGGTCTTTTTTGACATTTTCTTACTAAATTGGGCCCTGAAATAGATTTTCCCAAAAAAAATATTCTCATACCTCTAATTCACCTAAGAAGTACATAATTATGTGCATGTAATGTGAAATCATATATACCTAGCTTAACTCCGGCCTTTGAAAGCCCAAAATAAGCCCATACTTTTGTTTTCAGGTGGAGACTTGATTGCCCTTTAGAACTATTTGACAAGTATTACAACAAGCTTTGTAGTTGAGATTATGATTCAAATTTCTATAATTCATTGACATAAAAAAAAAAAAAATTATTATCTTGACTTAAAATCTAGGAAAAATCACTAAATAAAAACGGCTGAATTACCCCAACTCTAATTTGAGTTATTGAACTTAACAAAATATATATCAAGTTATACGTCATAATTAGGGATTTAAAATTTAGGTCACATTATTTCTATATATCTTAGTTATTTAAAACAACAAAATTGAAAACATAACCTTATTATTTGCTCTAGCTATCAATTAATTCTTTGGAAAGAACTGTACAACTTTGTGCTTTGACTTATTTACAAACATTAATTATAAACAATATTCTTTTTTATACAATATTCGGTTTTATAGGAAATTAGGAGTATATATAATTGGAAGTGGTAGATTTTTGAGTAATACAATGTTTCACAAATAATTATTCAGGATATTTATATAGGATTCAAAATTTAAACTTGGGTCATAAAATTTTGAATAAAAATATAAATTTCGAAAGAAAATGTAATACCCGGATAAATAAAATGGCTATTTCTGATAAGAAAAATTGTGGTCTCAATTTCTATGTTGTTTTTATCATTTTTATGAGGGAAAAATCTCTTGGAAATTAGGAAAAAATAATAAAGGGCCAAAATGACCAAAATGCCCTTGTGGAGCATATAATGGCTTAAGGAAATTATGAAAAATCCTAAAAGACAGTAAAATAATTATAAAAATTTCGAGAGTATATTTGTCTCTAATTTTGGTAATTTAATAAATTATCACCTTGGAAAAATTAGAGGAGAATAAGCAAAAAGTATTGAAATGACCAGAATACCCCCGTAAATTTTAATATAATGCATGGGACATAAAATACTAATGTCAATGCAAAAGTTGTGAGGTAATGAGTTATTCTAATTAAGAAAATTATCAGAAAATATTAAGGAATTAATTAAGTAATTATTGGCTAATTACTTAAGCCTGAACAAGGGAAAATCCAAATATAATTATGTAAAACCCTATAATTAGTGGTTTATGTCTAAAAATTAGCATAAATATATTTTCTAATTAATTGGAAAATATTGAGAAAAATAAATAATTTTAAGTAATTTTAAGCCTAAATTCAAAGTATGGACCAATAGGGAATTTTGTAAAATAATTATAAAATAAATTATAATATATTATCTATTAAATAAATAATTAAATAAAAAAAATATAAAAAATGTGTGTGTGTGTGTGTGCCGACATTTTAGTGTAAGGTGGATGGATAAAAATGGTTGAGTGTTAAAGTAAAACTCTTATTTAATAAGTAATTAAGTGTAAAAGCAAATAGGATAAATGACCACGGATAGAAATTAAATCCTATCTAGAAAACCATGGACAAGATTTCTAAGGTCAGAGAAGATTATTAAAGAGTGAATTTTTATCTCGAAATAGACTGTCCCAGAAGTCATTTCCGTGATCGGTGGAATACTTAAGTAATAAGACGAAATAGGGTAATCTGTGAAAAAGGCAGATAGTCTCAAATGGGAACCTGTAGAAAATAAATTATAACTCAACATCTGGGAATGAGTTGATAATTATCTGGACATATTTGGAATCAATGAATTTTTGTCCAGAGATTGATGATTCCGGAAGTTTCTTCCATAACCGGCACGTTTTTCCGTAAAACTTCAGCAGGACTGGAGAAGACCTGGAAGGGATCAAAACTTTATTTAGACCAGGAATTTTTAGTGAGTAAGAAAGGATCTTCAAAGTTGTGATTCTGAATCTTTGAGATTTGGTAAGATTACGCGATTCGGTGCGATCGGGAAACTTTACCGGTAGAAGCTTCTGGAAGGTGGCTATGTGGCACCACCTTATTGGCTCATCCCTTGACTTTGGGGGAGCCAAAAGGACGGCCTCTAGGTGTAGGGAGGAGATCATGCCACTTCATCCAAGTGCGATCCGACGGTTGATATCCGGTCTGGTAAAGTATGAATAGTGACCGGGAATTTGCCTATAAATAGGCCTTTGCTTCATTTGAAAATTTCACACCAAAACATCACCAAGAACTTCGAAATTGGGAGCAGCAAGGAAGAGGAGGAGTCCGAGGAATTTTGCAGCGAAGCTCAGAGTAAGTTTTTCGGTCCTTAGTCTTAAGTTTCGGTAGTTAGAGTAGAAATGTTATATTAGTCTTTAATCTTCCAAGTATGATTAAATATCATATGATAGGGGTATTTTAGTCTTAAATTTCAAAAATCATGTTGAATTCGAAGTTCTGGCAAAATTTTGGAAAGTCGGAGTCAAAGTAGCGAAGCGCTGGCGAAATTTCGGCGATTAGGGGAAGGGGGCAAAATGGCAATTTGTACCTAAAATGCCTGTTATAATGTCAAATATTGAAAAATGTGATACTATTCCTATAGGAAATCTTTGATCACGAACCGCCGTCGTTCCGGTGTTTGACGTGCCGCTGTCAACCCGCTGTTTCCGTCAAAAGTGCGCGTCAAACGCACTGAAGTACCGTATATTGTCAACGGAGGTACGGACGCGTATCGTAACACTAATCCTGTGCTGCTTAAGTACATATATGTGATAGATATGTTCAGAAATTGATATACAGACAGTTTATACGGGTTATAGTCATAATAATGCCGTTATGTTTTCCTAGCGCTGAGGACACGAGTGGGTATCGTGGCACTGGTTTTTGTGCAAGCTATTGTTATTGTTTACCTTATGGGGCTTTACATACTGCTATGTGCTTATGTTCTGTCGTCATATTGATCATGCATCTGTTGTATGCTTATGTATTGATATACTGTTGTATTGTTTTGAATATTTGTTGTCTGTATATTGTATTGTTTGAGCATAAGGTTAACCGTTACCTGAGATCCAATGTGGTAAATTGGATCTCAGCTGTAGCTTCAGGGTCCGGAGGACCGAGAGTTGGAGACCGGGGGAAGCAACACGAGTAGGCCGCTGGCCGGAGAATTTATATTCCGTTTTTGTATTACTTTTGGAACAGTAGGATGACTGTATATCCATACTATGTTACACTCTGGTTTATATTTTGAATATGTATCAGTTACTCTTTCGCTCCAATGCTCTACTCTGGTTGAAAAAAAAAAATCGCTTTAAAAATGGGATGTTACAGAAAGTAATAGAGTTCCCCGTCACAATAGATTTCATTTTATTCTAATACATGAAAGACAAGAGCTGAGCAAAAAACAAAACGAAAAGGATGAGAAAGTAAACGATGACTTGCTAACATGTTTGATGAGGGAGGAAGAAGAAAAAGAACAAGTGGATGACCAATTTCTGAGATTGCTTGGATTCAAACCAGAGAGGTGGATCTCAAAGCGAGTAGGCATTGTACACGTACCATCGTACAACAATACTACAGAAAATGACTTTTACTTCCCTAATTAGCGTCCTATTTTAAAACTTAGAAGTAAAAAAGAAGGCGGTGGCATTTTTGTAATTATCAGTTGACTTTTGGCGTCTAACTTCTGTTCTTAGACGCCAAAAGTGTAGCTCTGGTGCTAAAAGTGGACCCAAAATTAGAACTTGGCGCCAAATGGAGCACTTTTGGTGTCTAAGTAATAAATTAGAAGCCATATCTGGGTTTTCTGGCGTCTAAGATATTTATTAGACGCCAAAAGGACTCAATTTTGAGGCCCAACAAAGTGCATCAGTCCCCGTGTTTTCCATCTTATTTCCCTCCAAGCCACTCCGTCGGACCGTGTGCTCTCAATGCAGTCTCTCTAGAGTCTTCAACGAGCATAGAGCAGACGTATCGTGTTTTCCATCTTCTTTCCGTCCAAGCCACTCCGTCGGACCGTGTGCTCTCAATGCAGTCTCTCTAGAGTCTTCGAGGTTCGACAGTCAAGTCGAAAAAAGGTACTCTTTTAATTTCTCTTCCTGATATCCTAATCTAGGGTTCCATTATCAATTGATTAGGTCTTTCCGTCGGACCTCCACTTTGATTTCTGGCGTAACATCGTTGGAATGTAACAAAAGATTATGGGTCTTGTAACATAAGGGTCAACCGATACGATTGATTGGGTTGTGTGCCTCTCTTATTACTTTTTTGTATTCCCTTCCTTCGATACAATTCAATCCTTTTGCAAATGATACTTTTAGGGCTTGAAATTTGGTGGGAAATCACAAAAGTAATTGATCTGGACTCGTGGAATGGTGAAGATAAGACAAAAAAAACAAAAGGAAGGACTTGGTCTCCCTCATAGAAAATGTGAATTGATATTTCCCGAAAGAGGGACACGAAGAAGCTCTTGATTGTGCCCAAATATAGTGTCAATGTCACGGAAGCCATTAAAATCGCAACTGCCTAATCTAATCTGATATTGTGTGCCCTATATATAGCACCACATGCCTTGCACTTTCCTCCACCGACCTGCCTCCATTTTTTATTGTCTTGGATTAAAGAAAAAAGCCTTAAACTTTGGGTTTGTTTTTATTGGATGTGCCCCATGAGTTTCTATTTCTGCTGCCATGGTCCCAATATACATAGTGCACGCTACAAATTAAACTTGTCTTGTTTCCATATAATTCAAGGCTTGGATGTAATGATGGTTTGACCATTTTGCTATTTTAGCAAAGCCAAGCCAGTGAGCCAGTGAACTTTCTTTACTAAAACTGTTTGTAAATCATCCTGCAACTATCATGTCTTTTATATTTTTATTTTTTTTAGAATAAACATTATCAGTTAAGTGATTTATGATGGTTTGGATTTTTCGTTTACCAAGCCCCACTATATTTGGCCTTTGCTGTTATTATTGATAGCTTCATTGTTCTTCTGTCTTTTTTGAAGGAATTCAAGAATAAACATGTTTGGATGCTATGTTATAATGCAAGTGATTCTGATTCTGATGATTTGAAGGGTGATTCTTTAGCATATTTAAAACTGAGAGGTGAGTTATATACCTATCTAGCAACCTCATATGGCCTTCAATTCTCATACTTAACCATACCAAAAATATGCCTCTAAGGGAATTCAGTTTCTCTTTGCAAGTGCAAAAGACTAAAAACTACATCAAATGATGAAATTGTTGCCTACAATATCATAGGTATTGACTATAAGAATATTGCAATTAACAACTCATTTTAGTAAAAAATCACTAATTTGAACTTTTGAAGTTCAAATGGTATCTTCTTCTCTATTTCCCTATTCTCAAATCCATCTATTTCTTTTTATTTCTACATCATCAGGTATTTTGTCTCTCCTATTCATGCTTTATATACCTTTTTTTTTCCCTACATCTGTCATGTAATAATGTGTTGCTTCAATCCATTGTCAATTGAAGTTCACTTGTCAAAATAAGTTGAAAATATTTTTTTGGTAATGGATTGGACATAGGTATTAAAGTAAATCTTATGTGTAAAGATTTTTTTTTTAGACTTCCCTCTGTATTTATATATAAATTCAAATGCTAAGAATTTCTATGAATAAAAGTCTGTGGTAGAAACAAGAATTTTAACACTTTAGAAATTAATCATCGTAGACAGTTTAAATATTTTGGTCAAATTCTGTCTCTGTTTTCCAATTATTAATTGTGTTCAATTAGTAAGCATGTGGGAGACTTGTTTAATTTGTAAGATGTCATCATCACAAGATAGAGGCTTAGGAACACTTACTTAATTTGCATTGTATGTTTTCATTTCTACCAAATTCTTTCAAAACCTAACTAAATTGACTTCTCCCAGGAATGAAAGTTATATACAGACATCCAACCCAATTTAGTACTATCAAAATTTAGAACATAGGATGTTTGTGTAATTTCTTAAACTAAACGGTCTTCCTAACCATAACCATAATTAGGAAAATAGATTTTTAGGAAAGCCCTTTTTACTTATTCCCATTCCCATTCTCATTTCTCAAGGCATTAGGGTGAAACAGTTTTTCAGTGTGTTCTCCTCAGTGTTGCTTGTCATAGTATGGTGTTATGGAGTCTTTTAATGCTTTACACTGAGGTCACTTTCAAAATTGACATAGTCCTTCAGAAATCATGCTTAGAATTACTAGAAGGCCAAGCCGTGAAGAACATGCCTTATCTCAACGTTTGTTAGTGTAAAAATTTAGTAATAATGACTTGGGAACAACTAGAAACCAGTGACACTTGACTTGTGATTGCTGGGAAATCAGTAATAATGTTTTAATAATGTTTCTTAGTCTCAACCATTGAAATTACGTTCAAGGCAATCGAAGAATTCAGTTTCTCTTTGCAAGTGCAAAAGGCTAAAAACTACATCAAATGATGAAACACTGTGTAATCTGTTTTAATAATGTTTCTTAGTCTCAACCATTTAAACCTCTCTTTCAGCTTGTCATGTAGGTGTGCTTGTCTTGTATGTAAATTAGGCTCCTTTGATTTTCCCAAGTTGAAACAAAGTTGGAGAGAAGAAGAACAAGGAGCAAACCCCAAAACAATCTACACTTAGTAGCCATATGATTTGATTCAACAACTACAACAGTAATAATAATGTATGATCTCTCTGTTGAGCTTGATGCTTCTGATATATAATGTGTTATATTATATATGCAAAAGTTGAATGATAATGCAATGTGTTGAAACTATGCATGATGGTTTGTGAAATAATTATGAGTGGTGTTGTACTCTTCCATAAAAGATATTTAAAATGTTTAATAATAAATTGTCTTCTTATCTTAACTTAATCTTATTCTGTATGTTTTTTCTTAGTTATCATTATACTTTGTGTGTTGTTTGTCCACCCATTAACACCGTCTATTGGTTCGATTCCATGGGTGGGAGGCCACACAGAGACATAAAAACCATGTTTAGCAAGTAAGTAAACTTTTTGCACAATCATTGATATTCTTGAATTAAATGAATTGTTATAATGTCTATTCATTTTCATTTTAATGATAGTGCATTGAAGGCATATAGAATGATTGCTGGGATTACAGTGGGTCTAAGTAGAGAACCGGCGTGGGTTTATCCGATAGTAAGTAATTTGTTTCAATTCAAGTTATTTCATTTAACAGTGGAATTCGATATGCCTTTATTCATTAAAAAGGAATTCAAGTAACCATTTGCTTTTGATTTATAGTGCCCCGACAACCAGGGGATACTGAGTGTGGATACTACGTCATGCTCTACATGTACTCCATCATTCAGAGCGGACATACTTCAGATTTTGACAAGGTACTTGCTCCTTCATTCTCAAATGTGATGTGGTAACTGTTTTGGCCAAAAAAAGTGATGTAGGAGAAAATGGAATTAAGTTTCCGTAAACATGATCCTAATAGATTTGTAAATGCTCATTAGTCAGATAATTAGGCATTGCTTTCCTTCGGTGTCCTCAGTTTTTATTCAAAAAAATGATCAATCTTGTATTGATTTGGTGAAGATGTTGTGACAAAGGGATGGTTTTCATAGGAAAACAGAATCTTCTAAAGATAACCAGAAATTGATGTCCCTCCTGTCATATTTCCTATTTTTATTAATCTTACAATCAAAGTTTAGTTCGTTGTTCATATTTCTTAAAATTTTATCTTTGGCCCAATCATTTTATTTGCAAAAATGTAAAATGATCATCCAATAAAACTAGATTCATCATTATATATTGTTTTATGCAGTATTGTAAGGTTTCTAAATGAAGAATGTCCCCCCCCCCATAACTCACTTTTGTTGAAGTTGTACTGTAGTTGTGTAATTAATTCATTCACTTGATTGATTTTATCTTATACCTTTTTTCCATTTTACAGATTTTTGGTACTAACGATGCCTACTCGAAGGAAGAAATTGATTTGGTTCGAAACCTGTTGGCTGGACATCTTCTTCACCACATAGATAATTGAAGTTAGTTTTTATATTGCATAATTAGTAGGAGGTAGCTAGACAACTTTTTGAAGCTTTGTGGTGATTGTTGTACATAGAAGTAGTAGTTAACACTTGAATTAGTTGGAGCAAATTGGTTAAGATGAATTGAAGTTAGTCACTTAAACTTTGTTGTTACTACTTTGCTACCTTTATATCCAATTCATCATCAACTATGTGTCTTGGGATTTTGTTATATATACATGCATGTATTTTGTTTCTGTCTTGTGAAATATAAGGTTGGCTGAGCTGATTTTTTTAGCATATAGGTGTATTGCTTTTTATTTTAATCACATTGTGGTGATTGCCTGCTGATATATGTGTAAGAAGGTTTTTGTAAGGGTGGGTAATCATATATGAAACAAAATATTAAAAAAAAACACACATACGGCCTCTAATTCTAGGAATTAGAAGCCGAAAAGCCAGACTTACGGCGTCTAATTATAGAAATTAGAAGCCGTAAGTCCATACTTACGACGTCTAATTCTAGGAATTAGAAGCCGTAAGTCCATACTTACGACGTCTAATTCTAGAATTAGAAGCCGTAACTACGGCTTAAATAAGGGTATTCGCGGTATGCATTAGGCGTCTAATAACAGCAATAGGACGCCGTAAGTCTGGACTTACGGCGTCTAATTAAAAATTAGACGCCGTAAGTCTGAACTTACGGCGTCTAAATAAAAATTAGACGCCGTAAGTTCAGACTTACGGCGCCCCCCAGATAGACGTCCCGAGTAAAAAGGACGTTAAATGTACCGAAAATAGGACGCCGTATCCCTATTTTGTAGTAGTGCAAGTTTGTTAGTTTTAATGCAGGGCCAAGAACTTGCTTGGGTAAGGACTTGTCGTTCATTCAAATGAAGATAGTGGTGAGCTCTATTTTGAGGAATTATATCATATTCATGTGGTGGAAGATCATCCTATTTCTCCTACGCTTTCAATAGGGCTACTAATGAAGTATTGTCTCAAAGTTCAGATCACAAAAAGGGGCGTGGAAGAAGAAACTAGTTAGATAAGTACTTTTCATCATGTATGTGTGTGTGGGTATGTGGAACTATTCTATACGCGTTGATGAGCATATATGCATTGGATGATGAAGGAATAAAGTATAACTGTGGATAAGTTTAATTTCTGAGATACTTATATGTACCATCATGTTCATTCTACTGACCCAACCCTGACTGGTTAAAGGAAGTTTTTACTTTATCTTGCTTGGTTTAAAAGGAGGCAACCGGAAATAATGGCAGTGAGACTATAGTCTATTACCTACCCGCTTAAAAGCAAATCGTCTAAATAAATCTTATACTTAGGATATATACGAGGGAGTATACTTCTGATAGTTTAAGTATCAAATCATAAATTAAAAACTATTATAACTAGGCTCATAGAATTTTCCACAAAGATCCTAGAATTTCCCACTTGCATTTAAAGATGTCTATTCTACTTTTGTTTTTTTTAAGTTTGTTCACATATTTTTTTGTTGGTTTCTGTTGTATATGTATATGCTCCTTTTTGGCTTCATGGTCTCTACACCCACCGTTTACTACATATGATATGCTCTCTGTTATATTCTCCTGTCATAGTTGACTTAAAAAAAAATTAAGAAAGCTAAATAAATTACTTAATCATATTATATATTGTGTATCTTTATATTATATATTAGTTTATAAGTTAAACAAAACAAGTTGTAGAAAATATGATAAATATAAATATTTTAAAGTAATTTAATTAGCTTTTTAATATCTTTAAAAAGTCATCTTATATTTAGGACCATAGGAAATACTGTAATGCTACCAACCTCTGCATGCAGTCCACAGTTCAAGGGATGCGTGATGGAGAGCATGAACCTTTTTTTTTAAAAAAAAAAAAAAATATTGAACAAAGGGATCGTCCCTAAACCACTTTGGACTTGAGTCCAATCTCTTTCGAAACTTAAAACATAATGAGTTTTCACCTCTCCTAACATATACGTTTTCTAAAATTTGAATTTGTGTTCTCCTTTTTAAAAGGTGAGCTTCCTTACCACCTCAACTAACAACTAATTTAATTTATTGACTATGAGTACTTTGTTTGTATAGAGTCAACCACTATCAATTTGTTTATTTTTTTTAAATATAAAGACCAAAAGGCATTAACAACAGAAATATAATAAAGGCATGCCAAAGAAGGAAACAAAGAAAATAAGTTAGCAAATATAGGGTCAGGGTTCTTTCGTTACCTATTTTCTCATCATCCCTCATATTCTCTAAATTATATTCGTCCAATTAAATCTGAAAGGTAAAAAATGAGTCACGCCATCAAGTTATCACTCATTTAATTTTTCTCTTATCTTATCAATCAAAGATCTAGATTATCTCATCTTCCCAATCAACAGTCCATATAAATTTATGAGAAATTATAATAAGAGGATCTCCTCGTGCAAATACATATGAAGATCACCACTCCTAAAACGAGAAGTAAACAAAGAGAAAAAGGCCATTAATGCATCTGTTAAGCCAAGTAAAGTCCTAATAGAAGGGCTTACAGTGTCCTACCCTAACTGCAAGAACAAACACTACTACAAAATTTGGATACTACTACCCTAAAAAACGTCCTAAATTGAAAACAGGTAGTAAAATATGAAGGATGTATGTAATTCAAGACGCCTAAAATCTGATTAATTATCTTGGCGCCAAGGATAAAATATGGTGGGAAATATTTGGCGGCAGAAAATAAAAAAATTCTCCACTATTATAGAAAATAGGCGACCTGAAGGTATATCAGGTCGCCTATTTGCATCAATTTATTTAAAAAAAAATAAAAAAGTGCCGATTTTAGAAAATAGGCGACCTGAAGGTATATCAGGTCGCCTATTTTATATAAGTGGCGACCTGATTTAAACTTCAGGTCGCCTATTTGCATCAATTTATTAAAAAAAATAAAAAAGTGCCGATTTTAGAAAATAGGCGACCTGAATGTATATCAGGTCGCCTATTTTCATTAATATGCGACCTGATTTACACTTCAGGTCGCCTATTTGCATCAATTTATTTTAAAAAAATAAAAAAGTGCCGATTTTAGAAAATAGGCGACCTGAATGTATATCAGGTCGCCTAGTTTCATTAATATGCGACGATTTAGTGTTCGGTCGCCTTTTTAAATAATTTTAAACCTAATTCCCGTCATTCTCATTCATTCTCACCCGAGACTCCTCGTCCTCTGCCTTCATTCTCGGTCATTCTCACCTGGACTCAGACTCAACTCCGGCTCTAGTCTCGGTCTCCTCTTCCTCCGACTCAACTCCGCCTCTAGTCTCAGTCTCCCTCTTCCGCCGACTCCGCCGCCACCTCCACTGCGCCGCGCAAATCGACTGTGGGCTTCCAACTCCACTCCACCTCAGATTCGTTCTTCCTGTACGTCGACCTCCTCACAATCTCACGCCCGCTCTCAGCCCTCGGCATCGTCTATTTTCGAGTTAATTAGATTTTGGGATTTTCATCATTCTGGGGAACCCACTGATTTTTATTCTTCTCTCTTCCCACTGTGAAGATGACTTCCTTTTGCATGTAGATTCTTTAAGTATCTGTCCCTTACTCTACCATCTGCCTTGTATATATTTTGTAGCCTGATTTCGTGGCAATACATAAAATTCAGAAGTGATGTTCATACAAAGTTTTCGTGATATTGTTCTGAATTGCTTTAGTTAGTAAGTTTTGTTGTTGAATTAAGCTGAAATTGGTTGTTATTGAAATTTTGGGATGTCTTACTTTTAAGGGGAAATGTTGCCGAAATTTACTTAAAAGAAAACATGTCGTTCTTGAAATTGACATGAACTTGACTGTTGTTGGAAATGTCGTAGGTGGTAATAAAATGGGTCATAGTTGGATGAATGCATTGAGAACTAGTGAAGAATATGAGAATGGGGTGGAAGAGTTTATTGAATTTGCTAGAAGGAATGTGGCCACAAAAATGGGATGTATTATTGTCCATGTGTTAATTGTTTAAATGGGAGTCGAAGGGTTATTCTTGATATAAGGGACCACCTACTTTGTGATGGAATACACCTTCGATACACAACGTGGATATGGCATGGTGAGGAAGTAAGTACGGTGCGTCCCATGCAAATCAAGTTGAGGTAGATGATGATGATGGAATGGAGAAAATGATTAATGATGTTGAGGCAGAATCTTTTGCACAATCGGGTGAATATGAAAGCGTGCGGAGTGATGCGAGACACCTTTGTTCCCCGGGTGTACTAAGTATACACGGTTGACTGCGACCTTACATTTGGTCAACTTAAAGGCAACTTGTGGGTGGACCGATAGCAGTTTCATGTCGCTGCTTGAATTGTTGTGTGATATGTTGCCAGTTGATAATGTACTTCCAAATCGTATGTATGAGGCCAAGAAAATCTTGTCTACGATGGGTATGGAGTATAAAAAGATACACAGTTGCCCTAATGACAAACGAGTACGAAGGCCTCAGTAATTGTCCGAAGTGTAAAACTTCACGATACAAAGTGAAGAAAGTTAGTGTTTCTGGAGAGCAGACAACAAAAAGGCAACCTTTGAAGGCATTGTGGTATCTTCCAATAATTCCACGGTTTAAGCGTCTGTTTACTAGTGAAGCAACGGCGAAGAAGTTGAGATGGCATTCTGATGAGAGAATATCCGATGGAAAATATCTTCGACACCCGGCTGACTCTCCGCAATGGAAGAAAATAGACGAAATGTTCCCTCAATTTGGCAGTGAGCCAAGAAACCTTCAGCTGGGGCATTGTACAGATGGCTTCAATCCGTATCGAACTCTTAGCAGCACCCACAGTGCATGGCCGGTTCTCCTTGTAACATACAACTTACCTCCCTGGCTATGTATGAAACGCAAGTATGTGATGCTTTCTATGATGATTTCGGACCAAAACAACCCGGGAACAATATCGATGTGTACTTGGCGCCTTTGGTTGAGGATTTGAAGAAGTTGTGGGAGGAAGGCGTAGATGTGTTTGATGCATATAAGAAGGAGCACTTCAAGTTGCGTGCAATGATTTTTACCACGATAAACGACTTTCCTGCATACGGAAATTTGTCAGGGTACAGTGTGAAGGGGCATAAAGCATGTCCAATATGTGAAGCAGACACAAACTTCCATCAACTAAAGCACGGAAAAAAAACGGTCTACCTCGGCCACAGGAGGTTTCTTCATCGGTTCCACGGCAATTTATGTCCTGGATGCACGGCTTCGGCTCGCAGTACGTTACCCAGGAGGTCAATTTATGTTGGTCTAACAATGGGCGACGGAGGGTCGTCTTGTTATCTAGCGCCAATACATGAAAGGTGCGTACTTTTGTTTTGTCTTATAAGATTTTTGTGTCAAAATTGCGGTCTTATCTTAATTTAATATTAATACGTATATGTTGTAGTGGTCATTGGACGCTGTGTGTTGTTTGTCCGAGCAAGAACTCCTGTTATTGGTTCGATTCTGTAAATGGCAATCCTACCGAGGATATCAAAAACATGTTTGCCGAGTAAGTAAATTTTTTTCTGAATCATCGATTCTTCTTTTAAATGAATGGTTTAACATGTCATTAATTTCCATTTTAATGATAGGGGCCTCAAGACGTATAGACAGACTTATCAATGCAAAAGAGCGGGGTGGACCGAAGTGGTTTAAACCGACGGTGAGTAGTTTCAATTCAAGTTATTTCATTGACACGGTAGCTTTAGATATGCCTTTATTCGTTTTTAACAATTTGCCTTTGATTTATAGTGCCATCAACAACCGGGGAGCACCGAGTGCGGATATTACGTTATGAGTTGGATGCAATCCATCGTTAACAACGGACGTACTCAAGGTTTTCAAAACGTACGTAATCGCTCTCCGTGATTCTCAAGTTTATTTAATTTTTGTTGTTGTACTTGAGTTGTTAATTATTTCCTTCACTTAATTGGTTTATCTTATACCTTGTTTCCCCAATTTACGCTTTTGGGTACTAAGGATCCGTACTCGCAGGATGAGATCGATTCGGTTCGAGACATGATATCTAGATATCTTCTTCAACACATAGCGTCTAGTTAGTACTGAGCATGATTAATATGTTATTGTGTTAGTGATTCTTTAATTTGCTACTGTTGTTCATTTGTATGTATATTGGTGTTTTGTCTGTACAAAATATGCAATTTTGGTGTTATATATATAGTCTGTTTATGTATTGTTTTAGAGTGTGATTCTTGTGTTGCTTGGTGGTTTCTGGCTGATGCAAATTAAAAACTTGGTAGATGTCTCATAATTTGTAGTTCATATTTAAAAAAAAAAAAAATTCAACATAGGCGACCTGATTTTAAAATCAGGTCGCCTTTGTTAGGATAAGGCGACCTGAATAGAAGATCAGGTCGCCTTAATTTAAAAAAAGGCTTTGTCATCATAAGGCGACCTGAATCCAAGATCAGGTCGCCTTTAAGGCGAACTCTATCTTCTTAAGGGCGACCTGATTTGAAATCAGGTCGCCTTATTTACCTATATAAGGCGACCTGATTTGAAATCAGGTCGCCTTATTTAAAAAGGCGACCGATTTTGAAATCAGTCGCCTTTGTCATCATAAGGCGACTTGAATCCAAGATCGGAGTCGCCTTTAAGGCGAACTCTATCTTCTTAAGGCGACTGATTTGAAATCGTCGCCTTATTTCCTATATAAGGCGACTGATTTGAAATCGGGTCGCCTTATTTACCTATATAAGGCGACCTGATTTCAAATCAGGTCGCCTTATTAAGGCAACCTGATCTAATATCAGGTCGCCTTAATAAGACGACCTCATTTTAGATCAGGTCGCCATTTTGAAAATTTTCCTCTACCCCCTCCAAGACGTCCCTCTGAAAAGGGTCGTTAATTGGGTCTTATTTAGGTCGTTGTTTAGCATTTTTGTAGTAGTGAAAGACGCTGGTTCACGTGACAGTCGGTCCTATGAAAGAGTTAAGGGAAAGCTTTTTATCCGAGAATGAGCGAGATTGCGAGCCAAATGACGAAGGGAGCTTGCCTTAGTTTAATTTCTTCTGGCAAAGCCTAATTATTTAGGGCGTAGCATGAAGATTCGCTAGAACCCGAGAGCTGGCAAGATAAAAAAAAAAAGAAAAAGAAAAAAGACTTCCATGCCATGTTGGTACGTGACTGTGACGTACGCTTTCTTATTGTCCCAACCAATTCCAAGTTTTTTTATTCCAACTCGAATGGATTAAGTAATGGAGGGGACATGCATTGACTAAGACTATAAAAAGAAGGGAGAATCACACTCAGGTCCCAAGGAACACAAAAAATTACAATAAGGTCCCAGCAAGAATTCACATTACAAAGAAGTCCCCAGGGACTTTTTTGTTAATAATTCATCTTAAGAAAAGTCCTTATTGCCCTTCCTACATTAGAAAGGAAACAAAACGTCTTGGAATCAAAACGTCTTTGGAACAAAACGAAAAGTGGATAACAGGAAAACCATGCGCACGAGTTTGGAATGAGAAGTGGAAAATCGGAGCGGGGAAAAATGGAGCCACACGTGAGCGGCGGTGAATCGAATCTCCACGTTGAAGGCATTGACATTTTCATATCTTGGGCAAAGCTTAGATTGTAGCCGTCATCTTCTCTTCTCTGTTCGAATTCTATGGGTGTATGTTCAGGGTTGATGAAGGGTTGAAGTTTGAGCTCATTAGTGGACTATAAGCTCATATCTAGGTAAGTAATGCTAAGATTTTGTTAAAGATATCATCTTTATTGTTGAAGTTGGGGTTTCATGTTCTTGGGGAGGGTTTTCAAACATTATGCTCTGTTTTTTGGGAAGGTAACAGAGGGGTAACAGAGGGTATGCTCTGTTTTTAGTGGTTTTTGGTTGATATGATTATGAATCGTTGTTTAAAAAGTTCTGATAAAAGATAATAAATTTGTTGTAAATACGTACTTTTATTGTTGCTAATATATACTTTTTCTTCTGAAATATGGCAACACATGATTGTCCGCGTGCTGATGCCCCGACAGTGACACATATGTTAACACAAACATTCTTGGAGCCTCCCATTACTACAAGGCCGTCAGGGAGACCAAAAAGAAAACGCATTGAATCTCAATTTCAAAACAAGAAGGAGTATCATTGTGGGAGATGCCATGAGTTTGGACACATAGTGAAGACATGCAAAAATCCAAATCCCAACTGAAAAGAATATGTACATGCTTTTGGTGACTTAAATGTTTTGTCATTTTGTCTATATACACCTAGGGCAAGTGACTTCATGTAACCCCTTTTTGTATTTTGATGGGTGGGAAAGAAGTTGTAATTATAGCATACACCTAGGGCAAGTGACTTCATGTTTCACCCCTTTTTGTATTTTGATGGGTGGGAAAGAAGTTGTAATTATAGCATACACATGGAAGTCAAATTATATGATATTAAGTTCAATGAGTGGGTGCAAATAGCCACTTACTCATACAACTTAATACTTTGAAATTATATGAAATTATATTCTTTGTCAAAATTCTCAAATTTTTTGTAAATATATACTTTTTCAGTTGTAAATTTATACTTATTGTGTTGTAAATAGCCTCTGGAAGTCACAATGGAAAAACGAAGGTTTTCATATTTTTGTAAATATATACTTTTCAGTTGTAAATCTATACTTTTGTGTTGTAAATAGCCTCTGGAAGTCACAATGCAAAAACGAAGGTTTTCATATTTGTTGTAAATCTATACTTTTTCGATGTAAATCTATACTTTTGTGTTGTAAATAGCCTCTGGAAGTCACAATGCAAAAACGAAGGTTTTCATATTTGTTGTAAATCTATACTTTTTCGTTGTAAATCTATACTTTTTGTGTTGTAAATAGCCTCTGGAAGTCACAATGCAAAAACGAAGGTTTTCGATTTGTTGTAAATCTATACTTTTTCAGTTGTAAATCTATACTTTTTGTGTTGTAAATAGCCTCTGGAAGTCACAATGCAAAAAACGAAGGTTTTCAGATTTGTTGTAAATCTATACTTTTCAGTTGTAAATCTATACTTTTTGTGTTGTAAATAGCCTCTGGAAGTCACAATGCAAAAAACGAAGGTTTTCATATTTGTTGTAAATCTATACTTTTCAGTTGTAAATCTATACTTTTTGTGTTGTAAATAGCCTCTGGAAGTCACAATGCAAAAAACGAAGGTTTTCTGATTTGTTGTAAATCTATACTTTTTCAGTTGTAAATCTATACTTTTGTGTTGTAAATAGCCTCTGGAAGTCACAATGCAAAAACGAAGGTTTTCGATTTGTTGTAAATCTATACTTTTTCGGTTGTAAATCTATACTTTTTGTGTTGTAAATAGCCTCTGGAAGTCACAATGCAAAAACGAAGGTTTTCGATTTGTTGTAAATCTATACTTTTTCAGTTGTAAATCTATACTTTTTGTGTTGTAAATAGCCTCTGTAAGTCACAATGCAAAAAACGAAGGTTTTCATATTTGTTGTAAATCTATACTTTTTCAGTTGTAAATCTATACTTTTTGTGTTGTAAATAGCCTCTGGAAGTCACAATGCAAAAAACGAAGGTTTTCAGATTTGTTGTAAATCTATACTTTTCAGTTGTAAATCTATACTTTTTGTGTTGTAAATAGCCTCTGGAAGTCACAATGCAAAAACGAAGGTTTCGATTTGTTGTAAATCTATACTTTTCGGTTGTAAATCTATACTTTTTGTGTTGTAAATAGCCTCTGGAAGTCACAATGCAAAAACGAAGGTTTTCGATTTGTTGTAAATCTATACTTTTCGGTTGTAAATCTATACTTTTTGTGTTGTAAATAGCCTCTGGAAGTCACAATGCAAAAACGAAGGTTTTCATATTTTCCCATTCCCTGTTGAACAACACATTATCGGTTTACTCAACATTCAACATAGTTTTTCCTGTTAATAATGTACATTTGGCTCGAAGGCTAGTCACAATAGTCAGATCTTACTCAACATTCCCATAGGTTTTCAGTTTACTCAACATTCAAAATAGTCAGATCTTGCATTGCTTTCAACATAGATCTTGCTTTCATACATTCAGTTGCCATCTACATTGTCAAAATAAGCCTATTCTCAATGCAAACAATTTCAACTATTTTACAATAACATCTACAACTTTATTTCTTCTTCTTCGATTGTTGGTTGCCTGGCAGTCGGGACAACACCTTCTGCGCATGTGTGTTATTCTCATGCGATACAAGCCACCATAAGCATTCAACCTTAATCTGCTCCAGTTGTTCTTGTGATAACTTAGGCATGGTATACCCTTATTTGTCTTGGGGAGAGCCATTCCATCCGTGTAACCATGATAGAACATGGATACCAAAAGAATGCCTGAAATGAAAATGTCACATACCAACCAAAAATTTCAAAGTGATGAACAACAATGAACCCAAAATACTTACGTATCATTTTGCAAATGCACTTTGGCCCAGTTTACTTGGTCAGGAATTTGTCTTCCTTTGGCAAAAAAAAAAGCTCAATTAAACATATATTTATGCTCATAACAAGACGTAAACAAGCTCAATTATTCATCATCTTTGGTTTGAAGTAAAGCCCATGCATTCATTAACATAGTTTGTTGTAATCATCCTAAATTTAAGATTTACTATTTCTATGTTGATGCAATAACAATGCGAAAGGAATACAATCTCCATTTAACAAAAACGGGGCCACACCTTTTCTAAGGGATTAATGGCATCATACAATGTTGTGACTTCATAAAAGTTCAATTTCAAACAAGTTAAAAATTAATTTTGACTCTGATTTTTCCCCCCTTTTACTCTCAAGGACATAGTCAATTAATTATATCAAGTTCATTCAACTAAAGAAAGTTCTCAACTCAATTGATTGTGGAGATGTTCATAAAAGCGAGTTACAAACACAAGATTATATAACCTAGTACACCAAGGAATTGCGAAAACCAAGTAGATTCACATCAAGACAATTTTAAGATAAATTCGAGAATATGAACTTTGAATTCAAAAGGCAATGACTTCAGCAAAATGAAGTTCGGTGGCTCAAATTCCTTCAGGAAAAGTTGAATGAATTGCATATGATCCCACTTTCTAATTCAACTCAACTCAATCATGTTTTGGCCTTCTTTACTTCGATAGATTAAAAGAAAATGCAATTCCACCCAAAAGTTTAAGTTTTTAAGCTCTATTAAGTTGCAAGATCCAACAATTCCAGCCCAATTCCAATGAACTAAGTAGTGTTTAGTCACAATGAAGCAACTTAATTATTCAGACTAAAGCAAATATCATGAAACTCGGTTACTTACATTTGTATAGGGAGGGAAGAACAAAACCAGGGTAGGTATTATATAGGGAGGGAAACTTGGCTAAAAGGGCCTACTACTAAAAGAGGTGTGGAAAAACAAATGATAATGGCTATAATCCTTATAAACCTTAGATTATCATTCGAACATTTCATCAAACGAACATAATAAATTTAATGTTCCAATTCAAACATCAAAGCAATGAGTTTCGGATTTCATCAATCATTTTCGCACAATGTGGTATCTACGCACAAGTTCCTGCAAAATGTGGTATCTACGCACAATATCCAGTTATCCACAACCTCTACAGAATCAATGGCGATGATAACAAATCCTAAGAGTCTAAGACCTTCAAGAGCAATAACAAGTAAGAGTAATAAGAGGGGGAAAAAATCATCAGGAACATATTAACTAAAAAATTTTACGCATAGCCTGTCCAATCTCATTCTTACCCACTCGAATCCAGATTAGTTTTGCACAGCAATGAAGAAATGGTTTATAAATTCGTTTTGCTAAGAGTAATAAGAGGAAGGAAGCGAAAATTAAAATTTCAAATAACCCTAAAAAACTACCGGCGAACAACTCACTTACACGATGCAGGGAGTCTCGCGCAATCCCACCGGCGACGAACAAGGAAGGGGAAGAAAACAAAGACGCTAATTTCACTGTCTCTCGAACGCCGTCCCTGTGTCTCTCGGTCGAATGGACGGCGTCGAAGAAGGTCGCTCGGGCGACGGCGTCGAGGAAGGTCGCTCGGGCGACGGCGTCGAAGAAGGTGCTCGGGCGACGGCGTCGAGGAAGGCTGCTCGGGCGATGGCGTCGAAGAAGGTGCTCGGGCGACGACGTCGAAGAAGGTGCTCGGGCTCGGTCGAATCTGATGGAATGAGAAGGTGCTCGTGGATTATGTGTGTTTTCCCCTTGTCCTTAATGGTCATTTTGCATTGACATATAATTACACAGAAGTCCCTAGGGACTTTTGTGTAATGTGAATTCTTGGTGGGACCTAAATGTATTTATTTGTGATCCTTGGGACCTGAGTGTGATTCTCCCTAAAAAGAAATGAGAAACATCTTTCTCTCTATCCCATGTCTGCTCATCGAAAGACTAGCTCTTGTCTTTAACTAGAAGCAAAATTTGTTTGTTGGGTCTCAGTTTTATGCATGTAATTTTTATGTTTCGTGAAAATAGGTTAGGCCCTTATCAGGCAACCTCAGCTTGACCTGTTTAGGACCTAGTCAGGCCTGACCTGTTTAGGACCTAGTCAGGCCTGACCTGTTTGTTAAAAAGGTTAAGCCAATACCTATTTAAAGGCCTAAATGTGTAAATAGGTCTGGCCTATGTTATTAAGGTCTGGCCTGTAAGCCTTCAGGCTTAGCCTGTTTACACATTAAATAAATATAATTATATTTATCTTATATAAATAATATAATATTTATAATTTTCATTCTTATATTCTATTAAAACCTTATATTTATATAGTTTTGATAGGTTCAAAGTGTATAAAAGCCAATTTATGACCTCCAAGACCTACAATATGAGGTCTTTTTAAATGCCTACATTGTAAGTAGGCCTTTAAAAAGGCTTTAGGCTCGACCAGGCCTTATGAAGGCTCAAGCCTGAGCCTAAAAAAAACCTGAATTTAGGCTCAGGCCTTTGACCACCATTACAGACCTATTTAACCAAAGTCTAACCTAACCTAACCTATTTCCATCCCTAGTTTCATGTGTATTGCTTTTCTTCTCCTGTATGTCAATTTGTGTCTATGCTAGGCCCCACATGATACGGAAGCGGATTTCCTCAAAAGCAGAAGGCTCAGAATCCCTCAGAATCCAATCTGGGCCGTCCAAAAATGAATCCAACGGTTGGAGAGAGTTTTAAAAATTTTATATTTACCGCATGCAGTACTAGCACTGCATGCGGTTTTTGACATTAATGATTTTCAGCCCTTAGATCACTTTTTGAACGGCTCAGATGAAGAGATACTGAGGGATGAGGAGGGGAGGGATTCTGAGAGAATCCGGATCCCACATGATACGGGTTTTATGATATCTATAATTAATATTGTTTTATTCTTCTTATTTTGTTTTTGATAAATTATTCTTCTTATTTTATTTTAAGGTGACATTATATTTTGGGAAAATCCACCTCAAGGCCTAAATAATCAAAAAATTATCCAAAAAGGCTCAAAAAAAGTTATATGTCAAAAAAAGGCCTCAGAACTTTTATGATATTATTTCATAAAACGTTAATTGTTCTAATGTATTGATATAGCTGTTAATCGATACTAATTTAGTTATTAATATATTGTTATTAATATCTATTGATTTAGTTGTTAACATTTATGAAATGATATCAAAAAATGCCTTAGATCTTTTTTTATATGTGACTTTTTCTTGGGTCTGTTTTGATAATTTTTTACTAATTTGGGTCTAGAGGGGGATTTTCCCTATATTTTATCATGAAGCATTGGTTAATCTAATCAAATAAGACGTACCTGAAACGGCACACAATTGCCCTCTTACGTGGCATTATCTTACTGGACCGGATTGGATTGTAGTTAGATAGGAGTTGATTACCGCCTCATCCAGTTCTTACCGTTAGTTCCTTCTTCTTCCTCCCCCAGTTTTCTCCATTTTCTTCATCTCTTTTGTTACTAAAGAAAATATAAGAGAAGAACTCGGAAATGCATCAGTCTCTGTAATGTCTTCCTCATTCTGTAACCTCACTCAAGGGCCTGCTCTCCAGTTTCAGAGCCGCGTCATTGAAAGGCAAACTCTCTCTTTCTCTCTCTCTCTCTCTCTCTCGCGCTCTTAATTTAAGACATGTCTTGAAGTATATTCTGTAAAATTCGATTGAAGCTAGAAAACACTGTTGTTGTCTTACTTTGAGAAAAAAACCCCTTTTTGTGAGAAACTAAGATTTACTAGAAATGGTTATCTTTCAGGAATTGTGTGAGCTCCAAGAGATCATATTGTAATGTAGAAGGAGAGTTTTATGGGAGATATAGAAGTCACTTGCTTGTTAAAAGAAGGCACTGGCACCGGCACGTGCTTTGTACGGTCAAAGCAGACTTGTCCTTTTCTAGCAGTAAAGAAGAAACTGGAAGTGAAGTTGAAGAGAAGATTCCAAAGGGAGTTCTAATTTGGAGGGCAATCAAGTTGCCAATTTACTCTGTTGCTTTGGTTCCTCTCACTGTGAGCTTCTAAACTTCATACGCATTTGCTTACTGAAGTACTATATGCATTGACCCTAAACACTACTGCCTCCGATCCCAGCTTTGTCCTATATTTAGGACCAGAGGAGTATCATTTATAAAGAAAAGAAAAATATATGACTATGGCGTTAAATGTAAAGGATTTAGACATACCTTTAGTTTGTGTTACATGGCAAATGACACTGGAGAGAAGAGAGAGTAGGTTGTAGAGGATGAAAACTGTTATCTTATGTTCTGTTTCTTTTGCATACCACTAGTGTACACATATACACATTACAAACAGTTTCTCAACCGTTCCCGCCAATTTTCAAATAAAAGGGGTTATATCACATTTTGTCACCCATGCTTTTCTCGATTTATGGATGTGTGCTAGTATGTGTATTAAGCAGTAAATCAGTACTTTCAAGGTAAATTGTTTTGGCAATGTTACTGATTTTTAATTTGCATGGTCTGAGACTCTGAGTTAATACTTCATTCTAAAGCTTGGGCTTTTAAGTGATGGCCTATGAATAATTTTATTACTCCCTCATTGGTCCTTAATATATGAGCTACTAATTAATTAGCTTGGGTAGATTAAGGAAATGATATAAATTACTTCCTCCGGTCCTAATTATAAGAACACTTTTGTAGTGCAATTTTGCATTTCAAAAGTGTTATTATAATTAGGACCGGAGGTAGTAGTTAATTATAATAAATGTGACTTGATCTCTCTAAAAGACTATTGTACAACCTCAAATTATACTCCCTCCGGTCTTTAATATAAGACATATTTGGGGAGTTGATTTTAGTTCTAAATATAAGACATAGTTTTCATATTTGTCTATTGTTTTCTAATTTACCCCTATTGATGCTCCCTCAATAATAACCAATGAGAAGAGAGAATGAGGGAATCAAGGAAGATGACTATGGTGTTTTAGAAAATACATGTTATATTAACTAACTTCCTTAATCTAATCAAATTAAGTAAATATATCTTATGTTAAGGACCGTAGGATTAGTTTGGGAAACAAAGTGGATTGAAATTTTATATTTAGACAAAAAATCAACCCTCAAGTAGCTCTTAATATTAAGGATAACAAGGAGTATAATACTCTATGTATAGATTTTAAGGCCATCAACTTGATGGCGATGATGCAGCCAATGATATGCACTGTCAATACTAAATTGTTGCATCAGTCGTAGGTTTTGGTTAAATGACATCTTACTTTCATCATGGAGTTTTTGAGTGTGAATTACCTTGAGTTATCAGTCTTATTTTATTCCTATTATTGACAAATAGGTAGGTAGTGCGGCAGCTTATCTACAGACCGGCCTCTTCTCATCTAGATGTTATTTGATTCTCTTGGCCTCTTCAGTTCTCATCATTACCTGGCTCAATTTAAGGTGATTTTCAAAAATTTTAATAGAATTTGTTCTCTGCTCACTATGAAACTCACTTATCATGAGAACTTTTGGCTGCGAATAGCTTCCGGTTATACTTAAGCTTCTGTTTTGCGAATCACAAGCTTAGGAATCAATCTAAAACGTAAAATAACATAACCGGCAAAATGTCCTCCATTTTTCTTGAATCATTCTGCTATATTCTCAAAAACAAGAAAGAACCTTGAATACTGTCTGATATTTTTCTTGGCTAAATAGTTTCTTATACTTGATTCATGGCAGCAATGATGTTTATGATTTTGACACTGGAGCTGATAAAAACAAAAAGGAATCAGTAGTCAACCTGTTTGGTAGGTGAGTTTCTAACTTATATTTCTTATCTATGATTTCTTCTTTGTTACTTCAGGTTCTGTTATAGAATAAAAACTGATCTTTTAGCCTTTTTATTGAATTTGGAAAGCCGAACTGGAACCTTCATTGCTGCCTGCTTTTGTCTCGCTCTCGGTTTCATGGGGCTAACTTTGTCTGCTATGAAGGCTGGAAATCTACAATCAATTTTGTTCCTAACTTGTGCAATAATTTGTGGTTATATATATCAGGTAAAACATTTTTTGTCAATTAATAGTGGTTAAGTCAATTGATAAGCACTTGATACCCCATAAGTAAGGTTGTATGTTTGAATCTTGTAAATAGAAAAAAAATCATATCAAGAGAGTTACTTTTGTTTAGACTTGACATTACTCAAATCTGACTTGGTAGTATCGGATATCAGATTATTATATTAAAAAAACAGAGAATATTTTCTGTCAATATTAAGTTCATATTGGATTTGAAAATCAAATGGTCTTAATACTAACTTTCACATTCTGTGATTGATTCATTTGGTAATGCAGTGTCCACCATTTCGGTTAAGTTACCAAGGACTAGGAGAGCCATTGTGTTTTGCAGCATTTGGTCCTTTTGCTACTACTGCTTTTTATTTATTGCAGGGCAGTGAAAGGTTATTTCTCTCTTCACGTCCATTCATACTTTCTAAATTTCATTGCCACTTTGTTTTTCTGTTAAAAGAGATTTTTACGCAAGTTTGGTACTCTAGACTAAGATGATATTCATTTTTTTAGTGGAATTCAATTTCACTGTGGTTTACATAGCTATGAACATTGAAGACTTTTTTAAATTCACAAATGAGCCAACCTGAGAATTGTTCCTAGGAGTGAGCCTCATGATTTTCAAAAGAAATTGACCTTTATGTTTTTGTTTTTGGGTTAACCCCATTTTTAGTCCTTAAATTTTGGTTTTGGTCAATAAGTTTTGGTTTTGGTCTCTATACTTAAACTTAGATTAAGTCCTTGTGAAACTATAGGAATCAAAACCAATGATTTGAAACTATAGGGCCAAAACCAAAATTCAGTCAAACTGTAAGGACCAAAAGTGATGCTACCCTTTTTTCTTTATGTATTGGGAAATTTCATAACTTGATTGCTGATTCTATATAACTTTGATAGTGTGATGAACCATTTACCCTTAACTGGAACAGTTCTTTCGGCATCCGTCCTTGTAGGCTTCACAACAGCCCTGATTCTCTTTTGCAGTCACTTCCATCAGGTCACTTCCATTTCTGAATTCTTGTTTATTACTTGTATTATTTATTATTACTCCATCTTGTCTGTAATTTCAAGTTTCTGACTTTGCTTGTATAAATGACTGATTTTAAGGTGGAAGGTGACCTGGAAGTTGGAAAATTTTCACCTTTGGTAAACAAACTTTGTTTTGACAAAGCATTGTCTGTTATATATTGATCTGAATAATGTAATCATGTGAATCCATAAATGATTTATTTATTTATTTAATTCAGGTCAGGCTTGGCACTAGCAAAGGAGCACAGATAGTGAAAGTGGCAGTCACAATGCTATATGCCCTTTTGGCTTTGTTTGGACTAGGTGGCGCGCTTCCTCTCACTTGTCTTGTATGTTCTTCTTCTATACCTTCAAATTTCTATGGGTCTCTTTGAGTTAGCATTATAGAAGCACGTTCACACAAGTCAAGACAAAACTCTTCTCATATACCTACCTCGTATACTGTAAATTGTTGAAAAAATAGCTTCTACCGCTAATCCAAATAGGCACTATACCTTCCCATATTTACTAGTAGTATATGACTAATTTAAGCATATGAGCGGCCAGTTTGCTGTAAAAGTAAGAGTCAAACATGAAACTAACATAAGTGAATCTTTCAAGTTGTCTTCTAATTTGTTTGGTTTGCATTTAGGGATGTAAGATTGAAACATTCAAGATGTATAATATTTATATTATCATTACTCAACGGTAACTTTTTCTATAATATTTCTTAGATGGAGACATGAAATATCTATAATATTTCTATTAACAAATTTGGTTTATAAGGAAATAGACCAAGCTGATCATAAACTTGTCAGAGTTTTCAACAACACACATTTTCAACATGCTTATATACTCCTTTAGTCCTAAATGTATGAGTTAGATAACTGATTTGCAGAGATTAAGAAAATTAGTTTAGTTACTTGTAATATACCCCTTAAATCATTTGCATTTGGAAACTATCTGTAATGGGAACACTCTTAATACATGCAATTATTAGAGATAGTTTGATGAACAAATTATAAATTTGGAAGAAAAAGTGAATTGAGATAATATATTTAGGATCAAATTAAATGTCTTCACTTGCCCCTATATTTAGGATCGGAGGGGCATTATATTCGTAATTAACTGGGCAGGTAGGTCTATTGGTCAAATTCTCACACTTATCCAACTTATTCTATACATCATGTCTGATATGTGCCCTTCTTTTAGGGTAGAGATACCATTAATTTGGACAATGGGGCTTATAATTTTCTTTTGGTTGTTTGTGATATCAGTTCCTCTGTGCTTTGACTCTTCCTATGGGAAGGCTAGTGGTTAGGTTTGTCCAAGACAACCACAAGGTAAGGAAGACCTTTTTGATGAATATTCTTTGGAAACATTAATATATGGCTATGTGCTGTTTTTAACCTAATTAAGTTGTCTTTTTTTTTTTTTGGGAGCAGGACAAGCAAAAGATTTTCATGGCTAAATACTTCTGTGTGAGGCTGCATGCTTTATTTGGAGTTGCTTTGGCTTCTGGATTGGTTCTGGCCAGAATATTTGATACAGCCTATGTTTCAAGGCCAATATTCCCTAAAGTATTATAGTTTTGAGTTTATCAAACAATGAAAATTTTGAACCTAGGAATTAGGATGCATCTGGTGCACAAAGAAAGGATTTAAGGAAGAGGAAAATGTGAGAGAAAGTACTTTTATAAGTTTATTGTACTTCCTGTTGTCCATTTTATAAGATACAACTAACTAATTATCAACGATAAAAATTGTAGTTAAGGTTAGTTGGATTAATAAATACAATAAATTTTGGTCCTAATAGAAAGTGCTTTAACTTCTTAAACACGATGTTTTGAGTTTGAATCCATGTGAAAACCATTTGTATTTCATTCTTGTATGGACTAATTGGAAAAAAAAAATCATATTCTATTTTTCTAGTGAGTGTTTGAAACTACTTATTATAAACATATTTATACAATATAAGACAAGTTACCTCGTACATTATAAGTTATGATTGAAATCCATTTTCAAATGCTCGAGTCGTCAATCCAAACACATACTAGTGCTTGATCATTAACTCGTTTGGGGTTTACGAGGTAAAAATAGCTTTTGGAGAATAATTTTTTGGATTTACGAGGTAAAAATGGAGTTCGCAGAATAGCTTTTAGATAAAAATGATAATGTTTGGATATTATTATCATAATAGCTTTTTTATGATCAAATTTACCAAAAAAAGACATTAGCTTTTGGTATAATTGCATATAAAGGATAAAGTTGTATTTTGAATATTATAAACATTATATTTCATAATAAATATAAAAAATTACATAAATTTGTATACAAAATTAAAATACTTAAGCGCACTAACTGACATTGAAAAAAATATTTCATTATCTTAATTTTTTTCTTAAGATATTAAAAAAATATTTCAAGGTAATGATTGATCTTGAAAAAATATTTCAAGTATTGAAGGGTACTAAAAATATATTTAAGGATGCTGAAAAAATACTTTATGATCTTGAAAATTTATTTTATGATATTGAAAAAATATTTCAGGATAATGACTGATCTTGAAAAAATATTTCAAGGTATTAATGGGTACTAAAAAGATACTTAATATTGACCGGTACTGAAAAAATACTTCTCATGGTCTTAAAAATTTATTTTAAGAACTTGAAAAAATATTTTAGGTACGGACTAATTTTAAAAAAATATTTTAGGGTACTAACGAGAACTAAAAAGATACTTAAGATACTGAAAAAATATTTCATGATTTTGAAAATTTATTTGATGATATTGAAAAAATATTTCAGGGTAATGACTAATCTTGAAAAAATATTTCAGAATACTGAAAGATACTAAAAAAAATTTAAGGATACTGACTGGTACTGAAAAAATACTAATAATGGTAGAGGAGAGAGAAAAATCTGGAAAAAAAATAGTTTTATCCAAAACCAAGGTTTTGATACGGAATAGCTTATAGATAAAAGGGTGTTTGGCAAATTCATGGCAAAACTTAGATTTTGATGCAGGATGGTTTCTAACAAAAAATTAGGGGTGTTTGACAAACGACAAAACCTAGGTTTTGATTCTCGGTAAAAAAGAAGAAGAAAAAACTGCCCTTCGTCTCTTCTCTCTTCACTTCATTCTCTCTCCTTCACCGTCTTGCCATCTTCTTCTTCCCGGCCGTTCTCAAACCACCTTGCCTGCGGCCAAAGTCGTTACCGCACCTTTTTCCTATTTGAGTTTTCGTCTTGGTGTTTCATCACTCATGCATTTACCTTAAGCCATCTATGAGTTGATCTCTTGAAGCCTATGTAGAACACAATCAAATCAAATGGAAGTGACTTGCCATCATATCCTTGAACTCTACCTCGTTGCGTCTAATCCCCTCTATAGCAAGAAGGAGAGGAATCAAATTGGAGTAGGAGGAAGGCTTGGTGGTCGAACTTTGGCAGTTGTTGAGGTGGTCTATAAATGAACTGGACGAAGAAGATGGTGAAGAAGAGATAATGGAGTGGAGAGAGAAGAGATGAAAGATAAAAATGAACGAGAGAAGAGAAAGTATAATTTTGTCTTTTACCTGAATATTCAAAACCCATATTTCTATCTAAGTATCAATGTCGTCAAAATCGAGTTTCTACGTAGACACAGAAGGGGTGGTAGAAACGTAAATTATAGAAACGACACAAAATGTAAATTTTCTATTTTCTACTACTTAAGGTCAGAGCTCTTTTTTTTTTTTTTTTGATAAAAACTACGAGGCATATTAGCCCTTATTCATTTCAAAATCAAAGATAACAAGTGGGTAAGAAACTCCAACATAGTCCCTGTACAATAAACAATCAATGCTATAGGAGGAGATTCAAAATTAACAAGCAACTCCAATGCTATAGGAGGAGATTCAAAATTAACAAGCAACTCCTCCTGATCTAAACTAATAGAAGCAAGCCCATCTGCACACTTGTTTGCTTCTCTATAAACATGTACAAACATAATCCTTGTAAATTTCTTCATGGCTGAATTGATCTCAGCTAATAGCCTTGTTCCTGCATTATCTACTACCTGCATACTGTTAAGCATATACACCACTGCAGAGGAGTCACATTCAACAATTACACTCTCAAATTGTTTACATAAAGCTAGTTCAAGTCCAGTTAAGACCCCCCATAGTTCTGCCCTTAACGTTGAGCACCTTCCTAATTTTTTACCAAACCCACATATCCACTTACCATTACAGCCCCTAAAGAGACCGCCACATCCCGCCATGTATTGTACACCACGAGATGCCCCATCTGTGTTGAGTTTAACCCATCCTTCTAATGGCATCATCCACCTGATGTTTGCCTCCGATCGATTGCCACATGCTCTCCCAAAGCTCGTTCTTGCTCTCTTAATTTCTCGTACATACCACTCTACTGCATAAGTTCTATTCTCCGGCATAATGAACCCTTCCACAAACAACCCCTTGTTCCTTTAGCTCCCTAAAAGCCAACACGTCAGACCAAAAATTAAGTTCCAGTCATTTTGTGTTCTTTGCAGATTCTAGCTAAACCATTCTCTCCCTTGCAGAGTTATAAACTCATACTCAAAACGTCCTTTCAGCAAAGCAGCCCATAGCTTCCATGCCACCTCATAGTCCCTCAACACATGCATCAGGCTTTCAGTATGCCTTGGACATCTATAGCATCCCAAACTACCTCCCATAATGTTACACTTCCTTTCATTGGTCAATAGCCTGTCATGTATGGCAAGCCAAAGGAAGGTTTGCACTCGTTTAGGTCCTTTCCATTTCCACAAAACATTCCACACTCTTTCGCCCCCCCATCTTGTTCATCTCTAATAAGCCGGTACATATCCGACACAACATAATGGCTTTGCATTTTTTTTCCTTCCACCATACTGTATCAGTGCCACTCATTTGGCAAGGGGGAAATTCAGCCAGTAAACAATTTACCCCTTCCTGATTTTACTTCCCCTCAATTTTTGCCAAGTCCCAGCACCCCTCCTGACTAATCATATCTGCCACCCTTACCAACCTCTCATCATCCGTGATGTGTCCCATACACATATTTGATAGACACATTCCCCCTGTAGCCATTTATCTTGCCAAAAGTAGACGCTCTTTTCCGTCTCTTATTTCCCATTCCAGGTTACTCAAGACTTTTAGCCAAATCGTATCCAAGCTCAGCCATATCTCTGAATCAATTTTAGTAGTTTTCCTTTCTTTTCTAAGTTCTTTCTGCCTTCCATATTTCCCCTTCAAGACCATGGAACATAAATTTGTTGGTTTAGCAAATAAATTCCAAACAATTCTTCCTAGCAAGGCCTCATTCATAGCCTCTAGATTCCTCAATCCAAGGCCACCATTCTTTTTCTCCTTACATAACGTATCCCAACTAATTGCATGAATTCTTCTTTTCCCCACTTCACTTTGCCAAATGAAATCTCTTTGCATTTTCTCCATTTGCTGCCTTACTCCAGTGGGCACCTACGAATGCTGCATAGTGAATACAGGCATCTGGTTTGTCACCGCTTGAACCAGAGTTATCCTACTAGCGAAGGATAGTGTCTGTTCTTTTCCAGCTACTCAACTTATTTTGCATTTTGTCAAGTATAGCTTGATACTTATTCCTTGTATTCCCTCCCTGAAAACATATATGCCCCCAAATATCTCCCCAAATCCTCCATACGCCTAAAACCAGAGAAATTGCAGATCTCATTCTGTAACTGTCTCCCAACGTTCTTTGAGAAGCATACGCTCGTTTTTTGCACATTAATCTTTTGACCAGAGATTTCCCCAAAACTATCCAGTACTTCCATAACAGCATGTATGTGATCTAAATCAGCCTCACAGATAAGTAAAAGGTTATCTACAAATAGTAAGTGGGAGACTTCCACACCATTTCTACCTAGTCTCAAAGGTTTCCATTTTTTACTGTTAACACAGTCAATAATCATGTGTGTCAGTTTTTCCATCCCAAGTACGAAAAGATAAGGAGAAAGTGGGTCTCCTTGTCTCAAACCCCTAGAAGGTACAAACACATCTCTTCTACTACCATTCCATACCACTGCCATGTTAGTCGATTGTACACAGCCCATAATCACGTTACGTAAATTTTCATCTATTCCAATTTCATCTAAAACACTACTAATAAAGCTCCATGACATCCTATCATAGGTTTTCTGCAAATCAATCTTAATGGTCATATAGCCCTTTCTTCCTTCTACCCATGGTATGCACAACTTCTTTCGTAATTATAATGTTATCATGGATACTACGTCTAGGCACAAAACTAGTTTGGTATGGAGAAACCAATTTATCCATAATGGGATTAAGTCTATTTACG
Organism: Acacia pycnantha; assembly: GCA_025563575.1. Taxonomy (NCBI): domain Eukaryota; kingdom Viridiplantae; phylum Streptophyta; class Magnoliopsida; order Fabales; family Fabaceae; genus Acacia; species Acacia pycnantha. Next base: position 2,396,517 of record JAMWYP010000015.1, read on the forward strand.
ATCAGTTTTGACAAACCCTTGTACAAAACATTACACAATGTTGTAGGTCTGAATTGACTTACCAATTCTGGCTTCTCCACCTTAGGAATGAGTACTAGCAGAATATCATTAATTTCCCCAATATGCTCCGGACTCTCCCACAACTTCCAGATAAGGTTGATGACTGATTGCCCCACCACATTCCAGTTTTGCTTGTAGAAAACAACCGGAAATCCATCCCTTCTCGGGGCTTTAAAGCTTCCCATCTGAAAAAAAAAACCCTATGAATTTCCATACTAGAAATATCCCTTCCCACTCTCATTTGGTCTTCATTTACCATTCCCTACCGCTGCCTTGTGCTGACCCAGCCCCTGCACCTCTTGTCTTCACAAAATAGATTCTTGTAAAAGTTTTGAAATAACAACACAATCTCCTCTTCCTCTTCCACCCAAACCCCCTCGCTACCCTTCAACATTTTAATACTATTTATTCTCCGTCTAGTCAAGGTTTTGGTATGATACTACCTAGTAGTGTTTCTATCTCCCTCTTCCAGCCACCTACCCCTTGATTTCTGAAACCAAAGGATCTCCTCTTGCCTTAGAGTTATCATTAACTCCTCTTCTAGTTCAGACTCCAACTTGACTAGATATGGGTTGCTATATCTTTCAATACTTCTCTGGATGCCATTTAATCTATTAAACAATCTTTTTTTTCTAGCTGAAATTTTGCCAAATACTTCCTTGTTCCAGCATTTCAAATTTTCCTGCAGCAGAAGAAGTTTCATATGAGCGTCATCATTCCCTTTCCAACTATCCCTCACAACCCCTTCAAACGATTCATGAGTCTGCCACATAGCTTCATATCTGAAATTTCTCGGCCTATACCCCTGATTAACATTATTCAGTTGTACAAGAATAGGGTGATGGTCCGAGCACAACCTTGGGATAACTCTGCTTTCTGCATTCTCGAAACGTCTATGCCATTTAACATTGCACAAACATCTATCTAGGCATTTATATACCCTGTCTAGACCATCCCATTTAGGTCCTTTCCACGTAAGAAATGGTCCATTTGAATCAATGTCTATTAGATTACAGCTCTGTATCCAGTCATTGAATCTCTTGCATCTCACATTACTAACATGTCCACCACCTTTTTGCTCCATTGGCGTTTTGATCTCATTGAAGTCCCCCGCTAGCAACCAAGGTCCCTCTATATCATTCGCTAATTGAGCTAGCATATTCCAAATCCTGGATCATCGTTGCTCGTTTGGATTAGCATAGACTGTAGTAAACAACATCTCTTCCCATTCCAAACTCAAATTGCAATGCAAAAGTTGCTCATCAGACATTTTTATATCTACAACCAGATCATCATTATTCCAAACAATCCATATTCCGCCAACGAAACCCACTGCCTCCCTCCGAACAGAGTATTTGAAACCCCAGCCTTTAATTATTTTACTTGCTGGAATCCCACTAACTCTAGGTTCCAATATCACAAGTACATCTAGTTTATATCTACACTTCATGTCTCTAATAACTGCCCCTACCCCCTTACTAGCCGCTCCTCTACTATTCCATACAATGATCTTCATCATTATAAACATTAATATGGATAATAGAAACCATAATACCTCAATTCATAAGGGCAAGAGTGACACATCCTTCTTCCAAGCTCATTACCATGCTCTCTATCGGATCTTCCTCATCTTCATCTACATGGGCATGACCTATATCCATATCATTAGAGGTTTTCAGACCATTTACATGCTCGCCAGGGTGCAAGTTTTCTTTCCCCACCATATCCACTTCCTTACATTTGTGCAGAGCCAAATTGGATTCAGGTACAAACTCTTGGCTATGTTGCCCCCCCCCCTTATTCTCCTTAGTCAGAGTATTTCCATTGACATTACCCAGCACAATGAAACCACCCCCCTCTTTAGCCATCCTTCCGTCCTGAAACACCTTTCCATTCCCTATATTTCCTGTCGCATCCGAGCCCTTCCTCCTATCACCCTTGAGCCCCGGCCCTCCCACTAGTCTTATTTGTTTCGAAGTTCCTCCCTTTTTTTAGCCCTCACAGAACCACTACTGTTTTTAGCCTTCTCCTGCACTCTAACATCTCCCTGATTATCCCCAGCTTCATCCCTAAGGCCAGAGAATCTCGAACCACTATGATTCCCCTGCATCGGTACAGTATTAACTCTAGGCCTTCTAGGGCGTTGTACAGTCTTCCATCGTTCCCCTTCGCCCCCCCCCCCCCTTCTCACTCTCAGGCTTCAAAATCTCCCCCATTACCTTAGCTTCCATTGGTCTTTCAGTTGTTTGTCGATGAAACGCGTCACACCCCTCCTTATTATGGCCAATTCGTCCACACTTGTTGCATAGGCAGCCCAAGCTCTCATAAACAACATTAAGAGTCTGCCCTTCAACACTGAACTCAGGGATCAAAGGTTTTGTGAGATCCAACTCCACACACTTGCGTGCAAATTTCCCCCTAGCTCTATTCGTTGTATGAACATCCAACCTTATCACTTTACCAATGGAATTCCCCAAATTCAGTAGGAATTTCTTATCGAATAAAGGGGCTAGGAGATCTGGAAACCTCACCCATGCCACCACAAAGTCAATCTTTGCTACCTTGGAATTAAAATCCAGTCTCCATCTCTCCACATTCAGGTAAGCATCTGTAATCACCCAAGGACCTCCCGTCAGTGCTTCCATGTAATCTTTGTTGCTCTGGAAATTGACCAAATAGTAGTCATTATCCAGATCAAAGACATCAATATGTCCTTTCCTAGCCCACATTTGACTCAATTTCTTCACCATGAAACCATATGACAGCTGACATCCCAACAATTTCACAACCACCGTCCTACGAAATGGTTTCATAAGCCTCTCCCTTTCTTTTTCTTCAAAATCAAATCTCGGACATAGTGGATTAGAGAGATCAACACAGATACCATCGTGAGGATTCAGTACCTTAGCGAAATTTGTACCGGCTCCGTAGTCTTCCAAATTGTCTTCCTCATCATTCTTCATCCATTCCCACCAACAACTCTTCGCATTTACATTCTGAAGTAGGGACTCTCTTTACGACTTCGGCAGCTGATCTTACCCTCTGGATTCATCCATTTTCCCTCACGAGCCTTCATCGACTCATTCCCAGTGAAATCATTCCTTGACGAACTAGCTTTCCTCTTCCTTCGTATGTTTTCCTCTTGCTCATCCTCCATCACAACCTTACCATCCCCACCTCACGGCGCGCGACCGACGGGACCACTTATTTTCTCTGCCACAGTGGGTGACGGAGCACTCGACGACCGTTCATTGGAAACCCTAGCAGAGCGTTACTATTTCGGTGATTTTCTTCTCTAGATGATTTTAATGAATTTTTGTTAGAGCTCAAAATTTTACACACACACACACACACACAGCTTCCAAACAACTAGAAAAATCAAATAAAGAACCAGAATTTGGCCGTCGGTTTCATCGTATTCAATTCTATCACCAACTCCTAAAACGCATCCTTAATATATAGTTATCTAGTCTCCACTCTTCAGTAATCCCGAGTCCAAGATGCACGATGGAAATAGGGTTTTCAACTTTTCATCCTTTTTTTTTGTTAAAGTAAAAATGCGTTTTTAAAGTTTTTACGTGTTTGATCGACTTTTCTATCAGTTTCTGCTTAAAACAGTTTTTACTTGCGTTTCAGTACGTATGACCTTAGTAAAAATGTTAAAACTTAATTTTTTATATTTTTATACTAGTTTTTGACAACAATGCTAAGTACCTCTCTGTTTTTTCCATTTTTTAGTAGATTTTTTAAAATTTTCTAAATTCAAGTGGTATTTATTTATACTTATTTGATTTGGTATTTATCTGTAACGCTTGACACATTTCTGACCCTTGGACGCCCTATTTAACTCCTTTCCCGCCAAAATCCATCACCGTCCTCACAACGACCACAGCTGCTTGGCGCTATCAGCCATGGACGACGGCGAAGACATCAACAATCCAAATTATTGGGAAAAGCCTATGGCGAGTTTTCTCATACGTAATCACTCGGACCAACTCCGCTGCATTGTATCTTCTCCAGATTCCAAGCTTCATTACCCTCTCTTCGTCGAGTAAGCTACCCTCACCTCCTATAAATTATATGTTTCTTTTTGTTCTCACTTCACTTTTTTTTTATAAGGTCCTGCATCCGAAATTGAAATCTTCTTGCGCTCTTAAGTTTTGCAGAGTTGATGGACGATGACCCTCACCTTGCCCACCTCATATTCACCGAACCCGCTACATATTTACAAATATTCGATCAGGCTGCTGTTTGGGCTCATGTCAGTTAGCTCCAATAAGAATTTTCTCTGTCATTAATTTTTCTTGTTTTTTTGTTTGGTTGTGGAAGGAGAGGAGAGGGAAACTGACTCGGATTTTGTTTCTGTGGTATGTAGAAAATCATTTTGGAGGAATCGAGAGCAGAAGAGAAATGGATTGAGAATAAGACGATTCATGTCCGCATCAATACAAGGGGCTCTCCACTTGAATGCCCAGGTTCGATTCTTTCAAACGTCAAGTTTGTTTGAACCATTCACTCAATCATGCTGATAGCTGTTTTTAAGGATTCAAATTAATTAACCCATCGGAATGTTGATTGAATCTTTCTCAAGGACGTGTGAGAATTTATTTTGTTGTCTATCGTGGTTCATTCCCTTATAAAATATGACTAGCGAATTCTGTTTTAATTTATCTTCGAAGGACGCATCCTGGTTAAACTCTTCTTTTTGTTGATTTTGTTTTGTTTATTCTTCTGCATTTCTTCCTTCGAATTGTTCATTGTTTTGTATGTTTTGATGCAATCAGAGTCTTTTCCAAGCATAGGACGTATTAGAGTGAAGCACCGGGGGATTCTTCTAACTTTGAAAGGGACAGTAATCAGGTCTGGAGCAATAAAGATGCACGAAGGAGAGAGGGAGTACATGTGCCTAAAGTGCAAGAAGAGGTATCACCTGTACTTGATTATTCAGTGTGTATTAAAAGCATGAACCCATCTTATATGGTTTAAAGCTCCTTATATTTCCTTGTTATGGTTTTAAAATGGTTGGCATACCAACTTTCAATTCTATAAAATTTAGAGGAAGCTACAGTTTCCCCCCTGAAATAAGACTTAAAAGTTAAAATCATAAAATTGGTCCTTGAACTTTAAAATGTAACAAAATACCTCTTGAAATTTGGTCTAAAATAAAAACATGACAACTTAGTGAAAATTAACTAGAAGAGGTTGCTTGTTTCAGTAATTTTCATTGACATCGGATAAGATTTGTTTTTATGTGTGTGTGAGGAACTTCATGTGAGAATTACATGGCCTCTTGCAATTAATTATAATTGGGATAGGGTTTTCATTTTAGTCCATATTTCATAGAGGCATCTTCTTAAATTTCAAAGCTTGCATACTAATTCTGTTCACAGGGGGCAGGGATGTCATTTTCCCCAAAATTTATTGATAGGCTTGCATCAAATTCATTTGAAATCATCCAAATCTTTTCATTGATTACACATTGCTATTAGATGTATTACATGACATTTTTCATGGTTTTATTACTAAATCTCGAAGAAGATATCTGATTCATACCCAATATGCCTCACGTTCAATTTTTATTATTATTAGCTAATAATAATATATATGTGCAGCTTCCTAGTTTATCCAGAGGTGGAAGCACGAAACTCCATAACTCTACCTTCAATTTGCCAAGTTCGGGTACCTTCTTCTCTTCGCTAAAGTCTGTCTTGCATATTTTCCTATACTATTTTCTGTTTCTAAAATTAATATGGTTGTTTACAGTTTTTAAAATCTTGATGTATGGTGTTACATTGAAATGAAATATAATCAAAATATTGCAATTAGAATTTTCCTGCACGACATGAAATTTCATGTAATATTGTGCAAAATTGTAGTTCAACATATGTACAGCTGTACAAAGTAAGATACAATTATTTTTACTTTTGCACCTTTCATCATGTTTTCGATGAATTCATTCTTTCCATTTTTCTAGCTTTATTATTGCTATCTGACCTTAATTGAATTTGAAGTTCTCTTATTTGGGTATTCTGTATTCTGTTGTTACTGTTCTTGTTTATTTCCCTCCTGTTTAACCCCTGAAGAAATGTTAGTTATTTGTTGTTGTTCATATTGGCAGGGGTCTAAGCCCTGTGGAGGAATAAAATTCCAGTATGTAGACAATACTATAGTATGTCATGATTATCAAGAGATTAAAATCCAAGAAAGCACACAGGTTCTTGGTGTTGGGGTTATTCCTCGTTCAATTCTTGTCATCTTGAAGGATGACCTTGTTGACATTGTTAAAGCTGGAGGTATCTACATTTTTTTGTTCTTATTGTAAATTTTTCATTCTCTTGAAAATGATTGTTACATACAAGAGAGAACTTTATTCAAAGGAACCTTGATTGACCAAAGAAAGGCATTATTGTCTGATACAGGGTTTCAATGTAAGATTCTAATGTGCTATATGATTAGGTGGTCTATGAGAGGATAGATGATTAAATTACTTGAAAAAATTTACTTCTGTCGCTTAGTAGTAGTAAACTTCTGAGCCGCCCTTGTCTAAAAGATTGATGCTCGATTATGATAAGGTAAAGCAGGAGTACAAAGAGAACATTGACAAGTGATTCGACCTGATTCTAAGAAAATAAAGATATAGCTATAATTTCATTTCAAAGTCATATTTTATTTGTTAGTAGGATGTCTTTGTGTTCTTTTTGAACTCATGAATGCAGTAATAATTCTGGATTCTGTTAAATATCCTTCTTTTCATTGAAAGGACCTTTACTTCTTTTTTCTTGCAGATGATGTAATTGTTTCCGGGGTGTTGACGGCCAAATGGTCATCAGAAGTCAAAGATGTGCGCTGTGATCTTGATCCTGTACTAATAGCCAACCATATAAGGTGAAAAGAGAATATCTTTTTTACTGTGTTTGATGATAAAAGATTAAAAGAGAAATCTTCTTAGAGTAATGTTATTATTTTCAGTCAAGTACAAAATCTATAACTACATAGTCCTAAGCCTTTCTGCATTATACTTTTACTATCTAATGATATATAAAGTTGCAACACCAACCTTAGCATGAGTTTTAAGTCAGAGGCTTCTTCTAACATAGATTCTTCAAGAGAGATTTTTTTTCCCCTCTCCTCTGTGGGTTTGAGTAATTAGCGTGTGTTCTCTTGTGCATCTTTAAAGGGATTGGAGCGCTCTCCTGAGATAGAGTTTAATTGTTTGCTTTTGTTTTTTATCTTTTTCTTTTTGTTTGTGGTGGATTTCTTATCCTCTATTTCTGCATCATTTTTGTATTCTCTCTCTTATCATAAACTAATTTTTCATCCTAAACAATTAAAGGAAAATAACAGCCTAATCATTAACATTTTGGCTTCTCTCTTTGCTTCCAGGAGAACAAATGAACTGAAGTCAGAAATTGATATTCCTGATGATGTTGTTATGAAATTCAAACAGTTCTGGATCCATTTTAAGGATTGTCCTCTAAAAGGTGGTATTTTGATCGAGAAATCTTTGTTTGGTATTATATCTATAATTTGAATTTTTTTTTAGGGTTACGGTGCAAATTTGCCCTGGAAGTTTTCACTAAGGAGCAATGTTGCCTTGGAAATTTTTTCAGGTTCAATATTGCCTTGGAAGTTTCAAAACGTAGCAATATTGCCCTATACAATTAAAAAATTAACATTGACCATTACAAAATTGATTTTGACCATTAACTTTTTAACGGTAAGGGACAACATTGAGCCTGAAAAAACGTCCAAAGCAATATTGCTCATTGTCGAAAACTTCCTGGGCAAATTTGCACCTTAACCATTTTTTCTATAAACCTTTGCAGAATTTTTTTTCCAATATTATTTTATAGTATCTATCATCAAGAACTGCGGGTCAAGGGGTAGCCATAACATGTTTACCCTCCACCCATTAAATCGTGTTATCTGCTATAAAAGTTTACTGGGAGTTTCTAATTACGTTTTAGATATGAACTTAAGAGGTGTTTCAAATTGTTCCAGGGAGGAATGCTATTCTACGAGGAATTTGCCCACAAGTATTTGGACTCTTCACTGTCAAGCTGGCAGGTAAATAGTCAGTCAAAAAGTGGCAAAATTTTAAATCACTTGCTCATCTTAAAAATCCTTATAAACGTTTAGTTTTGAGTTATATATTCTTCACCCTGAAATTTTTGAGTTACCCTTTCCATTTTATTATGGTGGGATGTACTTATGAAATATATCTACAATGGGATCCCTTGATGTGATTACCCTTAAACTTATTTTCAAATATAAGTCGAGAGTATTAGAGAAATTTGGACAGCAGATGCATGATGTGCGGTGGCCAGCATAAATTTAACTAGAGTGAGAAGAACTACAAGTTTATATTATGAAGAATAGTGAAATGGAGATATGTACAAAATAACAATTTTAGCATCTGCTTAATGCATGAAAATTCAACGTATTCATTTATTTTGTTTTTCCATTTAGTTGCATTAACACTTATTGGAGGTGTGCAACATGTTCATGCTTCTGGAACAAAGGTACGAGGGGAACCCCACTTACTCTTGGTGGGTGATCCTGGTATGAAATCCATCACCACCCTCACTGCTATTGCTGTTATGAATTTATTTGTCCTTTTTGCTAACTAGCATTTTTGTATGCAAACACGTTAAATTGTAAGTTTCTGTGTCATCGAAGTGATTTAATGTCAGATGCAATGAGATTGCTGCAAAAATTGGATGATCTTTCGTCTCCAAACTACTATCCTCAGACTTGAATATGCTCTATGTCATCTGCAGTTATTTGTTAGTTTACTATTTATTATTTATGTGTACCTTTCTTGAATAATTTCATTGTAACTAAATACTAATTTTTCCACATCTTCAACTGTATGTTCACTTCCCTTGTCAATACTCACTATGAAATTAAAACAAAAAGTTCAATCTGAAAATTCTCACTTCCATGTTGTTTTGAAATCTATACTCTGTAGGCACAGGGAAATCTCAGTTTTTGAAATTTGCAGCAAAATTAAGTAATAGAGCTGTAGTTACCACTGGCACAGGAAGCACCAGTGCTGGATTGACTGTTACTGCAGTGAAGGATGGAGGTCAGTTTTCTTATAGTTTACCTAACTTATGTTGGAATTTGTTCCAATACTTCTTTCCATTCCTTATGAGTGTCATTGTTCTGAAGTTCTCCATGTCATTCAGTGTGTTTATGTTCCAAGTTACAGCTTATTTAATTGATTAATATGTTAGGATTTTCTTTATTTGCCAATACTGTGTGTAAGTTGCCAGTAAAACGTGGAAGAATTGCAAGGCTTTATAATTTTTTATTCTGGTTTTTCTTGGTTACATATGCTTTTGAGATTTTCTTGTTTGAGAAAACTTGTCTCTTATGTTATTTATGATCTTTCAATAACAATTATTACATATGCACAAATCTTATTAGTATACTAGCATACTTTATTCACTGCATGGCTAATTTTATTGAATGTCTAGGAGAATGGATGTTGGAAGCTGGAGCCCTTGTTCTTGCAGATGGGGGTTTGTGTTGCATAGATGAATTTGATGGGTAAGTCTGTTTTTTTCAGCGGAAGCATTACAAACTTTTTCTTTACTTATATGGCAGTGCCCATGTTTTCTTGATGCTTGAGTCAATGTTTATCTTGGAGGGTTTTATGTTGAAATGAATTAACACTTTTAAAAATAGTTCTGTGGCCAAAGACTGTCATTTTAGATTTGATTGCCATGATGGTTATGCGTAGGCAATAGTTCCTATGACAATGATTCATAATGCCTTTTATGCTCTGATAACACTTTGCAACTTCATTAATCCAAGCAGGCTGGTGGTGGTTCTCATCTGATGCTTTAGAAATAAGTTCAGTTTCCGATGACCTATAAGACCTATTTACTTAATGTGATTAGATTAAGGAAGTTAGTTAATATGATGTGTTTTTTCTAAAACGCTCTAATCATCTTCCTTAATTCCCTCCATCTCTCTCTAACTTGATTATTGTTGAGGGAACATCAATAGGGGTAAATTAGGAAAAGATTAATAAATATGAGAAATAGGTCTTATATTTAGGACTAAGATCAGCTCTCCAATTAGATCCTATATTGAGGACCGGAGGGAGTATTATATTCCCTGGCATTCTAGCATTTATTATGAAACTAAGAACGATTTTGTTTGCCAGTATGAGGGAACATGACAGAGCAACCATACATGAAGCCATGGAGCAGCAGACCATTAGTGTTGCCAAGGTACAAGTTTTGATTACATGCATAATAAATTTGGCTTTTTCCAATGTTCAAGTTCCATTTAATTTGTTTGAAAGTGTGGCTACTGATTAATTGTCTCACTCTTTCTCCTGCTTGCTTTGGTCAGGCTGGTCTTGTAACAACACTCAGCACTAGAACAACAGTGTTTGGTGCTACCAATCCTAAGGGACATTATGATCCTGATCAACGTATCACTTCAACAGACTATTTATTAGTTCAAAATTATATTGAATTGAAGTCACATCATTGCTGCAGTTACTCTTTTGAATCATTTAGGAATGAAGGAATACACGATAGGGCAATAGGCCACTGTCCTTGATTTAAACTTAGCATATACTTCTATTCAATCCTGGGTTATGCTTCTTCATGCATTCTATCAATACTGATCAATTTTACTATCCAATTTAGTGATTGTCTTTCTTAACACAAGTTAGCTCTATCTGTCAACACAACACTCTCTGGTCCTTTATTAAGCAGGTTTGATATAGTCCTTGTGCTCTTGGATACAAAGAACCCTGAATGGGATGCGGTAGTTTCATCTCATATTCTTAATGAGGTAATATGAATCTAAGTATTAGCGTACAGTTTATTATGATTACGAAATATAATACTTACTTGAAAAATGGTATCCAGGCAGAACCAGATGGAACTAGGCAAGAGGAAGATCTAGCAAATATCTGGCCTCTTTCTACGCTCAAGAGGTAAGTATCTTTTCAAAATACATGACACCGAAAGAAAACATACATGATGTCTCAAGCTAAGATGCTTCTAACGTCTTGATGATTGTTGAGCACGTCTAGAAAATCCATTTTTACCATGTGAATTCAACTTTGTACTTCATTTTCAACTTTGATTCGAGATATGGTGGCTTCAAATCAATTCCCAAAAGTAATACTGAAGCTATTACGTCAAAACCATGTAAGCAAAACAGAAGATGACCAAATAGTGTGAAATATGCAAATTGCCAACAGAACTGTGTCTCAAATGAAATCAGATCCTTAAATCTTGACATGTAAGAGATGCTTGGTTGCTTATAATAATTAAGAAAACCTACAGGTATATTCAATACATTAAAGAAACCTTCAAACCAGTCCTTACAAGAGAGGCTGAGACAGTCATCTCCAGTTACTATCAACTGCAAAGGAAATCTGCAACTCATAATGCAGGTTTGAAGTAAAGACATATTATTTTGAAAAGAGTTTAGTGCTTAAATCAATTCTTGTTGGTTTAATTAGTTGCAATGCAGCTAGGACAACTGTTCGTATGCTGGAAAGTTTGGTTCGCCTAGCTCAAGGTATGTTATTGAGTACTGATACAAAAGTGAAACTCTACTTATTAACATTTCCCTCATATGCTTTGACTCCTTAAATGTCACAGCCCATGCAAGGTTGATGTTCAGAAATGAGGTGACTAGATTAGATGCCATCACAGCCATTTTATGCATAGAATCTTCAATGACTACCTCTGCTATAGTGGATTGCATTGGCAATGCTCTGCATTCCAATTTTACTGAAAACCCTGATGAGGAATGTATCCTTGCTAGATTTTTATGCAAAATAGTTTCACAGAATTTATAATGTTAGTTTGTTATAAAATAAAATTGGATGGTCTTGCCCAAAAGATTTTTTTTTTTTTTGATAATAAGTAGTTAACGTCATGTTCTTTACCCTCCTAAATTGATGTGTTCTTTTTTACCTAGTATTTACTTTGCCTATGCTGAACGCCATTTACATTCCTCTCCATTTATTATCTTCACCATTAAATCAACTTTCAAAGGTTGAGATTTAACATTTTATAACATTATATTATAATCTTAAATATCAAAAAATATATTGATAAATTTAAAATAATTAAAATTTAATACAAACATTTGTAGAGATAAAAAGTTAACAAAATTATAACATATTTTAATAAAATTTAACAGTGTTGAAGCATTTAGGTATAATTTTAACCGTTGAAATTTACTTATATGTATTTTTCTATTTAATATTATAATAATATTATTATCTGATATTAAATCTCAATCATTGGAAGTTGATCTAATGGTAAATATAGTAAATGGAGAGGAAGGTAAATAGAAACGCCCCTAACCCAGAAAAAGACTGCTAATATTAGTCTACTTGATGGAGCTTCTTTTTTTTATACCCTTTTTAATTATGACCTCGCAGTGATCTTTGTTTTTTTTATTTTTTATTCATTTTCCAGTATTTCGAATATTATTATTTGCACTTCCTAGATGTGGCATGCTAGGATTTTGAGGAATCATTGTTACAAAATGAAGGTGCAAGTCAATCATTTCTTTGTATGTACGTACCTAAGAATGGCTTTAACCAATCCTGGACTTGCTGGAGAAAAACCAATATATTTAATGTTGCTTATGCATGCTGCGAGTTCTATATCATATTGTAATCTGCTTTGCTTCAACTAGATACAAATTCTGAACTGCACGGAAAAACAGATACCAAACAGGAGAGGATGATACTAGGAAAATTGGGAATTGATGAATTCTGTGACATTAGCATCATAGAAGGCTGAAAACCAAGATACAAGAGCAGGTTCTTAGATATTTGAAGATCAAATCATAAAAGTATTACTCCTTGGTTGATTGTGCAGTTTTCACTCCAAAACAAGGCTTTAGCACTGAAGGTGAAAAGGTATATCCTTTATGTAACAACGAATATATAGATGACTTGTCAAATCTCTATCCTCAAGCTCTGTTTGTAATTTAGCCTATTTGTTATCATTTGAAGTGCAATAGTAGTATAATTGTTGGCTTGTATTGAGACATCTGGGCAGGTGGTTGAATTATGATTTTGTTCTTCAGCAAGCTTTTTTCTAAACTTGCTAACTTCTTGATGATATATATTGCTTGAGCTTCATTTTGGAGAAGAAATGGGCAAAAGACATGCGTGTGTTTGAGTGTAACTGGAATATGTGTCTGTCTATCCATGTGACTGGCATTTCTTGTTCCACTTCAGGGTAAATTCTTGAAACTATATGTCTATATCAGAAACTTAATCTTATGATTGCAATTCAAGTTTAAAGCAACAGACAATAAACCTTTCATCTTTTTGAACTTCAAGATATCAAGTTCACTTGAATACTACTACCTCCGGTCCTAATTATAGGAACACTTTTGTAGTGCAAATTGCACTACAAAAGTGTTCCTATAATTAAGACTGGAGGGAGTACAACAATAGAGACTTATCCTACTGGGAAGAAGTCCGCTTCAATATTTCAGGGTAAAATTGATTCCCTGAGGGTGCTTCAAAGAAACTCACTGGCCACAATCACAATATTGAAAACCTGAATGCTAACTATAGGCCAACCATGCAAACCTCCACAAAGACAGAGGATGATGATATATTTCAAATCTGTAACTTATATTCCCACCAAAAGAATTATTCATTCGTGACTGTAAATGAGCTAAGGATCAATGGAATTCTAAAACTAACAAGTTAATAACAAATGAAAGCAGGAATCTTTTATGATGAAATGCTTAGCTCAGCTGTCTCCTCAGAGGACTGTTGCTTTTGGCCGGGAAGAAGGACGGAAGTCACAATGTGTAGGAAAACTTCAGTTTTCTTTTCTAGCATGGAAATGAAACATCAATATAAGCCCAAAAATTTCCACCAGAAAGAGCCAACTACTCCCCAGATGATAGCATTAATAAATGCCATAACTAAACCCATTTTGAATAGATCAGGAAGATCTATATAGCCAGCTGTCAAGAAAAAAAAGAAAAGGCATCATCAGCCACCATTGTTGAACTTGTATAAAGGACAATGTAAACAATAAAAGTGCCATGATGAATATAAGACAAGCCCTCTCACAGTCTCAAGGTCACGTGTAGCAACTAGAATCATATTCATGTATATGAATTAAGATATCATCAGCCGCACCTGTTGATCATATATTTTCAATGACAATGTAAAAGAGTTCCATGAGAAATATCAGACAACCCTTCTCGGAAAAATTCTAGGTTATATGTTGCCACAAGAATTACAAGAAATTAATGAATACTCAGCCACTTCAAAGATATATTTGGGTCGGTATTTTTTAAGAACTAGAATTCTTTCCAACCATTATAAGATTCCCAGAAGACTTTGAAAGTTCCACTGAAACTCCTTAATCATCCTGCCTCCTTATAAACAAATCCCACACAAACAAATGGTTTCAATGAAACCTTTCCTTCCCATCCTCTCCATATCCTCTGAAACACATCTAAGATCCTAGAACTCTCTGCCCCCCACCCACCCACCCACCCAAAAAAAAAAAAGGCTGATATGAGGTTTACCACCTGGATAGATATCATGCACTGGAACCAGAAACTACAGGATTGAATTTACCAAAATACACGCTGGAGTAAGGGGCATACCTCCATAGTATACAGCAGCTTGACCACTACTATAATGTGTTATTGCACCAAAAAGATTAGTGTTAAAAGCTAGTAGAAGTGCAGCCAAAACACTAGGTACACCAGCTGCTCTGTGCATGGCCAGAAATGCAGAATACAAAGCCCCCACATGTCCAGTCTGACTTGCAAAAAGGTAGTGGATGAAGAAATAAGCTGCCTGAAGAACTAGTAGAGAAGCAGGCCAACTTAAAGAAAAGGACTGAAGGGAGTTGGCTACACAATCAGACATCCAGGTCACAATACCGAGATTTGTCAACTGGCCAGCCATGCCTACTAGAATGGCGAACCAAGCCAAGGTATCCCACGCAGACTTTTCATTCAAGCAGTCATTCCAGTCAAGGACTCCTAGAACAAGGAGTATTGACAAACCAATCATTGCAGCAACAGCGCTTGCAATTCCAAGGGTGTCTCTGCATCACCAAGAAATATTAATAGGATGAATTGCTTGATATGAAAACGGGTACCATGAAGATTTAATCAGAGGGCGTTCTTAAAATCATCAATGGCATATGTAAGTTTGGGAAGACATCAACTGAACTAATGATATAATGCTATCTAATAAGAATTAGATTTGAATGTTGAACAATTCCTCCAACTTCAGCAACAAGAAGAATAGGGCTAGAAACTAGGTGGCAGATAATAATTATATTCTATTTAGCTTTTCTGTTTTAAAATTGAGTATTTTCAGTATCTCCATGAGACTAAGCTCCACCAAGTCAACACACACACACAGATAAGTTTTATCAATTGCCTTTAAATGAATGACATGACTCACCCAAAGATCCATAAAGAAACCGCAAGAAGCATTGTACCAACCATAATCCATTCGTTTCGTGTCACAGGACCCATGCTTTCCAATTTCTTTGCAGCCATGGCTGGTGCTTCTGGTGTATCTTTAATTTCAGGTGGATAAAGCTTGTATAATATAAATGGTGTAGCAAGAAGACAAACCAATGCAGGTAGACTAGCTGCCTTAAACCATGAAACCCAAGGGCTGGAAACTATCACCCCCAGCTCCTCCGCTAATTTGAGACACAGTAAGTTTTGAGCTGCAGCAGTCAGGAAAAGAGCACTAGAATTACCAGCAGACTGTCACAGATCACAATGGCAATGCAAAAGTTACTTACTTATTGCATGATAGCAATGTTCAAATAAGGAAAAACACTCAGGAAGCTGAGAAGCTAGCAACACCAGAGCCTTAAAATGATGATTTATAATAATAACACCTATGAGGAAAAACACTCAAGAAGCTGAGAAGCTAGCAACACCAGAGCCTAAAATGATCATTTCTAATAATAACACCTAACTATAATAGACACATATGATGCTAACACCCCATTAAGTGAAAGGAACGACAGAAAACAAACAATCCAAGGAGTAAAGTAAAATCATCCAACAAAAAGAAGCTCCAAAGTTTTTACACAAATGCCAAATTCTAAAATAAATGAACAACTCAAGAAATCTTCTGAAGTCAGACCCCAATGCCTCAACACAATTCCACAAATCTCAAATGTCGACCCTTTTTTCCTAGTTGAAAATTAGAAATCACCAAATTTTTTTAAAATCATTTAAAAAAACTTCAGGGCACAACTCATAATCTTTTTGTTTTCCTTGTAGCTTTAGAAATAGCAGTGTTGAGCTCAAGTTTCATTGAAGCGGGGAAACCAAAGAAGAAGTGCAGAAAGAACCCTGTAGTTCTTCCTTTTTTACAGTTAAGATTAATATTAAAGTGATACCCCATAGAATCCACAAGAGACAGGCTTGTAGATTAAATAATGCATCACAAGAGCAAAACACTCATTTCTGGTCAATCAGCTTTATGATGGCATTATTTTTGTGCTCAGCAGCAAAACCAAAAATCTATACCAGATATCGCTGATAGAGACTTTTATTTAGCGAGACTTTAGAAAACTGAAAACCAACCTGAAATTGTGTCTGAACGAGGTAAGAACCCAGCTTCTTAGCCGAAGGGTGATCCGGCTGACTCCCGGCCGAAAGCGACAGTGACTTAATAATCGGCAAGAACACCCCGCCGGCTCTCGCGGTGGTGCTCGGCATCGCCGGCGCAATCAGCGCCTCACTGAACGTCAACCCATAAGACAGTCCCAACGTACTCTTCCCCAACCACTTCACGAAGTACGTCGCGATCCTATCCCCCAACCCAGTCTTCACGAATCCACGAGCAAAGAAGAAGGAGATCACAATCAACCAGATCACCTCGCTCGTGAACGCGCTGAAAGCCGCCGAGAAAGTCAGAGTTTTCGTGACAATGGAAACCGTCAAGCTCAAAAAAGCCCAAGCCCCTACAGGCAATGGACTTAAAACCAGTCCCGCAATAGTAGACAAGAAAATTGAGAGCAATTGCCACGCCTGAGCAGTGACTTCAACTGGTCTGGGAACTAAGAAGCGAACTGCGAGACCAATACCTACGGAAATAATCAGAGGAATGAGCTTGACGCCTTGTGTAGCAGGTGGGGGTGGTGGCGGAGAAGACGAGGAAGAAGAAGAAGAAGCAGAAGCTTGAACTGGCTTGTAGGCGATGTGAGGCTTAGGGGTAGGATTGATAGAGAAGGAAGATTTGGAAGTAAGGGAGGTAGAGAAACGAGAGAGAGATGATCGGAGAGATGGGAGTGAATGGGATTGGAAACTGGGGTTCGGTGGAAGAGAGAATTGAGCATTCGAAATGGAGCGAGAACGATGGCGGAGCAAGGAGGTGGGAGAGGAGAGAGAGAAGGAGGTTGAAGTGGAGAGCGAGTGCAAAGCATAGCTCTCCATTTGCAGAGCAAGAGTCAGAGCTTGCTCAACGAAGAAGGAGGAGGAGGAGAGGAATGTGAATGTGTGAATTGGGACGGAGAAATTGAAGAGGAGAATCTGTTTGTGTGATGTGGGTTCGGTACTTTCAAGGTGTGGTGGCTACTAGCCAATGTTACTTCTTTCGCGTCCCTTTCTTTCATGTGTGGGGCAGATTATTCATTGGTGATATGTTTACAGGAGATTAAAACCCTTAAAAATTACTTCCGTCGTTAAATATAAATTTTAATTTTATAAATAATTTTATCCTAAGATATGATTCTAAAAAGGTGAAATTATTTATTGTGTTTTTTTCAACTCTTTTGATTGTATTTATTATATATTTGTTTTCTTTCACTTATCCTCTTTATAAAGGGAAAAGCATCAAAATATTTTTTTAAAAAAAATATTTACTAAATTAAAGCATATTTAAAAGTAATTACCAAACTAATACAGTCAAATACGTCACTAACAGGACGCCACCAATCGCGTCAGAAAGTCTCATGCCACTAGGTAGTAGCGTCAGACTGTGTCACGCCACTGAGTAGTGGCGTATGATTGTGTCACGTCACTGAGTAGTGGCGTGAGACTTTTTAACGTGATTGGTGGGGTCTTGTTAGGTGTCAAGTGACGTATTTAACTACATTAATTTGGTAATTATTTTCAAATTTGCTTCAATCTGGTAAATATTTTTCAAAAAAAAATTATTTTAGTGTTTTTCCCTTTATAAATAAGGGCATGGTTGGAAATATATATATATATATATATATATATATATATATATATATATATATATATATATATATATATATCCTAATGTCACCCTCTTTGTTCTCATATATATATATATATATGCTTGCATCTTCAATTTGTTTCGGCAAATCCATAATCCAAGAAAAGACCATTTGGATATCTTTTAGTATTGCCAAGCAATTTTTACTATATGAAGATGCAAGCAAAAAAATCCACCGACTTTATCCATAGGGGTATATATTTTTCCCCCTTAATGTTTTTAGAGTTTCTAAAGTAGAATTGTATCAGTTGTTGGACTTAGTTCAGTTGTTAGTTTTACGTCATGTCCTTCTTTTTCAATCTCTGTATAAATACTTCGTTGCACATCATTTTAACTTTTACTAATACATTGATCTTCTATAATAATAAAAAAGATGAGATTTAATTTTTTTATTTCCTAAGTTAATTATTTATTGAGTAAAATACTCTAACCTCTCTTACGTTTTGCTTTAATTGTAAGGACATTCTCTCTATTTTGAAAACATACGTTTAAGTTCAAATTGTTAACTTCGTTAATAAATTTTTAGCAAGATATTTTTAAATTATTATTTATATGAAAATAAATTTTATATAATAATTTACCCTTCATCATTAATAATTTCCTAATTTACCCTTTATTAACATTAAATGAATTTTTTAACTCACATAAATTTCTTCTAAAATAAAAATAAATCATATAATTTGTTTGTTTAACATATATAATAAACTATAAAACACCTTAAGTTTTATTTAAATATTATAATTATATTTTAAATTAAAAATTTGTTTGTTTTAGAAAATTATAATTTTGACAAAATTGAAGAATGAATCATTTTTGTCTATAGATATCTCTATATAAGTAGTTTTGAATAATGACAATTGAGAAAAAATTTATTTAATTTAGTAAAATTTAGAATTTTGTGATTGGTGCTCCTAGAGTAAAAGTTCGTTGGTTAATCTGCACCTTAGATAACGGATGTTAACTTTTTGTCTAACGGCGTTGTGCTGGGCGCTTTTGAGTAAAACTTTTTTTTGTGCTGGCTGTACCTTTTTAGAAATTTATTGGTATTTTTAGTCCACTTAATAGTTAATTGTGTTGGATGCTCCTGAGCCAATAGTTTATTAGTCAAATCGCACATTAACCCTAAAATTAAAGGTCATATTCATTTTTAAATAATTGTCTTAGGATAACCATTCTTATGAACACGTATTCCCCACGCACAATTGACTCCCAAACTCTATCTATTTTTTTTTTTTTAAAATGTTTCCAAAATTATTCTTGTTTTAAAATTTGATAGCGGCTCCATAATTTTCAAATTTCAGGCACTACAGTATTTTTAAAGAGACTGTGAAAGAGTTTCAATAAAGGACTCAATTCATTATATTTTATTTTGTGATTACTACTCCAAGAGTCCAACCATGGATTACATTGTATGTTTTTTTATAGCCTATATTTTTTTTTTTCTTATTTCTTAAATTAAAATTTCTTATAATGTTTAAGTTTAGTAGCATTTGGATTTTAATATCCAATATCGATTCATAATATATAGTCACTTGGATTACTATATTTAGGATTCAACCCCAAAGTAGAGAGCTCGTTCCACAAATACTAAATTAGCCTTGAACGAAGAAATGTGTTTTAAATAGAAGTGCCCATTGAGTAATATTTTTAGAGGGTTTTAAAATATTAAATCATTTTATTATTTATGTCAACTCATGACTGGCGTCATCTCTACTTTGTGTTTTGTATTGGTTATAATAAGCAAGATCGTTTGCATGATGTCAGCAAACTAAGACTGAAAAAATAAAAAAAGAAGGGTCAATGTTGATTTTTTTTTTTTTGTCCATCCAATATCTAGAGCTTCGCCCTGATTAATCTAGATCTGACCCGCGTCGCGCACATGGCTATGGTGGGAGAGTCTTCTAACGCGGCTTTTCTGCATTCACAAGACTCGAACTCGAGACCTTACTTAAGCGACATAAACCGCTTACCACTTATGCCAACCCCGTTGGTATCAATATTGAATTTTAGTCCGCAAGGGTTTTTTCTTATAAGCCGCGGGTCCAAAACGTTTTCTACGGATTAATATCGCTTCAAAAATGTTTTAAAAAAAAAATGGCCTTGATTATATAAAAATAATAATAATAATTTTGGGCAATATTTCTCCTTGTTTAACACTTTCAGAGAGATATTAATCTCAAAATATATATACACACACGTACGTATAGTATATATGTATGCAGCTATAACTCATATGTAAAAAATTTTGGAGGAAAATTGTACTTTAATCTAAAAACAAACAAAATTGAAATTTACTTGCTGTGATAGCTCATAATAATGGGCTTTCTGTTGGGTTGGGCCATGCATATTCATGAACCTTTGATTTCTTGCATTGGACTTCATTCATTCAAAACACAGACACAAATACATTTAAAAACCAACAGGTGGTTGGTCTAGCGGAATGTGACACTAAATTCTCTAAGAGGTCTAGGGTTCGAGCTGCGGTAACGCACTTGTAATCCGTCTGGCATGGAGCTACCACTGTTAGGAGGGTCGTCTTTACCACTACAAAACCCAAATCCGGATTAGTCAAAAACCGAAGGTTTTGATGAACTGGGTGGGATACAAAAAAAAAAACATTTAAAATGATATTAATATATACCAAAAAATGGTATTAATCTGATCATAAATATAGAAACTTGATAATTTTTTTATAAATATTGAAAACACTAATTAAATTAGTTATTTTTTGAAAAAATGTGTATAGATTGAAAACCATCACTTTGATGGAAACCCTAAAGTGTAATTAATATATATATATATATATATAGGTTGGAGAAAAAAATTATAAATTTAAACAATAAAATAGATTAAGGTCTTATATTTAAAATCAAAACAAATCCCTCAATGAACCAAAGAGATTATATTTTTAAACAATTTTGTAACCCTTCCCCACCATTTATATATGACTGACATCTGTGAAGGAGCTTTTTCTTTTCCACTGGGAGGGAGGGAGAAGGTAAACCTAAAACAATTTTTCACAATGTGTGTGCAATATGTCTACAAATATAAGACATTTCTGGATTTTGAAGGTGTGATTAATAAAAAAAATTTCATGGTCAAAATATTAATATTTTGGAAAATGCCCTTAATGAGTATTAAACAAATTAAGAACTAGCCATTATAAAAGACATCCTATTATATGAGCAACATTTATTTCTTTTAACGGCATTAAATGATTTATTGGGAGTATAAATTAGTTAAAAGTGGTCAATGAGGATTGACACAGTTAGCTAAGGCGTCGGTCTTCACTCCAAAAAGGAGGAGGTTCGATACCCGCTGGTTGATGTGAGTGCCTCATTGGTGGGCGATCTGTAAGTACCTCTGTAAGCGCTCTTTGAGTCTGGAGGTATGACCTGGCCCTGGTGGGATACCAGTGTCTACTCCCACCTAATTTTTTTTTTTTTTTACCAAAAAAATAAATAAATTAGTTAAAAGTGATTTGTTATTTTAAATGATTTCTCCTCAGTTATATCACTCAATGGCGATGAAAAGGGCAAATTTCTTCTGGGAGAATATTGATACTTCAAAAAAGGCTCACTTTCTTCGATGGGAGGATTTTTGCTTTCCTAGCTAAGGTCAGTTGGGGACTACAAATTGTCCAGTTGGAAGCCTTCAATGATGCACTGTTAGCAAAATATTTGTAGCAGATTATTTCTGACGAATCTTCCTTACAATCAGTAAAATATTGTTGACCAAATATTTGGATTTCTACCACAATTATATATTCAAATCTGCTTATAATAGTTCACCCTTATGGAGGAGACATTGTCAAGGTGGGGTATGTTGTAACTGACCATCTTTCCTAACAGTTGGGTGACGACTCTTCAATATCTGTTAGTAGTCGGCTCTGGTGGCCTTTGTAGCAATGTGGTCAGACTTATCCTAACCTCAGGGTATCCAATCTTATTCTGCGCTTTAAGGGAACATGGAATTTTCCCCTAATATCATCACTCTATCACAGGCAAGTGGTTCAACAATTTACAAAGCAACTAGTTCCTTTATCTCCATCCCCTGGTGCAGGGGCGGAGTCAGGGGGTTAGAGGTGGCTCCGCCCCTTAAAATTACAGAATTGGACTCAAAATTTTAAGAAATTATATTTTAGCCTTATAGAAATTCTAAAATGTTCACTTTCGTCTCTATTAGAAGTTTAATGAAGGGACTAAAATGAAAATATTGAAATATATATGAGGCTAAAATATAATTTTCTAAACTTTTGGGTCCAATTCTATAATTTTCTCTGCCTAATTTCAAATGCTGGCTCCATTATGTTCTATTATGTAATTTTCGCCCCTAATTTCAAATCCTGGCTCTGCCCCTGCCCTGATGTTATTATTAGATGGGCTGTCAATAATTTAGGGATATATATATTATATTATATTGTTCGAGATGGTTATCGACTACTCCAATCTTCTTTGAGACACTCCATTCAGTCACTATATGAGGTATGTGATTTAATATGGAAGTCCTCCCTACCTCCTAGAATTAAGTTGTTATCGTGGAAGATTGCTAGACATATCTTACCAACGAACCAATTCTTATGCTCTAGACATTTGTCTATTACTACTGAGGTATGTACATTTTGAAATAATAGTAATGAATTTAGAGCATCTGGTAATTTTATATTGTCTGTTTTCTAGGGCTTGTTGGTTAAGCTCTAGTGCAGGTTTCAGGATTAATTCTCACCCTAGTAAAAGTTTACAAGTTTGGATAATGGAATGGTTATCGAACCCCAAAGATCATAGTAATCTTATGACATATATATTTACTTTTTCAATTAATAGAATCTTTGGGGTTTGCAAGAAACAATGTTTGCCATGCAGGTTTGAGAATATCACCACTGCAGGTGATTGAATCAGCACAATCTAGGACAACTGCCCTTATCACTTAACTTCTGCATCAATGGCGCTAAGGAGGTGATGTTTTACATGACCGTTTTGTTCCCACTGGGGGAAGACAACTTGTTTCATGGACTTATTCTACTTACTCGCAAATTATGTTCAGGGTCTTTGTAGCTGGCCGGTAGTGGCTGTCGTGGTATCTCTATCACAATTTCTTTCGACGACACCACTTTCATCATCAATGGACGATTGCTCCTCCCATAAGACTTGGAACTTTTCAGCTCCAATCATTGGCACTTCGGGAGGCAGTGACTTTCATCCTTAATAAGTGCCAACAAATGTTAGTCCAATTGGTGGTAGAGGAGTTAACTCATAACTATAAAATTGTGGGTTTGAATCCCACTAATATAAGAACCTTGTTTGTAGGTGATCTATAAGTACCTTTTATAAGTTCAGAGATATACTCTAACTCTGATGAGTTCTGGGACCCAACTAGAAGTACACTTGTTGGAAGAGGCGAAAAACTTTTGTGCTCTAAACCTAAAAAAAAAGGGAAACCCTCACATTGTGTTTAAAAAAAAAAAAAAGAGTTACAAATACTAAGCATTAAATGGATAGAAATAAAACAATAAAATTCCTAATTCAATATATATAAAAGCAAATTTAAGTGGCAAATTATTGTTAAAGTTTTTAAAACTAAATCAAATCTAAATTCCTGTATATATGCCTTGTTAGCCACATTGATTGTTTTACTTTTATTCCTTTGTAGTTGTGAAGGAGACGTCATATTGTCATACAAGATCATACTCAATTAGTTAAATATTACAAATTTAACCAAATAATAAATCTAATAAAAATCATAGATAATAATAATAATAAATCTCATAACTAAGTAATATAAAAATGAAGCATCTGTTGTTTTAAGATTAATATTGCGATAGAACTATCAAAAATGTAATACCCCAAAAATATGTATCATAATTTGGTAAGATTATACCTATGAAAAGTAGGTGAATATGGGATATCAAATAATAAGATATAATTATCTTATTTTATAAGGAAAAATCTCTTGGAAAATTAAAGAAATTAAGGGCCAAAGTGCCAAATGACCAAAATGCCCCTAAGGGACATAAATATTTAGGAAAATTGTGAAAATTCCTAAAAGTCAGTGAAATAATTATTTGAATAATGAGAGTATGTTATCTCTAATTAGGGTAATTTAATAAATTACAAACTTGGAGAAACTGAATAAAGATATTCAAAAAGTATTGTAATGACTATAATGCCCTCACAAATTCTAAAATACCGCAGAACACGGGAAACAGAAATGTCGGTGTTATAATAATGAGGTAATGGGACATTCTAATTAAGAAAATTATCAACTAATGATAATAAAGTGATTAAGTAATTTCTAGCTAATTACTTAAGTCGAGCAAAAGAAATTATGAGATAATTATGTAAAACTCAAAAATTAGTGGTAATTGGCTTAAAATTAGTAAAAATATATTTATTAATTAATTGAAAATTTTGGAGAAAAATAGTTGAGTTTAGGTATTTTTAAGCCTAAATACAAGAATGGACCAATTAGGTAATTTTGTGGAATTTTTGGAAAATTAAAATAAATAAATCATTAATTAATTAATTAATTAAAAAAAATAAAATAATTATATATAATATATAAGTGTGCTGCCGACATCCATGGGAGAAGAGGGGAAAAAATGTATTTAAATATTATATAAGAGTTACAAAAATAATAAACTCTATTTTAATATTCCTTAAAGTGAAATAGATGAATAGTAAATTAATATTTAGGAAACGGATCCTATCTGGAGATCTAGGAATAGGAATTCCAAAGTCAAGGTAAAATATTGATCGGTGAGTTTTTACCTTTAAGTGACCTCTTAGGAAGTTAATTAGAGGTCGTTTGTGCATTTTCCTAATAAAACGAAATAGGGAAAAATGCATATAGGTATATTTTTGGATAAGGAGAAAATAAATTCTAACTCAAGATCTAGGCATGAGTTTGAATTTATCTTGACATATTTGGAATCAGTGAATTTTTCTGAAGAAGATGATGTTTCCAGAAAAGCGTTTCGTAACTGGACCGTACGCACACGTTTTCGAGGAACTTCAGACCGACGATTGGAGCCCCATATGGAATCGAAATTTAGGTTAACTTGGACATTTCTAGTAAGTGAGAACATGTCTTCAAGGTTGTAAATCCAGAATTTTGAAATTTCTCCGAAATCACGCGAATCGGGTACCGATCGGGGAAAATGGGTTTTTTTATAACCCAAAATGCCAAACAAGGCCTTATCAAAACCCTATAAATACCCCCCCCTCCTTCACAAATTCTCACACCATTCCTTGCTCCTCTTGGCCGAAAAACCTAGAGAGAGAAAGAAGAGAGCAGTGCTCTGGAAATCTTGCAGCGAAGCCCTGTAGAATTGTCCGGAAATCTTCAACGGGTAAGTCTTTTGGTTTTTAGTCTTTAGTTTTTAGTTTAGTAGTTAGTAGAATTGTTAGTTAGATTTAGAAAGTAGGTGACAAGATTCCTACAAATGTTTTAGAGCCTTGTTTGCGTTGAAAAATATGCAGAGGTGTAAACATAGTAGGGATCGAGTCATTTGAAAAGTTGTAGTTTTTATAGCTCTTTCACAAGTAGTTGTTATAATGTTAGGATAGCCTTTAAATTTCAAGTATGATTTGGGTATCATATGGGAGGGCTATTTTAGTCATTATTTTCGAAAATCATAATTGCGTCGAAGTTCTGGCAAAATTTCGGGAAGAAAATTTGCTAGAGTAACGAAGTGCTGGCGAAATTCCGCCAATTAGGGGCATAGGGGCAAAATGGTAATTTTTACCTAAAATGCCAGTTATTGTGTCAAATCACTAATGAAAGTGATACTACTCTCGTAGGACGTCAGAAACTCTGATTTGCTGCCGTCACGTTGTCCGACGAGCATTGTTGGACGTTTCGCCGTTTTCCATAAAACGTGCCGTTTCCGTCAAAAGTATCGAAGTACCATCAAACGAAGGTACGTTCGCGGCGTACTGTAATACTAACTCTGATGCTTATAGTCTGCTTATATATGGTACGGATAATTTCATAAGCCATGGGTGGAACTCATTGCGGGCCATGCACAGTGACTAAGGTAATAAACTTAGATAATCACTTACGACTTTACGGGTTATATTAAGTATAATACCGTCATGTTTTCCTAGCGCTACGGACACGACAAGACATCGTGGCACACAATTAAAGTGCAGCAGATAACTTTGCTTGTAGGGCGGTTGTTATTTAATGATCATACATATCATTCTTTGTAATCATAGAAATATCTCATTGAACATAAAGTGTTATATAAGCATGAGGTTAACCGTTACCGAGATCCGATAAACGTTGGATCTCGGCTCTTACTATAGCATCACATCAAGGTGCGGAGAGAGAGACCAAGGACGGAGGATAAGAGTAAGCAGAGCGGACATCACACATGAAGTTGAAGACCGCATGGAGACTTGATCAAGGACGTCTAGTATCTAAACAGATAATGTATTAATCTTTATGAACAGGCAGATACGCCACTGTTATTGTTATAATCAGTTACTCAATGTTTTTAATCCGCCGATGCTCTACTCTGATGTTTTTTAAAAAAAAAAAATTTTTGGCTCTGAAATTGGGATGTTACATTTTATGGTATCAGAGCAGTTTTCCTGGCATGGATCTGACTATGTTATTACGGATAGATTGGTGCCGAAGGCAAGGCTAGTCTACGTGGGTGTGCCATAAGTCGCTGCTAACCCGGTGAGGCCCCATGGTAGACACTTACCTGGCCATTCTGTTCGGTTAACGGAGTTAGATTCTTAAGCCTTTTAAACTCAGAGAATATCTTTGAAAATGAGTGCGATATAACACTAGTGATATGTTCTAGAGATGGACGAAATGAGGTCCTTTGCATAAAATATTTAGGGCGAGGAAAGCGTGCGATACGTCGATAATCCTTATATCAACATCGATAGTCCCGATAACCACGGTAATGTCACCTACCGACGACAACTTTGATTACCCGGGAGATCATAGATTTTGAAAATCGGTTCCGACACAAATTCGATAACCTACTCGATAACTCGATAGTCGTCGGTTTGTGCTTTGAACGATAGTTCTATCCTAGCACAAAGCTTGTAGGTGGAGCTAGGCCACGCCGGACGAAACTCTAAGACCGACGAATAGAAATACATGCGGTATTTGACCAATGTTAAAGATGTCTATCGGAAGAGCCATTACATAATTTCGTATCTTTCTGGAGATTGAACTAGATCCACTCCTCATCACTCTCCTCGAAACCGCTCCTGAGTGGAAAGCACAAACGAGCTCCTAGGAGAAGGACTATCTAAAGTTTTCATATACCATTCATCGTCTCAAGTAGTGGGAAACCCACAGTATCTAGGAAAAAGGAATCGTGAATGACCTACAGAAGATAGATAAGGAATGGGGAAAACATAGTTGTGATGTTAGATCCCTGAGACGTAATATAAAAGCAGATATAACCAAGTAGGGTTTGTACGTACAGATGATTATAACATCTTAAGCATATCTTGAGTATATATTCGTTATGGATATTTCAAATAACCTTGATAAATTCTGAAATCTCTTATCATTCCAATAACTTTATTTACTCTAAAAAGCACGAAAATCCACATCTTTCATTAGTAGGCGGCAACTTCAACTACCCGGAGAACGGAGGTCTCACACATCAACTACGAACTGTACAAAACTTTGATTACGTGCCCTACCTTGTATCTATGGCTAGAATGCCTTCTCAATCAGGAGAACCTATAGGATCAGATCATTCTTCCGACGATGACAACCGTGAATATTTCTTTGCTGACTAAGCTATCAAGATGACTCGAGAATGATTCTTTCTATGAACCAAATCTTCTACAACATGTCACGGATACAAACAAAGAGTTGATTAGTGTCCTACGAACCGAGTATTTGATGGCGAGCAACGAAGTGAGACTAGCGAGAGGACGTATTTCCGGTTTGGAGAACAGTCAAAACGATTTACGCACGGAGAAATAGGTGCCCTTACCATTTGGATGACCGGGTGAAATCAACTTTATACCTTTTTCCCGAGACCGCTTACGGATGGAGCAGACTAATAAAATCTTAGATGGAGAACGTACAACCAATTTCTACTCTTTCCTAAATCATCTTCAAAGGCTAGTTTTAGACAATATGTAAGCAAGTAGTTATAAATTTAGTTATAAGTTGTAACTACGGATGTTAAAACTAGTTAAATGATATAGTATCTTTTTCTATGAACAATGTGTGTTATAGAGGTAATACAAAGCTTGTTCCCTAAAGAATTATTAATCTTAAATAGAAAGACAGGATGAAAAATTGGCAAGGAATCGAAGTGCTTGGGGGCCAAGATCAAGATGAAGATGCAGGTAGACAACCACTAGTGATGCCAATCCCAGTACAACATCTTGAACACCAAAGTGAGTTGCAAGAGTGAAGGAGCGATGGTTGAGCAAATAACTCGAATGGACAAACTGATAGAGCAAGAGACTCAGCGGGAAAAGTTGAAGGAGCAAACATCTATGAAAGAAAAGCTGAAAGAGCAGCAGACACTTATTGATACCCTCCTAGCTGAAAGACAAGAAAGGCAGATTGAGAGACAACCGGAAACCCGCCATCTGATGAAATGTAACTTAGAGGAGCTGCGTAGATCAAGGAATGCCAGCAGTAGTAGATCAAGTCGTTATGGACTTAGGCCTACACAGAAAAGGAAGGCGCCTTGGCTCAGAAATCAAGGGAAAAGCAAGAAGGTAGCTCAGACTAAACAACAGAACCATTCACAAATGCCAGGACTCCAACAGTGTCCAAAATGCGGGAGGTACCATCCTGGTGATAGCTGTATTGGGAGACGGGTTTGTTTCAGTGCCGAAAGCCGGGACACATTATAGCAAAGCTGTGCGAGGAAGCTACAGAGAAACGTGTTTGCTATCAATGTCCGGAGTCGGGCACATTATTAAAGACTGTTTGGAGCACGGAAGGCACCACCAAGATATTAATTACAATAAACAGCAGTTCAACCACAGGTGGCGGGACCCCGACCATGCCCAAAATGTGGGAGATATCATCGTCAAAGTACTAAGCGTGATGGGAAGCTGTTATGCTTCAAGTGTCGCACTGGACACATCGGTGTGCCTTGTCCCAGAAAGTCAGAGAGCTTGAGTCACGAGAACATAGACCGAGATATTAGCATCGCTCGATGCGGAAGTCGGAGAATCCTCAGAGATGGTTCCGGATACTATCGTTTAGTTAAAACTATTTCGGTAGATATTTATGTCGAGATATGAATCGATCCAAGTTCTAAACCGATCAATTCCTTTCGATGCTTGTACGGATCCTTTTGGGATGCATACGTATATTTCCTTACGTTGTATTAGTAGCTACACCATTGGGTGTGAGCTTATAGCTTGTAGAGCGTATTTTGAACCCAGTTTCGGATATAATATAAATCCTCCTACGACTTCATAACATCGACGACATTCTAAATAAGCGTTAAACAAACGGTGATGAAGAACGGTGACAAAAGAATATATGATTCTCACAAGCGAGAGATAGAGCGATGCGGAAACCGAATCTTTATTCAAGTAAATTTCGCGTAACGTGCCAAAAAAAAAAAAAAAAAAAAAAACAACAAGGCTCAGGAGTAAGAAACTAAAATCATTTATGTTGAACAAAGACTGTGAGACAAGTTTTCATAAATTGAGTGAGAAGTTGATTACCGCACCAAGAAATTGGTTATCCCAAATCCAAATATTTTTAATGGTACCTGAATTGGGATATGTCTAGCTGCAGCATGACAGTGTGATAACTTACCACTCTCAAGTCTCTTAAAGTCAAACCAATTCACACATAACGTAGTGATAAGTATTATCATATTTCTTAAGTAACTATAAAACATATCACGATTGTATCACTACGTATAAGGTATCTTATGTTGCCACGGTGTATGGGAACCATGGAAACATAATATATCGAAGTACGACATGATATCCATAAGTACGAGATATATGGTATTACCGCGGTGTATGGGAACCACGGGGATACTGTATATCAAAGTACGACATGATGAATGTGTAGTACGCGGTATTATGGGTGCCACGGAAACACTTATGTACGCGGTGTTATGGGCGCCACGGAAACGCTAAAACACTAAAGTACGCGGTGTTATGGGCGCCACGGAAGCAATATATATAAAGTACGCGGTGTTTTGACGCCACGGAAACACTGTATATATCAATTTAAAACATGATAAAAACATTATAAATCAAACCAAAGCAAATTTTCGATCACCAGGAAGAAAGACTCAAGTTTTCGACATTAGTATCAACTACCATAAGTTAAAAGGGGTATAGATCCAAAAACAAATGTTCACTTTCAAAGATCGACGATCTACTCTATTGTCTAAAATTCCTACATCTTGTCAAAGTTGACTTACGTCCGAAATACCATCGGTGGTGAACCAAAACTAGCGGCAATATAGAAAATAAGTAGCAATCGGATAGAGAAAACTATCAAGAAGATACTCTCTACAGAAGAATGTACCGGTATTTCACATGACGATTCGAGGAAACAAAAGCTGCATGGATATGAAAACTTGATCTTGATAAAGGAAATTCCCATGAAACCGTAAATACGCCTGATGAAGCCGAACTTCCAAGTTTTCTTACAATCAAGATGGCACAGAATTGACGCCTTGAATGGGCAGAAGTGTAAATCACTTATATTGCTCGATAAAAATTATTGGAGCAGAGATTTTCGTAGTTGGGATATGATTGATCACGTCTTTTGATAGTTTGTACAAGTCACAAAAGATCGTGAGAATCTTTTGGTGAATGAGATGATCGTACATCCCTAGATGCCGGTATCAAAAGAACACCTCAAAAACGAACAAGTAGTTCGCATCACATGAGATCATTCGAAGTATTTGTTGGCAACAAACAAGTCGCTATTAGATAGCCCTATCCCCGAACTGTTTAGATTTCCATACGATGTGACAAAATCGTTGCGGTCGGATTTGAGATAGAGTAGAGATCCGAGGTTAACAGTCCAAAGTTTAAGATAGTACGGAGTTTAGAGGATAGAGTACAAATTTCGAGGACGAAATTTTGTTTAAGGGGAAGAAATGTAATACCCCAAAAATATGTATCATAATTTGGTAAGATTATACCTATGAAAAGTAGGTGAATATGGGATATCAAATAATAAGATATAATTATCTTATTTTATAAGGAAAAATCTCTTGGAAATTAGAGAAATTAAGGGCCAAAGTGCCAAATGACCAAAATGCCCCTAAGGGACATAAATATTTAGGAAAATTGTGAAAATTCCTAAAAGTCAGTGAAATAATTATTTGAATAATGAGAGTATGTTATCTCTAATTAGGGTAATTTAATAAATTACAAACTTGGAGAAACTGAATAAAGATATTCAAAAAGTATTGTAATGACTATAATGCCCTCACAAATTCTAAAATACTGCAGAACACGGGGAAACAGAAATGTCGGTGTTATAATAATGAGGTAATGGGACATTCTAATTAAGAAAATTATCAACTAATGATAATAAAGTGATTAAGTAATTTCTAGCTAATTACTTAAGTCGAGCAAAAGAAATTATGAAATAATTATGTAAAACTCAAAAATTAGTGGTAATTGGCTTAAAATTAGTAAAAATATATTTATTAATTAATTGAAAATTTTGGAGAAAAATAGTTGAGTTTAGGTATTTTTAAGCCTAAATACAAGAATGGACCAATTAGGTAATTTTGTGGAATTTTGGAAAATTAAAATAAATAAATCATTAATTAATTAATTAATTAAAAAAAATAAAATAATTATATATAATATATAAGTGTGCTGCCGACATCCATGGGAGAAGAGGGGAAAAAATGTATTTAAATATTATATAAGAGTTACAAAAATAATAAACTCTATTTTAATATTCCTTAAAGTGAAATAGATGAATAGTAAATTAATATTTAGGAAACGGATCCTATCTGGAGATCTAGGAATAGGAATTCCAAAGTCAAGGTAAAATATTGATCGGTGAGTTTTTACCTTTAAGTGACCTCTTAGGAAGTTAATTAGAAGTCGTTTGTGCTTTTTCCTAATAAAACGAAATAGGGAAAAATGCATATAGGTATATTTTTGGATAAGGAGAAAATAAATTCTAACTCAAGATCTAGGCATGAGTTTGAATTTATCTTGACATATTTGGAATCGGTGAATTTTTCGAAGAAGATGATGTTTCCGAAAAGCGTTTCGTAACCGGACCGTACGCACACGTTTTTCGAGGAACTTCAGACCGACAGTTGGAGCCCCATATGGAATCGAAATTTAGGTTAACTTGGACATTTCTAGTAAGTGAGAACATGTCTTCGAGGTTGTAAATCCAGAATTTTGAAATTTCTCCGAAATCACGCGAATCGGGTACCGATCGGGGAAAATGGGTTTTTATAACCCAAAATGCCAAACAAGGCCTTATCAAAACCCTATAAATACCCCCCCCTCCTTCACAAATTCTCACACCATTCCTTGCTCCTCTTGGCCGAAAAACCTAGAGAGAGAAAGAAGAGAGCAAAGTGCTCGGAAATCTTGCGGCGAAGCCACTGTAGAATTGTCCGGAAATCTTCAACGGGTAAGTCTTTTGGTTTTTAGTCTTTAGTTTTTAGTTTAGTAGTTAGTAGAATTGTTAGTTAGATTTAGAAAGTAGGTGACAAGATTCCTACAAATGTTTTAGAGCCTTGTTTGCGTTGAAAAAATATGCGAGAGGTGTAAACATAGTAGGGATCGAGTCATTGAAAAGTTGTAGTTTTTATAGCTCTTTCACAAGTAGGTGTTATAATGTTAGGATAGCCTTTAAATTTCAAGTATGATTTGGGTATCATATGGGAGGGCTATTTTAGTCATTATTTTCGAAAATCATAATTGCGTCGAAGTTACGGCAAAATTTCGGGAAGAAAATTTGCTAGAGTAACGAATCTTGGCGAAATTCCGCCAATTAGGGGCATAGGGGCAAAATGGTAATTTTTACCTAAAATGCCTGTTATTGTGTCAAATCACTAATGAAAGTGATACTACTCTCGTAGGACGTCAGAAACTCGATTTCTTTGCCGTCACGCCGTCCGACGAGCATTGTTGGACGTTTCGCCGTTTTCCATAAACGTGCCATTTCCGTCAAAAGTATCGAAGTACCATCAAACGAAGGTACGTTCGCGGCGTACTGTAATACTAACTCTGATGCTTATAGTCTGCTTATATATGGTACGGATAATTTCATAAGCCATGGGTGGAACTACATTGCGGGCCATGCACGGTGACTAAGGTAATAAACTTAGATAATCACTTACGACTTTACGGGTTATATTAAGTATAATACCGTCATGTTTTCCTAGCGCTACGGACACGACGGTACATCGTGGCACACAATTAAAGTGCGAGCAGATAACTTTGCTTGTAGGGCGGTTGTTATTTAATGATCATACATATCATTCTTTGTAATCATAGAAATATCTCGTTGAACATAAAGTGTTATATAAGCATGAGGTTAACCGTTACCTGAGATCCGATAAACGTTGGATCTCAGCTCTTACTTTAGCATCACATCAAGGTGCGGAGAGAGAGACCAAGGACGGAGGATAAGAGTAAGCGGAGCGGACATCACACATGAAGTTGAAGACCGCATGGAGACACGATCAAGGACGTCTAGTATCTAAACAGATAATGTATTAATCTTTATGAACAGGCAGATACGCCACTGTTATTGTTATAATCAGTTACTCAATGTTTTTAATCCGCCGATGCTCTACTCTGATGTTTTTTAAAAAAAAAAAATTTTTGGCTCTGAAATTGGGATGTTACAAAAAAGATTAAAGTTCTAGTACTTACATTTATAATACATATTCATATGAGCTTTACAAATTGCAATACTAATTTTAATTTAAATAAAATTCAATTTCAAATTTTTCAATCTAATTATTATCTTGCTTTGGTTTGAGATACATTGTGTTAAAACTCATAAATTTCTAATTCAAATTATATAATCAAAAGTTATGTATGTATAAAAATACTCTCTTATATATAGCTAGTTTAAATATATTAATACATATCATAAATTAAATCTTTATCTAAATTCTAAAAAATTCCATTTTTTAAAGTTTAAATGAATAAACCATTGTCCAAAGCTAAATAAATCAAATCATGTCATGAAATTCAATTATAAGAAAAGATAATAAGTAAATATTAGCATCATCATTAACGATAAAAAAAAAATATAATGTTAGCATAATATGAACAAATTTATTATTATTTTTTTAAATGTCTAAATGAACCAGCCCTGAATCCTACAAAGCCGATCTGCTTAGGCCGTGGACTCATTAGAGCTCATGCCGTTTTTATTGCTCTAGTTTTTTGTTTACTGTTCGAGTCAAATGACTATATTAAAGCTAAATCATAACTAATTAGGACTTAAATGGATTAAGTTATAAAAGTATTAAATATATTTACTTTCTAATAGATAGATTTTGAAATAAATGAAATAATAGTGAATATTACAAGCCATTGCTTTTTTCACCGTATGCACCCGCTATCTTAGGAGTTCACATTAGGTGCTTCTCTCTTAGGTGCTTCTTAGGTGCTTTTCCCTCTAATTTGAGGGATTAGACATTTTTTTTTAAAAAAAAATTTATATATTCTATTTATTTAGATTAGATTATATGCTGCATCCTGGAATTTTTTTGCACCAAATATTTCAAATTAATTAATTTACAGGATATTGGGGTTACAGGAAAAATATTTCTGAATGCAGGACTGAAAATTAATTAATTTGAGATATTGGGTGCAAAAAAATTTCAGGATCTAGCATATAATATAATCTAAATAAATAGAATATATAAAAAAATTTAAAAAAATAAAAAAATGTCTAATCCCTCAAATTAGAGGGAAAAACACCTAAGAAGCACCTAAGAGAGAAGCACCTAATGTAAACCCCTTGGACGATTCAACTTTGATAATCATTGCTCTTTATGATTCTATTTATAAGTCACTTTTAGTATATTTCACATAGAAAAAAAAAAAAAAAACCCCTTAAACTTCATTAACTCAACATTGGAAATAGACAACTTTCTAACTTTACTCATATTTAATGTTATTATGTGCCTAGCTAAAGTCACTGTAGGGAAAAAGTGTGGGTCAAAATATAAGTCCTTTTTAAGGAAAAAGTTTGGCTCAAAATGTAAGACACTTGTAGGGTAATTAATAGCATTTACTCAATTTTACCCCTATTTAACTTTTATTGGAAAGAGAGAAAGAGGAGAGACAGGTGGGAAAATCATTTTTAAAGTACAGAGAGAAAAAATTTAATAAAGACAAGTATAGAAAATTTTATCAATTTAATGCATTACTTGATATGTGAGAATGTGATACAAGTGACTTATATTTAAATACAGAGTGGTAATCTAAGAGAACAAAGTTAATAACTAATAAATGAATAAATGAAGAATAAAATTTTACATTCATATGAAAAATTATCTCTCTATCTTATAAATAAGATACAAAAATTTCTTCTCTCTCTGCCTTATAAATAGACTAGATTAGAGGAGTATTATTTTGTTTGAAATCTCTTTTCATGTAGTTATGGCATTATTTATCAACATAAACTGAAACAACTTACATTGCATTTGTAGGATGCTAAACGAGGTACCACCAAAGGGGTATCAGCAGCTGATAGGGCAACAACAGTGTTGACTCTTGCATCAAGGGATTCAAAAGCGTCTGATTTTATTCGTCCAGGCCATATGTGTCCATTAAAATACCGGGAAGGTGGTGTGTTGAAGAGAGCTGGACATACAGAAGCTTCAGTTGATCTTGCCATACTTGCAGGTTTGGAACCTGCATGTGGCAGTTCTATGTGAAGTTGTAGATGATGATGGTTCCATGGCAAGACTGCCAAGGCTTCGCCTGTTTGCAGAGCGTGAAAAGTTGAAAATAATTTCTATTGCTGATTTAATAAGATATCTGTTTTTGTTCCATGGATAGAGAAGGAAGACTTGGTAGGAAGGGAGATGGAGAAATGGGAGACAGATTATTCGAAATGGAGTGAGAACGTTGACGGAGCAAGGAGGTGCGACCAGGGAGAGAGAAGGAGGTTGAGGCGGAGAGCGAGCACCAAGCATAGCTCTCCATTTGAAGCAGAGCTTGCTCAAAGAAGAAGGAGGAGGAGGAATATGAGAGCAAATTTACCTTGACACTACGTACAATACAATGAAAGTGTTGGGTTAATGTGCTCTTTAGTCACTTAAGCCCAATAAGGCTTAAGTGAGGTTACAGCCCAAGAACTCTATGGCCCATGTGGTTTGGGGTTAGGTGTTGGATGTAGTAGTATATAAACCCACTTTAGACTGCTTGTGAGATATAGAAAAACATCCTCATGCTCTCTGAATTTCGG
This sequence comes from Acacia pycnantha, assembly GCA_025563575.1. Lineage (NCBI taxonomy): Eukaryota > Viridiplantae > Streptophyta > Magnoliopsida > Fabales > Fabaceae > Acacia > Acacia pycnantha. Next base: position 2,433,244 of record JAMWYP010000015.1, read on the forward strand.
TATTTACCAAAGGTTTAGAGAGGAAGAGGTGTTATCCATAAACAGACAAAAATAGGAGGCTTTCATCAGAAACAAACCCTAGAGGCAGACGTTCATCATCTGAACGGTTGCCCACATAACCATCCTATCCCCCTCGAGAGATAGTCTGGAAGATCGATCATAGAGTGGACTTGGACTGTTCGTGTATTCGTGGAGAGGCTTTCAGATCGCTGCATCTTTCCAGGTAATCAAAACGATGAAAGTTTTAACTTTTCCTATATCGTGTCGGTACAATTCGCTTCCGCGTTTCTGGTGAATTTCCTACAATTGGTATCAGAGCCGAATTACGATGAGGAAAAAAACCAGTTTTGATTTTCTTTTCATGTGATTAATTTTTCAAATTTTTTTTTTGAAAAATATGGCATCTCTTTCTATATTTGTTATTTATTTCATGATAATTATTCGTTTATAATTCATATTTAATATTAGTTTTAATCGGTTAATCGCTTTAATCCATGGTTAGATTCTCTCGTGTATTTCTTGATTTGTAACAAGGAGGCTAATCCCATATGATTAGGTTTCCTCCTTGCTGTTTTTTATTTTCTTTTGGAATTTCTATGTATTTTTCAAATTTCTGTAAAAGTTGGAGATCAAGAAACTGCAAGAAGATGAGCATTCAACATTGTCAGACACTTTTCGTGGACCTCTGGACCTCAAATTTGGACGATCCATATGTCGTTGGAAAGAGGACGGAAAGATGAACAAAATGGTAGGTGGACCGAGGCCAGGAGAGACGCCACGCGCCGCCACAAGCTTCTGCGAGTGGCCTTCACGCGCCGGCAGTGGTGCCGCGCATGAGGGCGCGTGGGCCACACTTTTTGGGTGGTTCTGGCGGCCGTGTTCTCGTCTCTCCATGGTGGTCCTTCCCCTGGAGTTTCGTGTTGAGATGACTTCGGATGACGGAGCGGCAGACCTGACGGCTAGGGTTCCTCTTTTGCATCCTAGGGTTTCTCGCCAAGGAGTGGGTCTTTGGGCTTTTAGGCCCATGAATACCTTAAAGAGGCTTGAGACAGATACTATGTAAATTTGGACGAAAGAGGAATTCCAAAGTTGAAATTTTTATTTTTATTTTTAAATAGGAATGCCATGGATTAAAGTTATTTTTCTTTAATTATTAATGTTTTTCTTTATTGAATTGTATGAATTATATGTGCGATTAACATGATGTTTGTAATAACATGTCATATAGAATAGGAAGATGCCATATTGTTGCATAATCACATGTCATAACATCATAGTACCTATTATGTCTTGAATCGACTAGGATGATAGTTATTATGCAAGATTATTTAGATTATCCACAAAACTAATTATCAATTATTATGATTTTAAATTAAAATCTAGAATAATAATTGGATTAATTAATTGTGGAATTAAAATCTAGAGAAATAATCCAGAAAATTTCCTAAGAGAATTGTATTTTTGAGAGTAATTTATGGGTTATTTAAAATGGTCATCATGACTAGATTTTAGATACCTAATAATTTATGGGATGATCTCACTCAATCAGGAAATTTCCTAAGAGAATTGTATTTTTTAGAGTAATTTATGGGTTATTTAAAATGGTCATGAGAAGCACACTCTGCCAATCATGACTAGATTTTAGATACCTAATAATTTATGGGTTGATCTCACTCAATTATAGTTGTTACTCTAAATTGAACAAATTCTTGGAAATTGAAAATTCTAAATTTTAAAATATTGAATGGGTGAAGGTTTTAAATTAAGCATTTAATTTTAAAACCTACGGGCTAATTGTGGGTTTATTAGTAAAATGGTTATCGCTGAAGCCCCATCGGATAAGGATAATTGGATTTCGCTAGATTAAACCCTAATACTTTCACAATTTTAGTAAAGTTTTGCACGGCCATCGTCGGCAACACTTAGACACTAAAGATAATTTTGAAAGTAAACAATGGTTAATTACATTCAACTTTGGTAAAATTGTTAACCCTCCCATCGAGGTTCTGGCAATGGAACTGAATGCCCAAAAATAACAATATTAGTTTTACAAGAATCTTGCCCATCGTAAGTCTTGTAAAGATAACTAATGGATTGTTAAAGAATAAACGAATAGTAGTTATTAGAATCTACTGGCGCTATATCTGTTTGTTGTTAATTATAGTTTGTAATTAGTGTGTTTTTTCTAATTTTCAGAAAAATGTCTTCATTCAATCCTTTAGCTACAATCTTGAGCCAAAAACCTATGGAAGTATATATTTTATAATTAAATAAGGGTAGATTCTGGATATATTGGATTGAATTTATTAATATTTTGTACTTATTTAATTATCTTTATGTACTTATTTATCTTTTAATTAAATATAGAATAAAAAAATATTATAACAGAAAATCTATTGATATCCTATTTGATTGTGCAGGAGATATTATGTGATCTAAAAAGAAGATAAAAAGGAATCAAATTATATATATATATATATATAAAGGAGAAAAAGCATCAGGGGATAGTTTCATATATCCATATATTATATAAAATATAATATATAGGATATATATCAATTTGAGACGTATATCTTTAAAGCAATTGGAACAAGGACGTGGGGTCCACACAAAGAAAGGATAAAACAAAAAGATATGATATATTTTTGGAGGAGATCACGCACAAAAAGGAAGTACAGCCCAAGCTATATATATATATATTAAAGAGAGGAGGCAATAAAAGATATTAACGCCGCGAAAAAGAGAGGAATCAGAAGGACGCTGCGAACGAGAACAATTATTCAAGAACCGAACGAAGATCGCAAGACGCAAACGAAATTGGAGAACGAGAACGACACAAAAGGAGTAGTTCTGAATTTCATCTTTTCTTAATTTTGTTAACCTAGCCATGCTTGGCTAGTTTTCTTTAGTAGTTAGGGCGAGGATGAACCCTATGTGAATTTAAAGTATTTTTTTTTAATCTTATTTGATTATTGTTTTTTACCTGTGCTTAACGCTTTCTTAAAAGAGTGATCGCCTTTTAGATTGTTTATAGGTTAATGTATGACAATAGAGATGTTGGTACATTTAACTAGAACCGTTAATCCATCATAGAATTGCAAGACCTAGACATAGGCTTACGAATTTATGCGATCTCATAATTCTGGTAAACAATTTGATTTTTCTAAACAATACTAAGACATTAGGTTGTTTTCAAAGATAACGGATTAAGGTAGCATCAAGACATTGGGACTTAGTCTAATTTTAGAGAATTGGTCGTCAGTCGTGAGAATAATAATCAATTAGGGACTTAGTTCAAATACTTAGAGGAACCTAGGGGATTCTATGCCACAGGCTGCGTTTTTCTTTATTGATCATCTTTTCTAAACAACCGTTCTTGAGATTCTTAATCTTGAATGCTTTTCTTGATTAAATTCCTTAAAAATTCTGTTTGGTTACAAATCAACCCCTATTACTCATTGATCCAACAAAGCTTAAATAACGAATTAGTGGTTGGAGTACTATTCCTCGTGGGACGATCTCTTTCTCACATACTTTATTACTTGTAACGATCGGTGCACTTGCCGAAGTCGCTACCAAGTTTTTGGCGCCGTTCTTGGGAATAGTTTTATTTCAACACTAAGAGTAGTTATTGAAACTCTAGATTGGATTTTTCTTTTCTTTTGTTATCCTACTCTGTTTATGCAGTACCACTTGTGAGAAATTGCTGCAGTTTGATCACGAAATTGAAAAGACAGCAAGGAGAAACCGGAAACTTGCTAAACGAGAGAAAAGGAAGGGCTAGTAGCTCTAGTGCGAGACCGAACCGGTTATAATGGCGAGAAAATGTTACGACCCTCCTCCACCTCCTCCAAAAAGACCATGGGCGATTACATGACGCTTAATCTGCAGGGCTGCAACTAGCATTGTCAATCCTGCCGTGAATGCGAATAATTTTGAAATCAAACCATCCCTCATAAGCTTGGTTCGACAACGCTCTTTTAGTGGGAGTGATTTAGAGGATCCTAATCAGCATATTGAGACTTTTCTGCAGATTTGTGATACCATCAAGATGAATGGGGTTTTCTGGAGAGGCTATTCGTGTGAGGCTGTTTCCTTTCTCTTTGACGGGGAAAGCAGGAGCTTGGCTTCGTTCTTGTCCTAATGGAAGTCTCTCCACTTGGGACATTATTACCACAAAGTTCCTTGAGAATTTTTTCCCTTCTTCTAAGTATACAAAGCTGCTGTCAGACATCCGTTGCTTTACTCAAGGCAATGGGGAATCATATTATGAAGCTTGGGAAAGATTCAAGGAGTTTCTTAGGAAGTGCCCACAACATGAGCTGCAAAACTATGATCAGGTGAGAATATTCTTCAATGGGATGCTTCCTTCCTCTAGGATGATGATTAATCTTTGCGGCGGGAGGTACGCTAAAAATAAAACTCCGGAGGAATCATGGGAATTGTTTGAAGCTATGGGGTCCTTTGAGAATGAAACTGTTACTCCACAACAAAAGAGGGAGTTCTTGACTAGACTCTTACAATACAATGTTGGCCCACAATGAGAACATTGCCCAACAAAACAAGGTGATCCAACGCAGTTAGCTTCCATCACTAAACAGCTTGCATCTTCTCGGATATCATCTATCACTTCTCGGCCTCCTTTGCTTTGTGATTTTTGCAAAGGAAACACGCTAATGGAGATTGTGCGGCGATTCATTACTGGAGAAAGCAGTGAGGTTAACTACATGGGTAATCCTCCTAGAAATCGGTTTAATCCGTATAGCAACACATACAATCTGTTGGAAATCTTACCCAAACTTTTCCTATAAACCCCAAGCGGCACCTCGCAGTTCCACCAAACCACCACTACTGATCTGGAAAAGGCTTTGATACAGATGACTCTTACCACTACTGAATACATACAGGGGTCAGAAGCTTTCCGGAATGAAACGAAGTCTTCTCTCAAAAATCACGAGACTTCGATCCGGAATTTGGAGAATCAGATTGGTCAGCTATCAAAGCAAATAGCAGAGAGATGCCAAGGGTCCTTCCCTAGTGATACTGTAGTAAATCCAAAGGAGCATTGTAAGGCCATAACTACAAGGAGTGGTATAGTGGTTCAGTAGGTTGAGAAATCTGTTAGATGAAGGACAAGTCCGAGAAAGGGGAGGAAGAGGTTGAGAAATGTAATGTGCGGCGGGTTCCAAAGGAGATAGCTACAAAGAAGTCTCCCACTCCTTCTTATGCAAAACCTCCTTATCCCCAAAGGTTGAAGCAGCAGATTCAGAAGCAACAGTATGCCAGGTTCTGGGATATTTTTAAGAAGTTGCAGATTAACATTCCGTTTGCATAAGCTCTTGAAAATATGCCTAATTATGCAAAGTTCATGAAAGATTTGCTTTCCAAGAAGCATAAGTTGCAAGAGGCAGAAACAGTAGCATTGACTCAGCAGTGTAGTGCCATCATTCAAACTAAGTTGCCACCAAAGCTTAAAGATCTGGCGCTTTAGCATTCCTTGTGAAATAGGGAATGTCAATATGGGCGAGCACTTTGTGATCTGGGAGCTAGTATTAATTTAATGTCCTTATCTGTTTCAAAAGCTCTCGGAATTAAAGAGATGAAGCCTACTATGATGTCATTACAGTTGGCGGATAGGTCCATTAAGAAGCCAGAAGGTGTCATTGAGGATGTGCTTGTGAAAGTGGACAAATTCATCTTTCCGGTGGATTTTGTGCTTCTTAACATGGAGGAAGATGATGAAATTCCTTTACTTTTGGGAAGACCCTTCTTGGCTACTGCTAGAGCGGTAATTGATGTAGCTGCAGGAAAAATGGAGTTTCAAATGATTGATGAGAAAGTCACTTACAATGTATTTCAACCCATGAAATACCCAGCTGATAATAGTGACTACTTCAAAATTGACGTGGTTGATGAGGCCATTCAAGAAGTTTTTCAAGAAGGTTCAGATGAGCCTATGGAGGATGATCTTGCTCAATTATTACAAGTGGAAGAAGAGGTTTACGCAAAGGAGAATTCGATTTACGAGTTGAGGAGTGAAGAAGAAAGATTATGATGCGCCACTGTTACTCCTAAGGTGGAACTAAAGGAGCTCCCTTCTAATCAAGTATGTTTTTCTAGGAAAGGATGACACTTATCCCGTTATTGTTAGCGCCGAGTTGTCCCCTACGACGAAGAGAAGTTCTTTGAAAGTTTTGACTACCCACAAGACGCCATAGGGTGGTCTATATCTGATTTAAAGGGGATTAGTCCTTCATTTTGCACTCATAAAATTCTTATGGAGGACCATGTGAAACGAGTAAGGCAGCCCCAGAGGAGACTTAACCCGACTATGAAGGAAGTGGTGAGAAAGGAAGTGGTGAAACTGTTAGATGCAGGCTGGAGAATGTGTGTGGATGATGCCACTCGCAAGGACCACTTTCATTTGCCATTCAAGAAAAAACCAATAGATGGCATGACAGGAGGATTCTTCCAAAAGAGTTTCATCCGGGACAACAGGTATTACTTAATAACTCTCGTTTAAAACTTTGTCCAGGGAAATTGAAGTCTAGGTGGTCAGGACCGTTTGTAGTCAAAGAAGTCACACCTTTTGGTGCAATAGCCATTGCACCAATAGGTTCAGATGAAGCTTTTAAGGTAAATGGGCGAGAGATTAAAGCATTACCACGGAGGAGACATTGATAGAGGAAGAACCTCGTGGCATTGGAAGTTGAGAATTAAGGTGACATCCGTCGAGCTCGAGACGGTAAACAAGCGCTGATTGGGAGGCAACCCAATAAGTTTTTCTTGCAATTATTATTATTATTATTATTTTGTTTTTTTTCCTTTCATTTTTCTAGGTTTAGAGATGATCACTCCTTTTGTTGTTGCAAAGTCTTGCGTGTGCACTCGCCCCTCCTTAGAAATGTGAAACATCATGGATGATACCGGATGAAGAACTCCACATCGAAATTAGAGATCTAAACCAGGGGAGTACTAGTTTCTTTCCCTCTTTATATTTTTTTGCAGCATTGAGGACAATGTGACATTTAAGTGCGGGGGTGAGGGTATCCTTGATTTTAACTTGCTTTGCCATCAATTTTGCTTTTAAAAAAAAAACTCATGGAAGTGTGAATAGTATATGTGAGCATTATCACAATTGGTTTAATTCAAACATGAAAAGGAGTGAATTTGACCAGAATTGATTCTATGTTCTTTGAATGTTAATAAAGAGGTAAAGATTTGGTTTGGATACTTTACTTTAGGATGTCAAAGAACACGTGAGGAATTTGAGCCTATATTTTTTGTCTAAGAGGAGTACACCTATTGTGATTTCATCTCTAGAACTTGTCTTGAATCTCTTTTGAAATTTGAAATCCTTTCGCATGCACAAAGATGATTTAGGCATTCATTTCATAGCTAGTTTGGCCAAATGTCCATCCTTATCACATGAAAACCATTTGTTTACCCCATTTGAGCCTCCAAAAAAAATTGCATAGAATAGATAGCCCTTTGTTTGAGATATGCAATTTTTATATCTTTTCTTCCTATTCAATGTTATTACTTTAGTAAGTGCTAAGTGATCCAATTTAAAAGAATGAAGGAGTTAGAAAGTCAGCACTATAAGATTATATGTAAAAAAAAAAATAGAGAGAGAGAGAGAGAGAGAGAGAAACAAAGGAATATATGAAAAAAAATAGAGATCCAAAAAAAAAAGAAGAAGAAATAAAAAGATTGTTCAGATGAAAAGAATAAAGGTTATATATGGTGTTAGTAAGTTTGTTTTCTCTTGGTGAGTATTCCTTCATTCTTCTTCATGAATTTCATTAAATTACTTGACACTAATTAAAGTATTTTTCCAGACCATTTGATCATTTCATTATCCTACCTTGATCATTACAACCTTGAGAAAGTCCTTTTGATTTGAGTGTGCAATTGGATAATGTATAAAGTGGAGATTGAGATGATAAACAAGCTTATGGTAGATAAGTTGCAATAGGTGGAATTGAGTGAAACACAAGCCCTAGAATATCTTGAGAAATGAGTGTAAACACTTGACTTGTGAGGGACATTCTATTGTGATTTATCTTTGCCAAATTAACTATCTTGCTACTTGCATTATTGGAATGTGGAGAAAATTTGTTTCTTGAAGGTTTGAATTGACTTCAATTTTGTAGTGCTTGCTTCAAAAATTTCGCTTCCATGGTTTTCATGAGTTGGTTGTTTTGGAATTTTAAAATCTTGAGGACAAGATTTGATGCAAGTGTGGGGGAGTTTAATAATATATATTTTATAATTAAATAAGGGTAGATTCTGGATATATTGGATTGAATTTATTAATATTTTGTACTTATTTAATTATCTTTATGTACTTATTTATCTTTTAATTAAATATAGGATAAAAGAATATTATAACAGAAAATCTATTGATATCCTATTTGATTGTGCAGGAGATATTATGTGATCTAAGAAGAAGATAAAAAGGAATCAAATTTTATATACCTATTTATATATATATATATATATATATATATATATATATATATATATATATATATATATATATATATATAAAGGAGAAAAAGCATCAGGGGATAGTTTCATATATCCATATATTATATAAAATATAATATATAGGATATATATCAATTTGAGACGTATATCTTTAAAGCAATTGGAACAAGGACGTGGGGTCCACACAAAGAAAGGATAAAACAAAAAGATATGATATATTTTTGGAGGAGATCACGCACAAAAAGGAAGTACAGCCCAAGCTATATATATATATTAAAGAGAGGAGGCAATAAAAGATATTAACGCCGCGAAAAAGAGAGGAATCAGAAGGACGCTGCGAACGAGAACAATTATTCAAGAACCGAACGAAGATCGCAAGACGCAAACGAAATTGGAGAACGAGAACGACACAAAAGGAGTAGTTCTGAATTTCATCTTTTCTTAATTTTGTTAACCTAGTCATGCTTGGCTAGTTTTCTTTAGTAGTTAGGGCGAGGATGAACCCTATGTGAATTTAAAGTATTTTTTTTTAATCTTATTTGATTATTGTTTTCTTGACTGAATGGATTACCTGTGCTTAACGCTTTCTTAAAAGAGTGATCGCCTTTTAGATTGTTTATAGGTTAATGTATGACAATAGAGATGTTGGTACATTTAACTAGAACCGTTAATCCATCATAGAATTGCAAGACCTAGACATAGGCTTACGAATTTATGCGATCTCATAATTACGGTAAACAATTTGATTTTTCTAAACAATACTAAGACATTAGGTTGTTTTCAAAGATAACGGATTAAGGTAGCATCAAGACATTGGGACTTAGTCTAATTTTAGAGAATTGGTCGTCGATCGTGAGAATAATAATCAATTAGGGACTTAGTTCAAATACTTAGAGGAACCTAGGGAATTCTATGCCCTTTGCGTTTTCTTTATTGATCATCTTTTCTAAACAACCGTTCTTGAGATTCTTAATCTTGAATGCTTTCCTTGATTAAATTCCTTAAAAATTCTGTTTGGTTACAAATCAACCCCTGTTACTCATTGATCCAACTAAAGCTTAAATAACGAATTAGTGGTTTGAGTACTATTCCTCATGGGACGATCTCTTTCTCACATACTTTATTACTTGTAACGATCGGTGCACTTGCCGAAGTCGCTACCAATGGTACAAACTACAAACAATGGAAAACTAATTTGGATATTGTTCTTCAATATGAAAAGCTTAACTTTGTTCTAACTACCCCTATGCAAGCGCAGCCTACTGCAGTTGCGTCTGATGCAATTCGGACTCAATTTCAGCAGGAGAAGGAAAGATGGGAGAATGAGAATGTGGCAGTTCGCTGCTATATTTTAGCCAGTCTCGCCAATCACCTTCAGGAGCAAGTAAGCATGATTGAGAGTGGAGCAACAATGCTCCAGACTCTTGATGGCATGTTTGCTATGGGTAATTTACATGTGATTGAGGCTTGTTTAGTGGAGAATCACGATGATAAATGGATCGTTGATTCAGGAGCCACTAACCATGTTTGTTACTCTTTACAGTGGTTCAAACATAGCTTGCTGTAAGTAAAGGACAAAGAGATTTGAAGCTTGGAACCTGGGAGCTTGTGTGCACAAGCGATGGGACAAGTTATTTTATCTTTTGATAATTGCGAACTTTGGTTTTAGAAGACTGTTTATTTATTCCGATTTTAAGAGGAATTTAATTTATGTTAATTGTTTGGATAAACAAGGTTTGACAGTTCAGTTTAATTCCTCAGTTTCAATAAGAAGTTCATCTTCTTTTATTTGTTCTGGTGTAAAGTCTAATGGTCTTTATTTCCTTAATCTCGTTCCCTGTGAAGTTAATCATGTTGAATTAAGAGATGTTGAGCATATTAATTCATCAAAGAAAAGAAAAGTTTCAAATGAAACTTATCTTTGGCTTTTGAGATTGGGTCATATTAACTCTAACAGGATACAAGTTTTGGTCAAAAGTTGGATTTTAAAATTCCTGAACTTTGAACCCATACCAGTATGTGAATCTTGTTTAGAGGGTAAAATGACCAAGCAATCTTTCAAGGCCAAGGGAAAACGTGCCACACTTCAGCTGGAATTGGTACATACTGATGTATGTGGACCAATAAATGTCCAAGCCAGAGGCGGGTATCAGTATTTCATCACATTTACTGATGATTACTCTAGATTTGGACATGTGTACTTGATGCGTTACAAGTATGAAGTGTAACACCCCAAATTTTCAATAACAAAATCTATACTTAACCAAAGCATTTGAAATATTGCTAATCAACAAAAAAAAACCCCATTTTTAAAGGGCCAAATTAATTTCCCAAAAACATACAAAATATTTACAGTGCCAAAATAAATTTCTAAAATATTCCAGAGTTGATAAAATGCGGAAGTTTAATGGTCATGACAAATACAAATAACACAACATATCCTAGGAGTACAAAAGAGTCTTCAAGACTCACTCCACAGGTGTCTTCCCTTGCTCCCTACTAAAATAATATCCTGAAAAAATGAATATTGCAACCATAAGATCCTAAGATCTCAGTAACCATTGGTTATTCAGAAATATACAAGCAAACCAAAATCGAGAACATACGGTTCAAAATCAAGTTTAAGTGTTTAACTCACAATAATTTATTAATATTATAACATAAAACCTTTCACAAATTAGTTCTCGATTTGGTTAATAAAATCCCTTCCCAAAAAGGGTTCCAAAACTATAGAACATCATTTCATTTTTTTTCAAACATCTTTCACAAGAAATATCATATAATATACCATACAATATGCAGTATGCAATTATGCAATATGCCCCTTATATCACCATCCATCCTTAACCGCGGCCAAAGGAAGACATGGAAGAAGGGGCCCTGACAAGTACCATACACTGTGCACCGAGTGATGGCATAAAGAAATCTCATCATAAAAATTCCTCCTTACTCCAACCCGTCACAAATGTACCACCATTCATATGCATCGATGACAAACCATCATAATAAAATAAGTAATATTCCCATCATAACACATAAGCATACTTAAAACGTTTCCAAAATACATAACCATGAGTTTTAATAAACAACAAACATGCTTGAAAAGTTTCTCATCTCATCAAATATAATTTTAGTTACATATATGATTCCAAATCAAGCCCTCCATGGGCACAACAAATACCAAAACAGTTTAATATATACACATATATACAGTTGACAAGTATATAAAAGAATAACCAGGGTTATCTCTCCTCCAAGCTTACAGGTAATCACATAAGAGTTACATCAAATCTCTTAATGAGAGTCTACAAAAGCACACACATAAATTTCTATTAACATATTATTCGAACTATTCTAAAACCTTAAGCTACCCTCCAAAAATTAATATTATTATATATATACACCCACACACTCATATTTATTAGTTCCCACCTATCAACTCTTATATGGAGAGATTTTATATTAGTTAAAATTTAGAAATAAAAATGTTATACAATATAGAGGTTTTAATATGTAGGGCAAAACGTGTTTGTCATAACTGTTCTATATAAAGGAAAAAGAAGGTTTTGGAAGCATTGATGTATAAGGAGTCTCTAAAATATATATATTTGAAGGAGACAAAACTTTCTTTTGTAACAAGGTTTTAAATGAGAGAATTAGTATATATAAAAAATATCGACGCACACACAGGAGGATTATGGTCAAATGGTTGATCTGAAATAAATAGACACACACACGCAATAAAGGACAAACAAGCTATATTTTGGTTGTGTGACGGTTGGAAGAACGCGGCACAGGAATACTAAAAGCATTAAATGAGCTTTTTTATATATATAAAGCCTAAACAAATCCGTTGGTATGAGAATGTAGTAGAAGGAACAAATTAAAATGAGTTTTAAAAGGAAAAGCTTGAGATGTACTGATGTACAGTAGAGTAGGAGTAGAGTAGGACAATGTGTGGGTCAAAAAGTACGATTTGAATTCACCTCTATTGTATACCTCGGTGAGATAAAGTGAAAGACAAGACATATGAGTTTGAAATAGGAAAGCAAAGGAAAAAGAGACCACAAGAAAATTAGGAGGAACAGAGGAGACATGGAAGCGAGTCAGAGAGGGCGAAAAATGCACCTGTTGTCTTGATGCGGTGCTGACAGTATGAGATGTGTGAGAAGGAAAGGGTTTTAAAAGGATAGGGTTAGGGTTTGACTCTCTTATTAAAATAATATTATTTTAAAAGATATAATCATATATAATTATTTTCTCTCTTATCTCTTTCTTTTTATTTAGATATAGATCAGATTATTTTTATGAAAATATTTCTTCTATATATTTTCTTTTCCTTATTATTCTTATCAATATCATTTATCATTGTTAATTAATAAAAAAATGATAATATATATTTTTTTTCCAAATTTTAATTTTATACTTCTAGATCTTCTCTAAACTCATATTTCTTAATAAATCATATCTCAATAGCACTTAATTACTATTAGAAAAATTAGGATGTTACATGAAGCTTTTGGAAAATTCCAAGAGTTCAAGGCTGAGGCAGAAAAGCATCTTGGTGTTCAAATTAAGACTCTTCGATCTGATCGAGGGGGTGAATACCTATCTGGAGAGTTCAGGTCTTACCTGACCAAAGAGGGGATAGTTTCACAATTATCTTCTCCAAGGACACCCAGTGAGAATGGAGTTGCTTGAAAGGAGAAATAGAACCCTTTTAGAAATGACAAGATCTATGCTCAGTTATTCATCTCTTTCTGATTCATTCTGGGGATATGCCTTAGAAACTGCTATGTATCTATTAAACTTAGCTCCGTCCAAGTCGGTTTCAAATACACCAATAGAATTATGGAAAGGGTGTAAGCCCACCATGAATCATATTCGGATTTGGGGTGCTCTGGCACATGTCTTGCAACAGAAACCAGATAAGATGGACTCGCGTACTGAAGTATGCATGTTTATAGGCTATCCTAAAGGAACCAGAGGTTGGTTGTTTTATAGTCAAAAAGAAAAGAAGGTCATAGTGAGTACTCACGCGACTTTCTTAGAGGGGGACTATATGACAAATTATAACCCAAGGAGTAAAGTTATTCTTGATGAGCTAGTCTCAGATCAAGTTTCACCGCAACCTCAGGCGGTTCCAGCTTTTATTCTTGTGGTTGTTCAAAGAGGGGAAAATATACCTGAACATACACAGGAACCAGAGACAGAACTGAAGTTCAGCATGATGATGAAGTTCAGCATGATGATGAACAAAATCATGAATTGGTTAATCCACTTAATGAGGGTCCTCATCAAGAAATTGTTAACCCACAAAATATGGACCCCCCTGTAGATGCACAACATCAAGTGCAACAAAGTCGTAGTGGGAGATTGATTCGTAAACCTGCAAGATATCTCTTGTTGGGTGAGTCAAATCAGGATATTATCATTGATGAAGATGATGATCCCACGAGTTATGACGAAGCACTAGGAGATGTTGATGCTCAGGAATGGCTTGAGGCTATGAATCGTGAAATGGATTCTGTGAATTCCAACTCGCTTTGGTCTCTTGTAGATGCACCTGAAGGGGTAAGACCCATTGGGTGTAAGTGGATTTACAAGAGAAAGAGAGGATCGGACGGGAAGGTTGAAACCTTCAAAGCTAGATTGGTGGCGAAAGGGTACTCCCAAAAAGAAGGTGTGGATTATGATGAAACCTTTTCGCCAGTTGTCATGCTCAAGTCCATCCGGATTCTCTTAGCATTGCAAAGAAATCTTGATTATGAGATTTGGTAAATGGATGTCAAAACTGCTTTTCTAAATGGAAATTTGGAAGAGGAAATCTATATGCAGCAACCAAAAGGATTTATAGCCAAAGGGCAAGAAGAAATGGTATGCAAGTTGCAAAGGTCCATTTATGGACTTAAGCAAGCATCCGAGATCATGGAACATCAGATTTGATCAAGCCATTGAGTCTTATGGTTTTGAGAAAAGTCCTGATGAGCCGTGTGTGTATAAAAGGATCCAAGGTAATGTAGTATCTTTTCTGGTACTTTATGTGGATGATATACTCCTTATCGGAAATGATACAGAGGTATTGTTAGGCATAAAAACCTGGCTGAGCAAGCATTTTGATATGAAAGAGCTAGGGGAAGCCAATTATATTCTTGGTATTAATTTAAGATACTAGATGCTATTAAAAAAAATGTTTCAAATTGAAAATATCGACATGGAAGAGATCCAAAGCATTGTGTTCACACTCTTTAAATTGAAAGAGATTCCATTCAAAACCAATTTATATATAAAGTTCTCAATCGTGGTGGTTTGCCGCCTCAAATTTTACACTGTGCAGACTTGTGGATTTACCAATTTATTTGATAGTGTGCAAGTCCTATATATATAACGAATATAATTAAAATTATTTAAAAGGACCAAAATTTGGAGTTTTTGGATGCCACGTTTTTCCTCGTCCATCAAATTTGATGTACAAAACATGAATAAAAATATATAACAAAACTTCTTATTATATTCAAAGTTCAAACACACCATAAATACCAACACTACACAATAGTATTGCAAATATATTAACTGGTCATTTTAATATAACCTTTTTGGGATTGCATTAAGAATAAATAAACAGTCCCTTAACAAGTAGGGTTGAAGTTCTTGAGCAGTAAATCAAGAACCTTCTCTAGATTCTGATAAGAAGAACCACCGGGCCTGGTGGCCCCCTCCGCCTTCCTCTTCCACTCCAAAGCCTTCTCCTTCATCTCCTTCCCCTTCTCCGATGACCCCTCCATCACCTCCACCACCACCCTCCTCACCTCCTCCCTCTCCACCACCGGTCCCACCTCCATCCCAATACCCCACTCCACACACGCATACCGGCAATTTGTCTGTTGCTCGGCGAAAAATGGCCAGCACACCATCGGCTTTCCGGCGCTCACACTCTCTATCGTCGAGTTCCACCCACAATGGGTCAGAAACCCTCCGACCGCCGGGTGGTTCAGCACCTGCTCCTGCGAGCACCAGCTCACTATGAGCCCTCTTCCTTTAGTCTCTTCCTTAAACTCCTTTGAGAAAATCACGGACCCGCCTTCGACCAAGTCGGGTCTGACAACCCACAGGAATCGGCACATGCTGGCGGCAAGGCCCCACGCAAACTCAGCGAGCTGGTTGGAGGTCATGGTGGTGATGCTGCCGTAATTAACATAGAAGACGGATCCAGGTTCTTGAGAATCAAGCCATTGGAGACAGTGGGTGTCCTCTTTCCAGAGGTTGGAGCCGATCGAGGAGATGAGGCTATGGTTGTGAGGGATTTGTTGGAGGAGCAAAGGCAGAGGGCCGACAGTGAAAATGGGAGGAGAGTAGATGGAAGAAAGATATTGGAGAGAGCTTTGTTCAAATTCGTCGAAGGTGTTGATGATGATCATGGTGGCTTTTTGAGCTGCTTCGACTTGTTCGATGAAAAAGTTGAGCATGATGTCGTCTGGGTCAGTGGTTCTGATGAAGCTTGGGATGTCCCTTAATCTGAGGTTGTCGATTCCGGGAATCCAATCCACTTTCCTCTCCAAGAATCCATTCATCACACAACTCTCATCTGCGCATACACACGCATATAAAATCACACACACGTAAGAAATAAAAAGCTAATTTATTTAAATACGGACATCATCCATGTCAGGTGCTGCAAGACAACGTACAATTCTCTAACCAATAAATCATTAACATGTGAGTGTTACTCGTGTTTTAAAAAATTTTTTGGTAATATTGTACAAAACTTGAAATGTCAACTTTTCTGGTACTTCCTCCGGCTCATTTGATTTTTTTTTGGGCAAAAGATCAAGGAAAGTTAAATAAATTAGTTAATAATAAAATATGTTGTATTATTTGATTATATATTAATTTATAAGTTATATAAAATTAGTTTGGTATAAAAAAAGTATAAATATAAATATTTTAAAATAATTTATTCAACTTCTTTAATATTTTTAAGAAAAATTAATTGAATCTTATATTAAAGACGGAAGAAGGAAGAGAGATAGTAAAATCATATGTCAGCAACTAACAGTTAAAAAGAAGACGAAAAAAATAACTACAAAGGACAAAGCCTCTACATCAAATATGCATGCCAGATCACTGACATATAATGAACTGGACCCGGCAAGCGTCCGCTTTGGTCCTCTTTGCCAAAATTACACCATTTTGGTGTAAAATAGTAAAGTTGATGCCTTTCTTTAAAACATTATAAGGTGCTAGAAGGATACGTATTAGTGCTAAAAAAATATTTCATGGTCTTGAAAAATTATTTTAGGATCTTAAAAAAATATTTCAGAGTACTAACTGGTACTAAAAATATACTTAATGATGGATCTTGAAAAAATATTTAAGGGTAATAACTGGTACTAAAAGGATACTGACTGATACTGAAAAAATACTTCATAATCTTGAAGAATTATATTTAGGATTTTGAAAAAATATTTCAGGGTATCGTTACTAAAAATATACTTCATAATGGATCTTGAAAAAATATTTCAATGTACTGATGGGTACTAAAAGGATACTTAGGATACTGACTGGTGATGAAAAATACTTCATGAACTTGAAAAATTATTTCAGGGTACTGATTGGTACTAAAAATATACTTCAGGATATTTTTTTCAAGATTCTAAAATAATTTTTGAAGATCTTGAAGTATTTTTTTTAACACCGGTTAATATCCTGAAGTATCTTTCTAGTACCTGTTAATACCCTAATATATATATATATATATATATTAAAAAAAGGAATCAACTTCACTGTTTTGCGCCAAAACGACACCATTTTGGCAAAGAGGACAGCAGCAGACGCTAGCAAGGTCCTAATGAACTATTCTTTTTGCATTTGCTTCCGGTATCCTAGACCTACCCCTTTTAACTCGGGGATTTATCAAGGTCCAGACTAATCTAGATCAAGCCGGGTTGGATCACAAAGACGGAAAGTTCTACCACCAAACACTGTTGCGTTCCCAGAGCTCAAACTTAGACCTCTAATTAAGCTAGTACAACCCCAACCAGTTGAACTAGGTGCTTGGTGGTACATATAATGAACTATTGGTGCTATTTATAAGAGCACGATAATTGAATTACACAGTTTATGAAAAGTGGTTAAAATTGATTAAAAATAATATATATATAAAACAATTTTTTCCCCAAATATGCCTTTATTTATAAGAGGCAATTAAAACAGAAAAATAGAGTAATAAGATAGAAAACATGAGAGAGAATATAATATAAGAAAAATGTGATGGACAAATATGTAGAAAAATCATTAAATATTCAGAAGACTCCAAACGAAGGTAATTCAGTTTTTTTAAATTAAGGCAATTTAACTTTTGAGCTATTATAAATAAAAAGAGAGGAGGGAGTATTTCTGTTAGAAAGGAATGAAAGCAAATAAAATAAATCAAGTACCTTTGAGTGGAACGAGGCCTTGATCAACTAGATAGCGATACTGAGCATAACCTACAAACCCACAAGCACTTGCAGTCCAAAGCAAGACGCTAGGAATTCCCAAAGCATCAGCTGCTTTGAGCGAAAAGGTCATGCTCCCATCGGAAACGACACAGGTGACCGGAGGGACATGGCCGGCGGAAGCGGAGCTCTGGAGCCGACCCAGAAGCTTGAGAAAAGGGTCGAAGCAGGTGGCGTTGGTGGAGTGGCAGAGAGAAGGGACGTGTTGGGTGGCGTCGGCGTCGGACGGAGGGAGGCCGTCGGGGATGGTCTCGTAGCGGAAGTCAGGAAGGCCGTCGAGGGCGTGGGGCCCTCTGCTTCGTAGCAAGCGCTTGTGGTTGAACTCAGAGTTGACGAAGGTGATATGGAAGCCCTTGGAGTAAAGAAGCTGAGCAAGCTTCGCAGTTGGGTTCACATGACCTTGAGCTGGGTATGGAACCATCACCGCATGTGGCTTCTGTTCTGATATGGTACCCATCTCTCTCTGTCTAACTGAGAGAGAGAGAGTACTGTGTGTCTTATATGTCACTATGGAGGTAAGAGGCTAAGAGCTGTCTGATATGAGCTTCTTCTAGCCAAAGCGCCTGGCGACTATTAATTCACAAGTGGCTTTTAACAGTAAAATATGAAATGTGGTGGGAAAGTACTAAAATAGTAACTTTTATAAAAAAATCATACCTAATTAAAATCGATAGAAAATATTTTACTAAAATAATGCAATTAGTGACGTCGCGTCAAGTGACGCCACTAATGGTGTAAGGCCCCTTCACGCAGTGGCATTAATATTTTTTACGCCACTCATTTGAGTGGCGTCTATTATATACAAAATACAAATAATATTTAATATAATAATAATGATAAATAATAAAAAAAGTGAAATAATTTAAAGTTCTACTTCATTTAATTTGAAATCAAAAGAAAGAAAGCATGGAGCTGAAATAATTCAGTAAGAACGCCCTTTAAAAGATTACGCGGTACAATTTGGTTATAAGAACAGATCCCAAAACGGGGATCTATATATTTGTTATACACCAAATATTTGTATAACAACAATATTGATTTTGGGATCTGTATAAAAAAGTGTACCACGTAAAAGTGTTTGTATACCCCAAATATTAAGTGTACTGCGTAAATAAGTTGTTCTAACAACAATTTGTTATAAAAAGTGTACCGCGTAAATATTTGTATAACAAATTGTTGTTAGAACAACTTGTTGTTCTATAAAAACACTTTTACACGATACATTTTTTTATACGGATCCCAAAATCAATATTGTTGTTATACAAATATTTGGTGTATAACAAATATATAGATCCCCTCGTTTTGAGATCTGTTTTTATAACAAAATTGTACCACATAATTTTTTAAAGGGCGTTCTTACTGAGTTATTTCAGCTCCATGCTTTCTTTCTTTTGCTCTAAATAAAATGAAATAAAACTTTAAATTATTCCACTTTTTTATTATTATTTATTATTATATTAAATATTATGTATATATAAAATAAACACCACTCAAATGAGTGGCTTCTATTATATTTATGAGTGGTGTAAAAAATATTAACGCCACTCACACAACAGTGTCAGTGGCATGAAGGGGCCTTACGCCATTAGTGGCGTCGTCTGACGCGATGTCACTAACTGCATTATTTTGGTAAAATGTTTTCTATATGCTTTATTAGGTATAATTTTTTGTAAAAGTTGTTACTTTGGTGCTTTTTTCAATGTCGTAGGTTTATCCAACACCTAGGCCCACTTGGTACTGTGGAAGATTTAAGGAGGGAAATAAATTTAAAGGAAGGGAAGAAAAGACTTTGAGGGGCGAGGGAAGATAAGTTGTTTGATAATGAACGGTTCAGGAAATACTTGTTTTACCCTTCAAAAGTAATTAATTCAAAATGAAAAAGAAAAACATAATTTTTTTTTTTCATAACTTGAATTTGATAAAAATTTACTTGCATCAAATTTGAATTTATGGGTCCAAGTTGAATTTTATGACGAAGCATTTATTTCGCAAAGAAAAAAAATTGAATTTGCCAAAAATCTTCTTTTATCAAATTCAAATTTGTAGCATAAATTTGAATATAATGTAATCATATTTTCTTACATTATAAAAAATAAATATTTTATGATGGGTAAATATGTTTGAAAGTTTTACTGTTCATAAAGGGAACTTGGGTTCCGACTAATTTTGGTGAGATCTTATTTTTCCAACTTTAAAGGAAGATTGGCAAACCCGGAAATTTGAGTTCCCAGAAGATTGAACGCTAAATGTGTATCAAACAAGGAAACTTACTCATCTTCCCTTCTCGTCCCATCTCTTCTGCATACCAAACAGGCCATCTTTACGAAGAATATAATTGACAATATATCATCATCTGCTTTTACCGTTTTCTTCTCATCCTCTTCCCTTCCACTACTCATCTCAACCTTAAAATTGAAAATTGAACGGTTTAAATTTAACGTTTTATAAAAATATTCTTTTAAAATATTTTTGGGGTAAAAAAAGGTAAGAGCAGCACATTTCTTTTTTCGTAAAAAAAATCCATGATCCTAAAATATTTTTTTAGTAAATTCTAAATTAATTTTTAATACACTCATAACCCTAAAATATTTTTTTAAGGGCACCCATTATCTAACACTTAGGATTATGAAGTACTTTTCAATAGATACTATGATGTCTCCCTAATTTTTTTTTTTTTAGGATGATGAATTTGCTAAAAATTAACTTAAGATACTAGATGTTATTTTATGCTTTTTTTTAAAAAAAAAAAAAAAAAACCAAGAAAGAAAGAAAGAAAGTGATCATCTTGCTTTGTTTACCTAAAACTAATTAGTTTTGGGGTAAAGGATATGAGAGGAGACAGAAAAAGAAAAAAAGAGAAATCATATTCTATCTTGTCTGTGTGTGTTTTCAATATCCTAAAATATTTTGTTTTACAATTTTGCCTCTAAAGTATTATGTTAAAAGCAATTTTGTCTTCAATGTCTAATCTCCCTCTATCTAATTGGGTAAGAGCTCTGTGGGTGTGATATGAGCTTCTTCCTGCCTTAGCGCTAGGGTTGAAAATAGGTCAAGCTTCTATTAGGTGGTCTATAATCTGGCCTATTTAGGACCTAGTATGGTCTGACCTGTTTGTTAAAAAAGTCAGGTCAATGCCTATTTAAAAGTTTAAATGTGTAAATAGGTTAAACCTATTTTGTTAAGAGTTGGCATTTTTACACATTAAATAAATATAATTATATTTACATAATATAAATAACATAATATTTATTAATTTTCATTCTTATATTCTAATTTCAAGTTATATTTATATAGGTTTTGATAGGCTCAAAGTATATAAAGTCTATTTATGGCTTCAAAGGTCTGTAATATGAAGCTTTTTTAAAAGCACACATTGTAAATAAGTCTTTAAAAATGCTTCAGGCTCGATCAGGCTTTATGAAGCTTCAAACCTGAGCCTAAAAAAAAGCTTAAATTCAGGCTCAAGCCCATGTTTAGGCCTTCTACCCCCATTACAGACTCAGACCTATTTAACCAAAGTCTGGCCTAACTTATTTCCATCCTATTCAGCACATGGCAGCAATAAATACGGAGGTGGCCGGTACTGATTTCTTAACTGAAAATAGAAGATGTCGCGTGGGCCAACATCATTGATGCACTGTCCTTCGTCCTCAGTGCCATGTGAAATGTTTAATACTATAATACTTCTCTCTGTAATGTATTTCCTTAGTCTTTATTATAAAGCACTAACCACCAATATTTTTTGGTATAAGGCACTAACTTATTTTAACTAACTCATTTATTACTATTTTTCTATTATGCCCTCATTTTTAACTAACTCATTTAAACCTACATCATTAAAGTATGGGTAAAATTAGAAACATTTATTACTTTTAGACCTTCATTAATGACTTAACATTCATTCCTTGGTCCTCGAGAAATGGTAATTGGTGCCTTATAATAAGGACCAGAGGGAGTAGGAGATAACTAATTAATTTGTGTGGGTTAAATATATTAGTTAAGTTAGTTAATATGATATGTTTTCTCTAACCCACCATAATCATCTTTTTTATTTCCTATCATTGCCTTCTCTTATTTAATTATTGTTAGGAGAATAGTCTTATATTTAGAACCGAAAATAGTAATTTTTTGAGCTAGCTTAAGACCACCAATTTGAAAACCAAAATAAATTTGTCAGCTTTATGGCATGAAGTTGCAACCCCGAATTATCAAAATCAAGAGGTAGAAAAGATCCTAAAATTAGTGAGAGACTTTTCAACCCAAATACAAATATAGATCTAAAGTGCATCCATACTATGAAGATGAGTGCCAGAGACAACGACGGCGATGGGTGCCGGCGTCGAAGATGGCGATGGAGGTGATTGATGGGTCGATGATTATGATTGTGCGATTTGGGTGGATTATGCCATCTGCTATTTGGGTCGACGGTTTGGATTGAGAAGTTTCTTTATTATTATTATTTTTAAATAATTTATACAGCTCATCAAACCATATTAATGGTTTATTTCCATGTCATCATATGTCCAGTCATCAAAAAAAATATCAGTAAAATTAACACTGTCAGTGACACATGAGAAAAATTAACACTGTTAAGTTCATTTTAAAACTATAAGGATTAACGGTTTTTGACGAGATAAGAAAATGGGTTAAAGTGTAAATTCACTAATAAACTATTAGGCCAGGAGCACACAGCACAAAAAACAATTAGAAGGACCAAAAGTACCAAAAAACAATTAAAAACTTTCAATTATCACAATTCCGTTTAGAAACTAAACTCACGGCGTTACGTCATCATCTATCTTCAAATCCAATTTCTTTTCAATTTCATCTCGAACAACTCAGGGTACTCATCAGCTGCTACTTTCTTGTTCTTCTGCTTATCCATCTATCGAAGATGATATAATCAAATTTGTAGGTTGAGATATGAAGGCTCTTCTAAGCTCCAAGTGGGTCTTCATTGATTCAGAAATCAAACTACTCTAATATTCTTTTTTGACCTGCCAGAGAAACGTTCAAATGCAGAAAAACATGAACAAGCCAAACAAGAAACGCTCAAATGAGAATAACACGGCATGCGAGGTCTAAAGAATATTTAGCCATTTCGAATCACAGTAAATCAAATAGACACAGTCACAGACCAGAAATAGCCACCGTCAAAAGCAGCATTTTCCTGAACACTTTTCTTCTATAAAGTTCTCACAAACATATCCTCCTCATAGAATCCAGCTTTCCCAGAAACATAAAGTAATAGGTGAATAAGAGCACAAATCCAGCAATCACAATACATTGCCCTTCTGATTTGAATGTTTCTCTCTCCGAATCCTCGATCGAAAGGTCCTGATTCAAAATTTGAATTGTTGGTTTGTGTAAAAGGGACCGAAGGTCGATTTCGGGAAGGGGTTATGCGAATGAGGATGGAGATGGTGAATGAGTGGAAGAATTGATGCGTTAAGTGCTCGAACACGGCCTTCTCATGGACGAGCTTGTGGATGTGAGGGACATCTAAAGGGGCGGCCGGATGACGCGGAGAACAGAGGTGGTTCGCCAGCGTCGACTCTGGCAATGTGTCCACCGACGTTGGCGATGGAGTCGGCAGCGGTGGCCGCAAGAAGGGGAAAGAAGGATGAAAGTGGAGATGATGACGTTGTCTCCAACGGTGAGCGATTGGAGGTACAATGGCGACGAAGATCTTGGCAGGCAAGCACGGATTCGCTGAGCAGGCGAGAGGAAAGAGAAAACAGCTGGCGAGAGGGAAGAGAATGGAGGATTAATGCCGTGAGGTTTTCTAAACGGAATTGTGATAATTGAAAGTTTTTAATTGTTTTTTGGTACTTTTGGTCCTTCTAATTGTTTTTTGTGCTGGGTGCTCCTGACCTAATAGTTTATTGATGAATTTGCACCTTAACCCTAAGAAAATTTTAGGGATCAAAATCACTAGAGTAAAACTTAAGGGACCAAAACTCAAATTATAGTAAACTATAAGGATCAAAAGTACGTTTAACCCTTAATTTTAATTATTATTGGTATAATCATTTAATTTTGAAAAACAATAAAGAATAAAAATGATGATATATGGATGTTTATGAAAAGATGAGGGACAAGGAATTAAGAAAGGCAAGTTGTGGAAGGAATAAATAAGATGAAAGATTAGTGAAAGTGATGAGAAGGCAAATAGAAAGCCAAAAAATGTAGACTGGCCAGTGGTGAGTATTCCTTCTAATTCTTTTTATAATAGTTCAAAATTTGAATTTTCTGAGTCTTTTTTATAAAAACCTAATAAAATTTGTGAATATTTAATAAGTTTCTTTTACCCATCATTAATTATACATATTATATTAATTAAAATGTTAATGATACTTGTATTTACTAATTTCTCTCTTCCACTTGCCCCAAATAAATAAGGGAATATTGAGAAGAAGAAAAAGTTATTTCAGACATATTTATTATTTTAAATTAATTTTAACCGTTTTTTAAATCGCGTAATTTAGTTATCGAACTCTTATAAATAGAATGGAGGGAGTAGTTTCAAAAGAATAGAGAAAAAGTCATTTACTCAATTATTTTGATGATAGATCTATGTTGGAACTTGGAATTAATTGGATCGGAGGAGTTACTGGCAAAAGGTTTTTTTATCATACATATATAAGTTATTTATAAATTTCATTGTATTATAATATTTACTAGAATTTTTGTGTGTGTCGTGCTGAAGAAATAATAAATTAAAAAGATTCTCATAAGAAAAATAAAAAATAGATTTAAAAAAGATGTATTGACACGAAATCAATTAAAAATTTCTCATCAACTACTATTGGACACATTTTTAATGTTTCAAATTTATTAATCTGAAAAAGATTGAAGAAATATAAAAAATTGGGCGTGGAGCCCAAAGGAAATGTTTAATTTTGTAATTATACCTATATTTTTATTTACTTATAAAAAGTGTGACATAATAAGAAATTAATTTTATGGCTTAGCCTATATATTTACCTTGGAATTTTTTTTTAACAAATTGATGGAATTTTTACCGCCAGGCTTTCGAAAAAAGAATTAATTTCAGGAACATTTAAGGAAAAATATCATTTTAATATTATATGAAATTCTAAAACCACAAAACGTCTATTAAAATTTTTAAAGGACATAAAAATGACAAGAATTAAATTGGGATTTTAAAATGATGATGAATTTACCATTATGTTCTCTCTTTTTCTTTCTTTCTCCTCTTCCTACCGCCATGTCCGAGCTATCTTCCTCTCTCTCTCCCCCCTTCTCTCTCTCTCTCTCTCTCTCTCTCTCTCTCTCTCTCTCTCTCTCTCTCTCTCTCTCTCTCTCTCTCTCTCTCTCTCTCTCTCTCTCTCTCTCTCTCTCTCTCTCTCTCTCTCTCTCTCTCTCTCTCTCTCTCTCTCTCTCTCTCTCTCTCTCTCTCTCTCTCAATGGTGGTGTTATTGGTCATTATGGTGGAGTGGTAATTGTCTCTGGCGAGTAAGAGAGACGAAGGTAGAAGAAGGTTGAAATTGGTGTTTTTGGAGGGAGTCAGGAGGCTGAGGAAGAAGAAAGTGAACAATAAATAATGAGTTTGACAAGTTTCGTAATAAGCTAGATTAACAAGTTTAGTAATGGTTTTGACAAAACTTGTAATGGTTTTTGCAAAAGCGTTTTCTGATGAAAAAAAGAGGCTGAGGAGGAAGAAGGTGAAAAGTATATAATAAGTTTGACAAGTTTTATAATAAGATTAACAAGTTCATCAATAGTATTCACAAGACTTGTAATGGGTTTCATAAAAGATATACTATTATGATTTTTGTTCATAGTGCTTAAATATTGGGTTCACCAGAGGGACATGTTTTTCACCCGATGAATGAATTTGTTAAACTCATTACAGGACTTGTTAAACTCATTCATAAACTTGTTAATTCTATTACGACTTTTGTTCATAGTACTTAGATGTTGGGTTCACCAGAGTGATGATATGTTTTTCACCTGAAGAATGAACTTGTTAAACTCATTCATGAACTTGTTAATCCCATTACAACTTTTATTCATAGCGCTCGGATATTAGGTTCACTAGAGTGACATGTTTTTCACCTGACGAATGAATATGTTAAATCGATTACAAGACTTGTTAAACCCATTAATGAATTTGTTAATCCCATTACGACTTTTGTTCATAGTGCTCAATTGTTGGGTTCACTAGAGTGACATGTTTTTCACCTGATGAATGAACTTGTTAAACACATTACAAGTCTTGTGAATCTCATTGATGAACTTGTTAATCATATTATGACTTTTGTGAAATGTCTGGGTTACTATTCACCTTTTTTTTTCAACTCTCCTTTATTCCCCTTCCAACAATGGAGTTCAGCCCCAACAACCACCACATCTCTAGGTCTACTAGTAAGTGTGTTATAATCCTTATCCCTTTCACTAAAATACTGTCAATTACTTCATTGCTATCCAATTTCAAACCCAACAAGAGATTTAGGTTTAGTGATATATGGCATAGCAACCTAATTTCAATGGCATAGATTTAGAACAACAATATTGATCTGAATAATGGGTTAATAGAGCAATTAAATGATTAAATGTCATTCTCTCTGGTCAAAGAAACTCTCTAGTTCGAACTGTGATCCTGCGACGCTTTAAGCTTCAGTACTCTAAACTCACAATCGCAATAGTTTTTGTGGTTATGGCGGAACTCGGCGGTGAAGGTGAAGGTGGAAGTTGTCGCTGACAAGGAAGAAAGGTGTAGTTGAGAGTGAGAATGAAGAGAGAGAGAGAGAGAGAGGAGAGAGAGAGAGCGGCCATGAAGAAAAAGAGTTGAAGAGAAGAAAGATTAGGGTATTTTAGTGAAAACACTTAAATTTTAAAATTTCATATTCTTCTTCATCACCTCTTTGTCGTTTTAATTTTTTAACAGACATTTTAGGATTTTGAAAATTCATATGGTATTTAATCTCATTATCCCAACATGGGTTTATTAGATTTGCAGGACAATTTGAGGAATATTCTTTCTGTGAAAAATGTAATTCCAATTGAACAAAGTGCATATTCCGTTTTTGATAAAGAACGTTTCTTTCGTATCGATCAAGAACGTTTCTTTCATATTTTTACCCTTTCAATTATCTCTCTGAATTTTTTTAGTAGAATATTTCCATGGCCATCAATGAAAGTAGTGTATAAATTTTTTTTTTTTGGGGCCCGATAGAATTGCCTAGATACTTATCTAGGTAAAAGGAAAATTTGATTTCAAGTAATATTATCTTCCTTTTTCTTATAAAAAAAAAAGGTAATATTATCTTCCTTTATTTTTAATGCGTTGAAAATCATATTAGACTTGTTCAAATTAATTTGTTGGCTTGATGACATGATATCTTCCATTTGGTCCTTTATATAATATCTAATATCTAACTGTAGAGTTGATCTTAATCTTAAATATCAGACATAATCTTATATTTATCAATCTTATTCTCATTTACTTATATTTATGTTCCTTCAACAATAATAAAATAAAAAAGAGGTGGAAGGAATTATTTAATTAAAGAAGATGGTTCGGATTTTTTAGAAAATATATGTTATATTAACTAATTTAACTTTTTTTTAATATAATTAAATTAAGAAAATGTGTTATTTTAAGAAAAAGATAGAGTATATATCTTTGTAGAATGACCTTCCTAATACCGCAATCATGTATACTACTACCTTGCAAAGTAATAAAATCTTGACTTATTGCAAATTTTTTTATTTTTTTTTATTTTTGTAAAGATGCTTAATAAAATCTAAATTTACTTTGGGAAAAAACCAATTAGGTGCTTTTGAAATTACGAAAACCCATATCAATCCCCTACTTTGACAAAATCTCAAACTAGTCCAAGGACATTTATTTAGAATTTCAGAATTTGTTGAATTGACTTTGTTGCCCCCACGTGAAAAAACTCAGCCTATGGTTCGTTGTCGCTGAACATTTGTTGGCACAAGATAGGAAGGTGGGATTTGGTCTCATTACTTTTTGGTTCTAAGAAATTATAGGGTTGATGTATAATTTTAATAACGAAATTTTTTATAGAGGCGTCTGTCTGAGACAAATAAATTTTTCAGTGTATAAAATATTACTCACTTCAATCTTAAATATATAAAAAAATTGATTTTTTTAAGAGATTAAGAAGTTAATTAAATTATTTTAAAACATTTATATTTGTCATTTTTTCTCTAAACTATTTTGCCAAAGTTTTAAACTGATATATAATATATATAAGTATACACAACATATAATATGATTAAATAACTTATTTAGCTTTCTTAATCTCTTAAAAAAAAGTCAACTATGTCTTATATTTAAGACAAAATAGAACAATAAACATTTCAAAAGAGTAATTTTACTACCTCCATTAGATGTCTCAAACAGTCGTTACATCTTGTTTGTGTGGGTACCGCCAATTATCTAAGGACCCGTTTGTTACAAAGAAAGCTTGAGGAGGGAAAGGGAAGATCTCAATCTTCCCATAGATTTTGGGTGTTTGTTAGAAAGAAAGTCTAGTCAGCAACTCACTGGAAGTACTTATCTTCCCTTATTTGAGGGAAGATGCTTTCCATCCGAAAATGGAAGGAAAGCTGTCATCTTCCCAGGAAAATGATTTTTTGACAGATTTACCCTTGAAATTCAAATTTGGCGGGAAGTTCGAACTTGGCGGGAAAGTTCAAATTTGGTGAATTTTTTTTCTTCAAAAGTTCGAACTTAACAATAATATATTTTTAAAAAATATATTTTAGCAAAAAAAATATTTTTTTTATTTTGAATTAATTTCTTTTGAGGGTAAAATAGACATTTCCTAATTCTTTACCAACTACCACCTCTTCATTTTCTTTCTACCAAACAACTCAAGTCATCTTCCCTCATCTTTCAAATCTTCCTTTCTATTTCTTTCCCTCCTTTAAAGTTCCTTTCCCTCCCCAAACTTTCTTTGTAACAAACGGGTCCTAAGGGTGTGTCAACTGCCAACTCTTCAATGCTCAGACCAGTAGATAGATGAGAAGCACCATTAACTTTCGTAAAAAAACTTCTGACATTGTACAGTGTCTGGTGTTTTAGAAATTTGAAGGTTCTTGACCAAAGTGATGTCGCTCCATTATTAGAGTGACTCCCTCCGGTCCAAGGGTTAGTTGCCCTGCCATTGACTTGTCTGGTTAGGTTTACCACTTCCTAAAATTTATCTATTAAAAAAAAAAAGATCTTTTGATTTTCCAATTAACTTTGTTTTACATAGATGGAGTCATGTTAATACACCTTTCTAATCCTTAATATAATATGCAGTTAAATTTACTTTTGAGCATGGTTATTAGAACCGGACTGGACCGGCCGTTTTGGACCGAAAACCGGCGAACCGGCCATGAGTCCGGTCCGTTGTAGAGACCGGGGTCTTTTTTTTTTTTTTCCGAAAAACTGAAAACGCAGAGAAATAAAGAGAGAGAGTCAGAGAGAGATGGGAAGATGAGGAACTGAGAGACTTGCTTTTTCGCCGGCTCCATGGCGTCAAAGACTCTGAGCTTGAAGATGCGGCTTAAGAGGACAGAGGAGGAGGCATGGCAGAGATGAAGCTTTCTTCACCGGTTATGGAGTATTGTTTGTGGAAGATGAAGATGAGAGATGAGAGATGTTTCTTTAATGAAGGAGCACGTTCATTTATTAGAAGCAGGGAAAGGACAAATAGAGAAGACTACCCCCATCAAATCACGTGGCTCATCCTTCATGTCTCTTCAACCTTTTTTTAAAAATTGTGTGGGGCCAATTTCCATTAAATTTTTACAACACCAAGTCTCTTGTAGTATGATTTTGTTGTTTAAGAATTAAATAAATATTATATATTACCGGTTTGACTCCGGTCTGACCCACTAATTTTTGACCCAATACTCCGACCGGTTCAGTGGCCGGTCCGATTTTAATAACCTTGCTTTTGAGACATTAAAGAAACTTAATAAGCCAATCATATCATATGTTTTATATTACTCCATCTAGTCCTTTTTATAAAGAACAGTTACCAAAATTATGCGGTTCAAAATATTAGTTAAAAACAATAAATGTGTAATTTTTATATCTTTTTTTTTTTCAATTATACCATTGTTTAGAAAGAGCATGCATGACTAATGAGGGTTGAGATAAGTGGTAAGCAGCTTGTATACCTTAAATAAGGTCTCGAGTTCGAGTCCTATGAATACAAAAAAACCACGCTCAGAGCGAAGCTCTGAATACTGAATGGGCAAAAAAAAAAAACGAAAGAGCATGCATGAGAAATAATTAGTGAAAAATTATTGTAGAGATAATAAATGATATATATATTTAATGAAGGGAAAAAAACTAGTTTAAATTTTTAGACAAAGAAGATTTGTTCCTTATATTAAGGACCACACCTATCAAACAAGTTCCTTATAAAAATGACTCAACCAAGAAAGTGTTAGATTCTATATTAATTTATAAACTGGATAAATTAGTTTGGTATAAAAATAATAAATATAAATATTTTAAAGTAATTTATTCATTTTCCTTAATTTCTTAAAAAATGCTAACTTATTACTCCCTCCGTCCCTAATTATAGAAGCAATTTAACCGATTTTAGGAGAATTAAGGAGAGGAGTTAAATTAGTTAATTTTACTCATTTTCCTAAAATGTCCTTATATAAATTTAAAATGACACAAGTTGCCCTAATTATAAGTGTTTCTAATTTGCCTTATGTTAGATATCCATGACATATTAGTTTATTTATGTATATTAGTTGCTTTTTATATAACCATGTATATACATATATGTGTATTCATATAGATCTATCTACATACATAAAGACACACACATATATCTACACACACACACACATATATATGTTTATATATATGTGTGTGTGTGTTCACACATATATATCTACACATATATATATTGACGCACATAAACACAAATATACATATATATGTAAACACACATATATATAATGCTCCTAATAATAAGTATAAATAGGGGTATTATAGAAAAAAATTGACAAAAGTTAAAACTTGCTCTTATAATTAGGACCAAAACCAACTCCAAAATTTGTTCCTATAATTAGGGACGGAGGGAGTATTATATTAAAGACCATGTGTAATGTAATCCAAGGTTGGATTGCGGGACCACTTGGCTGTATAGCTGTTATAGATTAATGATATTCGTAACTTTTTTAATCTCAGTTTAGAATTGTTAGATTCTGTAATACTTATGTTAATGTTTGCACGTTTGTGTATTATATTTTATAGAAGAAAGGAAAGAATAAAAAATTAAGCATTATAAAAAAAATGGAGTAAAATTGATAGCTGATCAGTTTCTGCTTCTTATCGCAATGTACGCGCCTGAAAGCTGAACTGGGAGCATGTTATTTAAAGTACCGTAGACATTTATGTAAGTCTGTAATTAGAGTCAGAAAAACGGGTCTAGCCTGTCGGGTCAGCTCATTTATATAAGCCCTAATCATTTAAGGTCGGGTTTATAAAATGAAGCCTCCAAATAAAGTCAGATCTAAAAGGGTCAATTCTATAGAGCCAATGGCTTAAAAGGGCTGACCATGTTAGGCCCGTTAATTTTTTTTTTTTAATTTGCCAAATTGACAGTTGCTCACTTACTCTGCTGACCGAGTCTAACTGTAAAGGAAGCTACATGTCTATCTTGTTGCCTAGCACTCACTCACTCTCATGGTCTCACACATTTCTATCATTCACTTCACGCCTTTACTCGAAGATTTTATGATTTGGTTTATTATTTGTTACAGATAAAGATTATGGATGTATTCATGATGCAGAAGAAGAAATTTTTGATATTTTTACTCATGAATTGAAGCAGAGACTATTACTCAAAGTGAAACACAATTAAATATCTTTAAAATTGATGATAGTGGTGAAGAAGATGAAAATGATAGTTATCATTTATGTTGTTTAGTGATAAGCTTCTTATGTTTTGTGTGAGTTATCAGTGGACAATTGTTTACTTTTGATTATGAATTATGATTTGTTTGTTTGTTGCATGATGCGTGTTGTTTAGACCCTAATGTTGACAACAATTGTTTGATAAATTAGAAATTTAATTGTTGTAATTTACTAATTATATTTTTTTGAAAAAAATGTAAGAAAAATAGTAAAAATAGATTATGGCTCTATAGGGCCTGCCCTGACCCACATGCTCTCGAGTCAAGCTTTGAAAAACTTGTGTTTTTCCCTTTTAGGCTCTGACTCTTACCCTGATTCCTAGCTTTATCGGAAACAAAACGACTAATATCCATTAAAATCAGGACCCAATCATAATTACTTTTTTAAGAAAAAGAGAAAAAAAAATGATTGTTTAACATATTACTTTGTTCTTTATTGTAAATACACTCACCAATAATTAATAATTTTGCATGAAGTAAGAATTTCGGTTAATATTAATATCTTATTATAAAAACTTCACAATTATTCTTAATACATTTCTTCCATTTGGAAGGAGGGAAATGGAGGGAAATGAAAATTTTTATAAGTTAGATTTTAAAAAAATTGGAAAAGTGTTTTATAAAGTTTGAATAAAGATAAGATGCAAAAAAGTAAGAAAAACTAATTAAAATTTTTTAACCCTACTTCTTCAATTTTTTTTTTTTAAAAAAAAATTCAAATCATAAAAATTTCTCCTCCCCTTGTCTTCCCTCCAAATCCCTCATACTAAACAACCTCTAAGTAGAGTATATTGTTTAATTTAAGCTAATTATTAGAACTTAGAAAGACTGTTTAGTTAGTTAGGAAATGCTAAAGTAAATTTTTTTTTAAAAAATTTGATACTTTTGACGACAAGAAATATGGTACTCGTGAAGATCGAATCATGAAAAAGTCAATAATAAATATAGAAGCGAATCATTAATAATAAAATTTCACAACATATTTTTTCAATACATGACTGCAAAATAAACTCTGCGCATAGGGAGAAAAATAAAAAGGCAAGTTGGGGGGATCCTTATAGCCCTAGGAAGACATTCAAGAAATAACTTCATGATCAATAATGTCCATGAAATGTTTAATGAATGATGAGTAAGCTTGATAGCAAAATTACACAATCCTCCCTCTTAGCCTCTAGTAAGCTTGATCAAACTGTACATAGGGATCGAGAAAAAGAAAAAGGCAAGTTAGGGGGGGATCCTTATAGCCCTAAGAAGATACTGAAGAATCCTAACTTCATGATCAATAATGTCCATGAAATGTTTGATGAATGATGAGTAAGCTTGATAGCAAAATTACACAATCCTCCCTCTTAGCAGCTCTAGCTAGTAAGCTGGATCAAACTGTGCGCATAGGGAGAAAAAGAAAAAGGCAAGTTAGGGGGGTCCTTATAGCCCTAGGAAGACACTGAAGAATCCTAACTTCATGATCAATAATGTCCATGAAATGTTTGATGAATGATGAGTAAGCTTGATAGCAAAATTACACAATCCTCCCTCTTAGCAGCTCTAGTAAGCGTGATTAAACTGTGCGCATAGGGAGAAAAAGAAAAAGGCAAGTTAGGGGGGGGTCCTTATAGCCCTAGGAAGAATCCTAACTTCATGATCAATAATGTCCATGAAATGTTTGATGAATGATGAGTAAACTTGATAGAAAAATTACACAATCCTCCCTCTTAGCAGCTCTAGTAAGCTTGATCAAACTGTGCGCATAGGGAGAAAAAGAAAAAGGCAAGTTAGGGGGGGATCCTTATAGCCCTAGGAAGACACTGAAGAATCCTAGCTAACTTCATGATCAATAATGTCCATGAAATGTTTGATGAATGATGAGTAAGCTTGATAGCAAAATTACACAATCCTCCCTCTTAACAGCTCTAGTAAGCTTGATCAAATTTTGTGCATAGGGAGAAAAAGAAAAAGGCAAGTTAGGGGGGAATCCTTATAGCCCTAGGAAGACACTGAAGAATCCTAACTTCATAATCAATAATGTCCATGAAATGTTTGATGAATGATGAGTAAGCTTGATAGCAAAATTACACAATCCTCCCTCTTAGTAGCTCTAGTAATAAGCTTGATCAAACTGTGCGCATAGGGAGAAAAAGAAAAAGGCAAGTTAGGGGGGAATCCTTATAGCCCTAGGAAGACACTGAAGAATCCTAACTTCATAATCAATAATGTCCATGAAATGTTTGATGAATGATGAGTAAGCTTGATAGCAAAATTACACAATCCTCCCTCTTAGTAGCTCTAGTAATAAGCTTGATCAAACTGTGCGCATAGGGAGAAAAAGAAAAAGGCAAGGTAGGGGGGTCCTTATAGCCCTAGCTAGGAAGAC
This sequence comes from Acacia pycnantha, assembly GCA_025563575.1. Lineage (NCBI taxonomy): Eukaryota > Viridiplantae > Streptophyta > Magnoliopsida > Fabales > Fabaceae > Acacia > Acacia pycnantha. Next base: position 2,467,537 of record JAMWYP010000015.1, read on the forward strand.
ACTAAAGAATCCTAACTTCATGATCAATAATGTCCATGAAATGTTTGATGAATGATGAGTAAGTTTGATAGCAAAATTACACAATCTTCCCTCTTAGCAACTCTATATAATTATATTTCCTCATATTCTTAGTATAAGAAGTAGATAACTAACTTTTAGAGATTAATAAAATTATTATATTAATTATTTGTAAAAAAAAAAAATTTATGGTGGTTTCTCTAAAATAATATTTTAATTATTTAAATTGGATACTATTTTTTAATAACATTTCTGTTAGTATATGTCATTAATAGAGGTTGTTGAAAAAAGTTTAAATTTTAAAACAAAATAGAAATATTTTATGTTTAACATCAAAACACACTTCTTTAACTGCTCTTATAATAATTACTACTCTAATTTTATTTATAAGTCCATTTTGACCAAATCTCACATACCAAGGAGAGGTAGTTGACACAATGATTATGTGGGTAAATTTTCAACTTTGCCCCTCATTTATGGGTGAAATTGTCAATCTCATTAATTACATGAAACTTGACTTATAAATGGACTAATTTTTTTGGTTAAACTAAACTTATAAATAGGACAGTGGTAGGACGGAGTGAGCAATATATTAAAAAATAAAGAATGGAAGTATCTTTTCAATGATATATATCAAGTGGGAGTGATGAGTCATCGTCAAATCAAAGAGTCTTGGAGCTCAAATAAATAGTTGTGGCGTCCCCATAAGGTGTCTCACAAAAATCAGTGTCGTCGACGTCAAGAGTCTATTTTTGCTTTGGCCGATTATTTTGGGGGTGAGACGAAGACGTCATTAACGCATTGTCTGGTTCTTGCAGCAGTCGACAATTGGACGACGCCTGTGTGATTTGAAACGACTGCCATCCCATGCTGTTGTTTTATTATTGCAGGGACGCTACGTTTTCAAGCTTCGTCAGAGTATCATCATTGTCAGTTTGGATGAGTGATATAAATTACTTTCCTTTACGGTTATCTTATATAATTTACGGTATACTAAATAACACTATTACAAAAAAGAAAAAGAAAAAATGGTCTAAATAAAACTCAATTAACGTCTATTTTCAGAGAGACGTCTCGGATAGGGTAGTTGTTTTTTAACGTTTGGCGTCCTGAATTAATTTCAGGACACCTCACATGAGGCGTCCTGAATTAATTTCATATTTTGGCGTCTTGAATTAATCAGGACGCCAATATTTATATTTTGGCGTCTTGAATGATGTTTCAGGACGCCAATATTATAACAAAGGCGTCCTGAATTAGATTCAGGACGCCAATATTTATATTTTGGCATCTTGAATGATGTTTCAGGACGCCAATATTATAACAAAGGCGTCCTAAATCTAATTCAGGACGCCAATATTTTTATTTTCCAAATTTCTATAAAAAAACATCCACGGCGCCAAACAAAAAATTCCCATATATTTCGCATGGCGCGAAGTAATTAATATGTATTCTCACATTAAAGGCGTCCTAAAAGATATTTAGGACGCTAGAAATTAATTTTATTTCAAAAAAATTAAATCCCATGACGCCAAACAAAAAATTCTCATATTTTTTATGGCGTGAAACAATTTTAGACGTCCTGAAAAAATATTAGGACACCAAAAATCAATTTAAGGAGTCCTGATCTTTAATTTAGGACGTTGAAGTCTCAACTTCCTTGCAAATAATTACAAGAATGTCACCGCCTTCATTTTGGATGTCCTATTTTTAAATAAGGACGTCTTTTAGGGTAGTAATATCCAATTTTTATAGTAGTGTAAGGATATAAAATATGTTATAAACGGTATTTTTCCAACATCAACTCAAATAACAACTTTAAGGCCGAAACCGCCACACTTCAACCTAACTATCCTTTATGTGTGTTACTTTTCTTAATGTGAACTTTCTTAATCGGGATAGATAACCATCTAGAAAGACAGGTAAAATAAAAAAACTATCAAGAAAGATAATGGATAGCATTTAAATTCTATCAATCATTAATTTTGTTATGAAAAAAGCTTAATACACATAGCTAAGTATAGAGCTAGAAAAAAAATTACTTGGAGAGTTGAATTGAGAAAATTAAATTATTATTACTAGTGATTATTAAAAATAATATTTAAAATATTTAATAAATCAATGTAATAAACTCAAAAAAAGATGACGTGGATATCATGTGAACTGCTAACATATATTTACTTAACTAATGATTAAAGTTAACTTAAAAAACGGTTGAACAAAATTGCTACGATTTAAAATCTTTGTTCGCTCAGGCTTCTCGCACTTGAATGTCTCTTTGTTGGGATCCAAGAATTCCCATGGAATGTATGGATTATTATCTGGATTACATAGTTCCGAGCCGTGGAGAATTCCCTTGATCACTATAGGAGGAAAAAAAAACCCAACGAAATCATGAAAAGATGTCTCCTAGAAGTTGGGCGACAAGTTAAATGAAAGAATTCACAACATAAAAATGAAGCAAACCTGGCAAAAAGCTTGACGGATCTCATTGAAACGCTTCGCGGTGAGGCGTGCAAGCATTTTGGATGACTGGTAGGAGTTAGGCTAAGTAAGAAAGAGGTGTAGGAGAGGTGGCGGAGATACTCGGCCTGAGACTATGAGACAGTAAGTGAAAGAGGTGTAGGAGAGGTGGCAGAATAAGGACCCTCAATTGTCGACTTGCATAAAGAAACTAGGCCCACTTCTGTATAGAACTGGGCATAGCCTTCAACTACTATTTCTTAGGTGTCCTAATTTTGAATTGGGACATCTAAAGCTTACTTCAGGCATCTCCATTTTGAAAATGGAACGCGAAAGATCACTTTTGGCTGGCCAATTTTAAATGGGATATCCAATATGTTAAAATTCTTCCTCATAATTATAAAGATGCTACTACCTTTATTTTTTACTTTCATTTTTAAAAACATACTTTTTTCAGGGAATTAAAATCCATTTTTTTATAGCTGTGCCATGTTTTTTTTTAACCTCAAAATACCCTTACGCATACAAATCCCTCACCCCCAATCAATCAGAACCACCTCCTCCTCCGGCTCCGACGTCTCAATCGGTCATTGCCCGCACGCAACCTCCAACAACACCACTCCGAAGTTGTACACATCACTCGTCGACCCTGATCAACTGTCAAATAGGAGATGAGTTTGAAGCTTGGTTTAGCTTGTTGTCACCCTGATCCGTAGAGAAGGCCGACCATGAAGGAGGTCGTTTTGCTTTTGGTGGGTGAGGAACTCTTGGCGGCACCAGTGGAATCGTTGTCTGAGTTAGCTTATTGATAAGGATTAGATTATAGATATGTTTAATATGTTCAGTTAACGCATGATGAGTTGATAACCTGTTGTCATACTTACAATATTAATGGCATAACTTGACGCCAGTCTCCCTCGTAGATTTATTATATGAGATTGTCACATATATAGCTAAAGAAGTTTAGAGGAGATTAATTAAATTCTATTCTTTTTTCATTGTACCAATTATGAAGCAAGAGGTTATGGTGCAAGAAGGATTTCCGCTTGAAGAACCTAAGCTTTGGTTTGATCACTTGATGTTAATCTATCCATAAATCAAAGGACAGAAGCCACTTAAGGAGGTTTAAATCCATAATAGAGAAGTATATTAGATCATGAGACTTATGGGGGTTTAAATCCATCATTGTGAATGATAAATTGAACAATTTGGAAGAAAAGATTGAGAAGAAACTAAAAAACAAACTTTGATTTAACTATATGTTCCATTATATTCATGCATGCTCACATGTGTTTTACCATTGTTGTTTTATATATTTTGTTTGATTGATTGCAACCCCCATTGTTTTTTATTATTATTTAAACATACATATATGGATGGTTAACAAAAGCCAAAAATATGGATCAAGATAGTGAGGAAGCAGATCTGCATCTAATGTTTGATTGTGGTTAAGGATCGCGCCACTGGAAACAGCGCCTGAAGACATGCTCAAGCACAACAGGAGGCAGAACAAGAGGCAAAAGAAAATGACCAAGCTGACCCAATTACTGAAAAATATGTTGAGATAGATCGAAGTGAAGTGCAGTCAACTTTGAGGAAGCAGCGTCGTCGAACAAGTCGTGATGCTGTAGAATTGTTTTTTAGAATACAAATTTGCTAGTTGCAAACGGTTTTTTAGAATTATGGAACTAGACGTTTTAATTTTTTTTATGGGCATCACAATTGCTGCTACAATTATTTTGTGGATATGACTCCTTAAGACATTTTTTTTCCTTTGATTAAAGGAGCTCCACGTTTGGTTTGAGGCTTTTTTTCCTGGCTTCTATCTCTTTCTTTTAGATTTTACATATTGGAATCATTGGTCATTGGCACTTGAAGCCAGAAGATCTAACGTGAATGCATAAAATGTGTTCATATCATTATCCTTGTCATCGCTCAATTTTCTAATAAAACCTATGAGTTCTGAGTAGTAAACTTATATTTTGACACGAAACTAGCCAATTTAGTACTTTGTTATAATTTCATTACGTAAAAATCTAGAAGATCTCACCATTTATGAGAAATGTTAGAAACTTATAACTTGACCCTACATACGGGGAACTTTAAGTTATATATTATTCTTTAGCACAACAAACTTCAATTGAGATTCAACAGACTAATCCGGACCGAGATCGGGTTGGCTCCTTTCGAGGGGAAGCCTCTACCACCCACGCCTGCTGTATTCCCACGTCTCGAACTCAAGACCCGTGGTTAAGTTAGGACAACCCCTTACCAGTTGACCAGTTGATCTTTGTAATTAGCATTACACAGTATTTCTTTTAGTTGCCATGTGTACATACTTTTTAATGGGCTTGTTTTTTTCCATAAGATCTCATTTGACTTTTTCTCAATAATAAATGTATTTTTACTGGTTTTGCTCTTATTCTCTTACATCATTTATTTATCATATATTCTCTTTTTTTCTTTTCTTATCATTACTCTTTCTCTCTTACTCATTCATAAAAAAGGGCATCTTTTTAAAAAAATTATATTTTCTACATATGTATTATTCTTAATTAATTTTAATTATTTTCTAGAAACCTATGATTGAATTTAAAAGACATTTTTTTTTTGGTATCCCACCTGGTTCATCGAGACATTCGGTTCCGACTAATCCGGATTTTGCTTCGTGTTGGGCCCACGGTCGTAAGGAAAGAGCTCCCAACACTATTTTCTTCATTCCCACGCCTCAAACCAAGAACATGGTGGTAGGAAAGCAAGTCCCTTACCATTTGCTCCCACGAGATGTTGGTATTTAAAAGACCTTATATATATAGAGACGAAGGGAGTATAGCCCACTATCTTAGCGTGCAGACCAAGTTTGACCAGGTAGCCCATAAAGTTGTAAGAGAATGATTGAAACAAATGAGACAAACACAAACCGGAGAGAGATAACATGTGGTTGGTCCAGCGGAATGTGGTGCCGGATTCCCTTAAGAGGTCTACGGTTCGAGCTGCGGTAAAACCACTCGTAATCCGCCTTGTATAGAGTTACCACTGTTAGGAGGGTCGTCCTTACCACTGCAGAACCCGGAGTGGTTGCACACTTGCTACCATTTTGAATAAAAGAAAAAAAAAAGATAACCCCCCTAAAAAAAACAGAGAGATAACCCATCTTTAACCAACTTCTATAGTCACCTATATTTTAAACTCAATCATGGGCTTTAGACATATAATGGGCTAAGCCCAATTCTAAGATTCCCTCTCCTCATTTTTCCTTTGAAGCTTTATTTCTCCATTTGAAAACCAAATAGATGCGTACGTACCAACATACCTTAAAGAGCAAGTGGTAAGGGATTTGCTCTCCCACTACCATGTTCTCAGTTCGAGGTGTGAGAATAGAAAAAATGGTGTTGGGAGCTCTTCCCCCACGACTGTGGGCCTAATGTGGAGCGAAATCCAGATCAATCGGAACCGAAGGTTTCGGTGAACCGGGTGGGATACAAAAAAAAAAAATAGATGCGGACGTACTTCTCTTCACTAAAATAGGAATGCAAGTTTCAATTAAATATAATAATTTTTCAAAGTATAAATTAGCCTGGATATTGTTAAAATTTTATTTCAGTGATTTATAATTCCAATAATACCCTAGTAGAGAAAAACACTCAATTAAAGAGAAACTGGACTCATCAAATATACAATTACTTCATTGGTTGAAGTAGAAAGATATAAGCATAATCACATTCTTTTAGAGGAGTTTCATCTGTATATCATTAATATTCTGCACACATCATCTACCATATATGTGATTGTTGCGTCTAATATATGTAACGTTTATTGGCAAGTATTGAAAAATTATATACTTCTGGAAAAAATAAAAATAAAATTGATAAGATCAAAGACTCTCTCTCTCTTCAATCTTAATAAGTTAGTCTTTCAGGACTAATCATCCTTCTTCTTAGACACTTGTTCATAAAAAAGGTGCTTTTGGTAAAAGTTCAATCTTCTTAGACCCATTGAGGGTCTTATTATATCGGAAAGCCTCACAGTGAAGCTTACTCAAGGCTCCAAATTTAAACTTGTGTTCATAGCTCCATTCATGTTTTGCATATGATCGGTTCAGAAAATATATTAAACATGACACGGGAATTATATTAATATATTTATAAGATATTAATATCAATTTTGTTAAAAAAAATTATGTCAAATTGAGAAATATTAAAGCTAAGTTTATGGTTATTTAGTGTTAAATTTTGGGTTCTTAATTTTGGCAGTAGTTATGGGTTAATTTTCTTATTTTAATGGATGCTTCTTCTATATGTGAGCCATTCCAGCCTCATACAACTCTGCACATGTAATCAATGGTAGAGCTAGGATTTAATGTTTGTGGGTGCACAATTAGTGGTGGGATTCGGGGGGTTCAGGGGCAGCGCCCCCGAATTTGTTTTTTAAGGAAGATAAAAGGCAACTCACTCCTTCGTAAAGTTTAGGACCGGAAATGAGGTTCAATTAAAAAGTATTTCCGAGGAAATCAATTTAAACAGAACAATATACTCTAATCTTATGGCATACAGATACCCAAATGTTACACAATCAAATTCCGAAGCAACATGCAAGGAAAAATTATTATGATTTGTCATATGTGATAAGATATTAAAAAGTCAAATATCAACGAAGGTTTAAACCATGAAACTAGAAACACATATTAAATTGTGGGAAATAGAAGCTTCCTAATATTGGAATGACCGGTTACATGTTTGATTTAGGGATATAACTGGATTCTTTTGTGCTCATTAAAAAAACTATCACAGAAGCTACAGGGTTACTTCTACATTCATCTTAGCATGCCATATTCCTTTGGGATTTTAAAAGTTAAATGGGAATCCCATTCACCTAACCTTTTGTCTATATTTTCATTTTTCACACATGTAACAGTCGCTACCAAAATAACAAGATATAGTAGGCACCAGTGACCAGACTATGTGTGGATCACAACAACAAAATTGACTTCAGAAGCATTGTGCAATACTAAACTGATCAATTTACCTCAAAAAAGAGCAAGGCCAGATAGTTCAAATCAGATGAAAAAGAACACAAAGCCTAAACAACCAACATCACAGATCGTTCATTGATCAAGATATCACAATGAGTAAATTAGGGGGAAGTTGTCCTGCCTTCAAAAATTACGGTTTCAATCTTAATACAAACACACACACACATCTCTAAATTCAGCAATAAAGTCTTCCTAAAATCAGCAATAAAGTCTTCCTAAATTTAGAATTCAGCAAAGGAAAAGCAAATTCAAGGCAATAGTTGGATTTGAATGCACCAGCCACCAGCAATCCCAAAATCATTGTGGAAGAGAGAGCTACACGAACCCTAATAGGAAGACATAGCTACCAGAACTGAACGAACCCTAATACGCCTAAATCAGCAAAAGATACTGGATAAGGCGACAATGGAAGATAGAGAAGCAGATCTATGCACCTGCAAGAAATAAAGACAGAATCGAAAATTCCCTCAGAAAGCACAGAATTGAGAAACAATGACGAAGGAGCTGAAAGCACTCAACGGTGGATCTGGAACGGAGAGCAATGACGGAGATTTGGAGAGCAGCAGCGGCGAACAGAGACGAGAGCGGCGTGGTTGCACGATTTGTAGGACAGGAAAACAAAAGGATAAATGGAAGAGAGGACGTTCGAACCCGGGACCTCTAGGTGTAGATGTGTAAAGTGATAACCAACTACTCCAATTAGACAACTTGTCGCAAAATTCCTTCACAATATATATATTTTATCAATTTTTTGTGTCTGCACTTACCCACATAGGCACTAGTGTGGCTCCACCACTACATGCAGTGATTCATAATTTGCATAACGTACGATTCGGTTGAGAAAGCATATGTTGGTGAATAAAGAAACAACCCTGTAAGGTGAATGAACCAGGAAGATGCATTAAATTACAACAAAAGATGGAACACAGGTATAGGAAGAATATCTCTTTTTTTATAAACAGGTGTATCTTTTTATTGAAGGTAATGATATTTAAGGTACTATTTTTGCCACATGGTGAGGGACTAGTCTAGCTAGCTTCGTTGTTACTAGAATTAAACATATCTTTGTTGAAATTGCAATGTGTACATGCCTGCCAAAGCATACATGTCTCCACGGGTCCAACAAGATACGAGTATTACGTACCTTATACAATATCAATTTCAATGAGGCACATATTTATTTAGTTATATATAAATGAAAATTGAAAATAGCATGAGAATCCAATTAAATCATTTGACAAGTTAACTAATTCAACTTTCAGGATTTACTCCATTGGATCTTAAATATAAGTTATTTTCATTTGAATTAGATGTACCGGCAAAAATAATAGTTAATACGCACTCCGTCTTTATTGTAAGATTCAAATAAGTGATTTTCGTTAATCAAGAAAACAATTAAAATTTATTAAAGATAATAAATATGTATTATTTTTCCTTCGTCACTTCTTATAAAACATGGGAACTAAATTTTTTCTGCTGATTCATATCGTAAGGCACTAGTTGATGCTGTTTCTTCTGGTCTCCATAGGTTTTGAAAGGCAAATAAGTTGATTTACTAAAACTTATCACACTAGTGCAAAAAAGGTTTTAAGATTGCCTCGTTTAGATCGGAGTATTGACGCCACGGTCTTAAAAGTATGACCGGTGACAGTTTTGTAAATATAAAGAACTTCTTGAATCGGATCCTTTATTCATAGGTCTTAAATATATTATTCAGATCAGTTTCCAAAACAACCAATCTTAAAAATGTTATTAAAATAATTGAAATATCAATTACTTTTTAGAGAAATCTCATATGATCGGACTTAAATTTTATCCGGTCCAAAATATAAGGAAAACTTTAAATATAAAAGTCTAAAACTTTTAAAATTGGATATATTTAGAAGCTGGACAGGACTTATATTGTGGCCGGTACAAAAGATTGAAAAAAATTAATTATTTTTAAGATCGGAATTTAATAAGGACCGGTCTTAAGGGTTAACTTTTAAGACCGGCTTTTTAATATATCCGGTCTTAAAATTATAGCGCCAAATATATTCTTCTTCGTGAGAAACCTGTATAGTAGTTGCACTCTCTAAAGTTTGAACCTGTGTTCCTCTTGCGAAACCTCTCTTCCTGTCAGGGACGGACCAGAGAATTTCATCGACGGGGGGCGAAAAAAAAACCCTATAAATAAAAGTAGTTGAAATACGACACAGGCCTAATATATAAAAAATTGAAAGAAATTTATTACAGAAATTAAGATTACTTCACTCGACTCTTATCCTACGTGTTTTCATATTGTTAAACTTATCTATAATTGAATCTGTGTTAAAACTCAAAACTTGCCCAAAATTCTAACCCTAAAATATTCTTTAATCAGTATAAAAGTAGTATCATTAGAAAGAGAAAAATGTGTATAATAAATTTCATGAAAGAAATTTAATCAAAAGAAGTGATTGTGAGTACCTTATTGATTCTTAAAATTTGTCATCAGTTGTTGAAAAAAAAATGGCAGATGATGAGACGAGCCGCAAGCGAGAGGAAGAAAAGACGAAAAATTTCAGAAGAGTACAAACAGGTAGGGTTGGGGATAATTCAAGTTTATGGGCCTAACCTCTTTATTATTATATTCTTTATTTATTTTATATATATACATACATATATATATATATATATATATATATATGCAAGGAAACGAAGCATCAGGGAGTAGGAGTGAAAACAAAGGGCCTCACCTCTTCAAACCAAATCAATCAAATGCAAAGGATTTTCACACTATCGATTAATAAAACCATAGGTATTCTTTTAAGGAAAAAAAAAAAAGGAAAAGAAAGAAAGGTATTCAACTATTTTTTTATTAAAAAAAAAAAAATTAGGGGGGGCGGGGGCCACCCCTAGCCCCCCTCTCTGTCCGTCCCTGCTTCCTGTTGCATTACCTCTCTTCCTCGCCCACCACCACTAGCCTTTGTTACTCTCTCATTTGCTCAGGCATTCCTCTCTCAACGGTTCTCTTCGTAATTAAAAAATAAACAGAGAAAACGATTCTAGTCCTGTTCGTGGAACGCCAGTTATTGGTGTGACTGGTGTGAGTCAAAGCGAACTCTATTCATCTCAGAGTGAGCCTCATAACCGTCTTGCACGCCGTGGTAGAAGAGCCACACGATTGAAAGAGCTTTCCTAAGTCGGACTGCTGGGGAAAAGCTCGAGATTCAGTTTGATGAAAATTTGGCTCCTTTCGGCCATAATAAAAACACATATATTAGTTATGTCGGCACACTAGCATGCAACAAGCCTAGCATCTTGATAGATGAGTGGAAAAATGTCAACCAGGCCAATGTAAAGGATCTTATTTGGGACTCTATCCGGCTGACATAGAAAGCTCCTGACAGTCAGAAGTTGAAAGACAAGACATTGTCGTATTGTGCTGATTGTTGGAGGAAGTTTAAGACCCAGCTAGCTAACAACTATATTTTCGCCGAGGTTCCAGTTGGTGAGGCTCCCCCTAATCCTTGCGATAAGTATACATTTCTTGATGAACAAACTTGGCAACAATTTGTTCAGATACGGACTACTCCTGAAGCTTTAGTGAGTTTATATTCAGTTTGTTTTGCCCTTTTTTTGTTTGCTTAATAACCTATGCAGATATGTGAATGTTATTGTGTTAATCTAATCCTGTTAGTTAGATGGTTTGATGTGTGAATAGAAGTATGTATTTCCATCCTTTGTCCTGTATCAGAGGAGCATGTCTTAGTTTTTATGTGAATATGACTATAGATGGAATAATACAGTAAAAGTTTGCTATTGTTCTATTCAAGTCTTGAAACTTGATGAAGTGAATTTGACTAGTGTTTGAGGTTCATATCAAGCAGAAGTATACATTTTCATCCTTTGTCCTGCATCAGAGAAGCATGTCTTAGTTTTTATGTGAATATGACTATAGATGGAATAATACAGTAAAAGTTCGCTATTGTTCTATTCAAGTCTTGAAACTTGATGAAGTGAATTTGACTAGTGTTTAAGGTTCATATCAAGCAGAAGTTCTCTAATTTATGTTAGTGAGATAATCTGGAATTCATAATTAATAGTTGTTTTCAATTCTGATTCACAGAAAAGAAGGGAGCAAGCACAAGTGATTGGGAGAAAGAATGATTGCGAGCAGAGAAGGTCTAATTTAGTCCTCCACTGCCCCAACTTCCATGTCCCTAACAATTCAAAGAAGAAATGACACGTCAACACCATTGACAACAATTTTCAACGCAGTTATCTAATTTTGACGGAGAAATGTGATTTTTGCGCTTTCTTGAAAAGTTCATTGTGATTTTTGGCTGCTTCTTGAAAATAATCTCTATTTTTGCCTCCTAATCCTATTATTATTTATAGGGTTAAGGTGCAAAAATATACATATGCTTTTGTCAAAAGAGTGCCCAGTAGCAAGTGTTTTTTTTAGGTGTAAAAGTGACTATGTGGTTATAAAAGTGGAGCAAAAGTCACATATGCCGTTAAAGTGGATGACGTTGACCGTGAAATTAGACGGTTTAACTAAATATGGTAATGTGTTCAATGGTGGGGTCCATAGTGGTGTCCACGTCAGCAAAGTTTGGGTTGATCATGTACCCGACGAAGACCCTCTGAAATTTCCATCCTCCTTCCTACTCTTTCTTCTTCCTCCTCCCTTATTCTTCCTCATCATTTCTTTTCACTTCTCTGTTCAACCTCCCCAGAAAAAATCACACATCCTCCCTTTAATCCCAAAAAACGCAGGCTAGTTATATGTCAGTTTATACCATTTTCTCTACAAACAAACTAGCTTGGTTTCTCCTTGAAGCCAAGATTCTAATCATAAAACAGAGAAGAGAAGACCCAACAAAGACCATACCTTTTCTTCAAGCTTTTTTTTTTTTTAATCTCTCGCTTCCCATAAACTCTCAATCTTCTTCATCATGAAGCAACTGACGCTGTCGACAACAGTGGATCTAGAATCAGTGGAGGTAAACGAGATTGGGTACTTGTTAGGGTTGGGACACTCATCGGTGGAGGAGGCGATCATGTACTCGACGATATCGTCGCAGACAAGGAAGATGACTCTGACGGATGACGGTATTCAGGGGATTCAATAGCTTTACGGATCAAATCCTAATTACAATGGTCGCAAAGCTTTAATGGAAGTTGATGTCAAAATTGACCGCAACAACACCGTGTTATGTAAGCCAAGGTTTAATTTATCGTGAAATTAAACATGGGGTTTGCAGCTCCAAATTATAGATAGTAACAGAGAAATTCCAAGGAAACATAGGTAAACAATGTAATTAAATTTATTAAAAAGAAGAATAAAAGCCAAGATTGTTTTGGTCCGGCTCTGTTCTGTTCTGATTTGGTGGCACCGCGCGAAGAAGACGAAGCACTTGACTCCTGAAAAAGCATATGTGAGTGGAAATTGTGAGGTGTTGATGTAGAATGATCCAAAAATTCGTGGCAATGAAGGAAATCAAGGGAAGACTGAGAAATGAACACCCTTTGGAATTTCCGCCATTTTTGTCGCTTTCAAAAAAGAAGAAGCCAAAGTCAGAAGTGATGAATAGATCGAAGGAACAAATTTTGCTGACATGGACACCATTGTGAACCCCACCATTGAACACATTACCATATTTAGTCAAACCGCTCTAATTTCACGGTCAACGTCATCCACTTTAACTGCATATGTGACTTTTGCTCAACTTTTATAATGATATAGTCACTTTTACACCTAAAAAAAGTACTTGTTATTGGACGCTCTTCTGACAAAAGCACATGTGTATTTTTACACCTTCACCCTTATTTATAATATCAAAATGCCTAATTACAATTAAACATCAATCCTTTCCTTTTCATTATTATTATAAAAATTATCTCTTTCAGACCAGAAATGGATTAGAAGGAAATCGACACAGCAATTCGTTGAGCGGCGGGCAGAGAAACGGAAGGGAGGGAGAGGCTCTTAACTTTTCTTATCAACTGTCTCTAGCTGCAGCTGACTCACCGGGGCCACACCTTTTCGACTACCCATCGTACCTGCTTCCTCTCAGTTGGTTCGTGTCCTGCCTAACCTAAAATTCATATCGAAGCAACAACCCTCGATTCAGCCGCAAGCATTCTAGCGAATTCGCAGTCTTTTAGCAAATAATAATGACGTCTCTCAATTTCTCCTGTTCTTCTCCAGTATCTCTCTCGCGTCCTCGGTGAGTTTCTGCCCTTTTGTTTTTTGGTTCTTTTTTAGCTTCCTTTCTGGGTAAGAAACGGCTGATGCCATCTTGAATTGGGTCTTCATGGGTGGATTCTTGCGATAATTCCATTTCTGGGTGTATAGTCTTCTGCTTTTGTGTCCTTTAATCCTGTTATTCGTTTATCTATCTGCAATCGATTGATTGTCGGAACCTATATTTTGGCTATATGATGTTTTGTGGTACACATTTTGGTTTGATTGCATTCCTTTTTAACTTTTCTGTAGAGAGAACAGTTTCCAGTGTAGGGGATATGACATTTTGAAGATTCTTCTGAATCCCACTTGTTGATTTTTTTCCCCCAATTAGAATACTTTTGACTTGAATTATGGGCCATAATGTACCTGCGGCCTCCACCTGAAAGAATCCTATTCTTGATTCGGGTCAGTGTGACTCGCCAGCTTTTTGTATATACTTATTGGAGAGACGATTGTTTTTTATTTCTTTTTAAATGGATGACACGCCTTTAATTATTGTGGAAATTCTGTTTATGACCTAGCATTTTCTAGTCTTTTCTGTGAAGCTCTATTATTCTTTAGGATATCCATCAAATGATCAAATGCACGGAGAGCTTTTCCAACTTTTTTCAAATTCTTTTCTTGTATTCAGCCCACACTACTTTATGTTAGGGAACATGTTTATCGTTCTTTCTAAATAGGACTAGGTAAGATAAATTTTCTCTTCTTACCTACTAACTTACTGAATCATATTTTGTTTCCTGGATCCAAAGTTTTACGAATCATCAGCAGGCCTCTATGTTCATGGCTTTTAAATGTCCAGCTATTTCTTTTGGTTATGTTTGGATATGACAATTACTAATTGAACTTGTTTTCTGCTCTGGTACTCTATGCAGGGCATTACAGCATTTAAAATTTTTCAATGGCTTGCATTCTATTCATGGACTTGGATCTGATTTGGCAATTGTTCGATTAAGTTCTAAATTCTTGCCAAGTGACAAGAGTGTTGGTAGAATCAAGGCAACTCTTACATCTGGAGGAGATGACCTTGTTTTAAATTCAAATGGCAATAATATTGAGAAACTAACTGAAGCAATTGGACGTGGAACACTACCAGCTAATACAGTCACAACAAGCATTCGTTTTCCTGATGATAATGATGATAGTGATGAATTAGATTTTGACATTCCCACAGAAGGTTTTGCTTCCATCCCTGAGGCTATTGAGGATATTCGCCAGGGAAAGGTTGTTAATCTCTCCCTCTCCCTCTCCCCTTTGAGAATAATGACATTTTCTTTTCTTTGGTTATATGTGGTGGAAATACAGAGTTAAAGTTATGCTATCATTTTGCTGTTGGCTTAACTTTATTTACTTGCTGGTATTGGTGGCACAGATGGTAGTGGTTGTTGATGATGAGGACAGGGAAAATGAAGGAGACTTGATAATGGCTGCACAGTTAGCAACACCTGAGGCTATGGCTTTTATTGTGAAGTATGGAACTGGGATAGTGTGCATAAGCATGAAAGAGGAAGATCTGGAGAGATTGGAACTTCCTTTGATGGTAGACAGTAAAGATAATGCTGAGAAACTTCGTACTGCATTTACTGTGACAGTGGTATGTACTATTACTAAATGCACATTTACATCTAGAGGGACTAAAATGTTATCCCTCATTAGGGCCTTCTGTTGCCATCATCAGCTAGAAATATCAGAGAACTAAACTTTATGAAATAAATCGTTTCATCTAACATTAGCTTGTTGCACCGGATTCTTTTATTTCCAAGTGTTCAATTGCCAGCAATTATCATCATGATTTTTCTAAATGAGAGTCAGTATGGAGGATTCAATTTTCATAATCATTATTAAATTGTTGGAAGTCTCTTTTCTTGTAGTTACAGCATTTATTGACATATACTGATGGATTTCAATAATTTACATTGCATTGTAGGATGCTAAACATGGTACCACCACAGGGGTGTCAGCAGCTGATAGGGCAACAACAGTCTTGGCTCTTGCATCAAGAGATTCAAAACCGTCTGATTTTAATCGCCCAGGCCATATATTTCCATTAAAATACCGGGAAGGTGGTGTCTTGAAGAGAGCTGGACATACAGAAGCTTCAGTAGATCTGGCTATACTTGCAGGTTTGGAACCTGCGGCAGTTCTATGTGAAGTTGTAGACGATGATGGTTCCATGGCTAGACTGCCAAAGCTTCGCCAGTTTGCAGAGCATGAAAACTTGAAAATAGTTTCTATTGCTGACTTAATAAGGTATCTGTTTTTGTTTCATGGAAGATGTACAAAGACTGTTGTTGCATGCATATCTTTGTTGTAATTATGTTTAGATTTTGCATTTACAGATACCATTAGTGAAAATGTTGTTCAATATTCGACTGAATCTTAACTGCTTTATCAGAATCAGAATCTGTTTAACTTCTGTAATTCTAATTTTGAATCATACGGTCTGTGGCATCCTTGGTAAACCATTTTTACATTGTAACATGTTGATAAATGAGGATAATTATCCATAGTTCAGTATATGTGAATCCCCAAATTTTCCTTTCCGATGGCCCTCCATCTGATTCACTAAATAAACAAACAAGTAAAAAATTCGTTGTCGCTTTGGTCTTATCACCCCCCCCCCCCAAAAAAAAAAGTTCATCCAGGTTGGATTCTTTTTTGCTTATTTACTTATCAAGGAGATTAACACTTAATCTTATGGCAGATATAGAAGGAAGAGAGATAAATTAGTATTTCTTGCTGGTGCTGCGCAAATACCTACAATGTGGGGACCATTCACGGCTCACTGTTACAGATCACTTTTAGATGGGATGGAACATATTGCAATGGTTAAGGTTTGGAGTTCTTCTGTTTCCATTGAACTGTATAGTTATGTGCTGTCATATTAATTTATTACATCTAGTATAAATTTCACCGTTTACACCTATGACTTAGCCTTGGTTTGGTGCTTGCATTAAACCTATGTTAGTCTAATTCATGAATTTTATAAGGAATGGTCAGCGTACAACCAATATTTTTGGTTGAGCAATCAACAAACCTGCAAAATAAAACTCAAATTGAGGCCATTAGCTTTGGTAGTCGGTAGTCCTATGCATCTATTGCAACTGAAATCCAAGACTGAATTCTTCTGAACTAGAATCTAGCATATTTATGAAAATTGTATTTTATAAAGCTTATTCAATAGTCATTTTAATGAAGTTTCCTATAATCCTGTTGAAAGCGTGCACTTCCAACACCTAATTAAGCTTTCTCCTGCTCATAAATATGATGAAGAATTTTGAACAGCAAACCTATCTTGATGGAAAAAGTCATCTGCGTCATATGGAAAAAGGAGAATAAGGAAATGTGATAGTGAAAACTAAATGGTGTGAGATGGAAAAAAAAAAAACCAGGCTTTGAAATCAATGCTGTAATCATTGAGATTTTTATTTTTGTTTTGCATCACCACCTGCTGTGTTCATCACACTATTTTGACTTTGAGGGGTGAGCCTTCTGCCTGTTTTGGCAGCTTTTTATGATGTTGTCTTCTGTTTTTATCAAGTAAGTCGTTCTTGTTTTACTATTTTACCCGCATATACAATGGACTAGTTTGATCTATTGGGATTGAGCTTTGCTTTTTTTAAGCCGGGTTGTTTTGGTACTATTGCTTTATTTTGTTTCTTTTTCCTTACATTTATTGAGCTTTTTGCTACCAAGCTTCACCAGGATTGCCCTGACAAAAACCATCCCAATGCTATGTCATCTTTTAATCTTATCTTTGAAGAGAGTTAGTGCTGAAGAGTAGCTAGAATTAAAGTAAAACTATGTGGACAAGAAAAACTGTGCATGGAAAGGATGCCAAATGGTAGCCTGATAGCTACTCAATGGGCAGCTTTATCCTAAGATAGAATACAATTTCTGCCATTTTAGTTCTCTTCATATCATTCTCGCTCTCTTTAGAGGTAGGGGTTGGTGTTGTTCCTTTTCGATCAAAGTCCTTAAAATAAAAGAAATTCAGAGGATGATGGTGTTTGTTCAACTGATTTATTTTATATGTGTGGCCTGTAGTTTTGCTTTTAAGAAATAGGTGCTTGGCAATTCATAGCTAAGCCTATTAAGCTAGTGAACTTTGCCAAGCTCTTTCTAATAATCTCAATGTCTTTTATTTATATTTTATGTTGTTCATTAGTCAATTCTGTGTAGTATTTGTTGTCATAAATCTTGTTTTAAACAGGGTGACATTGGGGATGGAAAAGATGTTCTCGTGAGGGTGCACTCTGAGTGTCTAACTGGAGATATATTTGGATCTGCCAGATGTGACTGTGGGAATCAGCTTGGGCTTGCGATGCAGCAGATTGAGGCTGCTGGTAGGGGTGTCTTGGTATATCTCCGTGGACACGAAGGAAGAGGTATTGGGCTTGGCCACAAGCTTCGTGCATATAGCTTACAGGATGATGGACGAGATACTGTAGAAGCCAATGAGGAGTTGGGTTTGCCTGTTGACTCGAGGGAATATGGCATTGGTGCGCAGGTAATTAGCATGAAGAGTACTTTTTGAATAGAGTATCCAACAGCATAAACTACTTGCTTAGCATTCCATGTTGATTTACAATCAACAATTTGATTCTTAGGTAGAGCCAGAATAAAAATGTTTAGTAGATGAAGTTAATCAAAAGGAGAGAGATAATTAAGCATGTGGAAGAGAGAATTGAGAAGCGGTTCCAACTGGAATCATTACTCTGCCTACCAGAGGACCTAGGAGTTGGCTCAATGTAGATCAAAGAGTTTAAGAGGACCTAGGGCTTGGCTCTAAAATGTAGATCAAAGAGTTTAAGTTCAAGTTCATCTTCTGTGGCCTATCAACTTTAAGGCAAAATTAAGCTTTCATCTGCCTAGACTTGGCTCAAGTTGGCATACGAAGGGCTAAATGTCTAACATACTGAAAATATGTTCTTCATAATTAATTTGATTTGCCTGTCTTTTGTAGATAAGATCTACCTGAGAATTTCTTAATATTAACATTCCAGGCATGTTCAACCCCATAACGAGAGAAAACATTTCAACATTGTTTTGTTTGAAACTCAACTCGCAGATTTTGAGGGACTTGGGTGTTCGGTCGATGAAGCTGATGACGAACAATCCAGCAAAATATGTCGGGCTCAAAGGTTATGGTTTGACAATTTCTGGTAGGATCCCCTTAATAACCCTCATCACGAAGGAAAACCAGAGGTATCTGGAGACAAAACGTGCCAAAATGGGCCACATCTATGATCTGGAATCCAACAACCAGTTGAACAGTTATGCCACTAGCAATGGTAAAGTCAATGCTGATGATTCTAAGAATGCTGCTCCTGGCTTGTGATTTTCCTGCTTTAAAATTTTCCATGAGATGGAAAGCAGAAGAGGAAGGTTCATTCATAACTTGTAAAGAACTTAGTTTATAATGTTTCAGATGTTTACTGTCAAGTTCTTCCATGAGAACATGATAGGTGTGGAATTTCTTTAGATTTAAAAAAAAAAAAAAAATTAAGAGAATTGGTAGCAAATGCTCGGAAGTTCTTGGTTCAAAACATAGGTGATTTCAACAAGTGAGAGAGAAACATGATTCTACTAGTGGTTCGATTTTTCTTGGTCCAAACTGAACTTGTGTTTGTATGTGATCTTGTAAGCTTAATATAAGTTGTGTATTTGTATTAGCCATTAGGGCATATTTCCTGTTCTGGTTTCTTGCTTCTACTATTATTATTGGTGGTTGGTTTACATATATTAGTATTCTATCAGACCACAATGACAATATTCCTTTTTACGATGCTTGTTTTAGAGCTCAAAGTCAATAAATTCCTCCCTTTAAGTCTTTCAGAAAAATATACATATTAGATTAATATGAAAATTATACAAAGTCGCAACGTAAGATTATGTACCTTGTGGAATTGAACTTTGCGTTTTATTTTATTTTCCGGGACAAGGAAAGGATTGGTGGAAATGCTGCGGAAATCATGTTTTGGAAATCATGTTTTAGATTGTTTCGTGCTTGTTTAGATTAACTTATTTTTATTTTAAAAGATTGTGTTGTATGAGATTAATATGCGAGTGAAAAAATGGTAGAAAGTTGTTTGAGGTGATTTTGATATGTACGGAGAAAGGCATTGGTGAAGAGAGTAGATTAAGTTGTTTGGAGTCCAATTAAAAAGAGTAGAGGAAGATCCACGAGGTGTTCAATGAGGTTATTGAGCGAGATCTCTTAATTAATAATTTATCCTAATATTTGATTTTTGATAGAGTTCAATGGCATCATTTGATCCATCTAGCCGACTTCGCTTAGTAGGATTAAGGCTATATTGTTGTTGATGTATGTGTTTCCAAAGCCATGCAAAATGCCTTTTTTGTGAGTCCATGACTTCATGTGTTTTGGCCTTTTGGGTGATGCCAATACCCAAAAAAATCACATTGCTCTTGCGGGAACCTTGTAGAGTGTGGAATGCACATTAGGTGTCCATAGTTATGTGCTCAATTATGTGCTCATACCTCTATTAGAGGTATGCGCATATTTTTTTTTTAATTTTTTTTATATATTGTATTTATTTAGATTTAAATTATATACTGCTTTCTGGATTTTTTTTTTTTACATCCAGTATCTCAAAATTAATTACTTTCCATGATACTGGTATTACAGATAAATGCAGAAATGGAAGCTAATTAATTTGAGATACTGGATGCAAAAAAAATCCAGAAAGCATCATATAATTTAAATCTAAATAAATATAATATATAAAAAATATGCTCATACCTCTAATAGAGGTATGAGTACATAATTGGGTACATAACTATGGGCACCTAATGTGCACCCACTAAAATGTGTTTTAAGGTATTGGATATACCGATTTTTTTAAATTGGACCTGAAAAATGCTTTAGGCAAAATTGTATTATAAATCAGATTATGGTGCTGAATATAATTGAAAAATAACATTATGGTACAAAATGGTACTTTACCTCTATAAAATACTAAAAAGAGTTTTAGTACTTCTCCCTGCTATAAATATAAGAAAAAATTGACTTTTATAGTGATATAAAAAAAACTAATTAAATTACTTTAAAATATTTATATTTGTCATTTTTTACAAAACTATTTTGCCTAACTTATAAATTGATATATAATATAAGGATACACAACATATGATATAATTAAATAATTTATTTAGTTCTTTAATCTCTAAAAAAATTAATTCTATCTTATTGAAGTAGTATTTTGTTACCCATCAACGGCTATATGGTTTAGAAGTACTCGTTACGCACTGTACAAAAAAAAAAAAATTAATATGTTATATATTTGGTAGCGTATTTTGTTAGCATCCAACGGCTAGTAAGTACATGAGCAACGAGCAACGTTCACCTGTCATTCCTCAACGTCCTAACCTCAGTTTCCAAGCCACGTGTACGGTTTCGATTCGTGTTCAGTTATAATTTGCTGGCTCAAGATATTAACTAAAAAGAAAATGACCGAAAAAAAGTAATCATTTTTTAACTTTCCAGTTCCCTATTTTTATATTTTTAATTTTCATATCATTTTTTGTTGGATATTGTATGACTAATTTTTTTTTTTAAAATTGAAATACACATTAAATTAGGTATATAAATTTAATTTTGATAAAATATTTCCAATTTTTTAATTTAAATTCAGCCAGCTAAAAACTTTGCTGTTATACTTGCTCTCGAGATCCACGCTATAATCATGTCCTCACCTCAACGGCTCTATTCACCTGCTTCATGCTCCTATAAATACTCTTCATCCTCTATTCCCACGCCACAATCTCTCGTCTCTGCAACTCACCACTCTTGAATTGCAGTCTCACGATCCACACTCTCTCTCTCTATATCTCTTCTCTCTAGAATCCTAATCCTAATTTCTTTCTCTAAAATGGCTCGCTTCTCTTCTGTGTTGGTGTTGATGCTGGTGGTTCCACTATTGGTGAGTCTCACATTGGCTCGATCTCCGGCCCACAAGATCTTGTCTCCAGCCGAGTCGCCAGTGCCGGCCGCTCCACCTAAGACACATTCTCATTCATCTCCTTCAGAATCGCCCGTCGAAGGTCCGGCAATGTCTCCGTCCTCAGTCTCTGGTTCGCCATCAGAAGCGCCAGCACCGGCGGTAAGCAGCAACGCCAATCTGAATAGCTTAAGCATCGCTGGATCTGTTGCTGTAGTGGTCATGGCTGTCGCTTTGGTGATGTAGATCGAGATTATTACATTAGGGTTTAGTCGTTCCTGGTCTTTCAATTTAGTATCGCTTTGATGATTCATTCATTTGATTTATTGTTGTGTATGGAATCTTTAGTATGAATTGTATGGATGAGACATTCTTTATTTCTAAAGTGTTGATGTTTCGCTCTCCTTTTAATCTGGAATTACTTCGAGTTTTCAATTTTCAAAAACTGTTTACGAAAAATGAAGATGCGTTACTCAAAGTGATTATAATGAAGCATTTTCGAGAGAGGACACCTTCAATTTTTTGAAAGTGTTGTCTAATTTATTAGAATCTGGACTGTATGAGAAAAGGTGGAACCCAATGAAGTCAAAACAAGTCACAGAAACCAGTAAATTGTTATTGACATGAGAATCACATATTTGTAAATAGCGAAGCAGCGAAACAAAAGCAGGGGAGAATTAATTAATTCATTTGTTAGCGAATCACACGTATTTGTTAGAATCTTCATGACTATTATTATCATTTGTTAAATTAATGCAAACATATCCGACTAAATCAAACAGGGGAATATAACAGTACTCTATCAAGCCGACACAAAAAAGAAACAAAAATTACTGGACTTTTTCATATACAGACACACCCATACATATATTTAAATTTAGGGTTAAGGTAGAAATCCACCCACAAAGTTGTTATGGACCTAAGTCTAGGCCCATTAGCTAACCGGCCCAACAGGGGACAATCCACGCAAGGATCTCTCAACTAACCCATAAAGATCCAAACCAAAGGATCTATTCTTGCGGATGTTGCATAGATCCTCGGATATACATCATACGGGATAGATACATCATAAGGGATAGAAGCTCTAACTCTAAAGTACACTCTATAAATAGGATAGGAGTTGCACGACAAAGGTACACTGTGCACACATCGCACTTCTTTTGGCGAAACGTCTGGTTGTGTACAGTGATTCAATCTTTTCCTGGATGTCTGCCTCATAGACATTCAGGAAGAGTCGAGGCAGACATCTAGGAAGAGTCAACTGATCCTATATCAAAGCTCCAACCAACCAGCCAGGACATTTGTATTCTATACCAGAACAAAAGTATTTGCGAAATTTCAATGTTGACAGGTAAGTTTTTTTTAATCTCAACGTAGCCCCGGAAAAATAAAATCGTAACAATTTTTTAATCACCGTTTAGGCATTCTGATGCGATGGAATCAAGAAAGGTTCTGATTCGGTGAAATCAGGTTCTTCAGCTTGATGGCAGCAACCACTTTGAGATCGGGGTAAACACAGAACCAATGGAGGTAGGTAGGTAGGGCTTTGCTTTGATTTTAGGTTGTGCTTCTGGGTTTCACAAAAATCCTATAGAAGTTTGTTTCTGGTTTGATTTTCTGAAATTTTTTTTCTGTGATTTTGGAAGAAAATAAGCAAGTTGGTTCATTGATGCATAAGAAGAAACTCAATAGATTTGGGAGCCGTTATTGATTGGAGATTAGATTTTCGAAAAGGATTTTTTTAGTGATTTACTTTTTATTCCTGCTGTTTATTTATTTATCCGAATCAGCCAACTTGCCCCTGCCTCACTTTAATATGATTCAAGAGCACGAGTGGCGCTACCTGGATTCATTAATTTGCTCTCCAAAAGCCACCCTAAAAATCAGATCCTGTTTATTTACTCTTATCATCGCCGCCGTCCTGACGAGCTTCGTCATCGTGGCCCCCGTTTCGCACTTTGAGGATCTTGTGGGCAATTTGCTCTCATTTCGATATAATGAGGATCATGAGATTCTAAGGAAGAAGATTTATCTTCGGCGATGAACAGGGAGAGAGGAAGAAGTCGGGGATGATGAAATGGACAAGGAGAAAAAGCTTGGTTATGATGAGGTGGTGGCAGTGACGTGTGCCTTTTAAATGTCAAAGTAAATTTGGTTAACCACCAGGGTAATATCACTATGTTTTTATACTTCAAGAGTAACATTAAGATTAAAATAAGTTTCATGGCAACATTAAGATTTCCCGAATTTTTTCAAAACGGATTTACACTTTAACCTTTAAACTTACCTCAACTTTCAGTTTGGTGAAGTTTATATAACATATTTAGTGTGTTTATCTTAACAATCAGTTGTGGCATCAGCATTAGTTTGGAAAATAGTTTTCCAAACTGCTTTAATTAGGTAAATTTTTAATTTTTAATTTGGTAAATTTCAAGAAACTTGAGCAACAAAAAACCTATCGTTTAGAACTTGAAGGACTAAAACTGAAATAAAAACAAGCTTAAACAAATAAAGATTATAATAATCTTATTTTAATTTTAAAATATAAAGATAAAAATATTAATAGAATAAACTTAAAATAAATATTGTTCTTTACATTGACGTCTCGTGGCGTCAATTAATAATTAATTGACGCTAGGTGGCTTCAATTTTTAAAATTATAAAAAATATAATTTTATAATTATATTTAGAATTATAAATAATAATTAATTTAATAAATAATTTGCTAATTAATTATTCTTAATTAATTTTAAAAACAAAGTACAATCTATTATTACATTTCTTTCTTTCTTTCTTCTTCTCTCATCGTCGCTATATATAAGTATATATTAAATAAGACCATATGGAGAGGTGTGGAGGCAGAGCTACGGGTGAAGGAGGAAAAATCTAACCTGGGAAGTTGGTAATGTCCTGGGTATCAAACTTTACATTTTTCTTCTTCTTGTGCTTCACAACTCAGATTTCTAAGATGCTCAACTCGGTTCTAGAATGCAGAGTTCACCAAGCCTGACTCGATTCCTATGTTTCACAACTCAGATTTTTAAGATCCGTATCATGTACAAACAATTAAATGTAAGGGTACAATTAATTAAGGGGGGTTTACATCATATATGTTTTTAAAAGAGTAAATAGCCATTTTGGTCCCTGACAAAAAAAAGACCCTTATTCGTCCTTTTTATGGGACCAAAAATGACATTTTGGAAATTTGTGAGGATCAAAATGTCCACCAATCGACCATTATTCGTCCTTTTTATGGACTAAAAAGGACATTTTTTTGTCAGGGACCAAAAATGATATTTACTTTTTTTAAAAATGCTTTGTTCCTTTCCATGCTTTAACTTAAATAGAGAATAATTAATTAGTAAATTATTTATTAAATTAATCATTATTTATAATTCTAAATATAATTATAAAATTATATTTTTTTAAAAAATGACGCCAGGAGGCGTAAATTACATTGACGCCTTTTGGTGTCAATTATCATTTAATTGACGCCAAGCGTCAATTTATCTGACGCCACTTGTGGCGTCAGACTGTCTAACGCCACAAGTTTCGTCAGACTCTCTGACGCCACGTAGCAGTGGCGTCAGCATTAGTTTGGAAAATAATTTCTAAACTGCTTTTTTTTTTTTTTTTTAATAACAAGAATCAAATCAAATATTGGGTAAATTTTTTATTTTTATTTTTTATTTTGGTAAATTTCCCCTCAAGTTTCATTCCCTTTGAAATATTGGTCTCTATCATTTTTTCATTGACTATAATTTAATAAAAATCTGGACCATTTTTTCCTTGAGGGATCAAAACTAAAATAAGGAAAAACTTAAGGATAAAAAATAGTTGTATTAACCCTTAAAGTAAATTAGTATTTGATCATTTTTATTTTAAGGGTTAAATTAAAATTTGCCCCATAAGTTTTTACTCATGAGCAATGTTGTCATGAAAATTTTTTGAATTCAAGATTGGCTTGAAATTGTTAAAATGGGTCAATGTTGCTTCTTACCATTAAAAATATTAATGTTCAATATCAATATTTTAACAAGAAAAAATAAGATACGTAATAATCATATCAAAGAATGAGTTGGAGCAACACTTATTAAAGACAAAATAATAGAAATTTTTTTGAGGATGTTTAGATATGTTCAAAGAAGGCCTGAGTAAGCCAGTGAGGAGGGTTAATAAATATGTATGGACTATAGAGTCCTCTAAAAAGATGTTGAGGAAGGCTGAAACGAATACTCAATAAGGTTATAGAGCATGATCTTTTGATAAATAGTCTAAAGAGCACAATTACGTCATGCGATATCCATGGATCTAATGAGATAATATTTTGTTATTGTTTTAATATCAATTTTTTAACAATTGACGTTTGTTTTTAACGGGCTGTCATTGAATTAAAAAAAAAACTTTTGGGAAATATTGCTTTTGTGTGAAAACTTTTAGAATAGAAACAAAATATTGTATTGTGTATTTAGTTATTCATTGTACATTGTATAGCTCATTGTATTTTAGAATAATCCTATAAGGACACATGTCAATGTACAATTGGATATCTCAGTCTATAAATAGAAATATAGAGGCTCAAGCATATCATTGAGTGCTTGACCTAATTCATTCATTTCTTATCTTGGTTCAGAGCTGTAAAGCTAGAAATGGCATCACCTAGAAATTCTACCAGCCAACCAAATATAGCCGCCGCCACAAGCCTGCCTGCAAACCCTAATCCCATTTCTACCATTGATCACACTGCTCCATATCCCCAAGATTCCATAGTCACGTCAATTCTACCCAACCCCACACTTGTCATGTTTAGAGCCCACCCTTTGCACCCTTCATCGTCTTCTTCCTCACCACTTTACTCTTCCACTTCATTACCACCCTTTCCATCTCACATCCCGATCCCGTCTTTCACTCAGCCTCCACCATTTGCCTCATCTCAGACAACCTTCCCCAACGCCATTCCAATCTCGACCTTCGTCCCTCCTTACATCCCGTCTCCATCATCGTACCCTTTTCCCTCTCATACCTCTTTTTCAAGCTTCCCATTTGGTTTCAGCTCGGCTCTCCACCATAGTCCTCAAGTTGCCACTCGATCTACACCACTTTTAAGCTCTTTGAATTAGGGGAATCCCATCAAGTTGGACAGTGATAATTTCATCATCTGGGAATCAACGATTTTACCAATTATTCATGGCCATCGACTTGATGGCCATGTCTTCGGCACCAAATCAATCCCACCTAAGTATGTTTTGGATTCTGCCGAAAATGTTTTTCCCATCCCCCTTTATGAAGAATGGCTTGCTACAGACCAAATCCTACTTGGGTGGCTCTTCGGAATGATAACTCTTGAAGTTGCAAGCCAGATGGCAACGTGTAAAACATCAACGACTCTCTGGAAATCCATTTTTGAATTCGTTGGTGCTAACATTGTTAGCTCTCATGTGTTTTGATGATGACAAACAATGAATCCTCTAAATTAAATTATTAGTTCAAAGTGTTAAAAGAAAATTAATGGCAATTCTTGCTCGAGTAGAAATAAGGAATGCCCGAGCATCATCGGGAAAAAACAAGAGAATATGCAAACTATGCCCGAGCAATTCAATAGTGATGCCCGAGCATAGTCGGGCCTGAAGCTAAGAGATCAAAGATTTCTTTCTCTATGCCCGAGCAAAGCATTAATGATGCCCGAGCACTATCGTAAGTTCTTAAGTCTTATAAAGTTCATGCCCGAGCAAGATTAAGTGTTGCCCGAGCATAGTGCTCGAGCATAGGCAAGAAAATGGCCGAGCAAGCCACCAGGTCCTTAGGCTCTTTTGAAACCACTATACACATGCTCGAGTATAATTTCGTCTTGCCCGAGCAGCATGCTCAAGCAGAGTGAAGTGTTGCCCGAGCAACACCTCTTGGCATCTTAACATTTGTCTCTGGATGGATGTTGCTCGAGCATGAATTTGTCATGCTCGAGCAACATGCTCGAGCAAGGGTATAGAGTTGCTCGAGCAGGATAGTTTCTCCTCTTTATTCTTCTTTCAGAAAGAAGCATGCCTGAGTATGCTTTTTGCATGCCCGAGCAGCATGCTCGAGCAAAGGTAAAAGTTGCTCGAGCAAAGTCGTGTCTCTCTCTTAACTCGCTTTGTGTATGATGTATGCCCGAGCAAGATAAATAGCTTGCTCGAGCAGTATGGTCGAGCAGACAAAAATCAATGCTCGAGCAAGCTTAGTGTTCTGTATTCAAATGGTTTCTATCTAACATTTGCCCGAGCATCACTATCACTATGCCCAAGCATAGGCGATACTATGCTCGAGCATAGTTGATATTTTTCCCGAGTATTATTGAGCCTTGAATCTTTCTTATGCATTCAAGACTACTTTGCCCGAGTAAATCTTATGGGTGCCCGAGCAGGTTGTTCGAGCAGAAGCTCAGATATGCCCGAGTATATCTGGGTGCCTTCAATTTCTATCATATTCCCTTGAACATTTCCCGAGCAAGATTGAACGATGCCCGAGCAGGATTATCCTCTGTTTCAGAAGCCGATACAAATTCCAAGTGAATTCTCATGGGTTATGTTTTAATCACTCGTATAATATTTGAATGATATTTAAACATGATACTAATCATCATTTGAGCATGTTTCAGGTTTCTAATTAATGTTTAGCAGAAAAGCACGATGTCTGTCAGAAGCAATAAATGCAAGTTGCCATAAACGATGATTTCCTCCGTAACCAACTTCTGAGCAATCGTAAAGCATTTACAAACATTCTCCATAATCTTAAATGTTGTTTCACAATGGGAAGAACAAAAGGAATGAAAGAATATTGGGACTGATAATCCAGCTGGAATGTTTGAACGAGGAAGAACGTCACTCGAAACGTCGTAAGTCTAACGGAAACATTTAAGTCTCACAACGGTCGATCTTCAAGCTTCTTCAACGGTCATAAATGATTCAACTATAAATACCAAAATCATTGAAGTCTCCACCTACCGAATCTCTGAGCATTCATTTCGAGTTATTACAACTTTACTGTTTCATTCATTCGGATATACTTTGTTCATCAGTGTTTAATATCTATCTACTCGTGAGGAGTTGTCAAACACTTTATTTAGATTTCTTTGTTGTAAAATCTTAAGGTTGTGGAACCTTAAGTAAGGGTGTACGATTACAACTTGTAAGGGGGAGCGAGTCCTAGTGTGAGGATCGTCCGAGTACAAAGTGTGTAATTGTAGTGTGATTAAGAGTTAGTGAAATCCCAAGGTGTGCTTGGGGACTGGATGTAGGTCATTGAATTAGACCGAACCAGTATAAATTCTCTGTGTTCTTTATCCTCTACTCTCAATCTCTGTTTGTCGCTCTCTCTCTGGTAGTAAGATTCTTTAGAACGAAATTTTTTATAATCACCTATTCACGCCCCTCTAGGTGATATTCCATCTTCAAACACACGGTCTCGAATCACTTTCTTGAAAGGTGAATTTCATCAACTGGAAAAGGGCAATCTCAAGATGCAAGAATACCTTTCAAAGGTAAAATCTGTCTCCGATAATCTCACACTCGCTGGCTGCTCTCTGTCTCTAACTGATCTTATCACCCAAACTCTAGTTGGGCTTGATACGGAGTATAAACCAATTGTGGTAATACTGTCAGAGAAAGAAAACCTCTCCTAGCCTAATCTCCAGTCAAAGCTCTTGACATTTGTGTCACAACTGGAGCAACTCAACACCACAGCAACCACCACCTTGTCTAGTGCTTTTGCAAACCTGACATTCCAACCCAACTCCTCTCAGTCGTGCTCCCCAAATTATCATGGTAGTGGGGGCTTTGCAGTACCTATGTAATACAAGACCAGACATTAGCTTTAGCGTTGGAAAATTGAGTCAATATCTCTCCCAACCGACCACAGAGCACTGGAAGGTTGTAAAAAGAGTATTAAGATATCTTAGAGGCACAATACACTATGGTATTCATATCAAACCATCATTCCTACTTGATCTAGTTGCCTATTCAGATGTTGATTGGGCATCCTGCCCTGATGACAGACGCTCAGTTGGTGGGTATTGTGTTTTTCTAGGTAATTCCCTAGTAACTTGGTCCTCAACGAAACAATTAGTTGTGTCTCGATCTAGTTGTGAATCTGAATATAGATCTCTTGCCAACACAGCCTCTGAACTTTCTTGGATCAGATCCTTACTTTCTGAACTAAGCCTGCGGTTAAATACGATACCAACTATATGGTGTGACAACACTAGTGCGGTAACTCTTGCTTCTAATCCTGTTCATCATGCAAGAACTAAACACATCGAAATAGATGTGCATTATGTGAGACATCAAGTCCTAAGCAAAATATTAAATGTTTCTCATGTTCCCACAAAATTTCAGATTGCTGATTGCCTATGTGAAGAATAATCAAATGTCGTTGAAATTGATGATAGTGGCGAAAATGACGACAATAATAGTCATCGTACTAATGTCTCTTAATGGTATGCTTCTTATGTTTTATATGAGTTATTTGTGAACATAGTTTGCTTTTGATTATGAATTAGTGACTGTGTTTATTTGTTGGATGATTCGTGTTGTAATTTACTAATTATATTTCTTTTAAAAAAACGGAGGAAAAATAGTTAAAATTTGGAATAGTAATTTCCGGGCCCTGGCCCTAGTGCTCTTGGACCGGGCTTTGAAAAATAGATGTTTTTCTTGCCTCGGGCTCTGGAGGGCCGGCCTTGTTAGGCCCTGGCCCTTCACGGGCCGACCCTAATTCCCAACTCTACTTGGGTGTTAAAATTTATTATTTTGATGGTCAACTGATACGTTTCACCTCCACGTCTCGTTCTTTCTCTCAGCGTATTTCCTTCATCAGTGTTTTTATTTGGAATTGATAAGAGCTCATCTGAATTTTTTCCTTCCTTGAGACTTGAAAATTACGTTAACAATCATAATTAAAAGAATCTTGGCCTCCGTTCTTTTCGTTGATACTTTTTAAACTTTGATTTTGATGTTGTACATGGTGAGAGGTGTTAGGAACACTTTATTCGTGATGATTATTGATTCTTTTGAGTATTGGACCTTGTAAGTTCATTGCTTAGTGATACTTTATTTCTAATCATCTCTATACAGGTAAATTTTCTTTGGCTTCGGTAAAAAATGGCTAGTGGAGACCATTATGAAAAGGCACAATGAAACAGTGGAGAGACAAGGTGGTCCATCTAACCGTGATGACCTTTTGACACATCATTGTGTTCGACGGCAAGAGCGGGCAATACGCCGGTCTACATATGAATTAGATCCTGATGATGCTGTCAGTATCAACATGTGGGTTGAAAGCTACCAGAATCATGTATTCTTTTATGAAGATTTCTCTGATTCAGACCCTTTCACTTTAGGCATTCAAACTGAGTGGCAGTTGCAACAAACGATTAGATTTGGAAACCTAGTGCGTCTATGAACTTTATACTTGCCAACAAGCTTAGGATCTTCCAGAGATGTCATTGAATCTACTTAGGTGAAATTAACAGAGATATGTGGTGCGTGATTGATGCAACATATAAGGGGAACCAGCAGAGGCAGTAATGTTTGGCTATTACATTTGTGAGGGGAAAAGATTTTTTGTTTGAGTTAGAATGGACAATTCTTTGATCTTTTGGGTGTCCGAATTTGTTACATTTTGCAAATAATTTTTCAATCTATGAAAATGCTGAGAATATATAAGTTCTCTTAGAAAAAGTGCGTATGACAAAAATTTTGCCAAACAATTTAATTTTAATTTAAACTTTTAAGTTAAAAAATTTATATAATTATCAAACAGCTTTTAACTTTTTTAAATTTTTTTATTTTTAGTTTAAAAAAGAAGGGATCCAAACAGACTCTAAGTGGAGTTAACAGAATTGTCAAGACTGCCCCACTTTGAAACCTTAATGTACTTTTTTCATGATTTAGGAACTTGGATCGATCGGCCAGTTTGGACTGGAATCCGACAAGTTAGAGGAAACACAGGTTGACTCGGTAACTACGGGTCAACTCATCCAATTTGGCTTGAACAACCCAAGTTGAACTAGTCATCAAGTCAACTCGGTATTTTTTTTTTTTAAAGAAAAAATTACGAGTGGAAGACGGAGAGGAACTGAGGTTGGATCAACTCTTCAAAAGTTAGGCTCTTTGGACAAGATTCCGGAGGTGTCCTCGTCAAAAGTCTGGCTTGAATGGTGAAATGATGCACCAAATGTTTGTAGGAATGAGCGACATCGAGGTCAGAGGACAAGCACTCCTTCTTTGTCACTCTCCACTTTCTCTCTTTCTCTGGTATGGCCGAATGGAATGGGGAATGTGGGAGTGTGAGTGTGTGTATAAGTGGTGGGTGTTTAATGACAAGATTGAGTATGTGTCTCCCAAGCACCACACGTTTACACCTCCCAAGGACTACACGTGTGCTGTCCTCCAACCACGACCCGCGAGTGTATTGGGATCGGATGCTCTCAGAAGCGGCTCTCTCAGCGTCCCTCAATATCTTTCGATCTTACCCGTCCAAAAATTGATCCAATGGTGCAGGATCTATTTTAAAAGACTGCATGCGGTAAAAATTACCGCATGCGGTTTTTTGCCTCATTGAGATTTGAGTCTTTCAATTTCTCTCCCCAACGGACGGTGGTGATGGGATACTGAGAGAGATTCTGAGGAAAGGATACTGAGGTAATCTGCTTCCGAGTGTATTGCCGAATTTAGTGTCATGAATTGAAGGGGGCAGGGTGTTGTAGGGCCCATACAAAAAATAAAGTAGGAAGAGATAAGAGAGGTATTTATGATTAAAGGTGAAGAAAGAGTTGATTTAAGTTGAGTGGATTGGAGACTTAGTTGTCCCATTTTAGCTATGGTTTGACTTCGATATGACCCATTGACCCTTGATAGTACCCCAACTTGTTTAGTGGCCAGTCCGAATTGCAGAACCTTGACATTTTTGCACCTTTGGAAATTTTAGGATTTGGCTTTTCTCCTCTACCCCTTACCATCATTTTCCCTCATTTTCCCTTTTCTATTGTTGAATTAAGATATCCACGGTCCAAATTTATTATAGGATAAAAATATTATTATAAGGGAAAGGGAGGGGAAAATATGGTAAAAAAGGATAGTAAATCTGGACCGTCGAAATCTTAATCCAACGATAAAAAAAGGAAAAGGAGAGAAAAGGATTATAAGAGGTATAGGAGGAAAGCCAAGTCCGAAATTTTATGGTGCTAGACGAACCTTACATATAACTTTATTGTTAAATTTACCCCTTTGCCCTTCTTTTTATAATTAGATTCTATAGTAAATAAATGACATTTTGATATTTTGTAAAAAAAATGAAGTTATTTTCAATTTTTTTATGATTTTTCAAAGATCTAATACTCTGAAAAAATGTAGTTTCTCTTTCAGTTACAATATTAAATCTATGAAAAATCTTAAAAATTGAAAACAATTCCATTTTTTTCCTCATAACATGTCAAAATGTCATACATTTAGTGCAAAATCTAATCTTCAAAAGAAACAGGAAAATAAAATAAAATTGGGGAGCCCCTATTTTTGGGGGACAACAGGGAGGGCAACATGGAGGCACCTCCCCCATCACAACACTTTACCTTTTATGGATAATCTGCTCAACTTTGCGAAAGCTACAACTATATTGCAGAAAGCAGTTGAAGAACTCTTTGAAAAGCTTGTTACTCCCACTCCCACCTACGTGATACATGACAAAAACCTTCCATTTGTAGCGGGTGCGCGCGCGCGCACACATATTTGCTCGAATTTGTAGCGGATATCACCGTCTGAATAATTTTAAAGTGTATACTTCTGACTTTGTTTTCACTGGACTTTTTTTCTAGTTTTTTTGGACTTTAAATCAGTTTTAAGTTGATTCCAAGCAGGCTCTATGAAAACATATTGCTTGTGCCTGGATTGTCCCATAGAATTGTGTTACAAAAATCTCAGCTTCCCGGCTGCAGTTTTTTAGTTTGAATAGTTCTGATCTAAGTAACGATTGGAAAGCGATTTATTATCGAATTGAACCAGGCCGTATACATGAAAAAGATCTTATTAGGAGGTACAGAGCTCACTTTATTAATATTTACCCCACAGGAAGATTGGTCTCTAGTCTTGTATCAAGCTTAAGGTTACTCCTTGGAGGGTTTACATTCCATGTTCATCTAAAAGATGAGCATGTAGTACTTATCCCTCTAATTTTGGGGTGATGATCAATTTTTTTAACTTTTTAATATATTTTTATGATTTAGATTAAATTATATACTGCATTTGAAATATTTTTTGTACTCATTATCTCAACTTAATTAATTTTTAGTCCTGCATTCATAAATATTTTTCCTGTAATACCACTATCTTGAAATATTTTATAATAGCACTTAATGTCTAAAATATTTTTTTTACAACACCACCAGTATCTTAAGTTAATTAATTTTTAATGTATGGAGTATTTTTTTAAAAAAAAATATAAAAAAGACCATTTTATTTCAGAATGAACACTAAATGCTCATATTTTGAATAAGCATGAAATGTGGATTCCTGCTTGGATTCTAAAAAAAAAAAAGAAGAAGAAGAAGAAGAAGAAATAATTCAAATAATTTAGCTTTCCAATATTTATCGTTTAATATTTTATTTGACATAAATATCGGAGTTGTCATGATTTGATTTGGCATACTGTATCACGGGCTCACCTATTCTACTCTTTAGCTCAAATCTCAAGAGGACATTTTATTATAACATTCATTGATTCTTGAATCATGTTCCGCATGCCCCTCGCTTTTAGTATTTAATTTGAACATTTGCCGCGTGCCCCATGTCCTCATTGGTCATTTGAGCTATACATATACTTGTTGGATTCTTGATTTAAGATATATTTGTCTAATTTAATTAAATTAAGACAGTTAGTTAAATTAGTTAATATGATATGTATTTTTTAAAACACCATAACTATGTTCATTCCCTTATTTCCTCTCTTCCTTAATTATTTTTGAAGGAACATCAATATAAATAAATTTAAAAAATATTAACCAATATATAAATTCTGTCTTAATTTAAAAATAATATTAGCTCTTAAATATATTTTATATTAAATATTCGGGGCACTATAACACAAGGCAATTCGATGGCTTAGGTCTACATATGCCTGTTTGACATGACTGTAGAAGTAAATTTTTAATTTTTTTTTTTTTTAAAAAAAAAACCAACAGATGTGAGTAAAAGCCTAATAGGGCAAAATTGATATTTGTGATAACTTTGGTGGGTGATAGGCTTCTCCAAAAAAAGTAACTTTTTTTAGAAGTCTCTTTTTTCATCTAAAAATGTTAGAGATAAATAATCTAGGGTTAAGGTGCAAAAATACACATGTGCTTTTGTCAGATGAGCGTCCAGTAGCAAATGTTTTTTTTAGGTGCAAAAGTGACTATGTAATTACAAAATGGGAGCAAAAGTCACAGAAACCGTTATCTGAAGTTGACGTCCGTTATCTCAAGCTGACGTGGCAGTAGGCTCTGATTTTTCCATTAAACACACTGCCACATAAGTTAAGTCTGACTTCTCTTTCCCCGTTCAATCTTTCTGGAAAAAAAAACATGTTCCTTCCCATCTTCTTCGATGTTCACCCCAACTCACAGCTATGGAGGCAAACCCCCACTGCCGTCGCGGCGAAAGCCAGTTCCGGCCTGAACAGAACCCATGCCAAAAATCAAATCCGACGAACCAAGGGAATAA
This sequence comes from Acacia pycnantha, assembly GCA_025563575.1. Taxonomy (NCBI): domain Eukaryota; kingdom Viridiplantae; phylum Streptophyta; class Magnoliopsida; order Fabales; family Fabaceae; genus Acacia; species Acacia pycnantha. The sequence goes on from JAMWYP010000015.1 coordinate 2,502,958, forward strand.
GCAAGTTGGTCCATTTTCTCTCCCCTTGCTCTAGAACCCACGCCAAAAATAAGATCTGGGTTGTTCAGCATAACTTCCAAAATGGGATTTTTATTCATTGTAGAATTTTGTACGCGGCTGTTCAGCGACTTCTGGGTATGGGTATGGCTTTTTTTTTCCCTCCGTTCTGATATTCCCCCTCATTTCTATTTTGCCTCCCTTGTCTCTCTTTGCTATTTCTGTCGCCTCCCCCAAAACCACCTCTGTTTCAATATTTTCTCCCCTAAAATCATCTCGGTTTGTATCAAAGCAGGGTGCGTGTGAGTGTTTTGGATCACCAATCCAATAGAAAAAACCAATAAATCATCCTAGAAAGCAGATCAAATAAATACAAACAACTGGACAAGGAAATTTCAAATGACAAAAAACCCAAAATTAACAGTCATAATTTCTTGCAATTTCTGGAAAATATTTAAGCTATTTCGGCGTCACTAGAAACACAGGAACCAAAATCAAACCAGAAAGAAGAAGCTTCCATTGCAGAAGCAGAGTGGCAGTTCGATGTTCAAAGTAGAAGAAAAAGCCATTGAAATCTTAAGAAAAGAGAGAGAAGAGAGAGCAAATCTGAGATTTTCAAAGCAATTAATAACAAATCCAGATTTTGTTTCTCATATCCATTGCTTTTCAAACTCCCCCTAGAAGATCTCATCCATGTCGGAGTCGGTAGGTGCCGGAGATGGTGGAGGTGATGGGTATTGGAGATGGAGACTGCGAAGAAGGAGCAGAGGGTGACCAGGTCTTCTCTGAATTTTTTTCCCACGTATGCTTGGTGGATGTTGCTTCTTGGAGGGATTTGTTCGCTTTTTTTTTTTCATTCAATTTATTTAGATAAATAAATTATATTTTCTCCACATAAATAAATTACATTTTTCCTAGTCATCAATTCCACTTGTCTGCTACACAGTCCTAGTCAACGTCCACGTCATTAATTTAGTCAAACCTTCCAATTTAACGGTCAACGTCCTACCCCCTAACGGTTTCTGTGACTTTTGCTCCCATTTTGTAACCATATAGTCACTTTTGCACCTAAAAAAAACATTTGCTACTGGACGCTTCTCTGACAAAAGCACATGTGTATTTTTGCACCTTAACCCAATAATATAATAAAAAATATATTATTAAATGTACATTTGTATATATTCTAATCTATCTATTAGAACATATTCTTCCGATCTAAATATAGGATATAGTTTGTAGTGTAATTTGCATTACAAACTATATCTTATATTTAGGACCTAAAGAATATGTTTGTATTACAAACTATGTCTTATATTTAGAACCGAAAGTATTATTTAATTAAGTGCTTTAAAGTTTTGTAATTGTTTTTAATAATAATTTAATTTCTTATATTCAATTATCACAATATATACAACTTTTATATATATAATTCCATAAGATTCATATCATTTTCAATTATTTTTCATCTTAAATAATCATCCAAACAAAAGTTTATCCGGAAAAAAGTTATTTGTGTCACTATTATCATAAACACAAATTACGTTAATAATTTTTATCCTATCTTTCGTTTGTAAAAATCTATCTAGATAAAAGTAACTTTTGTCACCATCCAATATTCCAATGATAAACATCTTCGCCGTCGGCATGTCCAAATCGAATCTTAATAATAGTGGGGAAATTGACCAAAATAAATTTTTTTAAATTTTTTTTTACCTAATTAAAGCACATTCCAAACATTTTTCCAAAGTAATGTAGTTGCTGGCGCAAGGAAAAGTCACGCCACAAGTAGCGTAAAAAAGGTTCACGCCACTGACACAAAATGTGTCAGTTTGTGTCAGTGGCGTGGAATGTATTAATGGAATCAGACCCACTGGTCTGATTCCATATAAAAAAAATATAATAATAATAATAATATATAATAATAATAAATGATAAATAAGTGAAATAATTTAAAGTTCTACTTCATTTAATTTGAAGTCAAAAGAAAGAAAGAAAGCATGTAGTTGAAATAACTCATTAAGAACGCCTATTAAAAGATTACGCGGTACAATTTGGTTATAACAACAGATCCCAATACAGGAGATCTATATATTTGTCATACACCAATATTTGTATAACAACAATATTGATTTTGGAATCTGTATCTTTTTTATACAGATATCAATACTGTTGTTATACAAATATTTGGTGTATAACAATTATATAGATCCCCTTGTATTGAAATCTGTTGTTATAACCAAATTGTACCGCGTAATTTTTTAATAGGCGTTCTTAATGAGTTATTTCAGCTCCATACTTTCTTTCTTTTGACTTCAAATTAAATGAAGTAGAGTTTTAAATTATTCCACTTATTTATCATTTATTATTATTATTATTATTATTATTATTATTATTATTATTATTATTATTATAATATTTTTTTTTATTATATATGGAATCAGACCAGTGGGTCTGATTCCATTAATACATTCCACGCCACTAAGTGACGTGGAAAATTCTCACGCCACTTAGTGCCGTGAATATTATTCACGCCATCTAGTGGCGTGAACTTTTTTCACGCCACTGACATAAACTGACACATTTTGTGTCAGTGGCGTGAACTTTTTTTACGCCACTAGTGGCGTGACTTTTCTTTGCGCCACCAACTGCATTACTTTGGTAAAATGTTTCCAATCTGATTTAATTAGGTAATTTTAAAAAAAAAAAAAATTATTTTGGTCAATTTCCCAATAATAGTGTGGCTAATAAGTAGAAGAGCTTTTGAGCGGGAAAAAACAAAAAGTATAGGAACTGTAACTAAACTCTAGTTAAGTTGAACCTAACTGTAGTTCAGTTAGTAAGTGAGCACGTGCCTGAGACTCCTATCTATATCTATATATGGTGTGCCGCTGTCTTAATGAATACAATAACAATACTATTCTCTTCCTTTACCCTTTCATACGTGTCTCTGTTTCCTTCGGATTCACTTGCTCTCTCCATCACCTTTACCTACAACTTCATCTCTGCCTCGCCATTGAATCTTCGACGATGACGCAGAACAAAGTTGAGGTTCACTTTGTTTTGATACCTTTAATGGCACAAGGTCATCTTCTTCCCATGGTGGACGTGGCTAGACTCTTGGCTCGGCGAAACAATGTGAAGGTGACTATACTCACCTCACCTCTAAATGCTGTTCGAGTTCAAGCAAGTATTGATAGAGAGATACAGCGTGGCTCATCATCACCAATCAACATTCAACATTTTCGATTCCCAAATGTTGAGGTTGGTTTACCAGAGGGGTGTGAGACCTTAGACACTATACCTTCCATGGATCTTCGGCTAAACTTTGCCAAAGCTGCGTTTTTGTTGCAGAAACCAATTGAAGAAGCCATTGAAAAGCTTGTTACTCCCACTATTCCCATCTGCATCATATATGACAAACACCTTCCCGTTGTGCCTGAAATTGCCAAGAAGTTCAAAGTTCCAAGAATCACATTCGATGGATCTAGCTGTTTGTCTCTATTATGTAACCGCCTTCTGTATAAATCTAAAGTCGCTGAGAACTTGTCCCCATCAGATTCATTGGTTGTGCCTGGATTTCCCCATAGAATTGAGTTCAAAAAATATCAGCTTCCCGATTTGTTTTCACACAACCTAGGCGAAGGCATGGTCAGGGATTTACGTGAGAAAATGTGGAAAGATGAAGAAGAAGCATATGGGGTGATAGTGAATAGCTTTGATGAGTTGGAAGAAGAATACGCAAAGGAGTACACAAGAGTCACAGGTGGAAAGGTTTGGTGTATCGGTCCAGTTTCACTCTCCAACAAGGACGCCATGGATAAGGCTCAGAGAGGCAAACTAGACTCAAAGGAGGTACAAGAAGGCGGATATTTGAAGTGGCTTGATTCATGGCCTGCAAGATCCGTCATCTATGCCTGTTTTGGAAGCTTAGACGATGTGCGACCAGGGGTATTGATGGAGCTAGCTTTGGGACTGGAAGCTTCAAAGAGGCCGTTCATTTGGGTGCTGAGAGATGCACGCAAGGTAGAAGAAATGAACAAGTTACTGAGGGAAAATGGATTGGAGGAGAGAGTGAAAGGAAGAGGACTCATAATAAGAGGTTGGGTGCCTCAATTGTTGATACTGTCACACAAATCAATAGGATTGTTCGTGACACACTGTGGATGGAACTCAACACTTGAAGGTATATGTACTGGTGTGCCACTAGTCACATTTCCTTTATTTTCTGATCAGTTTTATAATGATAAGGTGGTTGTTGAATTAACGAAGACGGGTGTGAGGGTGGGAGTTGAGAGTTCTGTGTATTTCGGGGTAGAAGGCAAGTTTAGGGATCAAGTGAAGGAGGCGATAGAGAAAGCGATGGGTGAAGAAGATGAAGAGAGTGAGAGAATAAGAGAAAGAGCAAGGGATTATGGTGAGAAAGCAAACAGGGCAATGGAGAAAGGTGGATCTTCTTACCTTAACTTATCACTGATGATTGAAGACATAAAACAACTGGTTAAGTGTGGGGTTGAAGATGATGATAGCAAAGCTAAGCCATAAGGGTACGATCCCTAAACCTATTGTCTAAAATAGGCAAGTTTGAATTAGTCAATCAGTCTCCTGGGGTTTATGTCCAATTAAAAATCAGTCTCCCCTTTGTCTTATTATTTTAAAATTAATTGTTGTGTCTGTTATTAATAATTATTATTTCGTTACGTTTGCTGAATATTAGGTTTAAGTTGAGTCAGTTAGAGTTCACTATTCCATTATGAGTCAGTTTCCCAATATATGGAAAGACAGTCTGTGTGTTTCCCTTGTAATTTTGTTTTGTGTGTGTGTGCATGTGTGTTAGCTAGAAGCTGCCTTCTAGCTAACACATGAGTAAATAAACGTATTTTAATTTTCAGTAACTGGGAATTATGAAAGCTATTCTCCATGGCTTCTAGATTCCGTTATTAGTGAGGTTCTCGCTGTGAGAGTGTTTGGGAGAGAGTGTTATCATTATTTGCCTCTGTTTTCATATTTTCAGTTCAGTAACTTACGACATAAACTGAGACCAAAGGCATTAGGTAATTATTAAGGTTATTAAAACCGGACCGGTTAATGTACTAGATCAAGAGTTAGTAGGTCAGACTAGAATCAAACTAAAACTAAATCAGAACCAAACCGATAAGAAAATGAAGATTTCAGGTTATTAATATGAAATTATAAAACAAATAATTTCCTTTAATGGCTACTAGCCTCTGGTTAAAAAGATGTCTAACTACTCTATAAGTCCATGGAATAAAACAAAGTGCTCGGTGTAGTGTCTTTTCATTTCTTCCACAAGGCTTTTAGTCACCTCAATATACAAATTGCAGTCACACCATTGAATAATTTCCATTGAACCATCTTTCTCCAAACCCATCAATCCTGCTGTTACGTTGTCTTATCTCAGATTTGGACCCGCTTTGTCGTCACATCTGATCTGGGCTCCCTTGTAGTTTCCTCTTCTCCCTCGCTGGATTCTGATTTTTGGGTCTGGCAAAAACCTCCACTTGGTTGGTTGAAAGTTAATGTTGACGGGGCTTCTTCCTTTGCTTCCTCTGCGGCAGGATGTGGGGGTCTCTTGAGGGATGGTAATGGTAATTGGATAGTGGGCTTCTCCAAACAGTTAGGTTCCTGCAATGCCAGGTTGGCCGAAGAGTGGGCTGTCTTTGAGGGGTTAAGTATGGCTTGGGACTTAGGTTATAAAAAAATCATCATTGAATCTGATGATAGCGCCCTGATTCTTAATTAGTCTCCTAGGTTCATCTTCTAGCAACGGTAGCTTATTGTTTTCAGAGATCATGCAGATGATTTCACGGAATTGGGATGTTATCCTGCGTCACATCCCTAGAGATGCTAATCGCCTGGCCGATGCTCTTGCCAAAATTGGTATCTCAAGATCTGTTATCCTGGATGCTTGTCCTCCTCGGTTGCAGCATTGGGTTTATCTAGATTCCTTGGGATTAAATTCCCTGTAACCTTTTCTTTTGTAACTCTGGCTTCTTAGCCTCTTTCTTATCCAAAAAACCTTTTCTTTTGTAACTCTGGCTTCTTAGCCTCTTTCTTATCCAAAAAAAAAAAAAAAATTCCATTGAATAAAACAGTGATCATTGGGAAATTAAATTGCAGTCACCTCCTTCCTTCTTTCTATTTCTCTATGCTTCTCTCTCTCTCTCTCTCTTGCGTTCAGCCATGGCTTCTCCACCACCTTACACCTTAAACGTCGTCAAATCAGAGCTTGATTCCTTCAACGGAACAACTTCGCATGATATAGATTTGAGCAGAAATATCTGAATTAGTTTCACAAAGCCAGCTTATATATTGCCCATCACTTATGCTAAATATAGCTTCAATCAAAAAAGGAAAAAAAAAAAAAGAAAAAGAAAAAGAAAAAGAAGAACCAGCCTGGAAGCCTAGGTTTTATCCATAAATTGGAAGTCGTAAATCATCAAACCCATTTTGAAGATGAAAGCAGAGACATGCATGTGATGTGGGCAAAGATACCAGCTCATATACATTTGTCCTTTTTCACAAAACATAGACTTATTCTCCACCATCTCACCTGATTTCATTGATAAAATCAAAATTCATCATACTCTGTCATATGTGTTCTCAGTGTCTTGCCTTATTTCATTTCATATAAACAATTCGGTGACCACTCAGACTCTTCATTGTAAGAATCCTCACCGGTAAGCTTTTACAGCTATGTCCACGACCATGCAGAAACTTCATCAACTTCACTTTGTTTTGATACCTTTTCTGGCGCCGGGCCATCTTCTTCCCATAGTGGACTTGGCTAGACTCTTGGCTCAGCGAAACAAAGTGAATGTGACTATAATCACCACACCTCTAAATGCTGTTCGAGTTCGAGCAAATATTGATAGAGAGATACAGTGTGGCTCATCCATCACTGTTCAACATTTTCGATTCCCAAATGCTGAGGCGGGGTTACCAGAGGGGTGTGAGAGTTTAGACACTTTACCTTCCAGGGATCTTTTGCCCAACTTTTCGAAAGCTACGACTATATTGCAGAAACCAGTTGAAGAGCTCTTTGAAAAGCTTGTTAGTCCAACTACTCCCACCTGCGTGATACATGACAAATACCTTCCATTTGTAGCTGATATTGCCAAGAAGCTCAAAGTTCCAAGAATAACATTCGATGGTACTAACTGTTTTACTCTTTTATGTGATCACAGTCTGTATAATAATTCTAAAGTCTATGAGAACGTGTCCGATTCAGAACCATTGGTTGTACCTGGATTGCCCCATAGAATTGTGTTTAGAAAATCCCAACTTCCTGAGTGGTTTACTCTTAACAGAGGCCAAGACATCAGTGTTTTACTTGAGAAAATAAGGAAACATGAAGAAGAAGCATATGGGGTGATAGTGAATAGCTTTGAAGAGTTGGAAGAAGAATACGTGAAGGAGTATAGAAGAATCACAGGTAGAAAGGTTTGGTGTATTGGTCCAGTCTCACTCTCAAACAAGGACGACATGGATAAGGTTCAGAGATGTAAACCAGACTCAAAGAAGGAAGAAGGCCAATATTTGATGTGGCTTGATTCATGGCCCGAAAGATCTGTTATCTATGTCTGCCTTGGAAGCTTGAACGAATCGACACCAGAACAATTGATGGAGCTAGGTTTGGGACTGGAAACTACAAAGAGACCCTTCATTTGGGTGCTGAGAGATTCATACAAAAGAGAGGAAATGGAGAAGATACTGATGGAAGATGGATTGGAGGAGAGAGTGAAAGGAAGAGGACTCATAATAAGAGGTTGGGTGCCTCAAGTTCTAATACTGTCACACAAAGCAATAGGATCATTCTTCACACACTGTGGATGGAACTCAACACTGGAAGGTATATGTAGTGGGGTGCCTCTAGTAACATTTCCTTTTTTTTCTGATCAGTTTTATAATGAGAAGGTTATTGTGGAGGTGTTGGAGATAGGTGTGAGTGTGGGAGTTGAGAATGCTGTGCCTTTCGGGGTAGAAGACAAGTATGGGGTTCAAGTGAAGAGGGTGAAAGTGAAGGAGGCAATAGAGAAAGTAATGGGTGAAGAAGAAGAAGAGAGTGAAATGATAAGAGAAAGAGCTAGGAATTATGCCGAGAAGGCAAACAAGGCAATGCAGAAAGGTGGATCTTCTTATCTTAACTTATCCCTGCTGATTGAAGACATAATGCAACAAGGTCAGATGCAGGGATGAAGATGATGAAAGCTAGCGAAGCTGAGCCGCAGACTGAGTCCGAAGCCATAAAGTGTTTGCCTTAAATCTTGATTATTACCTTTGTGGGGTTGTGAGATCTATTTTCTTGATTCCTTTGTGTTGATTTATAATGCAATTTGTGTGCATTCATGAAAGAAAGCTTCAACCTATCTAGCCATACTTGAAAGTGCATAAATGCGTTTTGATGGTGTTTTTGACCATCGCCTTATAATCTAGTGGCATGTGTGACTTTTGCCGTAAGTGGGAGGTTACAGGTTCAATTTAGTTGATAATTTTAAGCAATTAATATATATCCCTTTAATTAAAAAAGAACGAAATAATGGTTTCTATAGGAGTGTGGATGGTACATATACCGGTATAAAAAAGGCTTTTAAGACCGAATGAAAAATGTATCGTCAAATCGGATCTGCGGCTGATCTTGATACAAGTGGTCTTAAAAGTCTATCACTTTTAGGATTGGATGCGCGACCGGTCTTAAACAATTTTTTTTAGACTGGACATTCGAAATATGAGGTCTTAAAAGTCCTAGTATATAGATTTGATATATTTTTTGTTAGGTCTTAAAACCCGACTTTTTAGATCGGACGAACAAATACGTCAGTCTAAATAAGTCCGAATTTTAAGAACGGATTAATAAATAAGCCGGTCTTGAAGATCTGAATTTTCAGACCTGCAGTGATATACACCCGATCTCAAAATTCCTAATTTTTAGATCAGTTGTGTCATACATCCGGTCTTAAAAGTTACTCATATTTTTTTCCTGATCTATTTCTTCATGATCATACACATCCACCATCCAATCTAGCATTTAAAAGACAATACTTTAAGCTACAAGCTAGCTATCAATAATCCATTATGAATTGCAAATTGAATTATTGGAAAATAAATACAATATTATTCACCGTGAGTTATATCCTCTCAATGAATATGATAGTACATAGCACCTAAATGAATATATAATAAGATCAAATACAAATACAATGAGTCACAAAGAGAGCACCTAAATGAACATACATGCCCACTTCACCATGTTTTCATCAGATTCTCACCTAACAACGTAACATTCCTCTTTTATATAACATGCCCCTTTCGAATCATGCTACAAAAACAAAAACAAAAACAAAAACAAAAACAAAAACTTTACAATCAATGACATTGTTTAAGAACATAAGAAGGAATATAGTTAAAACCTTAAAGTTTTCAAATAATTCTAGATATGAATATTACCTGATGAATTGTCTCTTTTATAAAGAGATATTCTCCCATATCCCTTCATGATGATCATATCTTATGCCGGGTTCATTTTCTGCTTCATCCTCTTCATTCATTTTTGGGAGACCCCTTGAAAAAGGAGTATTATCAGGAAGACCATAGTTTGAATGAATTTCCTCATCAATATCAATGAACATTTTTCCTTAGAGAGCTACAGACCACCTTTTATTTTCCTGATTAGTGATATAGAACACTTTTTTCGCCTGGTCTGCTATAATAAAAAGGTTCATCTCCAAAACTGCTACTATTGATATCAACTAATGTAAATATGGAAGATCGAAGAATACATATATCTTTTTCCATATATTGGTTTCTTTTCTACTCTTTACAGTTTTACCAAAGATGACACCGATATTTTTCACCTTTTCATAAACTTGCTTCCCAGTCAATGCCTCTGGAGCATCTTGATACTCTTGGCCACCAAAAAAAGCTTTCTTTAATCGATGATATGGGTGGCCGGGTCTACTTGACCTAATTTTAGTCTTTAAATTAATTATGCCTACGTTATCGCAAGAGAGTAGTTGTATATATCTTGGAAAGTTATTAGGTTCATTTAAAATTTAATTTTTAATTTGATATTTTAATTATGGTTAATCCACAAAGGTCCTAATTTTAAATTTTTATTTAATTTTTTCATTCGAAATACATAAAAAATAAGATAATTTCAAATAGAATTCAAACTAATCCATAAACAAAGAAATGGGTAAGCTTTTCTCCCGCGAAAATGTACAAGATCTTTCTTCTAAATTTAAAATCTAAAATAAAAAATAAATGTAATGATTCAACTAATAAATTCAACAGAAAAATAATCATGGATTAAGAAGTTACGCCCTTTTAATTTTTTTAGCTTTAAATTTAAATAGTACATAATAAAGGAATAAAACAAGAGGAAATGAATTTAACTTCTCAAACTTGAAATTTGTAAGAGCAAAATGTGAAATAAAGATAAAAATTCTTTGGGTTAGAATTCCGCTTAGATATGATCAGCAATTTTTTTCCCCCATGTGAGGACTTCAAGAGCTTTAACTAGAGACTTGAATTGTCCTCATACCGTTTTCATACAATTAATTCTACATTTTTGAAATAGGTCAAACGATTTAAAACTGACTAAATGAATGGTAGTATTCAAAAGCTTTGACTTCCCTCTCCATTTTCTATTCCATTATATATAAACTTTTAATGGTTGAGATTTAATGATAGATTTTTATTATATTGAAAATTGTAATTATGTTGACATCTAGAGTTCCTTGCGTAAGTTAATTGATTCAGATTTTTCCATACTTTTATTAGGATTCTAGAGTGCCTTACCTAATTTACTATGTCCACCATTGGATTGGATTAATTTTTAATGATTGAGACTTAATATTTTATAGAGTTAAGTATCAATTTTACTCTGGAAGTACACGTCCAGGAGCAATTTTGCCTTGAAAGTGTTTTTTTGGAGCAATTAATGTTGTCCCGGAAGTCTAAAAATGTATCAATGTTGCCCTCCATTAACCGTCCTAACGGTCAAACATTAGTTGACCGCATTATGTTGATGTGGATTGTCTACATGGCATCTTTGTCACCTTTTTAAGTAGCAATTTTGCCCCAGAAGTACATGCCCATGAGCAATTTTGTCCTAGAAGTTTTTCTTAATGCGGTCAACTAACGTTTGACAGTTAGAATTGTTAACGGATGGGTAATATTGCTACGTTTTTAGACTTCCGAGGCAACATTGCTCCAAAAAAACTTTCAGGGCAAAATTGCTCCTGAACGTGTACTTCCGGGGTAAAATTTATGCTTAACCCTATTTTATAAGAATATATTATAATCATAAACTATAAAAAATAATATAACTAAATTTAAACTAATTAAAATTCAACATAAAACACTTCAGAAGTACAGGGGATAAAATCTAAAAAATTAATAAAAGTTTACAATGTTGAAATATTTACTCCCTCTAATTCTTAATATAAGACATATTTAAGGAGTCAATCTTTATTCTAAATATAAGACATATTTTTCATATTTGTTAATTTTATTCTAATTTACCCATATTTATGCTCCTTCAATAATAAACAATAAGGAAATGAAATAAGGAAATTAAGAAAGTTGACTATGGTGTTTTAGAAAATACACTATATATTAATTAATTTCCTTAATCTAATCAAATTTAGTAAATATGTCTTATATTAAGTAGTAAAGTACTACTTCCTCCGGTCCTAATTATAGGAGCATATTTTGGAATTGGTTTTCGTCCTAATTATAAGAGCAAGAATTAACTTTTATCAATTTTTTCCTATAATACCCCTATCTATACTTATTATTAGGAGTATTTATATATATGTGTGTGTGTATATGTATGCATATATGTGTGTGTACATATATATGTATATCTGTGTTTGCACACACAAACACACACACACATATATATAAACATATATCTCTCTCTGTGTGTGTACATATATATAAACATATATCTGTGTGTGTGTGTGCGCGCGCGCGCACACACACAAACACCCACCCACCCATACACACACATATATAAACATATATCTCTGTGACGCGTGCACACACAAACACACACCCACACACACACATATAAACATATATCTCTGTGTGTGCACACCCACCCACCCACCCATATATCTGTGTGCGCGCGCGCGCGCGCGCACACACAAACACCCACCCACCCACACACACATATATAAACATATATCTCTGTCTCCAAAATCGGTTAAATAGCTCCTATAATTAGGACCGGAGGGAGTATCATTTAAACTAATTAAATATTCTTGAATGATATTCCACGTGTTCCTCACTAATTATTAATTATGAGACGTGATAAATCATTTCCTTCGCCCCCAACACCACGAGTTCCTCGCTTTCTGCGTTTTTTCACAGAATAAAAATGGAAGCTCTTGCGTCGTCATATCATTCATTTCATCACAGCGACTATTCATATATATAACGCAAGGCAATTCTTTATTGTCAACATCCCTCACTAGCAAGTTCAAATCCAATTATAGCAACAAAAAAAAAGTTCAAATCCAATTCTATACTACAATATCTCTGCCTCGCCATGGAATCTTCGACTAAGGTTCACTTTATTTTGATACCTTTAATGGCGGCTGGTCATCTTCTTCCCATGGTGGACTTGGCCAAACTCTTGGGTCGGCGAAACAACGTGAAGGTGACGATAATGACCACACCTGTAAATGCTGTTCGAGTTCGAGCAAATATTGATAGAGAGGTACAGTGTGGATCATCAATCACTGTTCAACCTTATCGATTCCCAAGTGTTGAGGCTGGTTTACCAGAAGGGTGTGAGAGCTCAGAAGCTGTACCTTCCCCGGATCTTATGTACAACTTTGCAAAAGCTACAACTATGTTGCAGAAACCAGTTGAAGAAGTCCTTGAAAAGACTTTTACTCCCACTATTCACACCTGCTTCATAGTTGACAAAAACCTTCCACATCTCTCTGATGTTGCCAAGAAGTTCAAGGTTCCAATAATTATTTCCGATGCTTTGAACTGTTTCTCTATATTATGTAATCACAATCTGTTTCATTCTAAAGTTTTTGAGAGCGTGTCGGAATCAGAATCAGTGGTCGTGCCTGGATTGCCCCACAGAATCGTGTTAAAAAAATCTCAGCTTCAGGAGTATTTTTCAATGGACATGGGAGAGTTCAGTGCTTTACGTGAGAAAGCATGGCAAAATGAAGGAGAAGCATATGGGATAATAGTGAATAGCGTTGATGAGTTGGAAGAAGAATACGTGAAGGAGTATAGAAGAGCCACTGGTCGTAAAGTTTATTGTGTTGGTCCAGTCTCACTCTCCAACAAGGACGACAAGGATAAGGCTCAGAGAGGCAAACTAGACTCAAAGGCGCAAGAAGAAGGCGAATATTATTTGAAGTGGCTTGATTCATGGCCTGCAAGATCTGTCATCTATGTCTGCCTTGGGAGCATGAACCGTGTACCACCAGAGCAACTCATGGAACTAGGTTTGGGAGTGGAAACTACAAAGAGACCATTCATTTGGGTGCTGAGAGATTCAGACGAAAGAGAGGAAATGGAAAAGATATTGAAGGAAGATGGATTGGAGGAGAGGGTGAAAGCAAGAGGACTCATAATAAGAGGTTGGGTGCCTCAACTTCTGATACTGTCACACACAGCGATTGGAGCATTCTTAACACACTGTGGATGGAACTCAATACTTGAAGCTATGTGTAATAGAGTGCCACTAATAACCTTACCTCTAAATTGTGAGCAATTTTATAATGAGAAGGTGGTTGTTCAATTGTTGGAGGTGGGTGTGAGGCTGGGGGTTGAGACAGCTACGCATTTTGAGGTAGAAGACAAGTCTGGGATTCAAGTGAGGAGGGAAAAAGTGAAGGAGGCAATAGAGAAAGTGATGGGTGAAGAAGATGAAGAAAGTGAAAGAATAAGAGAAAGAACAAGGTATTATGGGGAGAAAGTAAACAAGGCACTGGAGAAAGGTGGATCTTCTTACCTTAACTTATCACAGTTGATTGAAGACATAACACAACATTTCATGCGAAGGGTTGAAGATCATGATAGCAAAGCCTGAGCCATAATCAGTCCCCTTTTGTCTTTTAATTTAAAATCGAATGTTGGGTCAGTTATTAATATTTATTAAGTTGTTTCTAAATAGTAGAGTGTCATGTTGAGTCAGTTAGAGTTCACTTCAATTTTGTGTCAGTTTCCCGATATCTGTAGGGACCATCAGTTATTGCCATTGTATTTTGGTTTTCTGCTTGTGTGCGCTAGCTTCCTTCAAGCTTAACAAGTTAGTGAATAAACGTAATTTTCAGTAATTAGATATTCTCTTTGGCTTCTTGTTTCCCTTGTTAATGAAAATCTCACTATGAAAGTGTTTAGGAGAGTGTTATCCTTACACTACAAAAAAACTAATGTTTTGTAGCGATTAAAATTACGTATTTGTAGCGGTTTTAACCGTTACAAATGACATTAGTAGCGGTTTAAAGAACCGCTACAAAATACACCGTTGCAAGATGTTTTGTAGCGGTTTTTTAAAACCGCTACTCATGTAATAAAACTGCTACTGTATTAGTAGCGGTTTTGAGTTACTGTTACAAAATGCCCTCAAAATGATGAATTTCAAAAAAATTGGCGCCCTACAAATATTTAATCTGAATTTAAATTAAAATTTGTAGCGGTTTTACAACCGCTATAAATTATTGCAAAATTGAAAAAAAGAAAATCATAATTTGTATCTATTATTATAATATTATGTTGAATATTTTTATTATTTAAGTGACAAATTAAATGATAATAGTTAATATTTAAAAAACTGATTAACTTAAGTTAGATAAGTATAAATATTATATAGGTATAATATTGAGAATGTGTAGATAATAAGGATTTATCATGTTGTCCACTTCTGAGAAAAAAATTATGTTGTATATTAGATGATATTTGATTATGTAAAGAATGTTGTTGATGATAGAAGGAATATTGAGGAAATATACTTAAAGTTCTGGATAAGGAAAAAAAATAGTATCAATATTATAAGAAGGAAAAAAATAAAACATTGAAATCAAAGATTTTGGAAGGGGTGGGAAGAAATGAGAGAAAATGAGAGAGAAGGGGGTGGGAGGAAATGAATAAGTGTGTGAAATGAGGTGTAGTGAGGATATTTATAAGGATATGCGTAACATTTGTAGCGGTTGATGTGACAAATTTAGTGGCGGTTTAATGTTTTGTAGTGGTTAAAAACCGCTACAAAAATTCATTAGTATTTAAAAAAAAATAAATAATTTTCAAATTTTGTAGCGGTTACACTAAAAACCACAACAAATTAATGAACGTTGGCGGGATTTGAAATATTCAAATTTTAATGTTACACACTTTGTAGCAGTTTATGTGACAGTTTTTGTAGTAGTTTCCGTTTGTAGCGGTTTTTTTTCGTTTTGTAAGGGTTACAAAACTGTTACAAAAATTCATTAGTATTTTTTTTAATTTTTTTTTTTCAAAATATCACATATTGTAGCGGTTATACTAATAACCGCTACAAATATGAACATATTTTTTTTAAAAAAATAAACTTGGCAGGATTCAAAATATTTAAATTTCAATATTACACACTTTGTAGCGTGTTTTTTTTTTTTTTGCGTTTTGTAGCGTTTACAAAATCTCTACAAAAATTCATTGGTATTTTTAATTTTTTTTTTTCAAAATATCACATTTTGTAGCGGTTATACTAAAAACCGCTACAAATATGAACGTATTTTTTTTGTATAACTTCTATTTACGATGTGTTTAAGGACTTCACATTTGTAGTAGTTTAACTAAAAAAACGCTACAAACTGTTCACCGCTACTACAACCGCTACAAATGAAGAAATTCTACCTCGTGCGTCGTGAAAATTTGTAGCGATTTTCTATAACCGCTACCAGTGGCGGAGCCAGGAACCAGAGTTTATGGGTGTACAATTAGTGAAGGGGTTTAGGGTTTAGGGTTCGGGGGCAGCGCCCCCGAAATTTTTTTTTTAAAGGAAAGTTTTAAATGCTTTAAGATTGTATCGTTAGCATAGTGGCTTGATTCTTTCCTCCTCTAATTTCTCTCGTTTGCCTCTAGCCCCATCTAGAGTTTAGAATAACATGTTGAAATTACATTTCAATGAATTCTACCAACAAAAGCAACCAATAGCAATGAATTCTACCAACAAAAGCAACCAATAGAATAACATGTTGAAATTACATTCCAGGATCACTAGGGCTGAATCCTGATGCCACAAACTTCCTCAACCTTCAAATGAAGCAAGTTGGTTGCACCTAATTAATACTACTTTTACTCGTCTGATGAAATAATACAACAACAAGGAAAGCTAGTATTTGATAATTGGGTTCACAAAAGTTTGATTTACTTCGATCCTAATTCAAAACTCAATCAAACTGTACTTCAAGAATCAATTTTGCACAACAAAACTAACATTTGATTTAAATTTGACCCTATTAAATTTTTCCAGTCCACGGTTTATTATTTTAGGTAATCAATTTTACACAACAAAACTAACATTTAATTAAGACTTTGCATGACCTGATCTCTTCTCTCACACAAAAAGTAGCTCCTCACAAGTTTCCTCATCCAATCATTCATTAACCAGTAAAAGGAAACCAGAAGCATTAATCACCAATCAATCTGAAAATATAACCAGAATCAGGCAACAACAAGAGACAGAAATCAACAAGTTCGTTCGATAAGATAGGATACAAATTCTTCTTACCAGCCAATCAATCTCAGAAGTTATAGCTCACAACCAACATAGATTAATTATTCTAGCTGGACAAAGAATAGAAACTGATGAATTAAGACAAAAGATATGAGCTAAAACCTGCGAAATTGATTGAGGACTTGAGGTTGAGAAAACCAAATTGCCGAAGAAAAGGGGGGCGGACGAGCGGAGCTTGAGGTTGAGCAGAATCAGGCCGAACTTGAAAAGGAAACCAGAATCAGGCGACGGGCGATCTGCGACTTGGCTTCGATTTGGGGGGGGCGAAGTCTGCCATTTGATCTCTTCCAAACGAAAATGGTCGGGGATCAGGGGCCGGTCCAACTCCGCTTCGATTGGGGGGGGGCGAAGTCGGCGGATTGATTTGGGGAAGAAAAGGGGGGCGGACGAGCTCGGCGGATTGATTTTGGGGGAAGTCGGGCGAACTCGGCGGATTGATTTGGGGAAGAAAAGGGGGGCGGACGAGCTCGGCGGATTGATTTGGGGGGGGGGGGAAATCGGGTGAACTCGGATTTGGTGAAGAAATGGGGGCCGGCACTAGTGCAAAAAAGGGCTTTAAGACTGCCTCATTTGGAGCGGATAATCGACGCACCGGTCTTAAAGGTGTGACCGGTGGCAGTTTTGTAAATAAAAAGAACGTCTTAAACAATGAAGGGCTATAAGACTGCCTCATTTAGAGCGGATAAACGAAGCACCGGTCTTAATGGTGTGACCGGCGGCAGGTTTGTAAATAAAAAGAACTTCTTACACAATGAAGGACGCCTCATTAAGACCGGACTAATTATCGACCGGTCCTAAATATGTGACCAGTGGCATATTTGTAAATATAAAGAACTTCTTATTCGATCAATTTTTCATAGATCTTATCCGCACTGTTAAAATAACAACCGGCCTTAAAAATGTTAATAAAAAAATTGAAATATCAAATACTTTTATGTAGAAATCTCATCAAGGCGACTTATATTTTCTACACTCCAAAATAATACGGAAAAATATAAATATAAAGGTATTAAAGTTTTAAGACCGAACATATATAAAAGCCGGTCTTAAAACTTTGATTTTTAAGACCGAACTTAAAATTTGTCTCGGTACTAAAGTTTAAATAAAAAGTAATAAATGTTAAGACCATAGTTACAGAATGACCGGTCTTAAAAGTTAGACTTTTAAGAACGGACCAAAAATTTGGCCAGTACTAAAGTTTGAATAAAAATTAATTAATTTTAAGACCGACATATATAGAGATCGGTCTTAAAGGTTATCTTTTAAGACCGTATATGTGTATTTGTCCTGGTCTTAAAATGAAGCGCCAAACGTTAACTTCACGCGGAAGCTTTTGTCACTCTCACATTGTCACTCTCATACTCTCACCGAAGAACCCCCGTTCACGTTGCGAAACCCTTCCCTGTTCCATTACCTCTTCCTCGCCCGCGCACCGTTAGCCTCTCGTTACTCCCTCATTTTCTCGTGCATTCCTCTCTACTGTCTTGAAAATGAACGGTGAAAACGATTCCACTCGTGTTCTTGAAACTGGCTAACACTTATATTTTTGCCGAGGAGAAGCCTGACCATCAACCCTGGGACAAGTACAAATTTATTGATGAACAAACTTGGCAACAATTTGTTCAGTCCTCGAAGCTCGTGAGTTATATTTAGTTTTGTTTGCACTTTTGTTTGCTTATTAACTCGTGAGGATATGTGAATGTTATTGTGTACATCTAATCTCGTTAGTTAAATGGTTTGGTGTGTGAATAGAAGTATACATTTGCTGCCTTTGTCCCGCATGAGAGGAGCATGTCCTAGTTCCATGCAAGTTTGATATGTAAACGTGTAATGGCCATGGTTAGACGTTGCTTTGTTAGTTAGTTAGTTATTCTAATATGTGTAGGAACCATTTATGATGAATGAATGAATTTACTGAGTTGGCAGCATTTCGCAACTCCCTTTCCTTTGGTTTTCCCAATTTCTTCTACAATGCTACATCTTCCTTAAGTAAAATGTTGAAACTTGATGAAGTGAATTTGACTAATGTTTGACGCTCATATCAAGCGTAAGTTCTCTAATTTCGTTAGTGACATGGCTGGAATTCATAATTGATATATAGTTGTTTTCAATCCCGATTCACGTAAAATAAGGGAAAAATATCAGAGATTGGGAGAAAGAATGATTGCCCACACAGGCTTCTCGCGGCGGATATGAAAAGGCCGAAAAGATTTGATGGCAGCCAAACGGAAGAGATTAGAAGATGAAGCTGAATCCAATCCTTCTACGGTAGTTGACCACCGCCATCTCCAATACGTCGCGAGGAGCTCGGTTGTATATTCGGCAAAGCCAAGCGGCGCCTACACGAGTGAAAAAACTCGTGTAGTTGCTGAACGAATTGTAAGTATCGATATTGTTATTTTTTACTTACTAAACATGTTTCATCACTAAGCTTCTCATTATCTGTATCTTACAGGAAGATCTTATAAAGAAAGAGGCAGAGGGATTTTTTGCGCCGGACGGAGGAATGATGTTCGACCGCCGCGACCGGAAACCAGATCACGCGGGCGTGTAAGGGGATTGGAGGACGGGTAGGCCTAAAGCAATACTTTGGTAAATCCAAACGCCACGCACAAAGTATGGTTACCCGGAGGAGATGGATCGACGCCGCCAAATTAAGTGAGGAATCACGCGAAAGATGCTACATTGAGGATGTTTCAATCTCGAGATGAGCAAGATGAAGGAGGAGATGGAGAAAATGAAGTTCCTCCCGAGCTCTCGGCCGAGACCAGTGTGGATCCCTTGACACCTTCACCAACCTATGCAGCAGCAGAGCACTAGAGGAGCCGCATTGTTGGACAACGCCGAGTCGAGCAACCTTGTCATCTGTATGTGGAGGATCGTGATGGTCATAGACAATTGGTTGCTAAAGGGACTGCCCACAACTTGGGATCAATCGTACACCACGAACAAATGGTCGATGATGAAGTCGAGTGTCGCTTGAAGAGGTGATCTTTGATGCACTGTCCCTCTCCCAACCGATGAGTCAAGGTTGTGAGTGATGTCAAGGGAACCTTCATCTCTTGGCCGTGAAGCTTGTAGATGTCTCTACTCCTCCTCAAGCTCCACCCCCTCCTCAAGCTCCACCCTCCTCAAGCTCCACCCCTCCTCAAGTTCCATCCCCTACCGCTAACTTGACGGCCAAGGAAAAATAAAAGATTTGGTAGCCAAAAATGGTTTAAAGATAAATCGTGGCCCTGTCAATGAAGTAGTAGGCCTCCCTCATCCTCAACCGCTTTTAGTTGATAATGAAGATGTAGAGTCCATGCCGCTTCCTGGAGCTGAGGTTACTAGTGCATGTGTTCAACTATTTATGAAGTAAGTATCTTCTTCCTTGATTACATAATTGAAATGCACCGTTTAGACACACATATATACATATATACTAATTCCCTCATCGATGTCATTCTTGTAGGTGCATGCACGAGAAACCGGTTCAAGAGGCGTAATTTCGGATTTTGGATTCTTGTGCCCGGCCAGTATGCAAGCACAACACTACCTCTGGAATTGAGACAGAGTACATATCAAATAGGTTGTGTAAAGTGCAAAGAAAGGTGTACTTGTTTCCACACCGGCTCGGGTATACATATATACTTGTCTCGCAATTCACTTAATATAATTATGCTACATATATATATATCACCGAGTACTTTATCATTGTGAATTTTCAGCAACCACGGCGCTTGGTCATCATGAACATGGAGTTGCATTATGTTATCTTCTTATGCTCCACTCACGCGATCCATCGACTACGTTGTACCGATGATCAACAAGTAAGAATGTCATTTTGATCGCCTTGTCTCGAAATCTGTTCAGAATTTTCGTGAACATTACCGATAAATTTCTGATTTTGATGATAGTGCCATGAAGACCTTCCGTGTTGATGTAAAAAAGCGTGGTGCTCACTCACGATCCTAAATGGCACAAAATTAAGGTTAGTACATAATTGGACATGACATAATTGCCTTCAAGTTGGTCAAGAAGCTATATATGCTCTTATATATATTTATTGTTATTTTTAGACCCGTCGGCAACCGCAACGATCGAACTTATGTGGCCCGTACGTCATGAAACACTTATATGATATTGTGACGAAGGGAAACACTAAAGTCACTTTAAGGGTAAGATGTTATGGCTGAATTCACCATCGATGGCTTAATGTTACATATGAAATATGCACATAATATGTTAATTTCGTTTTCGTCTTTGATGTTACGTAGGTTTGCCTGTGAAGAGCCATTTGATGATGATGAAATCGAGCACATACGCGAGGTTTTTTGTGAATATCTCGTATAAACTAGTCTTAGAAAATCCAAGTCAAGACAATAATTAATGTCCTAAATTAATTCATTTGTAAATAATATATGATGCCGTAGCAACAATAGCCTTCGTACATATGTTTATTTTTTCGACTAGCTAATTAATTCATTTGTAAATATAGCAATGTAATTCAATAATAAATTTGTTTATTTTTTCGAACAATTTGTGTGTGTCCATTTTGGGTTTCTGAATGAATGGGATGGTGGATAAAGCTATTTAGTGCTTGAAATTTGAGGTACAAAGCGGATGTTGAAAATGAGCCGATGAGGCTCTGAAAAGTATTCGCGACTTTTAGGACCGTATATTAGTTAAAAGTACGGTCCTAAAGGTCTTCGTCCATTTTAAGACCGTATATTTAACAAATATCCGGTCCTAAAAGTCTTCGTCTAATTCTAAAAAATTTGGGTAGAGACTTTTAGGACCGTATATTTGTTAAAAGTACGGTCCTAAAGGTCTATGTCCATTTTAAGACCGTATATTTAACAAATATCCGGTCCTAAAAGTCTTCGTCTAATTCTAAAAATTTGGGTAGAGACTTTTAGGACCGTATATTTGTTAAAAGTACGGTCCTAAAAGTATAGAAAATATACGGCTAAATTATTAGGACCGTTTATTTGTTAGTAGCCAGGTCTTAAAAGTCTTCATTTTATTTAATAGATTGCCGAAACCTTTAGGACCGTATATTTGTTAATTGTCCGCTCCTAACTTTAAATTTTAAAATAAGGCTTAATTTTTAGGACCGAGGAATTTTATACGTCCGGTCCTAATATTCTTCATTTAAATAGAGTTGGTGACTCGATTTTAGACATATCGTTAGGGTTCAAGGCAACCATGTTTCGGCGTTCTTCTCAAGTTTTGTGCTTCGTTGTTCTCGTTTCAACTTTTCTGGATGTGAAGAACGTCATCGGTGTCCCTTTTCTTTTAGTTGGAAAAAGAAAGAAGATAACGAAAATGACACTGAAAATTTTCATCACATCTGGAAAAGTTGAGGGGAAGACAACGATGGTCCAAACTTGAGAATAGTCGTCACTCTGTTTGTTTTTATTCGAAAAAAGGTAAATAATGTTTTTTTGTTTTGTTTTGTATGGTCGCAACGTCGGAGAAAAAGAACATAAAGTTAAAGACAAACAAGGAAGGCGATTGGGAAATAAAAATTTTATTTAATAATTTTTTTTTCTCGCCGCCTCATAAGGCAGCAGAGACAAAAAAACTTAAAATTCTAATCCTCCCCATCGTTGTCGGAGGGAGGGAATGGCCTGAGACGTCGTCATCGAGGTATGGTACTCAACGTCATTGGCGTCGAGTACCGCTTTCGCCTTGTTGTTGACGGCGTGATAGACTGAAACAGCTTGCCCAAGCTTCGGTCTATATGATCGACGCGGCTATCAGTGCTCCAAAGATCCGCCGAAGTTCGGTTTCGGAGGCAACGGAGGAGGATATGGAGGTGCCTCGTGATTTCGCCTGTAAGGAGGACCTCGTCGTGGTGGAGAAGCCATTACGGTGGAGGTTCTAGGAGGAGATGGAGATGAATGTTAAGAAAGTAACAACGGGTTTAAATAGAGAACCCATCCTGAAGAATGTGAAACGCCGAAACATTAACGAGGAGACGCATATTTGCTCAGAATACGAGGAGACGCCTAGTTGGGAAGTTTATGTGGAAGCCGAAGAGACTCGAATTCATTTCAACAATGGGGAAGGGACTCTTGAAAAGAATGAACTTTCATTTCAACAATGAGTTTTAGGACCGGATATTTGATAAAAGGACGGTCTTAAAAGTAATTGAATTAAAAATTAGTTTTAGGACCGGATACCAAGTAATATATCGGTCTTAAATGAGTTTTAGGACCGGATATTTGATAAAAGGACGGTCTTAAAAGTAATTGAATTAAAATTAGGACCGGATATAAGATAAAAGTCCGGTCTTAAAAGTTTGTATAAAAGTAATTTGACGAATTCATCATCGACGTTTATCTCTCCCGCCATCCGTCTTTATATACTCCACACACTACCTCCTCTTTGTCCTTGTTAACTCCTCACTTCCTAGCTCTCGCCCCAACTTCTCAAAATCCTCAAACCATGGTTAGATACAAGCAAACCGCTCGTAGGGGTGCATACACGCCTCACTCTCGTGCCATGGCTAGATCATTATATGGTGCGCTCCTCCAAATGACACAAGGCCGTATTGTTTCCGAAGACTCTCGGGTCGTTGGACCCATTGTTATTTCTTCGGATGATGAAGAGATTGCTCATGCCGCACCCCCTCGATCCTTCCGCCGATCCTTTTCTTGCCGAGTTCAACCGTCATCTTGAAGCCGGCCATGCAGATGTTCGTAATCCCCTCTCCAACCTCGTTGGCCCCAGCGCGCCTACCTCCGACCCCTCTCCGCTCTCCCGTAATGATCCATTCATATTGCGGGTGGAGAGAATAAGACAACAACTTGCCGATCTCCCGTGGGAAATTAATGCTCTTCACGCCGAAATCGCCGAGGTTGTTCAATGATTCTTGTGGATGATAATATTCAGCTTGTTTTTCATTTGTGTTTTTGTTGTTGTGTATATATTCAAGTAATGTAAGAAACATTAAGAACACCGTATGAATTTTTGGCTCTTCTCCAAGAATTCATTAAAGAAACTTATTCTCCAATTTTGCTTTATTTTTTGTCCAAAAAATATCATTTATTTTATTGATTTAATATACCAATCACGAAGGTCATTAAGACCTGACATTTTATTTTATAAGTAACGGATCTAAAGATAATTTGAATTTTAGGACCGGATGTTTTATAAACATCCGGTCTTAAAAATTAAAAATCTAATAAAATTTTAGACCGGATAATTTTAATACTCCGGTCTTAAAATGTTAGTTGTATCTTTAGGACCGGACATTTAATTAATAACCGGTATTAATAAAATCCAAAAAGCTAAATAAGGTATCTTTGTCGCGGAAAAATTAAATTTCCCTCTCGAACTCTTGTCGCGCCGAAAGTGAATACTCAGTTCCGACTCGAAATTTCCTCTCGGCTTCGTCGCCGCTTCGCGTACCTTCTCGACAATCACTCGGTTCCTTAGCTAAACGTCTATAGACGAAGCCGTAAGAGATGTTTCGGTTAAAACTTTATTACTTTCCACTTATCGTTATTGGTTTTTCATGGGTTTAACGAAATCGGTGTAATGTTGTTATGGGTATTCTCTCGTTGTTAACGAATATTGTTTTTTGAAGATTATATTTGCACTTTAGACCTACCCAACCGACCAACAAGTGTTTTTAGGTTACTCTTGCCGTCTTGTCTCGCAACATCAACGTCGTGAGCGGAGAAGTAAGACGACTCAACAAACGCATATGCTATTAAAGTTAGTCCACAAGACCTTCATCCCCGCATTTAATTTCCTCGTCTTGCATTTATTTTGGTTATTCGATTCACCGTGATGCATTTATGACCAAATGTAATTCTTAATTCGCCTAAATAATATATAGGAATTCTACTATGGATCACGGTTGGATAGATGCTTTACGAACGAGTATTGAATATCGAATGGGGTTAGGGAATTTATAGAATTTGCTAAAAAAATGCCCATGATGATGGGGGAAGTATTATTGCCCTTGTGTGAAATGTTTGAATGAGTGTCGACTATGTCCCGAAGTTATACGCACACATTTAATTTGTCACGGATTTTGTAAGACTTATACGGTATGGGTATGGCATGGTGAACAAGTGCCATCAAGTGGGAAACAACATGGGGAAGTGGCCTTTGATGATAATGACACGGATATGGATGATCGCATAGAGGACATTATCCGTGATGTAGGAGAAGAGGCTTTTGAGCGATCACATGCATATGGTAATATGTGCAGTGATGCGTAGACACCGCTATACCGTGGTGTAAAAATACCAATTGTTGAACGCCGTATTGAAATTGGTAAGCTTGAAGGCACGTCATGGATGGAGCGACAAGAGTTTTTCGAATTGCTTGAGGCTTTGAAGGACATGCTTCCGGATGATAACGTGTTGCCGCATCGCTACTATGATGCTAAGAAGATACTTTGTCCACCGGGATGGAGTACAAAAAGATCCATGCATGCCCGAATGATTGTGTATTATATAGAAAAGAGTTTGAAGAGAAGCGAGTTGTCCGATGTGTGAAACCCCACGGTACAAGTCGATAAGGGGCCCGCAAAAGTGTTGTGGTATCTTCCAATCATACCAAGGTTCAAGCGGTTGTTTGCGAATGAAAATGATGCAAAAATCGAGGTGGCATGCAGATGAGAGGATTTCGGATGGACAGCTTCGACATCCGGCCGATTCTTCTCAATGGAAGAAGATCGATCAATTATTTCCGAACTTCGGCGAAGAACCTAGGAACCTCGGGCTTGCCCTTAGCACGGATGGAATGAATCCCTATGGAAGCCTTAGCAGATACATAGCTCATGGCCCGTAGTCCTGATTGTTTACAACTTATCTCCTATGTTATGCATGAAACGAAAGTACATCATGCTGTCTATGTTGATTTCAGGACCAAAACAACCCGGAAATGACATAGATGTTTACCTAGAGCCCTTGATCGAAGACTTGAAGGAGTTGTGGGAAGAAGGTGTCGATGTTTTTGACTCTTTCAAGAAGGAGGTCTTTAGAATGAGAGCCATGATATTTTGTACTATAAACGACTTCCCAGCATATGGGAACTTGTCCGGGTATAGTGTAAAAGGCCATAAAGCATGTCCGGTTTGTGAAGAAGGCACATGCTACCATCAACTTCAACATGGAAGAAAGACGGTGTATCTTGGACATAGGAGATTTCTTAGACGGGGCCACCCATATCGTCGATTAAAGAAGGCCTTTTTTGGTGGCCAAGAGTATGAAGAAGCTCCGGTAGCATTGACTGGGGAGCAAGTGTATGAAAAGGTTAAAAATATCAGTGTCATCTTCGGTAAGCATGGAAAGAGTAGAAAAGAAACAAATATATGGAAGAAGAGATCTGTATTCTTTGATCTTCCCTATTGGCGCAATCTTGATGTGAGACACTGTATTGATGTCATGCATGTGGAGAAGAACGTATGTGATAGTATTGTGGGCACGCTTCTCAACATACAAGGTAGTTCGAAGGATGGTGTGAAGGCAAGATTGGATTTGCAAGCAATGGGAATACGCGAAGACTTGCATCCAAGGCCATATGGGAAGAGAACTTATTGTCCCCGGCTTCTCATACTTTGTCTAAGGATGAGAAACGAAGCTTTGTGAGTGTTTACATGGCACAAAAGTTCCCTGGGTATTCTTCAAATTTTAAGAGGCTTGTCTCGATGAAGGACTTGAGATTAGTAGGCCAAAAGTCTCATGACTGTCATGTCTTGATGCAACAGACTACTCCCGGTAGCTATTCGAGGGATCGCCGAATATGATCTTCGGGTCGTTTTGACTAGACTTTGTTTCTTCTTCAATGCGGTTTGTAGTAAAGTTTTCAAGATTGAAAAGTTGGATGAATTGGAGAATGAAGGATATCTTATCTTGTGCCACCTTGAAAAGCTTTTTGTTCCTTCATTTTTTGACATCATGGTTCATCTCATTGTTCATCTAGTGAGGAAGATAAAGTTGTGCGGCCCTATCCATTTACGGTGGATGTACCCTATTGAAAGATCTATGAAATTCCTAAAAGGGTATGTGAAGAACGCGTAGGCCGAAGCATCAATTGTTCGAAATATGTTTCGAAGAGGCCATGGAATTTTGTCAAAATTATTTGTCCAAAGTAAGACATATTGGGCTTCCAAAACGTCGGCATCTTTGAAGGGGGTAGACGTGGGGCTTCGGTAAAGAGTGTGGATCGTGATGAATTGTCACAAGTCCACTTATACATCTTGAATAATGTTGATGAAGTTCAAGCCGCATATCTCGCACATAAAGAGGCTGTAAGGAAAGAGAACCATCGAATGACCGAACAAAGGTTGATTAGGGAGCATAACGTAACTTTTGCAATTGGTTCAAACAAAGGTCGAGGGATCGAATGTGTTTCGAGACAATGAAATGGTTAGCACGTGGTCCCGAGTTTGATGTCATAAGTTGGAATTCGTATGTGATCAATGGTTATACATTTTACACGAAGTCCCTAGATGATAGGAGCACGGTCCGAACGGTGGTGTTATGTTAGAGGTGAATCTATGCACTTCTCCGAGTTCGAAAGACAAGAGGCCTAAATTGGCGGTCATGCCATATTATGGGGTTATTGAAGAGATTTGGGAGGTGGACTATGTCAAAGTTAGATTTCCCATCTTCAAATGCAAGTGGGTTAATGTCAATAATGGTGTTCTGATCGATCGACTAGGATTCACTTTAGTCGATGTCAATAGTAGAAGTTTTGGAGATGAACCTTTTATTATGGCAGATCATGCAAAACAAGTGTTCTATATCACCGATCAAGAAAATAAAATGTGGTGCGTAGCTCTCCAAGGAAAGAGGGTCATTGATATTGATGAGGAAAGTCATTCAAATTATGGTGATCTTCCCGAGAGTACTCCTTTACAAGGGGTCTAGGACATGAACGAAGAAGATGAAGCGGATAATGAACCCGACATAAGAAATGATCATCAAGAAGGGATATGGGAGGATATCACTTTATAAAAGTGTCAATTCATAAGGTAATTAATATTCATATGCAGTATTCTTAGAAAACTTTAAGGTTTTAACAATTATTATATGTTGTCTATGTTCTTAATTAAACAATGTCATCATTGAATATGAATTTGTTCTTGTTTTGTTTTTGGCGAGGATCCGTTTCAAAGGGGCATGTTATAAAAGAGGATGCATGTTACGTTGTTGGGTGGGAATCAAATGAAGGCATGGTGAATAATATATTGGACTACATTTGTATGTTGAATTACGTCTTGCATGTATTGTAACTCATTGCCTTTGTAATTAGTTATATGTTAGCTTATTTTATAAATTACTTTAGTTGTTTTAGACTTAATTAAGAGGCCATATAACTCATGGTGGATAATATTTGTATTCTTTTTCCCAATTCAATTTATTCATGTTCATAGCTTGTAGCTTAAAGTATATCGACTTTTATGTGCTGTTTTGTATGGTGGATTTGTGTATATATATTGATCGGGAAGAACAAAACAGGGAAAAATACGGGAAAATTTAGATTGCAAATAAAAATACGGTCTTAAATGTTCAAATATTAAGACCGGATGTATATATAACACCGCTCTTAAAGGTGTTAAGCCGGTCTTAAAAGTTGGTCTTTTAAGATAGGTCCATTGAAACAATCCGGTCTTGAAAGTCGGTCTTTTAAGACCTGGGTAATTATTCCTCCGGTCTTAGAGTCCGCTATCTTTAGGACCGGATTGATATTTGTCCGGTCTTAATATTTGGATCTTTTAAGAGCGGTCGACTTTTGTCCGGTCTTAAAGTTTGAGTTTTAGGACCGAACCAAAAATATTTCGATTTATTTAGTACGACTTTTAAGACCAGAAGGTTTAAAATGTCCGGTCTTAAAGAAAATCTTTAAGACCGTCTAAAAGTCCGGTCTTAAAGGTCGACTTTTAATACCGCCTGGAACAAGACTGCTCGCGGGTCCGGTCCTAATGTACCTTTTTTGTCCGGTCTTAAAAGCCTTTTTTCCACTAGTGCGGACGAGTGAGCAATGAGGAAAGCAATGGGGAAATCAGGCGAACTCGGATTTGGGGAAGAAATGGGGGGCGGACGAACTCACAATGAGGAAAGCAATTTGCCAAAAAAAAAGTGATAAAAAAAGTGATTCCAGTCTTGAACCAGGGACCTAATATAGTAAAGACTGAAGCTCTAACCAATTGACCTAATCAGATTTCTTGTATTAAAAATTCCTTCACAAAATATATATTTTTTATGGGTTCACTTGCCCCCCTAAAAACTAGTGTGGCTCCGCCACTGACCGCTACAAAAGTTCAAATTATTGGCATTCTGCAGTAGGTTTTTTATATAAACCGTTACAGATAAACCTCCACTAATGGCGCGCCAAACTGACACCATATTTGTGGCGGTTTGCATAAATAAACCGCTACAAAATAACCGCTACATATTTAACGCCAACTTAGCGCCATATTTTGTAGCGGTTAGTTTATGATAACCGCTACAAATGTCGTTCACGAACTAGCGTGCCACTTGGCGTGAGTCATACGGCTACAAATTTGTAATGGTTTCGGTATAAATCGCTACAAATTCACATATTTTTAGCGCCTTATTTTGACCGCTACAAATTAACGGCCACAAAGTGGCATTTTTTTTGTAGTGTTATTTGACTTTGTATTCATATTTTTCAGTTCAGTAACTTACTACATAAACTGAGACCAAAGCCATAAGGGGTTTACCTTAATTATTAGTATTAAAATCAGGCACGCTTTCCTCACTTTTTTGTCATCATTTCAATCTCTCTCTCTCTCTCTTTTTCCCCTAATATATCCGTATGAAGATGATGATCAATAAGAGAGAATGAGAGAAAGAGTGAGGAAAGAAATAAGAGAGATGTGTAATTAATTGATGGTAAAAATAGAAAAAGTACCTTAAATTCTTAGATAAATTCAAATTATTTTTTATAATTAAGACTGGACAGAGTATTTTAAATTATTATACATATTTAAATAAGGGTAAAGTTAAAAGCTTAATTTGTATTATTTGGTTTCAAAATTTGAAAATAACTTATACTATATATATGGAGATATATAAGTGCGTTGTATATCTATATTGCCTTGTACCACTAAATTGGAATAGTATGTTATATGTTGCTCTTTAGGAAGAGTAGATGCGAATATGATGTATGTTTGTTTTTTATTTTCTAAATTTCTGCCCTGATTTCAGAATTGGCGTAAAATTTTTAATAAGAAAATTAAATTGGTCTTTTATAGCAATATCATGTAATATAGGGGGCTAGTATTTTAGTATGATGGGCTGCAAATGTTATTATTACCATTATGTTTGGATGGAAAGAAAATTAGAAGAAGAGAAAAGTATGGGAGAAAATGGAGGGAAAAATGAATTTTCTCTTGTTTGGATTATTGGAGGGAAAATAGGGGGAAGAAAAAGGTGGGAAAAAAAAAAGAGTGTGGGTCCCCTGCGTTTCCCTTCCAAAATTTTCTCAAAAAGTATGGAGATATTTTTCTAGAGTTAGGAATTAGGGCCAACCTGATTCCTATAAGGCCTACCCTTGAAGGGTCATGATATGGTCTAAAAAGGCCGGCCCTTTTAGGCCTGGGATAAAAAAAAAAAGTCTTTTTTTCAAGGCCTAACCCGAGAGCATGCGGGTCAGGGCCGGCCTTACCAATTGAAAAACATTTTTATGAATTAAAATTATTTTTCTTGTATTTTTTCAATGAAATATAATTAGTAAAATATAACAATTAAAGTTCTAATTTATCAAATAAATGTTGTTAATATTAAACTGAGTTTGAAGACTGTTAAATCCGCGTTCCATGTTATGTTTGGAACCCGGATAAATTGAGAGTTATGTGTCACATTATATTGTTGCAAATTGTGGCAAGTGTGAATAAATAAATGAATGAATGAAGCCAGGATAGTTAAACCTGGCCTCAAACAAAGCGAAGCTGTAACATCCCGTTTTTCAAAAGCAGTATAAAATTTTTTTCATCAGAATAGAGCATCAGAGCGGAAGAGTAACTGATATATATATTCAAAATGCCCACTGGCTATTTACAGAAGCGGTTCAACAACCGAGAGTTTTCAAAAGTAACGGACAACAACGGAAAGTCTTCAGCCTGTTCCCTGAGCTTCTTGCTTCCCTCTCTCCTCGGTCCTCAGTCCTCCGGAGCCTGACGCTAAAGCTGAGATCCAATTTACTATATTGGATCTCAGGTAACGGTTAACCTCATATTCACATATACATTATATAGTCCACAATCATTCATATTAACAGTATAACAGATGTGTCACACGGAGTACATACAGATGTATCACACGGAGTGCATAAAGATGTATCACACGTAGTGCAAGTAGATGTATCACACGTAGTGCATGTAGATGTGTCACACGTAGTGCATGTATCCAAAAGCACATAACAATACTCACAACATATCATCAGACCCTCAACCACAAATACGCATACAGTAACATTAGAGTTAGTGTTACAGTACGCGAACGTACATACCTCCGTAAACCGAAGAATGGCCGGGTAAGTGTCTACCATGGGGCCTCACCGAGTTCACGGCGACTTAATGGCTTACCCACATAGACTAGCCTTTCCTTCGGCACCAAACTGTTCTAACATATTTGCATTCAATAAACATACCATAACAATACACATAGCACATATATGCATACCATAAACATAAGAGTTAATGTTACAGTACGCGGACGTACCTTCGTTGACGACGTTAGGTACTTCTGGCGGAAAACGTACTTTTTACGGAAAAACGTGAAACAGCGGCACGTCGGGCAGCGTAACGGCAGCAGATCAGAGTTTCTGATATCCTATAAGAGTAATATCACTTTCATTAGTGATATGGCATTATAACTGGCATTTTAGGTAAAAATTACCATTTTGCCCTTATACCCCTAATCAGCGGAATTTCGCAAGCACTTCGTTACTTTGGCTCCGACTTTCCAAAATTTTGCCAGAACTCCGACCCCACCATGATTTTTGAATTTAATACTTAAAATAAAACTAAAGATCTATCTAGCATTACTACTAAAACTACCAAAAGAATTAAAGACTAAAGACCGGAAAAATTACCCAGAGCTTCGCTACAAAATTCCCCGGACTCCTTCCCTCTCCAGAGCTCTTCTCTCTAACTTCTCTCTAAGATTGCTCTTTGCAATGGTGTGAATTTTCAAGAAGCAAATGAGGCTATTTATAGGGAAATTCCAGGGGCAAATTCGTACTTTTCCTCCTTTAATCTCCACCGTCGGATCGCACCTCTGTTAGGTGTCACGATCCTCATCAGGCCACTTGTCCAAACCATCCTCTCCCCCTTTAGTTGGTGGTTTGTCACATCAATTAATGTGATGTGATGCTTTTGCTTTATGAACTTGTACCGATAAAGTTCCCGATCGGTGTCCGAATCGCGTAATCTCGGAAAAATCTCAAAAATACGGAATCACAACTTTGAAGACATTTTCCTACTCATTAGAAATGTCTAAGTTAAACTAATTTTTGATTCCATCCAAGGCTCCAAAAGTCAGTCTGAAGTTTACGGGAAAGCGTGAGAGTTACAGAATTGAATTCCGGAATCATCAACCTCTGGACAAAAATTCACTGATTCCAAATATGTCCAGATAATTCTCAACTTTTTCCCAGATGTTGAGTTAGAATTTATTTTCTTCAGATCCTAAAATATGACTATCTGCATTTTTCCCTATTTCGTCTTATTAGGAAAATGCTCTACCGGCTTCGGAATCAACTTCCGGAAAAGTCTAACTGAAGATAAAAATCCACTGATCAATATTTTATCTTGACTTTGGAAAACATATTCCTGGTACTCTAGATAGGATCCGTTTCCTATTTATTATGTTACTATTCACTATATAATAAAATATTCATATGTCTTAATCAAAAATCTCAAAAAGAACCTTATCCCTTATCCTTTGAGATTTTTGGTCCTTTTATTATAAATTTTCGTTTTAATTAATTAATTAATAATATATAAAATTTAATAATTTTTTTATATAATTTTTTTACAAAATTTTCCTATTGGTCCATTCTTGTATTTAGGCTTAAAATTACTTAATCTCATCAATTTTTCTTGAAAATTTCCAATTAACTAACAAATAAATTTATGCTAATTCTTAGCCATTTACCAAAAATTTTGGAGCTTTACATAATTATCCTTGAATTTCCTTTAGAAAATAAGATAATATAACATACTCTTTGAGACCACATATTCATCTTTTAAAAAATAGTTATTTAATTTTATCAGGGTATTACAAAAGCCATTATTGTAAGCATTTGTAGTAATAATGTTCCATTAACAAGTTTTTCTGGAGTAATGAAGTGAATCATCATGCTGACCCTGATCAGGTGGAAATGTTTAAAACATTGGTTAATTACTGAGTTTGAACATGTGACGGATTGCCATTACTCTAGATTAGATTCTGGTCGAATGAGCCGGATTGTAATGTGACGGATTAGTTAAAATCTTCACAAATATGATACCTAGTTTTAATACCAGACGAATATTCAAGTAGACTCTGAGTAAATATTTTTGACTTTGGCCCAGTCATTGAATAGAACTCTGAATGTGTTTGAGTTCATATAAATTAACTTATTGAAATGAAGACAAAACTCGGACATGAGATCTGGGTTAAATAGTCAACGCACCCTAGCAGCCCAGAAATCTGGACTACCAGACTGGGGGCAACAAGTGTATAGTTGTAAAGCTATCAACGACTTAAGCAAATGGAGTCTGCTTCTCTTCATGACAACTCAAACTGGGGGAAACCTGTTGCTAAAACATACAACCCAGAAACCTGGATGTTTGATGCAAAAGAGATCTCAATTTGAATGAAAAAGAATAGATAGTTCCAATCAAAGTAACCCGGACCATGTGTCTTGGGGCAATTCGCAACTTCAACACCAATGAATCCGAAGATCATTAAAACTCGGACAAAAGATCAAACAACTCGGAAACGAGATCCGGGATAAACAATCAATGCACCCCAGCAGCCCAGAGACTTGGACTACCGGGCTGGGGGCAACTATTACGGACTCAAATATGAGCCTTATCCAAGGTGTGGCCCAACAAGGGACAATCTATGTGATACAGATATGACGGCACAATGTTTGGGTTTGGAGGCATAAGAGGCCCACAAGTCCAAACCCGAACCCTAAGGTAATCTCTATAAATAGGAAGTTAACCTAAAAGGTATACACATTCTATGCTCTCTCTAATTTACTATTCAGTCGTCACTGTGCACACACCACCCCCTTTGGCGAAAGCCTTCATATTCGTGTACAATGATATTCTCTTTTCATTGTTATCTCATCCATAGATACCTAAGAGAGAGCTATTCGATCCAATATCAACATACTAGTCCAATAGGCTAGACATATGTTTTTCTTATACAGACAGGGGCGGAATCAGGGGGCTAGGGGTGGCCCCGGCCCCCTAAAATTACAACACTTGACCCAAAATTTTTTAGAATTATGCTTTAGCCTCATAAAGATTTCAATTTTTTTTAATTTAGTCCCTATTAAAAAGTCTCATGGAAGGACTACAATGAAAATAGTGAAATATTTATGAGGTTAAATCATAATTTTCAAATATTTTGGGTCAAATTCTGTAATTTTCTCCCCCTAATTTCAAATATTTACTCCGTTGGGTTTTATTATGTAATTTTCGCCCCCCTAATTTTCATTCCTGGCTCCGCCCCTGTATACAGAACAGTATAAAATCGAAATCCATTGCATTCATAAGTCATACGTGTGTTCTCAGTTTTTGCGTTTTTCAGATAACAACATAAGCCAGCTCTCTTGCCTCATTTCATTGTAAAAATCCTCACCTGCAATCTTTGACGGCAGCTATGTCGACCACGATGCAGAAACTTCTTCAGCTTCAATTTGTCTTAATACCTTTTCTGACAAAATCTTCTCCTCATCAGATTCCCATAAAAATAATTGGGAAAATGTTGAAATCTAAAAATCGATGGCCATCCTGATAGGCCTTGCTTAACCTCAATAATTCAAACCGTAAAACGAGCTAAATAAGAAGCTTTAATTTGATACAATTTCTAAGAAGTTTACAACTTTTTAGCAGCGACATCTCATGAGCAGAGATCAGAACCTCAGGCATGGCACAACTAAAAATTGCTTTTTCAGTAAACTTGAAGAATTGCCGAGAGTTGAAAACAAACCTTGATAAAGGCAAAGTAGTTCTTGATCTCAGGTACATCACCCAGATAATGAGATTGTACAACAATTCATAACATGTGAAAAATTCTGCAGCTGATATGGACTAATCCTGTGACTAGTGTTAGAATATTAGTTTTACTTGATTAAATATTTTGATAGATATTCTTATTTTGGACAGATTAAGTTCACAAGAAGCATTGAAGATCACAAAAGTAATATTTGATCTCCCAAGCAGTTATTACTTACTATTAATTGTTGTGTTGGTTCAAACTTTTGGATATTTGGATGACTGAATATTTATGGGATTTGTATGCTTCCCCCCCACCCCCCCTTTTTCTATTTTAGTTGAAGAATCTGGCCAATTGGAGAGTCAGATGATGGGTAACGAGGTTTTCTATTTTATTAGATAAAGTTCTTCTCATAGAAGAGGAAAGACTCCTGGGAACAAAGGACGAAACTAAAGTAGTGGAAGGATTTGAGGGACTGGGCTGAGCTGAGGATCTGGTGGAGAGTGGAGACAAAGACAATTGAGTAAAATCACAAGGGTCCTGTAAATCCTGGAGAATATTTCCTTGAGAGTCATTAGGATGAATTTTTGATATAATGGTTTTAAAGTTCTACTAAGTTTAGCCATTTCTTTTTAATATGATAACTATATGGCTATTAATATTAAGGACAAGAAATGACCTTTATCATCCAATATACTGATATGCAATTTTTTTTTGGTACTGTACCTATGAGCCTTTCTTATGCAATGTACAGAGAATATTAGATATCTAAATCATGGAGGCAATATATATACAGCTGTCACTAAATCTATTAATGTTATATCAAATTTCACATAATTTTGTTGGCTTTATTGAGCAATATACAGAGTACATTATATATATTACTCTTTGGAGTGATGTTGTCTCTATAACGTACATACTTGCAGGACATATATATGATTAGCCTTTAAATAATTTAAATAGTCCTATATCCCTATACCATCTATGTATTTATATTTATCGTTTTTCTCCAAACTAATTTGCTTAACTTATAAATTGGATATATATAATCTAATAATGCCCAACAT
The DNA here is from genome assembly GCA_025563575.1 of Acacia pycnantha. Classification (NCBI taxonomy): domain Eukaryota; kingdom Viridiplantae; phylum Streptophyta; class Magnoliopsida; order Fabales; family Fabaceae; genus Acacia; species Acacia pycnantha. Next base: position 2,538,987 of record JAMWYP010000015.1, read on the forward strand.
ATATATACTATTATTGAGTAACTTATTTAGTTTCCTCAATATCTTTGAAAAAAGTCAATTGATTCTTACATTAAAGATCAAAGGTAATAGTATGTTTCATGGTTAAGGTAACATTATATTACGGGGCTCCCTTTAGGGAAATCAAGATGAAAATAATCTGTTGTCATGGCTTTTTAAAAAAGCATACGAGTAAACAGGTCACAACTTTAAAGAAATGACTATTTATTCACAGATTGGAAGTATCCTTCAGTTGCAACGGTGCATCCCTTAAATAAACAAGTTGGCATCATTATCATGCTCTCTCGATTATTTTATAATTATATCTTGTTTTTGTTGGAATGAAACTGGCTTTGCCACAGTATTTGTTTGTCTTCGAGGTTCATAATTCTAGTGTTATGCATGTATGAAGTACAAGTTGCATGGGGCAATTGTCCTAATAGTCAAACGATTGAGTAAATAATCCGCATGCTATCTCCTTATTTTGGAGAATATTTAGTTAACGAATTCTAGTGAGATAAGTGTCATGAAAGTTTTGATCTAATAAAAAAAAAAAGAAATTAAATAATTAAAGGAGAGTATAATGAATATATTAAGACAATCACCAAGAAATGCAAGGGTATGTTTATGTCTCTATCATAGAAGAGTATAATGAATGTATATATATCTCTATCTGGGCACACCAGAATTGATTTTCCTCCTTAAATCCAAGCTAAAACTAATAAAGTGGGTATGTTTATGTCTTGGATCGATAAAGGTTACTGCTGGAGGATAATCTTAGACAAACTTATGCCATATTGTTTAAATCCAAGCTAAAACTAATGGAAGTTGCATATTGATAATTATGCCTAACATGCCCCTATATTCTTTCATATTCATAATATAACGGGATTTAAAAAAATAAAAGAAAAATCATATGCCATGTTTTTTTTATTTACCTTAATCTAATTAAAACCCATGAAGAAATTAAAATACATATTTCATGTATAGAAAAGCGTTTTTGATAAAATTGGAGTAGTAGTAAAGAGTGGGCGAGATGGCAATAAAGCTTTGATAATCGGCCATTTTTAGTATTTTGTGTGATTTTGCTACAGCCTTATTTATTTTTTGTAATACCCTAAAAATCCATATCATAATTTAGTAAAATATACCTATTGAAAATAGGTGAATATGAGGTCTCAAATATGGGAAGGGATTTATCATAATTTCTAAGGTAATTTCTAATGAAATTAGAGTGAATTAAGGTGCTAAAATGCCCTAAATGAGCTTAAAGCCATAAAATATTGTGATAAATTCTAAAGGGCAATAAAATAATTATTCAAAATAGGAAAATATGTTGTCTCTAATTTAGATAATTTTTGGGATTATTTCCCTTGGAAAATAATGAGACAAAAATCAAAAAGTATTGTGAGGCCATAATTGACTCCATGATTTTTAATATTTTATGTGAAGCATAAAATACCAATATCAGTAAAATAGTTGTGAGATAATGATTAATACTAAATAAGAAAATTGTCAACAATTAGTAGATGATTAATTAAATAATTATGGGCTAATTGTTAAGCTTGGATTAAGGGAAAATTCAAAGATAATTATGTAAAATCATTTAATTAGTGGTTTATGGCTAAAATTAGCATAAAATATATTTTCTAATTAATTGGAAAATATTAAGAAAAATATTTGAGATTAGGTACATGAAAATCCCTAATCCTAAAAAGTTGCTAATCTTATGATTAAGGGCACTAATTAAACTTGTTAATTAAATTAGATAGATTAAATAATTACTAAGGGTTAAGATGTAATCTTGAAAAGTGAAATCAAAGGTTTAGAATTATTCTAGTAATTTTTAAATCATAAATCCATGTAATTAAGAAAGGACCAATAAGAGAATTTTGTGGAAATTATATTAGATAATTAAATATAATGTAAATTAAATAAAAAACAGAAAAATAAAAAAAAAGGTCCAGGGGTGTTTGACTGAAAATTTTGAATAAGAATGGATAAGATTTGATCAAAAAAATATCATGATATTATTGTATTATTATATTCATATAAATTGTGATATTTTATGAAAAAACAAATAGGATAAATGACCACCGATAGAAATTAAATCCTATCTAGAAAACCATGAACTAGGTTTCTAAGGTCAGAGTATAATATAAACAAGTGAATTTTTATCTCGGAGTAGGCTGTCTCCGAAGTCATTTCCGTAACCGGCGGAATGCTTAGGGAATAAGACGAAAAGGAAGAAGGACAGATAGTAGAAAGGAGAAACTATGGAAAATAAATCATAACTCAATATCTGGGGATGAATTGATAAACATCTGGACATTTTATGAATAAGTGAATTTTTGTCCAGAAATTGACGTTACCCGAAGCGATTTCCGTAACCGAAGGCGATTATCCGAAAATCTTCAGCGAAATAGGAAATGCCCTGAATGGGATCAAAAATTTAGTTAACCCAAGTATTTTGAAAGAGGAAGAAGAGATCTTCAGGGCTATGTTGCCGGAGTTTTAAGATTTTACAAGATTACGCGATTAGGACACCGAACAGGGAACTTTATCGGTAGAAGCTCATAAAGAGCACATGGGTGACATCATTGGCATGAAATCATGGCCTTGAATGATGATGTAAGGAGGTGGGTTGGATGGCCAAGATTGTGCCATCTCAATGAAGTGCGATCTGACGGTCAAGAATCCGTCTGACAAAGCATGAATAGTAACCCGAAAACTTCTATAAATAGGCCTTGCCACTCATTTGAAAATTCACACCCAAGAGCTCTTGCTCATTTCGAAAATTTGAAGCAGCAAGGAGGAGGAAGGAGTCCGGGGAAATTTGTAGCGAAGCTCTGAATAAGTTCTTCGGTCCTTAGTCTTAAGCTTTGGTAGTTCTTTCGGTAGTTAGAGTAGAAATGCTAGTTTGATCTTTAATCTTCCAAGTATGATTAGATATCATGTTTTAGGGGTAATTAAGGTATTAATTTCAAAAATCATGTTGGAGGAAGAGTTATGGCAAAATTTTGGAAGATTAGAGTCAAAGTAACGAAGTTCTGGCGAAATTTCGCCGATTAGTCAAACTAGGGGCAAAATGATAATTTATATCTAAAAGGCCTGTTATAATGTTGGACATTGATTAGAGTGATATTATCCTTATAGGATATCTGTAATCACGTACCACTGTCATACCGCTGTCAAACGTACCGTTTTCCGTCATAAGTGCTGATTACTGTCAACGAAGGTACGTTCGCGTACTATAACACTAACGCTGATGTTTATTGTATGCATATATGTGATATGTGTATTGTAAGTGGTAGCTGATAGCTTTGCTGTATGTCTATGTACTATTGGTGTACGTTCGCGTACTGTAACACTAACTCTTATGGTTATTGTATGCGTATATGTGCTATGTATATGGTATGTTTATATGAGGTAGCTGATAGCTCTGTGATATGTTTATGTACTGTTGTTATGCTTGCTGGGTATTGGGATACGTTTGCTAGGTGTGAAACGATTGCTAGGTGTGAAACGACTGCTAGGTGTGACACGATAGCTAGGTGTGACACATTTGCCAGAGGGGTTATGTGCTGTTGGGATATGCTTGTTTGCTGTATGATTATCTGTAATGCACATGTTGTGTATGTAAACATTTTTATTTTGATGGATGGCAAGGTTCATTTACTTTTTTTGTTTTTTAGCAAAGGTAAATTGTACAAAACCTCTGAACTTTAGGTCAATTGTATATAAACTTTTGACCTTCTATTTTTTGATTATAAGCACCCTGCCTTTAACTGACCGTTATCTTTTTAACGGAAATTGTCATGTCAGATTAACAGGTGACACATGGCATCATACATGGTATCTTAAGCAAATTGCTAATTTTACAAAATCCCCTAAACTTTGCTGAGTTAATCCCCATTAACTTTAATTCACCCTAAACTTTGATACCCCTTTAAACTTTAATCAGTTACACATAACCCCGACATTTTGAAACTTAAATTTAACTCCCTTAAAGATTTGATTTATAATATTAAACCACGTGTCATTACTTGTATCATCCTAATAATTTTATTAAGATTTTTACTATCATTTGTCTATTAAAATAACTTTTTATGGAAAAACTAGAAGGATAATAAATAAAAAATATATAAAAATAAAACGTTGAACCTCTTATTCGAGAAAAACAATATAAATTTTTATTTTTATATATTTTTAAATATTATTTTTATGGTTTTTACCATTAAAAAAAGCTATTTTAATTAACAAATGATAGTAAAAATCTTAATAAAATTATTAAAATGATAAATTTTGTATCATCCCAAATTTTATTCCTAGAACTTAACTAACGTTAGGATGATATTTATTAAATAGTTGGAGACTTAGAGTAAATTAAATTCATTGTTTGAAGTATGAAAATATAAAATCGAGAAAAAGAATGAAACATGATTAGAAATTGTAATGAAAAATCCTAACCTGGATAAATGGGGCGTAAATATTATCAAATTATCTCTTATAGAAGAAAAATATAAAATTTAATGTAATATATGTTTATTTATATTGATTTGAGTTAATGATATTATTTCTTGGTAGTTAGAATTTACCATGTAATTACTGTGTATTAAGAATTTAGTCAAATTGGAATTAAATATTAAGTACTTAATTCCAAAAACCATAATTTTAGGAGAAAGAAAATTTATGAAATTTGATGTGATTAAATAAAAGTATTTAAATACATTTGTAAAATAAAAATATAATTATTTAATAGTTATGAACATATTATTTGAAGTTGTATGGACAGTTTTGGAAAAATTAATGTGTGTGTAAAAGAAAGAGATTTAGAAATAACAAGACAGGAGGAAGAATGAAAAAAAAAAAAATATAGCACATAGTGGGTGGCACGTGTTACCTCTCCCACTATTGTATAATTCCAATAAATTAAAACACCCCTTCTTCTTCTTCGCAGGAATGGTGAGCGAGAATGAGAGAGTAATTAAGGGAGAGGAAGTAGGAGACCTTGTTGGATTTTTTTTTAAAAGGAGCTTGGTAAGTAACTATTTCCTATTATTTCATTATTTCCTCTTTTATTTTTCAGTTTTAATGGAGGAAAAATTAGGGCTTGATAGAATTTTGAATCTTTGAGGTTTCTAGTTTTTTATTATGATAATTATGGAGCTATTGAGGTTTGAATAAGAGTTGTATGGTTTTTGAGTTTTGCTTAAGTGGTTGATTTAAAGAATTAAAGTTAGGGTTTGGTTAAGAAACACTATTACAAAAAATGACATTTACTCCCCTAAAAGACGTCTTTTTTTTTTTAAAAAATGGAAGTAAAAAATAGTGGTGGCATTTTTGTAATTATGTGAAGACTTTTGGCGTCTTAATTTTAAAAGGGTTAAATACCTAATTTGCCATGGAAGTTTTGCTGAGAGAGCACCCAGCACCCGGAAGTTTTTAGGGTACTAAATTTACCCCGGAAGTATTAAAATGGTACCAAATTTACCCAAAACTGACGGGGGTCCACGTTGCTCGTTAAAATGCCACATGGCAAGGAAAAAAACACGGTGGAGGGTGATCATATGCCACATCATATAGACACGTATGGTCAGAGTCGGGCAAGTTAAATTTGGAGACACTCAGACACATTTGCTCGACGAGAACTAGGGCAAATATACGAAGAGACTCGACGAGAACTAGGGCGAAATCGCAATTTGGCCGGGAGAGGGATTGTGAAAGAGAGCGGAAGGTGAAATCGCGAGGTTGTCGGGACTGTGAAATCGCGATGTGGCCGGGAGAAATTAGTGCAAGAGAGTGAAATTGCAACCACCGAAAGTTAGGGAAGAGCGATTGTAAGGAAGAGAACAGTGACATTCTGAGTGGGTAATAGAGATTCGTCCTCGATTTTCAGGTACGGAATCTTTCAGACTTTGTGTGAGTAGCTTTTATTTGCTTTATGCGTTTTCATAGTGGAATGCTGACTGGCCCATTGTTTGTCTGTTTGCTCTTGTCGCTTTGTGGTTTGTCTATTGCGTTATAATTGTTGGGAAACATTAATGTAGGGTAAATTTTAAATGGCATTAGAGGGGTATAATGGTCTGTTAGTGGTCCCAAGGGGAGTCGAAAGGGTAGTGGAAAGGGGGGACCGATGAGCTGTCGGATGGAGATATAAGCAGAGGTGATGAACAATATGATGAACTAGGACACGATAATGGAGATAACCCTCTGATTCCAAGCGAAGGTGAGGATGAAGGTGAGGGAGAAGATAAAGAGGATTCTAAGGGTTACAGTGACAGTGAAGATGAAGAGGATCATGGGGTAGATGAATGTTTGCCCACTTTCATAGTAGGTGAGATGTTTGCAAACAAGAAGGAGCTAGTTTCAGCTATAAATAACTATGTTGTCCTTGTTGGAGTGAAGTTGAAAATTGTTAAGAGTGAGCCTTCGAGAGTTCTTGTTCGATGCCAAGATGGATGCCCATTTTTGTTCTATGCCTCAAAACAAGGGTCAAATCCAGGGTTGAAAATAAAGACCCTGCTGCTGGAACATAGTTGCAGCCGGGTGTTTAAGAATCCCAGGGCGTCTGTGCAGTTTCTAGTTGAGTATTTTAAGTACAAGTTGCGAGACAAGCCAAATTATAGAGTGAAAGACATGAAGAAGGATGCAGAAGAGGAGTTGATGATTAGTGTTAGTATATTCAAGTGTAAAAGAGCGAGGAGGTTAATTGTTGAGGGAATGGAAGGAAGTTACGCTAATGAGTTCAACCACTTGTAAGGCTATTGCAATGAGTTGAAAAAGTCCAATCCTGGTTCAGATGTGTTGCTTGAACTAAGTAAAGAGGCTCTTGAAAATGGCAATAGGGTGTTATTAGGTTGTATGTGTGTTTCCATGCTGCAAAGGTAATTATTTTGTGATTTACTTTTAGGTGTTGACATGGTTTACAGTTCTAGCATGATTGATTAATCTTAGTTCATGTTGCTATTGCAGACCAGCTGGAAGGTTGGATGTAGACCAATCATTGGTGTTGATAGTACATTCCTCAAGGGGAATGCACGAGGCATCATGCTAACTGCCATTGGGCTTGATGCAAATGATAATTTATATCCCATTGCTATTGGGATAACACAAAAAGAGAACATTGTAAATTGGAGATGGTTTTTTCAATGGTTGAAGAGGTCGTTTGAGATAGAAGAAGGAGATAAATCACTATCATGTCAGATATGCAAGAGGTAGGGGATGCTTTAATTGATATGGGTTAGGTACAATGATTACTGTGTACAAAGTTGCTGCTGTTTGTTATCAATTTTCAGGGTTTACTTCTTCTTGTATCTGAGGTGTTACCTATGGTAGAGCATAGATTGTAACATCCCATATTTTTAATTGTTTCAGGTGAGATTTATTAAGTATTCTGAGGTTTAGAGGAGATCTAGAGGTATAAATTTAATAGTTTTTGTCTATACCATAAGATAAATTATTTTTAACAAAAAAATTATTATTACATATATTATTAAAAACTTATTATATTTAGTATTATTATATTATATATTAATATATTGAGAGAGTGAAGGACAGACCGAAGAAAAGAAAGAGAAAAGTAGAAAGGAGAAGGGAGGATATATATATATTATTTATTATATTATATTGTTATTAAAAGTGGAGGACGTCGACGGAGAATGAGGAAGGAAAAGTGATGGATGGAAGAGAGAGAGAGAGAGAGAGAAAAGTGGGACCCACCCATTTGAAAAATTGGGAGAGTGGTGCCAACGTTTTGAAAAATGGGGGTTGCAGTGCCAACCCCCATTAATTCAACAGGCGCCCCCTAATTAATCGGTGGAGGGGGGGTTTCCTTCCTATAAATACCCCCACCTCAAAACACAAACACACACACACACTTTTACCGTTTGCAAAGGAGAGCGTGAGAGAAAGAAGAGAGAGAAGGAGAGTGAAGTGATAATTATTTCTGGATACCGGCCGATAGTTGCTTTTTGGTGATTATTTTGGAATTAGCGAGTAACATGTAACTCTGAATATTCTTCCTTATACTTGTAAATTATATATGATTATAAATGTTTATTTATTTACGATTATACTATTATTTTTAGATTAATATATATGATAAAATATTTTATGGGTTATAAGGTTTTATGATTCTGGTATGGGAATTTTAGATTTGTATTTGTATTTCATACATGGCACTATTTGCACGTATCTTATACATACCGATTTACTATTCACGTATGTGTACAGTATTTTACTATTCACTTGTACAATATTTTACTATTCACTTATACATACTGATTTACTATTCACTATTCACGTATATATATACAGTATTTTACTATTTACTATTCACGTATACACATAGTGATTTACTATTCACGAATTTCTATGATTATATTTGATATAAATGGAAGTGTAATGCATTATTTTTGAATGAATACATTTATCATGGTGGTTGTATTTGTGATGGGTTGGAGTTTGGAGGAATTGATATGATATAATTTTATGCCACCACTCGGTGCACAATGGATGGTACTTGACAGGGCCCCTTCTTCCATGTTTTCCTCTGGCCGGGATTGCATTGGAACGATGGGACATGTGACACCTCCTTAGTTGTCCTTTTAAGGATGGGAGCCATAGTCCATAGGTTTTGGTGAGCTTGAAACCATCCAGTCAAATGAATGAGTTTCTGTCGGACTATATGTTAGCCTATGGCTCCAGTAAGTGGTACAAGGGTGGACGGTGATATAAGGGAGGCTTCATATTGCATAATGTATAATTGTATAGTTCACAGTTCGACATAATAATGATTACTTTTGCAAAAGAATTTTTGTTTGAGAAATTATGGTATATAAAAAGATATGTATTTATAATCAGCCCTGCTTTTTGTCATATGTAATTTACTTGTGTATGGTAGAAACTTTTAGTAGTCACTGAGATGTGGAATCTCATCCCTTATTAACATTTTTCAGGTGAATGTTCTAGTAGGGAGCAAGGGAAGACACTTATGGAGTGAGCTTTGAAGGCTCTTTTGTACTCCTATAGCTTATGTTATGTTATTTTTATTTGCCATGATCCTAAGATTTCCGCATTGTATTAAACTCTGAAATATTTTTAAGAATGTATTTTGATTATGTATTATGAAACTTATTTGAAATTGATACGTAATTTGAGGATTTTGGATATTAAGCATCCGCATTTGAGGTATTTCAAATAATTTGGCCAAGTTTTCGAGTGTTGGATTTAAGGTATTACATAGACTATGTGCTAGGCATATATATGCTAGCTGGAGCAAGAAGTGGGGAGGCGGTGAGTTGAAGAAAAAGTTCTTCTCTTGTGCTTGGAGCACATTTGAAGAACAATTTGTGGATAACCTCATACAGCTTTTTGCACTAAGTGACGGAGCAGCAAAGGCAGCCGTATCGTATCCAGTAACAGCGTGGGTAAGGGATTATTTTAGATGTACACCGCTGTCCTGGTTTGTTGATAACAATATAAGTGAAAGCTTCAATGCCTGGATAGATGACTTTAGGTATTTACCAATAATTAGGATGATAGATGGGATTAGGGTTAAGCTTATGACTAAGTGGGCTGATCTTTGAAAAAAATGTGTCTAGGTGGAAGGGTAATTTTAGTCCTAAGTGCGTGTCTTTGTTTGAGGACAACAAGAAGTTGTCGATGAGATGTAGAGTCTACTACAATGGGGATGATGGGTATGAAGTGACTGAAGGGGATGACAAGCATAATGTGTTTATAGCTAGAAAGAGATGCTCATGTAGGGCTTGGGACTTGACTGGTGTCCCTTGCCAATATGCAATTTGTGCCCTTTATCATGCCAACATAGACCCAATTAGTCAAATATCTAGGTTCTACCATAGGGATGCATATATTGCAAGTTATAGAAATAAGTTCCAACATGTGAGAGGGAGGTCATTTTGGGGAACTCATCGGTTTGAGCCATTGGCACCACCACCACCAATGACACCAATGCCTGGCCGCCCTACCAAAAGGAGAATTAGAATGGAAGAAGGTGAAAGGAGAAGGAACCTTGGAAATGGAGGACAACAGACAACTGCTGGGCCACAAACTACTCCTGATTTGCCTACTCCACGTGCTAAAAAGGCCACCAAAAAAGGGAGTAGTTCAAAATGCAGTATATGTCATAAGGGGGGCCATAATAGAGCGACATGTCAAGATGTGAGTATGACTTAAGCACTATGTTTAACCACTGAATTTTTGTTTTTTCCCTTATTGCAGCGACCAACCACAAGCTCAAAACGAAAGAGGTGTAGTAGAGGTGACTCTGAAGCCGCTACAGACACGCAGTCGTCACAAGAAAGTTCACAACAGTCTCGAGTGACACCTCATGGTGGAAGAGCTTTCTACAAGAGTAGGATTGAGACTGGCATGGGAGTCCTTATTGATGAGGATACTGGGAGGACTGAATATAATGTAAGTTTGTAAGTTAACTGTTGGATTTCTCAAGTGCTGGATTTCATTAACTTCTTAAACATATCATATTTTGCCAACTTCTTAAATTAATGTGTGCAGTCCAAGTGGATACATTGATCTAACATTGCTCGTTCATTGACTAAATTTATTTATTATTTTCAGACTTGCATAGTAGTAGTTAGTTTAACTCTTGCTGTTGAGTGCTATACTCAAACAATATTTGTATAGTAGTAGTTATTTATTTTCAGATTTGCATATTTGTATTTCTCTGGATAGGCTTATTAATACGATATTTGGGAATTGGGATGATATATATGGAGAACTTTATCTTAATGTTGATTTGACTCTTAACCATTATGGGGATGTTGAATTTGTCACATTTCATACCTACACACCATATTAATAGGTTTCTAACTTCTTGAGAATTTTAATTGTCCCCCAGGTTTGAAATTTTTGAATTCCTACCCCTTCACTTCACTGCTTGCATCTCTGTTGGAAGCTATCAGTTTCCCTCCACTTTTATATTATTTTTATGGAGGATTGATTTCTCATTTTTTCTCACACTCCAACGTTTGTCCTGTTGTAGCCGGGAATGAATTCCAGCCGTGTCATTCATGTTGGTACATCAAATGAATCCATGCAACAATTTGAAGACTTGGAGACCAAATTCCCCATCCCAAACAATAGGGGAATTATGACACGAAGCATGTCCAAGTCATCCACAGACCAAGCTTATCAGAGTGTGAAAATTCATGGAGACGGTTCAACACCACCTACCCCGACTAATCTCCTTGTCACACCTCTAGGACTCATGTTGCGAGGGGCACCAGCGATGCCAACTTCACACCTTCTAGCACATAGGGACCAAATGTTGATTGCTTCCAGCAGCAGGAACAAATTTCCATCAACAAGAGGCAGGGGAAGGGGTCTGAACCAGTAGCCAACTGTGTTCTGTTTATGTTTTTGGATGCCATTTCTGATAGTTGTCAAGGGTGGCCTTGTATTTATTTTGTTAACGACTAGGATGATTGTATTTTGGTTGTAAAGGGTTACCATGATTGTACTGTGGTTGTAAACAGCTACCATGACTTTCTTTTGGTTGGTATATTAGCCACTTAGGTGCCATGTTGTATTGGCCATTTTGGTTGTATTAGTGGTTCCTTAGTAGCAGACATTTCATTACCCTTCGTGATGAATATTTTGGTCATGTTGTGAATGCAATGTTGTATAGGCAGTAATGAATATTTTGGTGCCATGTTGTGAATATTTATGTTCCATATTGTAATCAGATAGCTACGCTACATCTGCCAGTAATGAATATTTAGGTGCCATGTTGTATTGGCCACTTTCTTGCAATCAGCTATTCTTGCAATCACCTATCTCAATTTGCAACTATTGGTTTTTGGGTGCCATGTTGTATTGGACACTTTTATATACCCAATAAGCTATTCTTGCAATCAGGTTCATTTTTTTCCCTATCCCAATTTGCAGCTACTTTTTCTGGGTGTCATGTTGTATTGGGCACTTTTATATACCCAATAAGCTATTCTTGCAATCAGGTTCATTTTTTTCCTATCCCAATTTGCAGCTACTTTTTCTGGGTGCCATGTTGTATTGGGCACTTTTATATACCCAATAAGCTATTCTTGCAATCAGGTTCATTTTTTTCCTATCCCAATTTGCAGCTACTTTTTCTGGGTGCCATGTTGTATTGGGCACTTTTATATACCCAATAAGCTATTCTTGCAATCAGGTTCATTTTTTTCCTATCCCAATTTGCAGCTACTTTTTTTGGGTGCCATGTTGTATTGGGAACTTTTATATACCCAATCAGCTATTCTTGCAATCAGGCTCATTTTATTTCTTGCAATTGGTATCATAGTTCATTCGACACTTTATTCTTGCAATCTGGTTCATTTTTTTTCTTGCAATCAGCATCATAGTTCCTAATTTCCTACACTTACAACATAGACATTATTGAAAGTGCAAAATACCAATACACAATACTTCATTCAGCTTACACAATACTTTTGTCCATTACATCAGAAACAATGGCCATGACAATTGCCCATACTTTGCAACTTACAAAATTGGCTTGCACAAAGTAATTCAGTTGACATACAAATTGGACCTATGCAAACTAAAGAAGCAACTTGTATTCCACATACGGTTACAACTAATACACTTACATTGCACATTACAAATGGCATTCAAAACCATTTAGGACAAAATGTAAACAACAATCAACACCCAAGTTAAAACCAATCCACAAATTGCAAGTCTCAATCTACCATCAAGCTTCCTCAATCTGCCATCAAGCTTGTCCATAACCAAATACATGTCTGAAAGTCTTGCTTCAACATTTCTATCTACTTGGTTATGAACTCCTCTCCCTTGCATTACATTGTCATCATACAATCTATCAACATGGCCAAGAAGCTCATTTACCACCTTAGTCAACCTCACCCATTTGACCATCATGCCATTGGAAGAACCCACAGCCATTGCCCTACACATTACTCTACACCAGCCATCACCATTAACAATATACAATGAATTAACTTCCAACAATTAAATAAACACTAACATGCTGATAGTTTTGACAGCCAAAGAATCTTCTCCCTGGGTTTTGTTCTGTCCATGAAGTGCATAAAGGAACCACGATTCCACAGTGACAGATCTTCCTTGGTCCTTCATATTGCAACTCTCACGATTCTCATCTCAAGCGCGCCACCCTCCGTCTGCTCCCACTAATCGAACTTGCTGTCGAATTACCCATGTCTTCTCTACTCTATAAGACCACCTTTGGTTCTACAGTTCCCAGATCGGTTTCGATTTTTTATGTCACCACCTACGATCGAACCAGACCCTCTCTGTTTGAATGAAGATACCTAACCAGCAAATGGCAACCAATTTGTCAAATGTGGAGCTTCCGTGGCATTAATATCAACAAAATAAACTGGTAAAAAAAATTTTCCGACGTGGCAAACGAACGTTTGACCTTCCATTAGTTTTGGGTACATTTGGTACCTTTTTATTACTTCTGGATCAAATTTGGTACATTTTTAATACTTTCGGGGTAAATTTGGTACCTAAAAAACTTCCGGGTGCTAGGCGTTCCCTTAGCAAAACTTTTGTAGCAAATTAGGTATTTAACCCATTTTAAAAAAGGATGTCAAAAGTAACTTTTGGCATCCTAATTAAAAATTGGGACGCCTAAATGGACGCTTTAGGCATCCCAAATTAAATTTAGGATACCAAAAGAAGAGGAATTTGACAAAAGAGCAACACTGGTGGGAAAAGGGAAATTTTTGGCATCCTAAACACAACGCCAAAAGGAGTATTTTTGGAGTCTTAAAAAGAATTTGGGACGAACAAAATTTCCCATAACCCGTGCTCCCTCATATCTCTTTCACACACCATCGTCTTCCCATAGAGCTCTATTCTCTCTTCATTCCACGCACATACCATCGTCTTCTCACCATTCTTTTCTCTCTCTTGCACACACAAGAATCTCGCCTTGTCCATTCAAGTTCGTCGCAGCTCCCATCTCCCATGGCCACCTCGGCTCCCATCTCCTCATATCTACGAAAGACGGTGAGGACGACATCTTCAAATCTGACCAACTTGTCGTTCAACTCTGCGTAAGACGACAAGACGACATCTTCCACTCCTTCGATTTTGTTAGGAAATATATCAGTGCAAATATATCATAATTAATGAGTATCGCATATAATCAGGGATTATAGGAATTATGAGTGATTAGGGAATCAATCATCATAATGAGTCATTACTCTCTTGTCTTCTCTCTTGTGTATAAATACCCTATTGAGTATATGAATAAATACATTCATTTGAGAGTATATTTTCTCTCTCTGATTTCTACATGGTATCAAAGCTTGGTTAGTTCTTGGCCAATTTGAGTTTTCTGGTGGCATTGTCATTTGTATAGTGGCAGTGTACGAGGACGATGCTGATCTCGCATCTCTGGCATGTGTGTGTTCGTGTCATTTCAGATTTTTTTTAGTTATCATTTGGTGGTGCTCCTTCGTCGGCATCGCATTTCTTTTCCGTTTGTGTCGATTTGTTGTTTTTGGTACTATTTCGTGGTGTTGTTTTGTGAACAAGACTTGTTCACAGGGGGAGAGAAAGTGTGTACCTCCTCATTTGGTTGTTATGTTGCATTTGATTAGCTGCTAGAGCTTGTTCTAGGTTATCTCCTCGTTTTGTGTAACATCCCATTTTGAAACGCGGGAATTTTTTTTTAAAATCAGAGTAGAGCAATAGAGCGAAAGAGTAATCGGTTCATAGCAAAAACATCAACCATTGTGTAACATTATATAGATTACAATAGTCCTAAGGTTTAGAAAGGAAATAGCGGAATAATAGAGTAACAGAATAACAGAATAACGGAATAACAGAATAACAGAAAACGATAAGATAAAGATAGTCTTCAGCTGCACGCCTACTCCGGGTACTTGCCTCGATCCCCGATCCGTGGTCCTCCTGACCCTGAAGCTACAGCTGAGATTCAATTCAACGCATTGAATCTCAGGTAACGATTAACCTTATACCCAAACAATACAGTATACAGACAACAGATATTTCCAGAGCTAATACAACAGTATATCATAAGCATACAATAGATGCATGATCATTATGCCGACAAAACATAAGCACAAAGAAATATGTAAAGCCCCATAAGGTAAAACATTAACAATAACAGCCTGCACTATTCACCAGTGCCACGATACTCACTCGTGTCCTCAGCGCTAGGAAAACAGAACGGCGTTACCAAAACTATAACCCGTATAACTGTCTGTGAACATATCATTGACATATAAGTATTTAAGATGTGCAAGATTAGTGTTACAGTACGCGTCCGTACCTTCGTTTGTGACGTTAGGTACCACCGGCGGAAAACGTACTTTTACGGAAAAACGTGAACTTCAAACGGCGGTTCGTCGGACAGCGTGGACGGCAAGAAATCGAGATTATGATATCCTATAAGAATAATATCACCTTAATTAGTGATTTGACACTATAACTGACATTTTAGGTAAAAATTACCATTTTGCCCTTCTACCCCTAATCGGCGGAATTTCGTCAGCACTTCGTTACTCTGACAAATTTTCTTCCCGAAATTTTGCCAGAACTTCGACGCAACTATGATTTTCGAAAATAATGACTAAAATAGCCCTCCCATATGATACCCAATCATACTTGAAAATTTAAAGGCTATTCTAGCATTACTACCCTAGTTTTGAAAGAGCTATAAAAGCTTCAACTTTTCGGTACTCGATCCCTACCAAGTTTTTACCTCGTCGGGAATTTTCAATGCAATGAGGCCTAAAAACAATAGTAGGAATCTCATTCCCTACTTACTAAAACTATCTAACAATTCTACTAACTACCGAACTAAAAACTAAAGACTAAAGACCAAAAGACTTACCCGTTGAAGACTTCTGCAGAACCTTCCCCCAGAGCTTCTCTCTATTCTTTCTCTCCCTAGAATTCGGCCAAGGCAAGAAGAGAATGGTGTGAGAATTTTCAAAGGGCATGGCATCTATTTATAGACTTTTGAAAGGACAAGCTTGGAATTTTGCAAGTTGTTTTCATTCTTTATGTCCAACTTTTTCCAAAGGTTTTTGCCCTTCATTTTCACCCCTTGGCCGACCTCTATGGGTGATGTGGCAGCCTCCCATTGGTCCAAAATGGTGACTTGGCTTGCTTTATGCCCTGGTCTAGCAGAATTTCTCGGATCGGTACCCGATTTGCGTGATTTCGGAGAATTCTCAAAATTCCGGATTTACAACTCTGAAGACATGTTCTCACTTAGTAGAAATGTCCAAGTTAACCTAAATTTTGATTCCATATAGGCCTCCAACAGTCCATTTGAAGTTTTCTCGAAAAACGTGTCCGAACGTGTCCGGTGTCGGAACTTGTTTTTGGAAACATCAATCTCTTCAGAAAAATTCACTGATTCCAAATATGTCTAAATAAATTCAAACTCATTCCTAGATATTGAGTTAGAATTTATTTTCTTCATTTCCAAAATATGCCTATATGCATTTTTCCCTATTTTGTTTTATTAGGAAAATGCGCCTCGGAATTAACTTCCGGAAGAGGTCACTTGAAGGTAAAAACTCACTGATCAATATTTTACCTTGACCTTGGAGTTCCCATTCCTAGATCCCTAGATAGAATCCGTTTCCTAATTTTAAAATTACTATTCACAATTTTTACTTTAATTAATTATATTAATATTATAATATGCAACTTGCACCACTTGCTTCTTACTTCATTTTTCATTTTATTTTTATTTTTCTTGGGCCCAAATTTCGGCTGGCCACCTTTTTATTTTAATAAATATTTATTTTTTATTTAAATTATTTAATGATTTATTTATTTAACTTTTCCAAAAATTCCACCAAAATTACCTAATTGGTCAATTCTTGTATTTAGGCTTAAAAATACCTAAACTCAACTATTTTTCACAAAAATTTCCAATTAATTAGTAAATATATTTTTACTAATATTCAACTAATTTCCACTAATTTTTGAGCTTCCCATAATTATTACTGAATTTCCTTTGCTTATGCTTAAGTAATTAGCTCAATATTACCTAATTACTCTTTTACCACTTGTTGATAATTTTCTTAATTACAATGCCTCATTACCTTCATATTCTTGCATTAACCTTAGTATTTCCATGCCTCTTACATTATTCTATAATTTGTAAGGGTATTTTGGTCTTTTATTACCTTTTGGACATTCTTATACACTTTCTCCGAGTTCATAATTTATTAAATTACCATAATTAGAGAAAATATATTCTCCTACTTCACTTGGTCATTTTACTGCTTTTTAGGATTTTTCATAATTTTCTAAGTTTATTTCCCTTTACAGGGGCATTTCGGTCATTTTGGCACTTTGGCCCTTAAATTTCCTAACTTGCTACAGAATTTAACTTAGAATAATAAGCTAAATTTACACAAGTTTGGAGACACTAATTTCACTTATCAGAAATATCCATTTAATTCATAATATTCCAGATAATAAATATCTGGGTATTACATTTCTCCCCCCCTTCCACAAAATTTCGCCCTCGAAATTTAATCTATCCTAACTAAACTTCGGGCCATGAACTCTGGGTATTTCTCCTTCATGTCATTTTCGTTTTCCCAGGTCGCTTCTTCGGGTGACAAACCCTTCCAAACCACCTTCACAATCAAAATAGTCTTGTTTCTGAGCTGTTTCTCTTTGTGATCGATGATCTGCTCCGGCTCGACTATGAAGGTATTATCATGCCGTACTTCAACATCCTCGTATTCGATGACATGATCACTGTCTGGTTGGTACTTCTTCAATTGCGACACGTGGAAAACGTCGTGGAGATTACTCAGGTTCGGGGGTAAAGCTATCTGATAAGCTACTTCTCCTCTCTTAGCCAAGATTTCAAAAGGTCCTACGTATCGTGGACTCAGTTTCTTCCTTTTAAGCGTTCTGCCGACACCGGTTACTGGAGATAATTTCAGGAATACATGGTCGCCGACATAGAACGTCAAAGGTCTCCTTCTTTTGTCTGCATAACTCTTCCTATGTGCGGCTAGGAGTCTCTTCTTGATCAATGCGATCTGTTCGGAGGTGCGCTCAAGCATATCGGCCCAAATGCTTGCTTTTCGGACGAATCTGTCGGCACAATGGTGATTGACACCTCCGCCCATACAATGCCTCGAACGGGGCCATTTGTATACTAGCATGATAAGCTGTTGTTATATGCAAACTCAGCTAGCGAAAGATGTTGATCCCAACTTCCTTTGAAATCCAGGGCACATGCTCGCAGCATATCCTCCAGCGTCTGTATGGTTCTTTCAGATTGACCGTCAGTTTGAGGGTGATAAGCCGAACTGAACCTTAGCTTAGTCCCCATACCTTCATGTAACGCTTGCCAGAATCGGGATTTGAACCGCGTATCCCGATCAGAGACAATGCTCTTAGGGACACCATGTAATCTTACTATCTCTTTGATATAAATCTCCGCCAATCGTTCCGGAGAGTAGTGGATACTACCAAAGTTCGGATTTCATACTCGGTACATTTTAACCATGGTGGATGTAGAGTGTACTTACTCTTATGAGCCTCGTCCATTATTGTCCGCTTCAATTCATCAGCGGCGGTATGTAGATTCGTTGCTTATACGACCAAACCACTAAGTGATAGGTCATAGTCTTGGGTCTCACCTCGAGTGATCTTCTCACGTATCTCTTTTGCCCAATCATCTTGCTTCTGAGCTTTCTCCACTTCATCTCTCAGATCATACTCCCCTTGACTCGTAAGAAGTGTAGCAAGATAGGCATCAGCTGGTGCGTGTTGACCCATGCAGATTTGGTTGGATAGATTCAGGTCTACGAAATCCTCCGGCGGTTTACGCTCTGTATCATCATGTATGATACTGCACTGTCTTTCTACTAAGAGCATCGGCAACAACGTTTGCTTTACCCGGATGGTACTTGATCTCCAGGGTGTAATCTTTAATCAGCTCTATCCAACGACGTTGTCTCATGTTGAGTTCTCGTTGATCGAACAAGTATTTCAGACTCTTGTGGTCACAATACACTTCTACGGTTACTCCGTACAGGTAATGCCTCCATATCTTCAAAGCGAACACGATAGCCGCCACTCTAGATCGTGTGTAGGATAGTTTAACTCGTGAGGTTTCGGTGACGAGAGGCATAGGCCACCACCCCGCCTGTTGCATTAGGACACATCCCAACCCTTGCCCACTGGCATCTTGTAGACAACATAGGTCTCATCTGGATCGGGGATAATCAATACCGGTCTTTGTAGTCAACCTCTCCCTCGGATTACGAAAGCTCTCCTCACAATCATCTCCCCATATAAAGGGTTGATTCTTCCTCGTAAGCTTTGTCAATGGTAGGGCAAGACGAGAAATCCCGTATAAATCTGCGGTAGTATCACTGAGACCAAGAAAACTACGGATCTCCGTCACGAGTCTCGGCGTTTCCATTCCGAAGCGCTTCTACCTTGCTTGGATCAAGCGCAACTCCGCGCTCTTAGAATATATCAAAATGTCGTCGATGAACACCACCACAAATTGGTCTAGGTGTTGTCGGAAGATACGGTTCATGTAATCCATGAATACCGCAGGCTGGGGCTCCCCACGGTGAAACGCTAGGTCGAACGAACCCCTTCTTCAAAAGCTCTTCCAACTGCTTCTTCAACTCCTGCATCTCGTTAGGAGCCATTCGATACGGCGCCTTTGATATTGATCCTGTGCCAGGCATCAAGTAAATATTGAACTCCACTTCTCGGATAGGAGGTAACTCGGTGAGATCCTCCGAAATACATCGAAAATTCATTCACCACGGGGATATTACGGAGTGAAAGGTCGGCTTACGCTTTGACGAGAAAAGAATACCATGAAAGCATGACATCCTTGCTTCACGCACCGATCGGCTTACGTAGCGGAGAGAAAGTTCGAGGCTCACTTCAACCTTGTCTCGGCAAATGATATCTCCTTTTGCCACAATCAATCATTGCGCTTGTAGTTGGCCGTTAACCGATTCGAGACCGAATATGACGTCAATGCCGTGAAGAGGTAGACGGATAAGATCCACTTTAGAAACTCGTCCATCCACGTTAGCGGTACAATTCATACATGCATCGAAGCTAAAGACTTTACACCCAACGGTGTAGATACAACAAGATCAAATGGTAATCTACGGGCATGCAATGCTAAGCGACTTGCACAATCATAGGAAATAAGCAGTGACTAGCACCCGAGTCATACAATGTTTCAAGTAGATTTCCATTGAGATAGATGGTACCTTGAACCATCTCACGGGGACTTCTTGGCCTCTGTGTTTGTCAATGCAAAGATTCGGCCGGCGCTTTGAGGTCTCGCCTCTGCAGCCTTCTCGCTGCTTGGGCCATTCTAGGGAACTGTTGTGATACCAGTCTTGACCTTATGTCATATTTCAGCCCATTCACCAATCGATTCGCCTTCCAGCTCTCGTTCACATTGCTCTTCAGATATGAAGAGTATCGGGACAGGTTGGTGAACCGAGCGAAGTAGTCGTCGAATGATTCTTCATTGCCTTGCTGGACCTGCAGAAATTCTTCTTCCTTAATTACCTGTATCGAGGGAGGAAAGTATTGTTCGTTGAAGCTGCTCTAGAAACATCTCCCAAGTAACGGGGCTCGCGGGGTTGTGGAAACACTCTTCCACCATCTCGTGGGCATCGCCCTCCGGCTTGTAAATAGCCGGCGGTGCCTTAGATTCCCGGGCACTCGATAACTTCAAAAATCTTTTCCAAGCTTAGCAGCCAATCTTCAGCTAATTCATTCTTTCCCCGGAAACCGGGTGGCTTCAGCTTGCAGAACTGGTTGACCTTGCTCTCGGTGGTCCTCTCTCTTTGTCCGTGCCTGGGTGGTGATTGGGATCTGTCAGACCCCTCAGGTTCTTCATCATTTTCATTGTCATCATACTCTTCTTCATTATCATTGTTGTCATCTTCTTCATTTTCTCGTTCATCCTCAAGTTCTTTGTGCGTCTAAGCTGTCTTTGTGCCTCCTAGTCTTGTTGATTGTCTTGCCGAGAAGAGCATCAATCGAACTCTTTGTTCTTGTAGAGTTCTACGCATTTCTTCAATTTCGTCACGTCGGGTTGATTTGGTCCATCGTTTCGTTCATCCCGAGGCATGTCTGCCTCCTCCTCTACCTCGGCCTCGACCACGGCCTCGGCCTCTTCCTCTTGGTGCACCAGCACCTCTTAAGATTGCCATGTTTTAATTCCTTTAAATGATTATGACAGAATATGTAAACATCGAAATGGCACAACAATTTGCACACCAAACATATATTCACATATATTCATTTCATAAGGTTAATACATATCAGTCGTTCTAATCCTAATACAAGACATGTTGTACAATCTCCTTATTCAAACATATTTACAATCTTCCAAAGTACTTGGAGACACAAACTAAACTTTCTAGTTTCTACAATCCACAGCTTCCTTGTACTGACGCTTTCCCCTTACATGTACAGGCGAACCATACTCTTCAAGTAACGGAGGTGAATGCGGCACCTAGAATGGGTCCGTCATCTAACGGTTCGTTGATAAACCTTGCCCAAAAGCGGGTACGGGAAAGAAATACGAGTAGACCGAATCCAATCTGCGAGGAGATATTTGCCTTGAACGGTTTCAGTGTAGTTCCCAGCTTCAACAAGATAGTGCTCCAAACGAATGATTAACGGGGTGTTATCGTCTAGGACATAATGGTAGTCTTCAGGTTCGGCTTCCTCATCATCAAGAAGTTGGATGTCAGGGTAGTCGAAGTTGTCATCAACTGAGGAGTGGGTTGAGTTGGTAGGGCTTCCTGGATCAGCTTGGTCCTCAATCTCCAGGTCGTTCAGGTTGAGATTAGGAGAATCAGGTTCAGAGTTCCCTGTAGCAGGGTGATAGGAGGGTTCTGATTCACTGAGATAGTGACTAGGAATTGTGGGGTCTGTATACTCATGGTTTGGATCCCAAGGAAAATGTTCATCGTGATCTGGACTCCAGGGTATAACAGGTTCAGAATGGTTTTCGAACTCAGGCTCATCCAGTTGTGCGTTGTAGGAATCTGACTCTTCTTCGATGGGATCTTCTTCCGTAGTCAGTGGGAATGGGTTATTCGAGGGTTCGGGTGCGACGGAGGAATGGATCTCGGGCGGGACGCCTCAGTTCCGTAATAACTGTAGAATGGATCTAAGACGGGCTCTTCGTCCCTGTTCATCTCTACACATTACACCAATGGCCTTATCAATACTCGTTTTCAAAAATGTGCTCAAAGTTAAAAGGCTTAAGAACCTAACTCCGTTATCCGAATAGAATGGCCAGGTAAGTGTCTACCATGGGGGCCTCACCGAATTAGCAGTGACTTATGGCACACCCACGTAGACTAGCCTTGCCTTCGGCACCAAACTGTCCGTGGTAACATAGTTAAATACTTGCCAGAATTTCATGCTTTGATACCATAAATGTAACATCCCATTTTGAAACGCGGATTTTTTTTTTAAATCAGAGTAGAGCAATAGAGCGAAAGAGTAATCGGTTCATAGCCAAAACATCAACCATTGTGTAACATTATATAGATTACAGTAGTCCTAAGGTTTAGAAAGGAAATAGAGGAATAACAGAATAATAGAATAACAGAAAACGATAAGATAAAGATAGTCTTCAGCTGCACGCCTACTCTGGGTACTTGCCTCGATCCCGATCCGTGGTCCTCCCGACCACTGAAGCTACGGTGAGATTCAATTCAACGCATTGAATCTCAGGTAACGGTTAACCTCATACCCAAACAATACAGTATACAGACAACAGATATTTCTAGAGCTAATACAACAGTATATCATAAGCATACAATAGATGCATGATCATTATGCCGACAAAACATAAGCACAAAGAAATATGTAAAGCCCCATAAGGTAAAACATTAACAATAACGACTGCACTATTCACCGGTGCCACGATACTCGCTCGTGTCCTCGGCGCTAGGAAAACGGGCAGCGTTACCAAAACTATAACCCGTATAAGCTGTCTGTATAACGGTCTATGAACATATCATTGACATATAAGTATTTAAGATGTGCAAGATTAGTGTTACAGTACGCGTCCGTACCTTCGTTTGCGACGTTAGGTACCACCGGCGGAAAACGTACTTTTACGGAAAAACGTGAACTTCAAACAGCGGTTCGTCGGACAGCGTGACGGCAGCAAATCAGAGATTATGATATCCTATAAGAATAATATCACCTTTATTAGTGATTTGACACTATAACTGGCATTTTAGGTAAAAATTACCATTTTGCCCTTCTACCCCTAATCGGCGGAATTTCGCCAGCACTTCGTTACTCTGACAAATTTTCTTCCCGAAATTTTGCCAGAACTTCGACGCAACTATTATTTTCGAAAATAATGACTAAAATAGCCCTCCCATATGATACCCAATCATACTTGAAAATTTAAAGGCTATTCTAGCATTACTACCCCTAGTTTTGAAAGAGCTATAAAAGCTTCAACTTTTCAGGTACTCGATCCCTACCAAGTTTTTACCTCGTCGGGATTTTTCAATGCAATGAGGCCTAAAAACAATAGTAGGAATCTCATTCCCTACTTACTAAAACTATCTAACAATTCTACTAACTACCGAACTAAAAACTAAAGACTAAAGACCAAAAGACTTACCCGTTGAAGACTTCGAGAACCTTCCCCAGAGCTTCTCTCTCTTCTTTCTCTCCCTAGAATTCGGCCAAGGCAAGAAGAGAATGGTGTGAGAATTTTCAAAGGGCATGGCATCTATTTATAGACTTTTGAAAGGACAAGCTTGGAATTTTGCAAGTTGTTTTCATTCTTTATGTCCAACTTTTTCCAAAAGGTTTTTGCCCTTCATTTTCACCCCTTGGCCGACCTCTATGGGTGATGTGGCAGCCTCCCATTGGTCCAAAATGGTGACTTGGCTTGCTTTATGCCCTGGTCTAGCAGAATTTCTCGGATCGGTATCCGATTCGCGTGATTTCGGAGAATTCTCAAAATTCCGGATTTACAACTCTGAAGACATGTTCTCACTTAGTAGAAATGTCCAAGTTAACCTAAATTTTGAGCCTCGGAATTAACTTCCGGAAGAGGTCACTTGAAGGTAAAAACTCACTGATCAATATTTTACCTTGACCTTGGAGTTCCCATTCCTAGATCTCTAGATAGAATCCGTTTCCTAATTTTAAAATTACTATTCACAATTTTTACTTTAATTAATTATATTAATATTATAATATGCAACTTGCACCACTTGCTTCTTACTTCATTTTCATTTTATTTTTATTTTTCTTGGGCCCAAATTTCGGCTGGCCACCTTTTTATTTTAATAAATATTTATTTTTTATTTAAATTATTTAATGATTTATTTATTTAACTTTTCCAAAAATTCCACCAAAATTACCTAATTGGTCAATTCTTGTATTTAGGCTTAAAAATACCTAAACTCAACTATTTTTCACAAAAATTTCCAATTAATTAGTAAATATATTTTTACTAATATTCAACTAATTTCCACTAATTTTTGAGCTTCCCATAATTATTACTGAATTTCCTTTGCTTATGCTTAAGTAATTAGCTCAATATTACCTAATTACTCTTTTACCACTTGTTGATAATTTTCTTAATTACAATGCCTCATTACCTTCATATTCTTGCATTAACCTTAGTATTTCCATGCCTCTTACATTATTCTATAATTTGTAAGGGTATTTTGGTCTTTATTACCTTTTGGACATTCTTATACAATTTCTCCGAGTTCATAATTTATTAAATTACCATAATTATAGAAAATATATTCTCCTACTTCACTTGGTCATTTTACTGCTTTTTAGGATTTTTCATAATTTTCTAAGTTTATTTCCCTTTCTGAGGGCATTTCGGTCATTTTGGCACTTTGGCCCTTAAATTTCCTAACTTGCTACAGAATTTAACTTAGAATAATAAGCTAAATTTACACAAGTTTGGAGACAATAATTTCACTTATCAGAAATATCCATTTAATTCATAATATTCCAGATAATAAATATCTGGGTATTACATTTTGGTACTGTTCCGTTTGTTTTTTCAGGAGCAGTGAACCATGTTGTCACTTTTCACAGGGGGAGAGAAAGTGTGTACCTCATTGTTTGGTGTTTGGTCATCGTTTGGTTGCTGCACTTATTTTTTGGCCTTGTTTTGTTCTACAACATTGAGCCTTCATTCTTGGTGTGTGTAGGCTGGTTCTTTGCTTTGAAGGTTGCGTTGTGAGAATGAGTTCAAGAGTTTCTACTATTTCAGCACAATCGACATATTTCGTTTTGTGCACGTTCACTTGTTTCTAGTGGCTGGGTTCTTCGTTTGTTATGATTTCCAGCACGTTCGTGAAGTGCTCTTTTGTCTTAAATGTCATGTTTGTGGTTGGGTAATTTCGTAGGCCCGTTTGTTGCTTTGCCTCCGATGAGGTATTTGTCTCACGTGAGACAGTTTGGTAGTCCCTATGTGGCCTGTTCGTTGCTTTGCCTCCGGTGAGGTGTTTGGTCTCTGGTGAGACATTTGATGGTCCCTATGTGGCCTGTTCGTTGCTTTGCCTCCGGTGAGGTGTTTCTCTCAGGTGAGACAGTTTGGTGGTCCCTATGTGGCCCGTTCGTTGCTTTGCCTCCGGTGAAGTGTTTGTCTCAGGTGAGACAGTTTGGTGGTTCCTATGTGGCCCGTTCGTTGCTTTGCCTCTAGTGAGGTGTTTGTCTCAAGTGAGACAGTTTGGTGGTCCTTGTATAACTCGTCGTTGTCTTGCCTCCGGTGAGGTGTTTGGTCTCTGGTGAGACATTTGGAGTATCGTTTGGTTCCTGGTGAGACTATTTGATGTTTGGTTTCTAGTGAGACGTTTGGAGTACTATTTGGTAACGTTTGTTGTTTACTTCAAGATCTTATGAAGAAGCAAATTATTGGTGATTAAATATGGTTGCTCACATTCAGCTGCTTTTAGTTTGAGGGGGAGTGTGTGAAAATTGGGTGAAGATTTTCTTAGGAAGAAAATAATTTTGTTTGGATTTATTTATATTATGTTTTCTTGTAACAAGTTGAGCATGATTAACATCTATGCTCCAACTTGAGGGGAGTGTTAGGAAATATATCAGTGCAAATATATCATAATTAATGAGTATCGCATATAATCAGGGATTATAGGAATTATGAGTGATTAGGGAATCAATCATCATAATGAGTCATTACTCTCTTGTCTTCTCTCTTGTGTATAAATACCCTATTGAGTATATAAATAAACACATCAATTTGAGAGTATATTTTCTCTATCTTTCTCTCTCTGATTTCCACAGATTTTAACTCCAACGGCGTGGAAAAGAGGAGTTCTACCTCAAATCGCCATCGCCCGAGCTCGATCAGTTTTGTGGTTGTGGTACTTGAGATTTTGCTTTTTTGTTGTGATTTTGCTTGTTTGCGTTTTTACCTCAATCTGAACTCTGCTTGTTTGAGATTTCAATAGCTCGATCTGCTTGTTTTTGATCTGTTTTGTGGTTGTGGTGCTTAATATTTTTCGTTTTTGTTGTGATTTTATTGCTTGTTTGCGTTTTTGCGATCTGCCTGTTTACGTTTTTACCTCGATTTGAACGCATATCATATGATTATCTATAATCATATGTACATCATATGCATTCACACACAACTTGCATATGAGGTTTGTCTAAATTGAAAGGGTGTGTGTGTTTGTGTCTATATAGACTCACACACTCCTCAAAGAAATTTTTCTTGGTGTCAAATCTTTGAGAAAGTGTTTGAAGAAGGAGCAAGACTTGGTAACCAAGTCTGTTCTATTAATATTTATATAATAATTTAATTTAATAAATCTTTTTTATTTAGTCACTTTTTTTCAATATAATATGTAAGATATTGTTTCCATACGTCAAGTCACTTTATTAAAGAATTTTTAAGTCACTGGTAGATAGCAAAATGCCTAAATTAATATTGGTCCCTCCTATAATATATGAAATAATAACGCAAGAGAAGAAAGAGCTTGCAATAACAATATATCCTAACTCCATGTTTGCATGCTTGAAATTTCATAGCTTCATTTACCTATTTCTTTTAAATTCATTAAAATTTTCTCTCCCCTCCATTTAAGATATATATAATGTACTGGGGAAGATAGATATATACATATATCTAATATTTATACAAACAATTGTAGGACACATTGTTGTTCAAAAGGCATTTATCATAATTTTCGACACAATATAATAATTATTGACTTATAAAATATAAGTTTCAAGCTTACACAAAACTTAAATAAATTTTATTTCAATACACAGAAAAAGAAAACAACTCCAAAATTTCAAGCTCTCCGTCCAACATACGGGCCATAGAGAGCACAAGCCTGTTAATAAAAAAAATCATTCCCTATGCATAAAGAAAAAGGTTTTTCAATGATCACAAGCGTATCGTTTAATTGAAGTTTTTTTTTTTTTTTAACCTGGAATCATTTAATTGAATATTCAGGAAATTATTTGAAAGAAAACGCAACAATACCGTCATAATATCAATGGACATCTATGCTCTTATCATGATGCTACTTTTTTTTTTTTTTGGGAATTGATCGAGAAAGAAATGAATTCCATGTCTTCAACACAAGATGAACTGAATGAATATAGGCAATATAAAAGGAGTATAAATGATGGTTGTATTTCATATGTTGATTCTTCTCAATATATATGTTTGCATGTCGTGTGTTTATTGTGGAGGGAGTCATTTATATGAGAATTGTCCATATAATACAACTAATGTGGGAGATGGATTTTGCTAAAAACCAAGCTTGTTTTGACTATTCATGTTGTCCTAGAGGAAGTTTTGAGCAACAATAGTTTTGGGATCCACATTTCAAGTATTATTCTAGTGAAATTACAGCTCCTTTATACTCTTATCTACACATTAAAGAATGTAACGTGCCCTTACATATAAAGAAAAATCTAATCTACAAAGATTATTTTAGGAATGTGCAGAAGCATCAGAGAGATTTAGTAGAGAGCAAAAAGAACTTGTCACTAGAGTTGAGTCAAGTGTCCAAAATATTGGAGTATATATGAATCAAATTGTTTCAACTCTTGAGACTGAGGCAAGATAATTCCTTAAGATGATGACCACTTCTTGTGTTAATAATGATTATTGTGAGAAAGTTGAAGATGTGGAATTATATTGCCTGAGACTATGGATAATGTAGAAGGTGATTGTGATCTTGAAGTTGATTTAGATGAGAATAGTGGGTGTCAATAAAAAGGTTCCCGCTATAAAGTCTAAGGTTTGTGATTTTGATGATCAAATTGATGTGGATGTCCCAATTGTTGTTATGTATGACTCTTCTACGGATGTTTTGACTCTTACTGATGAGAGTCAAATGGACTTTATTGGATGTTCTAAAGTTTTGGAAGCTCCTATTTCTATTTGCAAGGATGTATATGTTGTGCTTTCTTTGAATTCAATGAATGCATGTACTCTAAGATTGTCTATGATTGAGGAAGTACAAGTAATTAACTTGAATGATCAATTGTTGTGTGTAAAACCTTGTTTCTTGAAAATGAATGAAGACAAGGTAGTTATGGTGTTTGGTACTTAATTATGATTAGTGGCTTGTTTTGAGAAGTATATATGGCTAAATACTTTAAACGTAATGCTTCTTAGGAGGCAACCCAAGGGTTTGTTTTGATCATTTGTTTTGATTTTGTAGGATTTTTGGAGCCCCAGATGATGTGCTTTGCTATGGAAATAAAGATCAAGAGCAACTAAAAGTGCAAGTCAAGGATAAAAGGGGAGTTCTTTTATATTTTCTTCAATTTGTCTCATTTCACTAGTGCAAAAAAGGGCTTTAAGACCGCCTCATTTAGAGCGGATCATCGACGCCCCGGTCTTAAAGGTGTGACCGGTGGCAGTTTTGTAAATAAAAAGAACTTCTTATACAATAAAGGGCTTTAAGACCGCCACATTTAGACCGGACTATCGAAGGACCGGTCCTAAAGCTATGACCGGTGGCAAATTTGTAAATATAAAGAACTTCTTATACTAGATCATTTTTTCATAGGTCTTATCTAGACCTGTTAAAATAACAACCGGTCTTTAAAATGTTATTAAAAAAATTGAAATTTTAATTACTTTATGGAGAAATCTCATTCAGCCATACTTATATTTTCTACACTCCAAAATAATACGGAAAAATTTAAATATAAATGTATTAAAGTTTTAAGACCGAACATATAAAATACCCGGTCTTAAAAGTTAGACTTTTAAGACCGGACTTAAAATATGGCTGGTACTAAAGTTTAAATAAAAAATTAATTAATTTTAAGACCGGAGATAGAGATAGAGATAGACCGGTCTTAAAAGTTAGACTTTTAAGACCGGTCGTAAAATCAGGCCGGTACTAAAGTTTAAATAAAAAATAATTAATTTTAAGACCGGAGTTTTAGAAAGTCCGGCCTTAAAGTTTAACTTTTAAGACCGTATATACTCATTTGTCGGTCTTAAAAATGAGGCGCCAAATATATGTTTCTTCGCGCGGAAGCTTTTGTCACTCTCACTGAAGAACGAACCCCTGTTCACGTTGCGAAACCCTTCCTGTTGCATTACCTCTCTTCCTCGCCCCACGTACCGTTAGCCTCTGTTACTCCCTCATTTGCTCAGGCATTCCTCTCTTACTGTCTTGAAAATGGACGGTGAAAATGATTCCAGTCGTGTTCTTGGAACTCCAGATACTGGTTTCACTGGTGTGGGTCAGAACGAACCCTCTTCATCTCACAATGAGCCTCCTCAGCGCCGTGCATGCCGTGGTAGAAACGGCACACGAATGATGGATGTATCCCTTAGTCGGAATTCCGGGACGAAGCTCGAGATTCAGTTTGATGAAAATTTGCAACCTGTCGGTCCTAATAAAACCACATATACTAGTTTTGTCGGCGCTCTAGTACGCAGCAAGGTTAGCATCTTGACAGATAAGTGGAAAAATGTGGACAAAAGCACGATAAAGGATCCTATTTGGGACACTATTCGGCTTACATACACCGTCCCTGACTCTAAGAAGTTGAAAGACTCAACATTGTCTTATTGTCTTTGGCGATTCAGGAAGTTTAAGACCTTTCTAGCTAACACGTATATTTTTGCCGAGGTGAAGCCTGACCATAAACCCTGGCACAAGTAAAAATTTATTGATGAACAAATTTGGCAACAATGTGTTCAGCTGCGGACCACTCCTGAAGCTCTGGTGAGTTTATATTTAGTTTTGTTTTCACTTTTGTTTGCTTATTAACCTGTGCGGCTATGTGAATGTTATTGTGTACATCTAATCCTTTTAGTTAAATGGTTTGGTGTGTGAATAGAAGTATACATTTCCTGTCTTTGTCCTGCATCAGAGGAGCATGTCCTAATTCCATGCAAGTCTGATATGTAAACTGTGTAATATGGTTAGACGTTCTTTGTTAGTTAGTTAGTATGTTAAGCGTGTAATGGTTTCGATGCAAGTAGTTAGTTAGTTATTCTAATATGTGTGTAGGAACCAATTATGATGAATGAATGAATTGACTGAGTTGGTAGCAATTCTGCAACTCCCTTTCCTTTGGTTCTCCCAATTTCTTCTACAATGCTACATCTTCCTTAAGTAAAATTTTGAAACTTGATGAAGTGAATTTGACTAATGTTTGACGTTCATATCAAGCAGAAGTTCTCTAATTTCTGTTAGTGACATGGCTGAAATTCATAATTGATAGTTGTTTTCAATCTGATTCACGAAAAGAAGGAAAAATACCAAGAGATCGGGAGAAAGAATGATTGCCCACACGGGGCTTCTCGCGGCGGATATGAAAATGCCGAAAAGATTTGATGGCGGCCAAGCGGAAGAGATTGGAAGATGAAGCTGAATCCAATCCTTCGCGGTAGTTGACCACCGCCATCTCCAATACGTCGCGAGGAGTTGTGGTTGTATATTCGGCAAAAGCCAGCGGCGCCTACACGAGTGAACAAACTCGTGTAGTTGCTTGAACGAATTGTAAGTATCGATATTGTTATTTTTTACTTACTAAACATGTTTCATTACTAAGCTTCTCGTTATCTGTATCTTACAGGAAGATCTTAAAAATAAAGAGGCAGAGGGATCTTTTGCGTCGGACGGGTAGGCCTAAAGCAACACTTTGGAAATCCAAACGCCACAGACAAAGTGTGGTTACCCGGGAGGAGATGGATCAGACGGTTGCCAAATTAAATGAGGAATCAGCGGCCAAAGAAGCTACATTGAGGGCAATGTTTCAATCTGAGATGAGCAAGATGAAGGAGGAGATGGAGAAAATGAAGTTTCTCCTGAGCTCTCGGCCAGAGAGCAGTGTGGATCCCTTGACACCTTCAGCTGCACCTATGCAGCAGCAGAGCACTAGAGGGAGCTGCATTGTTGGACAGTCAGAGCAACCTTGTCATCTGTATATGGAGGATAGTGTTAGTCATAGACAATTGGTTGCTAAAGGGACTGTCCACAACTTTGGATCAACTGTACCAACCAATGGATGATGATGAAGTCAGAGTGTCAGTTGAAGAGGTGATCTTTGATGCACCTGTCCCTCTCCCAACTGATGAGCTGAAGATTGTGAGTGATGTCAAGGGAACCTTCATCTCTTGGCCGATTCTTCTCAATGGAAGAAAAATCGATCAATTATTTCCGAACTTCAGCGAAGAACCTAGGAACCTCAGGCTTGCCCTTAGCACGGATGACATGAATCCCTATGGAAGCCTTAGCAGCATACATAGCTCATGGCCTGTACTCCTGATTGTTTACAACTTATCTCCTATGTTATGCATGAAACGAAAGTACATCATGCTGTCTATGTTGATTTCGGGACCAAAACAACCTGGAAATGACATAGATGTTTACCTTGAGCCCTTGATCGAAGACTTGAAGGAGTTGTGGGAAGAAGGTGTCGATGTTTTTGACTCTTTCAAGAAGGAGGTCTTTAAAATGAGAGCCATGATATTTTGTACTATAAACGACTCCCAGCATATGGGAACTTGTCAGGGTATAGTGTAAAAGGCCATAAAGCATGTCCGGTTTGTGAAGAAGGCACACGCTACCATCAACTCAACATGGAAGAAAGACGGTGTATCTTGGACATAGGAGATCTCTTAGACAGGGCCACCCATATCGTCGATTAAAGAAGGCCTTTTTTGGTGGCCAAGAGTATGAAGAAGCTCCGGTGGCATTGGTGGGAGCAAGTGTATGAAAAGGTTAAAAATATCAATGTCATCTTCGGTAAGACTGGAAAGAGTAGAAAAGAAACAAATATATGGAAGAAGAGATCTGTATTCTTCGATCTTCCATATTGGCGCAATCTTGATGTGAGACACTGTATTGATGTCATGCATGTGGAGAAGAACGTATGTGATAGTATTGTTGGCACGCTTCTCAACATACAAGGTAGTTCGAAGGATGATATGAATGCAAGATTGGATTTGCAAGTAATGGGAATACGCGAAGACTTACATCCAAGGCCATATAGGAAGAGAACTTATTGTCCCCCGGCTTCTCATACTTTATCTAAGGATGAGAAACGAAGCTTTTGTGAGTGTTTACATGGCACAAAAGTTCCCTCGGGGTATTCTTCAAATTTTAAGAGGCTTGTCTCGATGAAGGACTTGAAATTAGTAGGCCAAAAGTCTCATGATTGTCATGTATTGATGCAACAGCTACTCCCAGTAGCTATTCGAGGCATCACCGAATATGATCTTCGGGTCGTTTTGACTAGACTTTGTTTTTTCTTCAATGCGGTTTGTAGTAAAGTCTTCGAGATTGAAAAGTTGGATGAATTGGAGAATGAAGGATATCTTATCTTGTGCCACCTTGAGAAGCTTTTTGTTCCTACATTTTTTGACATCATGGTTCATCTAATTGTTCATCTAATGAGGGAGATAAAGTTGTGCGGCCCTATCCATTTACGGTGGATGTACTCTATTGAAAGATCTATGAAATTCCTAAAAGGGTATGTGAAGAACACGTACCGGCCAAAAGTATCAATTGTTCAGAAATATGTTTCTGAAGAGGCCATGGAATTATGTCAAAATTATTTGGCCAAAGTAAGACATATTGGGCTTCCAAAACGTCAGCATCTTTGAAGGGGGTAGACGAGGGGCTTCGGTAAAGAGTGTGGATCGTGATGAATTGTCACAAGTCCACTTATACATCTTGAATAATGTTGATGAAGTTCAAGCCAGCATATCTGCACATAAAGAAGCTGTAAGGAAAGAAAACCATCAAATGACCGAACAAAGGTTGATTAGGGAGCATAACAGAACTTTTGCAAACTGGTTCAAACAAAGGTCGAGGATCTGAATGTGTTTCTGATACAATGAAATGGTTAGCACGTGGTCCTGAGGTTGATGTCATAAGTTGGAATTCGTATGTTATAAATAGTCATACATTTTACACGAAGTCCCTAGATGATAGGAGCACAGTCCATAACAGTGGTGTTATGTTAGAGGCTGAATCTATGCACTTCTCCAGTTCGAAAGACAAGAGGCCTAAATTGGCAGTCATGCCATATTATGGGGTTATTGAAGAGATTTGGGAGGTGGAATATGTCAAAATTAGATTTCTCATCTTCAAATGTAAGTGGGTTAATGTCAATAATGGTGTTCAGATCGATCGGCTAGGATTTACTTTAGTCGATGTCAATAGTAGAAGTTTTGGAGATGAACATTTTATTATGGCAGACCATGCGAAACAAGTGTTCTATATCACCGATCAAGAAAATAAAATGTGGTCTGTAGCTCTCCAAGGAAAGAGGGTCATTGATATTGATGAGGAAAGTCATTCAAATTATGGTCTTCCTGAGAGTACTCCTTTTTCAAGGGGTCTACCGGACATGAACGAAGAAGATGAAGCGGATAATGAACCCGGCATAAGAAATGATCATCAAGAAGGGATATGGGAGGATATCACTTTATAAAAGAGTCAATTCATAAGGTAATATTCATATGCAGAATTCTTAGAAAACTTTAAGGTTTTAACTATTTTATATTCCTTCTATGTTCTTAATTAAACAATGTCATCATTGACTATGAATTTGTTCTTGTTTTGTTTTTGTGGCAGGATCCGATTCAAAGGGGCATGTTATAAAAGAGGATGCATGTTACGTTGTTGGGTGGGAATCAGATGAAGGCATGGTGAATAATATATTGGACTACATACATGTATGTTGATTTACGTGCTGCATGTATTTGTAACTCATTGTGATTGTAATTAGTTATCTTAGCTTATTGTATAAATTACTTTAGTTGTTATAGACTTAAGAGGCCACATAACTCATGGTGGATAATATTTGTATTCTTTTTCCCAATTCAATTTATTCATGTTCATAGCTTGAAGCTAAAGTATATCGACTTTTATGTGCTGTTTTGGATGGTGGATTTGTGTGTGTGTGTGTGTGTGTGTGTGTGTGTGTGTGTGTGTGTGTGTGTGTGTGTGTGTATGATCAGGAAGAACAGAACAGGGAAAAAATTTGGGAAAATTTAGAAGGCAAATAAATAAGACGGTCTTAAATGTTCAAATGTTAAGACCGGATGTACTTCTATGACCGCTCTTAAAGGTATTAAGCCGGTCTTAAAAGTTGGTCTTTTAAGACCGGTCCATTTATAACATCCGGTCTTGAAAGTAAGTCTTTTAAGACCGGGTAATTAGTCGTCTGGTCTTAGAATCTACTATTTTTTGGAACGGATTTATATTTGTCCGGTCTTAATATTCGGATCTTTTAAGAGAGGTCGAGTTTTTGTCCGGTCTTAAAGTTTGAGTTTTAGGACCGAACAAAAAATATTTCAGATATATTTAGTACGACTTTTAAGACCGAAGGTTTAAAATGTCCGGTCTAAAAGAAACTCTTTAAGATCGTTTACAAGTTCGGTCTTAATAGAGAGACTTTTAATACCGCCTGGAACAAGACTGGTCGCGGGTCCAGTCCTAATATACCTGTTTTGTCCGGTCTTAAAAGCCTTTTTTCGACCCGTGTTTGATTGCTAATGATCACTACGAAAAAAAAATCGATTTTTGCTACGGAAAAAAATTCGTAGCAAATTCCGTAGCAAATCGATTTTGCTACGGAAAAATGCCAAAAATCCGTAGAAAAATCGATTTGCTACGGATTTTTTCCGTAGCAAAAAAACCCCGTAGCAATTGCTATGGAAATTGGAAAATCCGTAGCAATTGCTACGGAAAAAATTTCTGTAGCAAAATTTGCTACAGATTTTAATTTCCTTAGCAAAATTTGCTACGGAATTCAAATCCGTAGCAATTGCTATGGAATTCGATTCCGTAGCAAATTCTAAGAATTTGCTACGGAAATCATTTCCGTAGCAAAAGTAAAAAAATTATATATATTTTTTAAATTTTTAGAATCTTTTTAAATTTTATTTATTTTATTTATTTTTTTTTAATTTTTTTTCTTGAAAATTGATTGCAAAAGTATCATGAATATAATAAAAAGAGTTTACATAGAGAAAACATAATATATATAATAATGTTGTAAGGAGCAAATACTAAAATGTAGTCTAAACATCAGCATTTGATCATCATCATCATCACCGGCATGGTCATCATCACCAGGAGCCGACCCCGAACCCTTTTGTGTCATTAGGGACAGGAGTTGAAGCTGCATCTGCCTCATCATGTCCGCTTGTTGATTCATCTCCTGCCGCATCCTCTCCCGTTCCTGATTCATCGCCTGCTCCATCCTCTCCCGTTCCTGAAGCATCTCCTGCCTCATCATCTCCTGTTGCTGACTCATCTGTGTTGCTTGCTCCTCCACCAACGCCTTCATCACTACAAAAAAAACGACAATTAGTAGCAGTTAAAATGACCTATTTGTAACGGTTTTTGACGTGACAAACGACATTTGTAGCGGTTAGAGGAACCGCGACAAAAACGCCTGTGGCAAGCCGATTTGTAACGGTTAAAAAAAACCGATACTACATACATATAAACCGCTACTATATCTGTTGCGGTTATGATAAACCGCTACAAAATATTGAAAAAAAAATGGCGCCCAAATTTTGTAACGGTTGTAAAACCGCTACAAATATTTAATCCGAATTTAAATTAAAATTTGTAGCGGTTGTTGTAGCGGTTTTACAACCGCTACAAAATATTGAAAAATTGAAAAAAAAAAATCGTAATTTGTGTCCATTGTTACAATATTATATTGAATATTTTTATTATTTAAGTGACAAATTAAATGATAATAGTTAATATTTAAAAAACTGATTAACTTAAGTTAGATAAGTATAAATATTATGTAGGTATAATATTGAGAATATGTAGATAATAAGGATTTATTGTGTTGTCCACCTGAGCAAAAAAATTATGTTGTGCATTAGATGATATTTGATTATATAAAGAAAGTTGATGATGATAGAAGAAATATTGAGAAAAAAAAATAGTATCAGTATTATAAGAAGTAAAAAATAAAACATTGAAATCAAAGATTTTAGAAGGAGTGGGAAGAAATGAGAGAAAACGAGGGAGAAGTGAGTGGGAAGAAATGAATGAGTGTGTGAGATGAGGTGTGGTGGGGATATTTATAGGGATATACGTAACATTTGTAGCGGTTGATGTGACGGATTACGTAGCGGTTTAATGTTTTGTAGCGGTTAAAAACCGCTACAAAAATTCATTAGTATTTTAAAATATATATATAATTTTCAAATTTTGTAGCGGTTACACTAACAACCGCTACAAATGAATGAACGTTGGTGGGATTCGAAATATTCAAATTTCAATATTACGAACTTTGTAGCGGTTGATGTAACAGCTTTTGTAGCGGTTCACATTTGTAGCGGTTTTTTTTGCGTTTTGTATCGGTTTCAAAACCTCTACAAAAATTCATTGGTATTTTTTTAAAAAAAAAATCAAAATATCACATTTTGTAACGGTTATACTAACAACCGCTACAAATATGAACATATTTTTTTAAAAAAAAAATAAACTTGGCGGAATTCGAAATATTCAAATTTCAATATTACGAACTTTGTAGCGGTTGATGTAACAGTTTTTGTAGCGGTTCACATTTGTAGCGGTTTTTTGCGTTTTGTAACGGTTTCAAAACCTCTACAAAAATTCATTAGTATTTTTTTAAAAAAAAAAATATCACATTTTGTGATGGTTATACTAACAACCGCTACAAATATGAACATAGTTTTTTTAAAAATAAACTTGGCGGGATTCGAAATATTCAAATTTCAATATTACACACTTTGTAGCGGTTGATGTAACAGTTTTTGTAGCGGTTCACATTTGTAGCGATTTTTTTTGCATTTTGTAACGGTTTCAAAACCGCCACTAATGGCGTGCCATAAGGCGCCAAACTGGCGCCATATTTGTGACGGTTTTTATAAATAAACCGTTACAAAATAACCGCTACAAATTTGGCGCCAACTTCGCGCCATATTTTGTAGCGGTTAGTTTATGACAACCGCTACAAATGTCGTTAGAACCAGCGCGCCACTTGGCGCGAGTCATACCGCTACAAATTTGTAGCGGTTTCGGTATAAACCGCTACAAATTCGCATATTTGTAGCGGTTTATTTTGACCGCTACAAATTAACCGCCACAAAGTGGCACTTTTTTTGTAGTGCATCTTCTTTAGCTCATCTGCAAAAACATTATGAAGTACATTTATTATTTGTACTTCATTTGAATGGACAAGAGAATGGAAATTATCATTATCAAATGTATTACGTGTACCTGCAGAAACACCTTCAGTGCTGGATGAGGAGCGCTTTGGTTGCTTCAGTCGGCCAGCAGAGGCACCGTATCCAAAGACTCTCCTTTTCTTGTTAAATCCGCCTGCGGCCTCAAAGAACAGACTCTCATTATCGGACTGAGTGGATGCGGGGTCAGCCCTAAGCTGCGACTCTTTCTCCTGCAACAGCTTCTGAAAGGTTTCCTACAAGCACAAAAATACATAACAAATAAGACATGAACAAAGGGAAGGAGAACCACACCGGAACTGACGCGCAAGGGAAGGAGAACCACCACCGGCACCGACGAGCAAGGAGAGGAGGAGACGTTGGACCTCTTGGAAGAAACCACCATCGGACGAGAAAGGAGAGGAGGAGACGAGAGGAGAGCAAAACGTGAGAGAAAATGGCGGAGGGGGGGGGGAGGCCGGTTATATGGCCTTTTGCGACAGACTGGGCCGTCCATCGCAATTTGCAACGGCCCCGGAAGGCCGTCGCAAAAAGGCGGACCATTTCGGTCCGCTCGTTTGCGACGGAACGTAAGATCCGTCGCAAATTGCGACGGATCTCGTGTCTGTCGCAAAATCATTTGCGATGGATCTTGTGTCCGTTGCAAAATTTGTTGCGACGGATATTTCTATCCGTCGCAACAAATTGCGACGGATAACCTATCTGTCGCAAACATTTGCGATGGATACGTGATCCGTCGCAATTTTCTTTTCTTTGCGACGGGGGACTTTTCCCGTCGCAATTCCAGTCAAATTTGCGACGGATTGTATTCCGTCGCAAATTTGACTTTTTCTAGTAGTGGATATTGATAATACTGGAAATTTGTGTCATCTCTACACTTGGATATGATTGTTTCTTTACTTTCATTACTTATTGTTACATGTTCATATCGAGGACGATGTGACATTTAAGCATAGGGTGAAGGTACCCTTATCTTTGCATGGCTTGTTCTCAATTTTTTTAAGAAAAATAATTAGCTTTCTTGTGGAAGTTTGGATTTTACTTGTGAGCATTGTCACATTTGGTTTAATTTTAAGTTGAAAAGGGTTGAATTTGATTCTATGTTCTTTGAATGTTAGTAAATGGGTAAAGATTTGGCTTAGGTACTTCACTTTAGGATGCCAAAAAACCTATGAAGAATTTGAGCCTAAATATTTATTATTCTAAGAAAGAATATACTTATTGTGATTTCATCTCTAGAACTTGTATTGAATCTCTTTTGAAGGGAAAAAAAATTGTTTAATTTGCATACATGCATAAAGATGATTTAGACATTCATTTTTATTTGTTACTCTAGTAAGTGCTAAATGAAAAAGAAAGAGATTGAAGGGATTGAAAAAAACGGAGAAGGAATAAGAACAATATCAACAACTCTATTGATGCCTCTAGACTTGACTTAGTAACTGGATGCACTTGATCACCAATGTTGGCACTCGTGTCAAACGGTTAAGTCAAAGAGAGTTATGAGTTGAGTTGAAAGCCTCTTGAGGTACCTGTTGGAGTAACTAAGTAGCGCATGCTACATCATCCATGTGTAGGTCATGTAAAAAAGGGACATACAACAACTCAAGATAAAAAAAAGGAAAAAAAATAGTATAAAGAGTATAAATATCCTTTCATTCTTTGTCTTCCATTGAGTTGCTTGGCACCAATTCGAGTATCCATCCATTACCAAAGTTTTATTGATTTATGTATGTAATGGGATAATATAGTGGAGATTGAGATGAGACACAAGCTTATGGTAGATGAGTTTAGGGGTGTTCATGGGCAAGGCTGGGTAGAACGAGACCCTGGCCTGAAAGGTCACGGGGCAGTAAAATACGCCCCATTGCCCGGCCCTACCTGATAGAAGCCATAATATTTTTGGGCTGGGCAAGGTGGGCTTTCCTTGCCCAAGTGGCGATACCCTGTCACACTCTACATGAAAAAAACAATTTCAATAATACCTAATAAACAATATTGCAAACTTCAAATAAAATCCATAATTCTATACTACTTTGGAATATTCCAAATAATTTAACAACTTGAGTTTTGAAATTAAAAAAACAACCATATGTCTTAACAAATAGTCAAATACCCATAAGTGAAAAAATAATAATACTATTGTATAATAAAAAAAAATGTAATACTATATATACTACCGAGCAGGGCTAAATGGGCAGGGCAACATAGCTTGCCTGATTCCCAGCCCTGCCTTCAAAAATGTCATGCCCAATTTTTTCTGAGCTGCTTTTTCTTGGACTGGGCTGGGCAATTTTTCTGCAGGCTCGAGCAGGCGCATAGGGCCGTGGGCATAATAAACACCCCTATATATGAGTTGTAATAGGTGGAATTGAGTGAAACACAAGCCCTTGAGTATATTGAGAGATGAGTTTAAACACTTAACTTGTAAGGGACATTCTATTATGATTTATCTTTGTCAAATTAATTACCTCGCTACTTGCAATTTTTTCTTAAAGGTGAAAACGGGTTCTAGGAAGACTTAATTCTTGAAAGTTTGAATTGATTTCAAATTTTTTTTTTTTTTTTTTTTTTTTTATGTTTGCTTTAAAATCTTGCTTTCAAGTTTTTTTTTGAATTTGGCTGCCTTAGAATTTAAAATCTTGAGGATAAGATTTGATGCAAATGTGGGGGTGTGATGACTTCCTATTTTATTAAATTTGAGATGTATTTTAATATATTGGGAAGTTATTAATACTAAATTAAAGAGATTTGCTTAAAATTTTAAGAGATATCAATTTTGGTGCATCATTTGTGAGATTTTAACTTAGAATATAAGCTTTCAAGTTTAGGAAAGGAACAATGATAAGAAAATAATAATTGAATTTTTTAAAAAAAGAGTATTATTATTATTATTATTATATTGTTTCCCTTTTCTATTGATTGATAAGACGCTGCTTTTGAAATAAAAAGAAAGGGGAAAAACCTAAGCCACAAGTCATAATTGAAATAAAAGGAGGAGGAGGCAGCTGCATATCACATATCACCGTCTTGAATCACAAGAAAAGAGAAAGAAAGGAGTTTGTGTCCTTTTTCTTTTATCTTTTTCTTGAGATTTTCTTGTTGCTATCTTGCTGATCTTGTTAGTTATGCTTAGTTTGTTTGTTTTGCAACCTAGAGGAGCTAATATTTACTTCGGTATTATATTTCTCAATACGTTCATGGATAATTTTACTAATTTCATCTACACAAATGGTTACCATGTGTAATTCTTAATTCTTTTTTAGAAGGAAAAAAAGAGTAATTTCTACAATAAGAAGGACTAATATGCTATTTTATCTCTTTCATCGTCCAAAACATATCAATATTAGCACTGATGGTACGTAAATGTAACTCATTATTCGAACAACTATTCAGAGTTCCAAAAGTTCCCTGTAAGGCTTGTTGTAGGGTGGATTATATTATGCTTTCCTTTAGTTATATTTTAATGTTAATTTTGATTACTTAATCTTGTCTATTTCTTTTTTACTTAATTAGTGTTTGATCACCATTAAGTATGAATTTGGAGAATTTAGATGACCCTTCCACGATATTCAGAATAAAAAAAAATTGTTCAGGCCACTAACTAAAATCAACAAAATCATTCATAATCAAAATCATCAACAAAATCTGTTCCAATGTTTCATGACTAATAAAAACATATTCTTCAAGCAACATCAGTGAATCTGGAGCAACAAACTATGATTTTGTTATTTATATCAATGTTGGGGGTAATTAAGGTTGGGCGTAATTCAGAAAAAGCACGAGCCAATCATATTATTGTTATCTAAATTTCTAGAAACCAAACCTGATTGAAGCACAAACAAACTCATCCGGACATGGAGAAACAATGGCTCATTTTCCTTGAAAACTTCTTAAACGGCGAGAGGGGTGGTTGCTCGCCGTAGAGTAGCTGTTTGAATTGATGTTAGAAAAGTATCTTTATATTAGTCGAGATAAAACTCCTCTCATACAGTACCTTGTAAACCTGTAAATTGCAATAAAAAATAACTTCTAGCGCTAACTCAAACGAGTCATGAACATCGAGCGACGGTAGGAGGGATGCTTGTCGGGGAATTAGAAGAAGCATATTGATGGGCCTGGTCCAAAAACTAGCAGCACTTTAACGGTATTTTGGGGGTTAAACGCTGATGGGGCAAAATAATACAGGTGGCAAAACATTATTGGACTAATGGAACTTGACCTAAGTAAATTAATTATGCATAAGTTATCGCAAGAGAGTAGCTGTATATATCTTGGAAAGTTATTAGGTTAATTTAAAATTGAATTTTTAATTTGATATTTTAATTATGGTTAATCCACAAAGGCCCTGACTTTAAATTTTTATTTCATTTTTTAATTCGAAATATATAAAAAATAAAATAATTTCAAATAGAATTCAAACTAATCCATAAACAAAGAAATGGGTAAGCTTTCCACCCGTGAAAAAGTACAAGATCTTTCTTCTAAATTTAAAATCTAAAAAAAATAAAATAAAGGTAGATGATTCAACTAATAAATTTAACAGAAAAATCATCATGGATTAAGAAGTTACGCCCTTTTAAATTTTTTAACTTTAAATTTAAATAGTACATAATAAAGGAATAAAACAAGAGGAAATGAATTTAACCTCTGAAACTTGAAATTTGTAAGAGCAAAATGAGAAATAAAGTTGAAAATTATTCGGGTTAGAATTCCGCTTAGATAACCCCGGGCTCAACTGGCAAAGGGATCGGACACTCTCATCAAAGAGAGAGGGTTCGATCCTAGAGTTGGTCAAGGCGTTGAGGGATGCATCCTAACTCCTAGGTGCCTAGGTTAACGCCTGAGGGTAATAGACGGCTCGCCCTGCCCAACATCGGTATCTCCTAAGAGGAAATGAGATTTCGCCCTGCCCTTGGATCGTGGGTGAACCTAACCCCTTTCCTAAAATTTTGTTATCAAAAAAAGAATTCCGCTTAGATATGATCAGCATTTTTTTTCCCATGTGATGTGAGGACTTCAATAGCTTTAACTAGAGACATGAATTGTCCTCATACGGTTTTCATATAATTAATTCTAAATTTTTGAAATTGGCAGAGGATTTAAAACTGACTAAATGAATAGTAGTAGTATTCAAAAGCTTTGACTTCCCCCTCCATTTTATTGTTCATTAAATGTCTCTACCATTATATTAATTTTTAATGGTTGAGATTTAATGATATATTTTTTATTATATTTAAAATTTTAATAGTAATATTTTGACATCTAGAGTGCCTTACGTAAGTTAATTGAATCAGATTTTTCCATACTTTTTATTAGGATTCTAGAGTGCCTTACCTAATTTGCTATCTCCACCGTTAGATTGGATTAACTTTTAATGAT
This sequence comes from Acacia pycnantha, assembly GCA_025563575.1. NCBI lineage: Eukaryota > Viridiplantae > Streptophyta > Magnoliopsida > Fabales > Fabaceae > Acacia > Acacia pycnantha. The sequence continues at coordinate 2,582,122 of JAMWYP010000015.1, forward strand.
TGAGACTTAATATTTTATAAGAATATATTATAATCATAAACTATAAAAAATTATATAAATAAATTTAAACTAATTAAAATTGAACATAAAACACCTTAGAAGTGCAGGGGATAAAATGAAAAATTAATAAAAGTTTATAATGTTGAAGTATGTACTCCCTCTAATTCTTAATATAAGACATATTTAGAGAGTTAATCATAATTTTAAATATAAGACATATTTTTTATATTGGTTAATTTTATTCTAATTTACTCATATTTATGCTCTGTCAATTATAAACAATAAGGAGAGGAAATAAGAAAATTAACTATGGTGTTTAAAAAAATACATGATATATTAATTAATTTAACTAATTTCTTTAATCTAATCAAATTTAGTAAATTATGTAGTAAAGTAATATCATTTAAACTAATTAAATATTCTTGAATGATATTCAACGTGTTCCTCACTATATTAATTATGAGACGTGATAAATCATTTCCTTCGCCCCCAACACCACGAGTTCTTCACTTTCTGCGTTTTTTCATAGAATAAAAATGGAAGCTCTTGCGTCGTCATATCAATCATTTCATCACAGCGACTATTCATATATATAACGCAAGGCAATTCTCTATTGTCAACATCCCTCACTAGCAAGTTCAAATCCAATTCTATACTACAATATCTCTGCCTCGCCATGGAATCTTCGACTAAGGTTCACTTTATTTTGATACCTTTAATGGCGGCTGGCCATCTTCTTCCCATGGTGGACTTGGCCAAACTCTTGGGTCGGCGAAACAACGTGAAGGTGACGATAATGACCACACCTGTAAATGCTGTTCGAGTTCGAGCAAATATTGATAGAGAGGTACAGTGTGGCTCATCAATCACTGTTCAACCTTATCGATTCCCAAGTGTTGAGGCTGGTTTACCAGAAGGGTGTGAGAGCTCAGAAGCTGTACCTTCCCCCGATCTTATGTACAACTTTGCAAAAGCTACAACTATGTTGCAGAAACCAGTTGAAGAAGTCCTTGAAAAGATTTTTACTCCCACTATTCCCACCTGCTTCATAGTTGACAAAAACCTTCCACATGTCTCTGATGTTGCCAAGAAGTTCAAGGCTCCAATAATTATTTCCGATGCTTTGAACTGTTTCTCTATATTATGTAATCACAATCTGTTTCATTCTAAAGTTTTTGAGAGCGTGTCGGAATCAGAATCAGTGGTCGTGCCTGGATTGCCCCACAGAATCGTGTTCAAAAAATCTCAGCTTCAGGAGTATTTTTCAATGGACATGGGAGAGTTCAGTGCTTTACGTGAGAAAGCATGGCAAAATGAAGGAGAGGCATATGGGATAATAGTGAATAGCGTTGATGAGTTGGAAGAAGAATACGTGAAGGAGTATAGAAGAGCCACTGGTCGTAAAGTTTATTGTGTTGGTCCAGTCTCACTCTCCAACAAGGACGACAAGGATAAGGCTCAGAGAGGCAAACTAGACTCAAAGGCGCAAGAAGAAGGCGAATATTTGAAGTGGCTTGATTCATGGCCTGCAAGATCTGTCATCTATGCCAACATTGCAAGCTTAAACAATGTGCCATCCGGACAGATTATGGAGCTAATTTTGGGACTGGAAGCTTCAAAGAGGCCATTCATTTGGGTGCTGAGAGATGCACACAAGATAGAAGAACTGAACAAGTTACTGAAGGAAGATGGAGTGGAGGAGAGAGTGAAAGGAAGAGGACTCATAATAAGAGGTTGGGTGGCTCAAGTTCTGATACTGTCACACACAGCGATTGGAGCATTCTTAACACACTGTGGATGGAACTCAATACTTGAAGCTATGTGTAATGGAGTGCCACTAATAACCTTTCCTCTAAATTGTGAGCAATTTTATAATGAGAAGGTGGTTGTTCAATTGTTGGAGGTGGGTGTGAGGCTGGGGGTTGAGACAGCTACGCATTTTGAGGTAGAAGACAAGTCTGGGATTCAAGTGAGGAGGGAAAAAGTGAAGGAGGCAATAGAGAAAGTGATGGGTAAAAAAGATGAAGAAAGTGAGAGAATAAGAGAAAGAACAAGGAATTACGGGGAGAAAGCAAACAAGGCACTGGAGAAAGGTGGATCTTCTTACCTTAACTTATCACAGTTGATTGAAGACATAACACAACATTTTCATGCGAAGGGTTGAAGATCAAGATAGCAAAGACTGAGCCATAATCAGTCTCCTTTTGATTTTTTATTTTAAAATTGAATGTTGAGTCTGTTATCACTATTTATTAAGTTGTTGCTGAATAATAGAGTCATGTTGAATCAGTTAGAGTCCACTTCAATTATGAGTCAGTTTCCCGATATCTGTTGGGACCATCAGTTATTTCCTTTGTTATTTGGTTTTCTACATGTGTGTGCTAGCTTCCTTCAAGCTAATAACAAGTGATGAATGAATAAACGTTATTTTCAGTAATTAGATATTCTCTTTGGCTTCTTGTTTCCCTTGTTAATGAAATTCTCACTATGAAAGTGTTTAATAGAGAGTGTTATCCTTATTTGCCTTTGTATTCATATTTTTCAGTTCAGCAACTTACTACATAAACTGAGACCAAAGCCACAAGGGGTTTACCTTAATTATTAGCTTTGTGGGGTTGTGAAGTCTGTATTAATGTGTATAAAGTATTTAGCCTAGTGGCAGTGTAAGCTCTCTTATTAGTATGGAGAAACCGTCGACTAACACGATAAAAATTACTCCCTCCAGTCCTAATTATAAATACACTTTTGTAGTGTAAATTGTACTACAAAAGTGTTTTTATAATTAGGACCTAAGGTAATAATTGTGATGGGACCTTTTACAAGGAGAATGGCATAGGAGGCATCGGTATTGTTTGCAAGGGTCATAATGGACATTCTCGGTCAGAAAGAAAAAGAACAAGGCTACGTTATTATATTCTTAATGATGTTGCCCGTGCTCCACATTTTTAGCATAAGATTATTTAATTATTTCCCGACAATGGAGAAAATTTCCTACCATTAAAATCAGGCACGCTTTCCTCACTTTTTTGTCGTCATTTCAATCTTTTTTTCCCTAATATACCCTTATGAAGATGATGATTATAAGGCCCCATTTGGATCAAAGAAAATCAAGGAATGGAAAAGGAAAATTCGAATTTTCCAATAGCGGCGCGCGTTTGGTTCATATTTTCCCACAAAAATATTTTCCTGCCGCCGTTGATTCTCCCAGGTTTAAATGAAAATGGCTTCCCACAAATAAGTGGGAAGCCATTTTCCAGCGGCTGTGAAAATTGACTAAAGTCCAATTTGCCCCTCATCACACAACTACCTCTATAAAAGGGCCACCATTTGAGGCTGGAAAACAAAGACCTGTGGAGAACGGAGAGGGTGAGTGGAATTTCAAGGACAATTGTGCATTTGCACAACAGGTTTGTTGGCTCTTCGTCTTTGTTCTCTTCGTTTACTTTCAACCTCCTTGGTTTTTGTCTTTAGTTAGCCATGGACACCGAAATCCATGAATGTTTAGTTGAAGTGTTGGCCGCATATTTAGCTCTAGTTTTAGCAGTAAGGCAAGTGGTTGTGGCAAGTTAAAAAGCTTAACTTGATACAAGAAGTGAAAGCCTTGAGTTAAAGACTAGAGGCATTAACTTGATATCCAAAAGTCAAAATCAATACTTTCTAAAGAAAAAGACCAATTGAGAGCTTAACTTGAGTCAATAAGTATTTGCCTAGAGTTAATGACTAGAGTCATTAACTTGATATCCAAGAGTCAAAATCGATAGGTTCAAAATCTTAAGATCAAAACACATGACTCGAGGTAGTTAAATAATTGACTGGAGTTAAAAAGAGTTTCTTTAAAACATTTCAAGTATCTAACTCGAGGCAATCCCGTCTTTGACTAGAGGAAAATTAAAACTTCAAATTTTCATCCAAAATTAAGGTTCAATTACATTATTATTATAATTGTTATCATCAAAACATAAAAAAACAACATGAGAACTAACATGGGTTATTATCTATTCTTATTTAATTTCACTCAAACTCATTTATATTATTTCTAATAATCTTTTTGAGTGATTTTTATTTGATTAATAAATGTTTAAGTTGTGATTAGCGAAAACGCGTTGGTGTTGTGTGGTTTCAAATAATAATTCATATTCAAGGGTAAAATGGTATTTTGGGTCATTTTCCTTACCTTATTTTCTTCCAACCATACAAAAATTTTCATATCAACCCATTTTCTTTTCCATTGCGAAACAAACGCCCCGAGGGAAAATATTTTCCATTCCATTCTTTTCATTTTCATTCCTACCTTTTCTTTGATCCAAACGGGGCCTAAGAGAGAATGAGTCAGTAAAGAAATAGAAGAGACATGTAATTAATTGACGGTAAAATATAAAAAGTACATTAAATTCTTAGATAAATTAAAATTATTGCTTATAATTAAGACCAGATAGAGTAATTTTAAATTATACATATTTAAATAAAGGTAAAGTTAAAAGCTTAATCTATATTATTCGGTTTTAAAATTGGAAAATAACTTATATATAGAGATAGGTGCGTTGTATATCTATAAAAGAGATCTTCTACGTTCTACCACTAAATTGGAATAGTATGTTATATGTTGCTCTTTAGGAAGAGTACATGCGAATAGGATGTATTCCCCCCCCCCCCCTAAATTCATGCACTGATTTCAGAATTGGCGTAAGATTTTTTAATAAGAAAATTAAATTGACCTTTTATAGCAATATCATGTAATGTAGGGGGCTGCAAAATGTTATTATTACCATTGTGTTTGGATGGAAAGAAAATTAGGGGAAGAGAAAAGTATGGGAGGAAATGGAGGCAAAAATGAATTTTCTTTTGTTTGGATTATTGGAGGGAAAATATGAGGAAGAAAAAGGTGGGGAAAAAAGAAAGTGTGGGTCCCCTGCGTTTACCCTCCAAAATTTTCTCTAAAAAGATGGAGATATTTTGTAACAAAATACTCCTTCGGTCCTAATTATAGGAGCCATTTAACCGATTTTGGGAGAATTAAGGAGATGAGTTAAATTAGTTAATTTTACTCATTTTCCTAAAATGTCCTTATATAAATTTAAAATGACACAAGTTGCCCTAATTATAAGTGTTTCTAATTTTCCTTACGTTAGACATTCATGACATATTATTTTAGTATATATGTATATTAGTTGTTTTTTATATAGCCATGTGTATACATATAGATCTAATTTCCTTTCCACACGCTTTCTAATTGAAATAATGGTCTTACTATATAAACATATATGTGTGTGTATATGTCACACACACACACACACATTGACACACACAAACACAGATATACACATATATGTACACATATATATATATGTACACACACACATACATATATATTGACACACATAAACACAGATATACATATATATGTACACACACAAAATGTTCTCCGAATGTGAATGAAAGATTGAGGGATTGAAAATTATACTAAACTTGTAATGAGCACCTAAGCCGGCTCCATGTTTTTTGGGAGAATTATTATGAGGTGACAATGAAAAGACTTAATTACTAAAGAAGTCTCAATGATAACCGGAGAATATGCAATGACACAGGTTTTAAATTAAAGTAAGAATTACTTGTTATTAGGATTTCTTAGTAATTAAGATCGTTTCTTAAAACTCATAATAATTATCCTTTCTATAGAAAGGTGGGCTAGAATACGCGCGTGGGAGTACATCAATGTGAACAAAATCCCTTATACACAGTTGGGAACATCAACAAAGTCACACGGTAAAAAAAAAAAACAATTTAAGAGACATAATTCTAATTAATGATAGTCTATTTGATAAGGAAATTATACAATTTTGTAGCTAGCTAATCCACTGTTTTTAGTACTGTCAGGATTGGGAGTGTCAGCTAAGCCCTTGGCTGCTCATCAAATTTAAGGCTCTTTCCTTTATTTATTTCTTTTTATAATTTGATTCTATATAAAATGAGAAACATTTTAATACTTATAGATAAAAATAGTACAATTTTCAAATTTTTACACTTTTTTAAATATTTAATATTTTAATGCAAGAATCTCGTATGAAGATGGTTGAAATAGAAAATTTTATATAAGGCTAGTAAACGCAACAAATCTTAAATTGAGTTAATGACCTTAATATAGAATATTAAAATATTAGTTATTTTCTACTAATACCCTTAACCCATGATTTAAAGAAAAGAGGACAAGAAAAGCCAGATTGGATGTCGCACTCGTTACTCTCTCGTGTGTCTTGTGGAGCATGAAAACACCATGAGAAGTCATTATTGTTGTCACCGTAAGAAGTCACCGCTTTCGCCTGAATCTTTTCTTCACATATTGTGCGGTTAAATTTTCGCGCTGCGGCCAGTGGTAATCATAAATCGTTGCCCTTGTGTTCCTGTACAGCTTCAAATCTCTATGAGAAGGGTCCTTCTCGATACAATTTTTTAGCTAATCCACTGTAGTTTAGTAGTGTGTCAGGCCGGATTGGGGTGTTAAGTGTTAACTGAGTCCCTGCAGGCCAGAACAAGGATATGTAATTATATTCTTGAATGATGTTGCCCGTGCTGCACATTTTTATTATAAAATTTTTTAATTATTAAAATCAGGCACGCGTTCCTCGCTATTTTGCGTCATTTCAATTATATTCATTACAGCGACCATATATAGCACAAGGCAATTCGGTGACTCCTGACTGTGTCTTTAATTATAAACATCCTCACCGGCCAGTTCAAATCGAATCCTATACTACATCTCTACCTCGCCATGGAATCTTCGACGGCTATTTCCACGGTGACGCAGAAACTTAAGCTTCACTTTATTATGATACCTTTCATGGCGCCAGGTCATCTTCTTCCCATGGTGGACTTGGCCAGACTCTTGGCTCGGCAAAATAACGTGAAGGTGACTATCATAACCACACCTCTAAATGCGGCTCGACTTCGACAAAGTATGGATAGAGAGGTACGGTACTGTGGCTCTTCACCAATCAACGTTCAACATTTTCGATTCCCAAATGTCGAGAATGGTTTACCAGAGGAGTGTGAGAGCTTAGACACTGTACCTTCAAGGGATCTTTTGTTCAACTTTGCCATAGCCACGACTATGTTGCAGAAACCAGTTGAAGAAGTCTTTGATAAGCTTGTTAGTCCCTCTACTCCCACCTGTGTCATATTTGACAAACAACTTCCATTTGTGGCCGATATTGCCAAGAAGCACAAAGTTCCACGAACTACTCTCGAATGTCATAACTGTTTCAATCTATTATGTAACCACATTCTGTTTAAGAATCCTAAAGTCTATGAGAACGTGTCCGAATCAGAATCATTGGTTGTTCCTGGATTGCCCCATAGGATTGTGTTGAAAAAATCTCAGCTTCCCGAGTGGTTTTCGATTAACATGGAAGAGTTCAGTGCTTTGCGTGAAAAAATAATGAAAGCTGAAGAAGAAGCACATGGGGTGATACTGAATAGCTTTGATGAGTTGGAAGAAGAATACGTGAAGGAGTATAGAAGAATCACAGGTGGAAAGGTTTGGTGTATTGGTCCAGTCTCACTTTCAAACAAGGACAACTTGGCTAAGGCACAGAGAGGCAGAGCAGGCTCAAACGAAGAAGAAGGTCAATATTTGAAGTGGCTTGATTCATGGCCTGCAAGATCTGTCATCTATGCCTGCCTTGGAAGCTTAAACGATGCGCCACCAAGACAATTGATGGAGCTAGGTTTGGGACTGGAAGCTTCAAAGAGGCCATTCATTTGGGTGCTGAGAGATTCACACAAGAGCGACGAAATGAACAAGTTACTGAAGGAAAATGGATTGGAGGAGAGAGTGAAAGGAAGAGGACTCATAGTAAGAGGTTGGGTGCCTCAATTGATGATACTTTCACACACAGCAACAGGATCATTCTTAACACACTGTGGATGGAATTCAACACTTGAAGGTATATGCAATGGTGTGCCACTAATAACATTTCCTCTTGGTGCAGAGCAGTTTTATAATGAGAAGGTGGTTGTTGAATTGTTGGAGATAGGTGTGAGGGTGGGAGTTGAGAGTAATGTGCATTTTGGGGAAGAAAACAAGTATGGGGTTCAAATGAAGAGGGAAAAAGTGAAGGAGGCAATAGAGAAAGTGATGGGTGAAGAAGATGAAGAAAGTGAAAGAATAAGAGAAAGAGCAAGGAATTATGCAGAGAAAGCAAAGAGGGCAATGGAGAAAGGTGGATCTTCTTACCTTAACTTATCACAGCTGATTGAAGACATAACACAACTTGTCATCAGGTGTAGGGTTGAAGATGATGGCGAAGCTGAGCCATAATGATATGATCCTTAATCTCACGTATCAGAGGCAGAGAAATAGGGAAGTTTGAATTAGTCAATCGGTCTCGTTTTTATTTTATTATTTTAAAATTAATGGTTGAGTCTGTTCTTGATATTTATTAAGAATAAGTTCATGTTGAGTCAGTTGGAGTCCATTGTTCCGATCCATCAAGCGTATTTTTAGTCGTCCATTATGAGTCAGTCTCTCGATTATGTAGGGACAAATAGTTGTTTTCATTTTAATTTATGTTTTTTGTGTATGTGCACGCACTCCTCTAAATTCCCTTATCAGTGAGATTCCTGTTGTGAGAGTGTTCAAGAGAGATTGTTATGATTATTTGCCACTGTTTCCATTTTTTTCAGTTCAGTAACTTACCACATAAATTGAGACCAAAGGCATAAGGTGTTTGCCTTAATTAATCTGTATTGTTGTTCCTATATATTGATTATGTAATGCAATTTGTGTGCATTCGTGAAATTGAAACCTTCAACCTAGCTAGATACTTCAAAGTGTATAAATATGTCCTGATAAAAGAATGGTGCTTTCACCAATGTCCTCGTAGTTAGACTGGTGGCAAGTGTAAGGTCCCCTTTAATTGAGTGGTTGTGGGTTTAATCTTACTTAAAACCTCATGTTGTTTTTCCTACCCTTTTAACTCAACAAAAAAAGAAGGGTTAAGGTGTAAATTGGTCAATAAAGTATCACGTTAAGAGCACCGGGTACATAAATATTTTGAAGGGAGCAAAAATACTAATGAAATATTGAAAGGGGGTAAAAATACCAATTAAGAATTTAAAACTTCGGCGAATAGAACAAAACGGGGATTGTGTTACTTTCACAAGTTTTAAATTCTTCATTGGTATTTTTACTCCCTTTTAATTATTCATTGGTATTTTTGTTCCCTTCAAAATATTTCTGTACTTAATGCTCTTAGCGTAATACTTTGTTGGCCAATCTACACATTAACCTTCTGAGCAAAAAAAAAAAAAAAAAAAAAATCTACACCTTAACCCAAAAAAAAGATTATGTGTTTTTTGAGAGTATGAACGGCACATATATGGGAAATTAAATCTGAACCACTATTTTATCATTTAGTTTATGTCTATCTTCTGTCAAACAGTCAAAGTCAATTATATAATGCACTACAAAAAAAATTGATTTTTGCTACGGAAAAATCCATAGCAAATCAATTTTGCTACGGAAAAATGCCCAAATCCCGTAGCAAAATCGATTTGCTACGGATTTTTTCCGTAGCAAAAAACCCCGTAGCAATTGCTACGGAAATTGGAAAATCCGTAGCAATTGCTACGGAATTTGCTACGGAATTCAAATACGTAGCAATTTGCTACGGATTTTAATTTCCGTAGCAAAATTTGCTACGGAATCGAATTCCGTAGCAATTTGCTACGAAATGGAAATCCGTAGCAAATTGCTACGGAATTTCAAATCCGTAGCAAATTGCTACGGATTCGATTCCGTTTGATTCCGTAGAAATTTGCTACGGAATCGAATTCCGTAGCAATTTGCTACGGAATCGAATTCCGTAGCAATTTGCTACGGAATCGAATTCCGTCTGAACTTGCTCAATATTTCTTTTGCATATTTCTTTTGTGGCATAAACGTTCCTTCCTCCCTTTGTTCCACTTCAACTCCAAGAAAATAAGACATCTCTCCAATATCTGTCATTTCAAACTCTTTAGTCATAGCTTTCTTAAACTCAACAAACATACCTAGATTATTTCCTGCGAAGATCATATCATCACATATAGACATACGATCACTATATCTCCTTCTTCATTCCTTTTTGTGTATAAAGCATGCTCGTACGGACTCTTCACAAATCCGTTCTTCTGAAAGTATTCATCTATTCTCGTGTTCCATGCTCTTGGAGCTTGCTTCAACCCATATAACGCTTTCTTCAACCTGTAAACTTTTTCCTCTTCTCCTTTTATTACATATCCTGGTGGCTGTTCAATATAGAGCTCTTCTTCTAAGTAGCCATTAAGGAAAGCTGACTTCACATCCATCTGGTATATCTTCCATTTGTTTTGCGCTGATATTTCTGTACGAAGTATGATAGTGTCAATTCTGGAAAATGGTGCAAAAACCTCTTCATAATCAATTCCATATTTCTGCTTGTAGCCTTTAGCCACTAATCTCGCCTTGTGCTTCTCCACCTTTCCTTCTTTGTTGGTTTTTGTCTTGTATACCCACTTAACTCCAATGGGCTTATGTTCCTTAGGCATAGTTGTGAGCTCCCACGTGTCATTCCTTTTAATTGCGGCGATTTCATCGTTCATAGCTTTCTTCCATGTTTCATCTTTTGCTGCTTCTTCATATGTCACTGGATCACATTCAGCTACCAAACAAATTAATGAATAATCAAGTGTGGTTTGTATTGGATCTGTAGCATCATAGATATCACTTAAGCTTCTCATTTTTGCTTTTACTCCCCCTGAACTGCTACTACTACTACTACTGCTTCCTGTTGTTGATGGTGTAGATGCAGGAGTTGTTGGATTAGGACTTGGTGGAGGAGATTGATCACTATCTGCTTCAACTGTTTGGTCTTTTGAGTCAATGTCATCTTTAAAGAATAAACCTTCTACTCTTTTTTCTTCATCACTCCACCTCCAGTAGTTTGCTTCGTCAAACTCTACGTCTCTTAAGATGACTACTTTCTTAGTTAGAGGATTATACAATCTATAAGCTTTGCTTCGATGCTCGTAGCCAATGAAAATGCATTTTTCTCTTTTGTCATCTAACTTCTTCCTCTTTTGATCTGGAATATGAGTATATGCTATGCAACCAAAGATTCTTAAATGGCTAACCTTCGGCTTCCTACCACTCCATGTTTCATCTAGAGTTTTGAACTTGACACTTTTTGTTGGACAACGATTTAATAGATAGGCAGCACACTGAACAACTTCGGCCCAAAATGTTCTCGTCATATGCTTTCATTTAATCATGCTTCTTACCATATCGAGAATTGTGCGATTCTTCCTTTCTGCAATTCCATTTTGTTAGGCGTATAGGCAGCTGTCGGCTGATGAATTATTCCATGTTCCCGGCAAAATGCTTCAAATAATCTCGAAGTATATTCTCCTCCCCTATCTATTCTGAGAACCTTTAAATACTGACCACTTTGCTTTTCTGCCATTGCCTTAAAGTCCTTGAATTTATCAAGGGCTTCAGACTTTTCTTTGAGGATATACACCCAATCTTTTCTACTGAAATCATCAATGAATGTGATATAGTACCTGTTTCCTCCAAGTGAAGGAATGTCAAATGGACCAGCTATATCTGAGTGAACTAGTTGCAGTGGCCTTTTTGCTCTCTATGACTTGCCAACTTCAAATCTTTGTCTATGTTGCTTTCCTCTCATGCATCCTTCACATAGTTGATCTGGATGATTTATTGTTGGCAGTCCAGCCACCATATTCTCTTTTGACAACAGCTTCAGGCCAGTGAATCCGAGATGACCAAATCTGAGATGCCACAACCATGAACTATCTTCAATGATAGACTTCATGCATTTGATTCCATCTGTCTGTATATTCATCTTGAATAGACGATTGCTTGTCATTTCAACTTTTGCTATCAATTCTCCTATCTGATTTCTCACGACGAGAGAGCTATCTTTTAAATGTATGTCATATCCCTTCTCCAATAGTTGACCAAGACTGAGGAGATTGCTCTTCAAAGATGGTATATAATAGACATCTGTAATGTATCTTCTATCTCCATTCTTTGTAAATATCATAATATCACCTTTGCCTTTAACTGGGATTTTTGATAGATCGCCGAATGTGACTTCTCCTTTGACTTCTTCATTCAACTCTGTGAATAACTCCTTTTTGCCACACATATGATTGCTTGCTCCAGTGTCAAGGTACCATACATTTTTTCCACCATCTTTTTCACCTTTGTAAGTGAACAAGGCGGTCAGTTCATCAAGTTTTACTTCATTTGTTGTACAATGACTTCTCCCTTCAACTTTAGCAGCATCTCTGCACTCATAACTGAGATGACCAAATCTATTGCAATTATAACATTGCAAATGGGATTTATCACTTCGTTGTTGATATCTACCTCCTCCTCTGGACAAGAATCCTTGACCTCGGCTTTGGCCACGACCTCGGTTATATAATCCTTGACCACGTTCATATTCTGTTGTGTAAGTTTAAAATCTACCATTTGATCGGCCATATCCACTGTGTCCACCATGACCACCTCGACCATTGAAGCCACCTCTAGTATTATATCCACCTCTATATCCACCACGATTTCCTCTGCTGCGTCCATAGTTGTTGTTACTGGCTTGATTTTCATTTGACGATAATTTGGTTTGCAAAGCTTGCTCCAAATTGCTAGAGCCTTCATTTAGATTCATTCTTTTCTCGTGAGCTTGAAGAGAACCCACAAGCTCATCAATGGACATAACTGACAAGTCTTTGGCTTCTTCAATGGCGGTGACAATATAATCAAACTTTCTTATTAGGACCGTAAAATCTTCTCCATTACTATGACATCATCTAGAGTCTCTCCATTTCTTTAGCCACCTTTTGCACTCGTGAGACATAATCTGTAACTGGCTCCGCGTTCTTCATTTTCAAATTCTCAAACTCAGCTCTAAGTGATTGTAATCTTACCCTTTTAGCTTTATCTACTCCTTCACAAGATTTTTGTAAAATCTCCCATGCATTTTTGAAAGTTTTTGCATCTGATATTTTCTCAAATGTTGATTCATTAACACCTTGAAAAATTAAAAATAGGGCCTTCTTGTCCTTCTTTCGAGACTCTGTAAGTGTCTTTCTCTGAGCATCTGTTAAAATTGCTTTGAAAACTGCATCGGCAGGCTCCGTGTATCCATCCTCAACAAGGTCCCATATATCTTGGGAACCTAGTAAGGTCTTCATCTGAATACTCCAATTTCCATAATTGCCTTTCGACAATTTTGGAATTTGTGGTTGCACCATCTCCGCCATCTTTATCGACCGTAGCTCTAATACCACTTGTTGGAAATTGAAGATATAATAAGATGAAAATAAAAAAAATACTACGATATAATTTCAAAAATACACTCTGTTTTGTTTCTCACACGTTGCTCTCTTATACTCTGCTTTTTTTTCTCTAAGTGCTGCGGCACTTTTTCTTTCTCTATCTCTCTTTTCTAATCTTTCAAAAACTGATATATAACATTACATTGGAACAAACATGTATATATAGGCAAAGTAAACCGTCTATTCATCAATCATCTTGTCTTCAAGGATATGCGTGTAGCCTTTTGCTTTTGTCTCTTTACAGCTCAAGTTGCACCTATTAACTTTATCCTTTAATTCATTTAATGCACCTCTTGCTTCGTAGCTTAGGTTGCATGTGTTTCTAGCATATTGCAACCTCCTTTATTGACTTATCTTTGACAACTCATCAACATCATTTGTCTATTTAATTATCCTGACGGTGGAAGAGAGAAAGAACATAATTTCCTTGCTTCTTATAATCGTGACAACTCATGCTTCTAATTGACACCTTATGCTTCCACTAATCCATTTGGTTTGACAGCTCATACTTCTTCATCTTCATATTACAGCGGTGGCTTGCATGGTTCTAGGCTGGCGGTAAATTAATGGTTGACAAAGGAACAATAAATCGAGTTTGAATTCTATCAATTTTGGTAATGTGTTTGACGGTTTTAACTATTTTATTAATTATCTTAACAAATGTCGCTCTACATTCATTAAATGGAGCAGGAAAGCCTTTCCAAACAATAGGCGTATTATAACTGAAATTGTTGGCAAGATTGAAGCTTTACAGATGAATCAAAACATAGCATTGACTCCTTGACTGCAGATCTAGAACAAATATGGAAAGAAGAAGAAATCTATTGGTGGCAAAGGGCAAGAACGGACTGGCTGAAAGAAGAGGACCTTAATACAAATTTTTTCCATCGCACTGCTGTAATCTGCCATCAGTTCAATAAGGTTATTAGATTAAAAGACTCATAGGGCAACTGGATTGATAATGAAGCAGATGTCCATAGCTTTATTTATGATTTCTACTCTACTCGATTCCAGAGAAGTGACAATGGGCATCTAGATTCATTCATCTATTACGTGCAGCCCCGAATTACGGATCAACAAAATCAGTGGTTAACACTAATAGTAACTGAAGCGGAGATTCATGATGCAACATTTCAACTAGGAGCTTTTAAGGCTCATGTCCCGGATGGCTTCAATGGGCACTTTTATCCGAGCTCCTATTAAATATTTGTAAAGAATAAAGAAATAGACTGGCTCAGCGTAAAACCATTGAGTCTACAGTATTCTATTTATAGAATAAGTCTACCTATTACATTGAGCTATCTGTCCCATAGGATCATTCTAGAATACAAACATATATTTACAATATTGAATATACAATAATAGATTTATACTCTAACTTTCCTGGAATGAGGTATGCCCTAATTTAGTACGAATGGTTCAAAGATTCTTTATGCATGGTGAAATGATTGATCCTCTAAATGTGACAAATCTGATTTTGATCCTCAAAATTGACCATCCTGAGTCGGTGAATCACTATCGGCCAATTAGCCTATGCAATTTGCTTACAAGATTGTCGCCAAGATCTTAGCTAACTAATTGCAAAATGTCTTAGATGCTTGTATTTCAATGAAACAAAGAGCCTTCATTCCCAATAGGCTAATTCAAGATAATAGTATTATAGAGCATGATGCATTCCATTACTTTCAACACAAGAAAATTGGAAACAAATATGAGTTAACATTGAAGTTGGATATGAACAAAGTCTATGACAGGCTAGAATGGGTCTTCATTGAAGGCTTGATGTTGAAACTTAATTTTTGTAGTCAGTGGGCGGAGTGGGTAATGAGATGTGTCTGTAGTGTGACTTTCAATATGTAGCTATCAGGTAGAACGATTGCCAACATTACTCCACAACAAGGTCTTCGTCAGGGTGATCCCTTGTCCCCATATCTTTTCATTCTAGCTTTAGAGGCATTGTCATTTATGATCACCTACCAAGCCAGTCATGGTAATCTAGTGGGTATTTCTCTAGCTCGAGGTAGTCCTATGTTGACTACTTTAATTTTGAAAAATTTCATTGCAATTGTACACCATTCACTCTACCAAGGACACGTTACAAATTGACTGCCCTGTAGAGATTAACACTGGCAGCAATATAGTGTTTTGGCCAAATTCATTTCTAATGTTCCCAAAGTCACTTCCTTATCACTACCCAACACAAAAACACCTTCTAAACACATTGGAAACATTAAAACAAGAAAAATCCACCTCCTTCAAACAAAATAGTGCTAGCTGAAAAGGTGATTGTATGTTTGCAGATGACACTATTGTTTTCTTTAATGCAAATGTGGCCAATTGCAACATGTTTATGAAGATTCTCCTGGATTAATGCATGCAGAGCTCTAGCGCAACTGATAAAATGCAATAAATCTAACTTATTCTTCTCATATAATATTAGGGTATAAGTTAGAATAACTAGTTAGTTAGAGTAACTATTTTAGTTAGACTAGAAACTACTAGAATAGAATTTGTTTCTTGTACAATTATCATTTAGTGAGTCTATATAAGGAACCTGTATCATTAGACTTTGATAATGAATAATATTCTGAGCTTTCATTTTCTCTTCTTGCTAAAACACAATATAATATTATAGCAAGAAAGTCTTTGACTTCTTGTTTTCTTCTCAAAATTTGTTGGTTCTCATTCTTCTTTCACTTCCAAATTCGTGTCTTCGTCTTTTCTGCTAGAGTGAATAATGGTGATGAATTCTTTTTCTACAAAAATCCTGTTGGAGCTATATTCTCATCGCCATCTGTTACTCTTCAAGATATAGTGAATCCCTTCTATCTACATCCCAATGAGAATCTGTCATTGATCCTCGTATCTCCAATTCTTTTTGGTCCTAAATGCTTTTCATGAGCTGGAGCAATGAAAATGGCCTTAATGTCAAAGAATAAGCTTTGATTTGTTGATCGCTCGATTTCGGTATCGTTTGTAACAGATCCACTCTATCCGGCTTAGGAACGTTGCAACATGATGGTATTATCCTGGTTGACTCGTTTAATTTCTCTGTCCATCGCACAAAGCATTTTGTGGATCAATCGTGCGTGTGATGTCTGGGAGGATCTTCATGCCATATATTCTTAGAAGGATAAAGGAGCAAAAATACACATGTGCTTTACCCCTGGGAGCGCCCAGCACCATATGCTTTTTTTGGAAGCAAAAATACACATGTGGTTACATTTTTGGAGTAAAAATAACACCCACCGTTAATGACCAAACTTCCGTTAGTGTGCCAAGCTTTGATTCAGAGCATTCAGATTCATCTTCATCGAGTTCTTCATCACTGCTGCTCAGGAACTCAGAAACGACAACATCCAATAATTCCTAGCACATGTTGATTATGCTCTTCCTCTTGCCATCTTACAAATCTGCCTTGTGGTGATCGTCACGTGTGGTCTAGCTTTTCTCATCAAGCCAGCCTCATGTTATTGCAGAGATTATTGTAAGTTCCTTGTCATACTCTGTTTTATTCACTTGTTCATGTTTTTTCTGGTTTCTACTCTTATCTGTTCAACCAGAGCCTCATTTTTCAGCTTGTTACTGTTTAATCAAAGCCATATCACTGTTTGGGAGATGTTAGATTTTGATCTAAATAAAAACACATGAGCATATAAAATCCTTGCAGCGGAAGACTTAATTAATAATGAATGTCGGATTTCAATACTATACATTTATCTAATGCCCCTGTTCTGCGAGCTGGGAACAGGGGTATTTTATTTTTTTCCCACAAATTCAGTTTTTGATTTGTGTCTGCGTTTTCCATATAAGAAGTAAGAGAAATAGCAAGAGCAATTAGGATGAAAAGAAAAAGAGAGGAGGGGAGTACAGTTTAGAAGCAAAAGTCATCCTCAGATCAGACTGCCTGATTGGGTGGCAACAGACTTGAGGATTGAGTGGCAACAGACTTGGTAGGCTCTTCTTCACGAGGATCATAACCCACGAAGATCCTGAAGGGCTTATGATCTGTGGCTTTTCCATTACTTGAATTCATGTGGCTGCTCCTTGTACAAATGGAGGATTTAAGGAATTGGTGGAAATGGGGAGTCAAACGAAGTGTATTAAATTCAAACCAGAAGCGTGATTGAGAATGCAATTAATGCATAAAGAAGTGGAACCAAAGAACGAAAAGCAGAAAGCATGAACATTGGAGCGAGGATCTATTACTATCAACTTCATATGTAACGGACGTTTGGTCATTAACGGTGGGTGTTATTTTTACTCCAAAAATGTAACCACATGTGTATTTTTGCTCCCAAAAAAAGCATATGGTGCTGGGTGCTCCCGGGGGTAAAGCACATGTGTATTTTTGCTTCTTTACCCTTCTTAGAACGATGTGTTTCGTCTTGCTGATTTACAAGAGGAGCTTCAAAGTTTAAAGCAAGGAGACCTGACTGTAAATGATTATTTCACAAAACTCAAAATCTTATGGGATGAATTTCTCACATTTTGACCGATGATTTCTTGCTCCTGTAATCCAAAATGCTCTTGTGGTGTACTTGAGACATAGAAGAAGCATTTGGTCAAGATCATGTGATCCGATTTCTGAAAGGTTTAAGTGATAGATTTTCCTCAGTTAAATCCCAAAGAATGCTAATTGATCCATTACCTCAAATTAATCGTGTTATTTCTTTGGTTCAACAACAAGAGCGAGAAATGGGATATCAAGTAGCCGATGTTACAACTTTGCTTTCTAAATCTTCTGGTTCTCGATCCCCTACTACCAGAATATCTAAGCTGAATGATCCTGGCTCTTTCAACTGGTGTATGTTTTATGGAAAATAAAAACATACTGAGGCTACTTGTTACAAGAAACATGGTTTTCCACTAGGTTTCAAGTTTAGAAATTCTAATATCAATGTTGTATCATCTGAAAATATTGTTAGTAAAAGCACCACTGAGCCTACTTGGGTTGCAAATCAGTCATACAGTTTCACAGCAAAACAATATCATAAATTGCTAGCTCTTGTACAAGCAGATGGTTCTTCTCCTGCAGCCTCTATTTCTGACAAAATTTCTACTAATGGTATATCTCTTACTGGTTCTTTTCAATCCTTTTCTAACTCTTGGATCATAGATTTTGGAGCAACTGATCAAATATGTTCAATCTCTCTTTATTTACCTCTTATAAGCCAATTTCACCAATTTATGTCAATCTTCTTGATGGTACTTGGATGCTAGCTTCCTATAGTGGCATTGTTCAATTTTCTAGTTCTATTATAATTCAAGATGTTTTGTATGTCCCAAATTTTTTGATTTAATTTGCTTTCTATTTCTAAACTCACTTTTTTCTCTCTCTTGTACTGCTTCTTTTTAGAAGTTTCAGTGCCACATCAGACTCCTACCTTTAGATAAGATGATTGGTTCAGCTAATGTCATTGAAGGGTTATACATCATGAATCAAGAAGATATGGTTCCTTATCCTTTAGTTAGTACCATTTCAACTATTGATAATTCTGCACCATTTGATCTTTGGCATTTTCGCTTAGACCATTTATCCAAACATAGTTTGTACTCCATTGCAATATATGTTTGTGTCTTACAGTCACTTTCAATTGTTGTGATGTTTTTCATTTCGCCAAGCAATGAAAGTTGTTTTTTCATATAAGCACTAGTACTTCTAATAAATTTTTTGATTTAGTTCATATGAATATTTGGGGTCCCTATCATTTACCTTCTGTGCTTGGTCATAAGTATTTTGTTAACCATTGTAGACGCTTATTCACAACATACATAGATTTATTTTGCTTAAGAACAAACATGAAGTCCGGTCTTATACCCAATCTTTTGTTACTTTGGTGTCCACTCAATTTAAAACTTTTCTTCAAGTTATTAGAACTGATAATGGATTAGAATTTCAAATGACTAATTCTTTTGCTCAATCTGGAATTCTTCATCAAACCTCTTGTATTGAAACTCCATAACAGAATAGTAAAGTAGAATGAAAACAACATCATATTCTTAATGTCACTCGGGCTCTCCCTTTTTCAAGCTCATGTTCCTAAGGTTTTTTGGTCCTATGCTATCATTCATGCAATTTATCTCATAAATCATCTACCTACGCCTCTTTTAGGGAACAAGAGTCCTTTTACAAAAAATCTCTTGATTTCAACATGTTAAAGGTATTTGGGTGCCTTTGTTTTTCTTCAACCCTTTTACAAAAAGAACCAAACTTGATAAGAGAGATCATAAGTGCATTTTTCTTGGCTACAAGACTGGTACTAAGGGATTTGTTACATTAAATTTGCATACTCAACAAACTGATATTTCTCGCCACGTATATTTTTATGAATCGATTTTTCCCTTTTGCAATTATGCTTCTATAGTCTTGTTTGATTCAATTCTTCCACCCCAAGAAACTCCATCTCTCGATTTTTCTGAGTCTCCTACTTTATCTATTGTACTTGAGCATTCCTCATCCCCTGATGCTTCTTTACCCTTGCTAAGACGTTCCACTCAACCTCATTGAACACCAACTTATCTGCAAGATTATCATTTTACTCTTCAATGTAAATTAGTTATACCAGATTCTTTCGAGGTAGGTATGTATCATCCTCTTTCTCATGTTCTTTCTTATCACTGTCTTTCTCCTTCCTATCATCATTATGCTTGCTATATTTCCATTGAAGATATTCCTAAAACATACTCTAAGGCTATTCAACATGAGGGTTGGAGAAATGCTATTCAAGCTGAACTTGAGGCTTTGCAGCAAGATCAAACATAGGTGATTAATAATTTACCTTTCGGAAAGTGTAGTATTGGATGTAAGTGAGTTTTTGCTAAGAAATATAACTCGGATTGTTCTCTTAATCGCTATAAAGGTCGTCTTGTTGCTCAGGGGTATACATAGGTTGAGGGTATTGATTATAATGACACTTTTTCTCCTGATGCTAAATTGACAACAGTTTGATTGTTACTTGCTCTTGCAGCTGCTCACAATTGGCATTTGAAGCAATTAGATGTCAATAATGTGTTTCTATATGGGGATCTTGATGAAGAAGTATATATGCTTCCTCCTCTTGGCTTGGCCGTTTCTTTACCTTCCAAAGTTTAGAAGTTGCAGCAGTCTCTTTATGGCCTTAAATAGGCTAATCATCAATGGTATTTTAATTAAATTGTCTAAGGCTCTTATTTCATATGGTTATCAACAATCACAGGCTAATCGTTCTTTATTTCTAAAATCCCTTCATTTACTTCCTTATTGATATATGTGGATGATATACTTGTTCGTGGTATTGATTTAGCTGAGATTAATTGTATGAAGGCCTTTATTGATGATTGTTTTAAGATTAAGGATCTTGGTGATGTTAAGTATTTTCTTGTTTTGGAGATTGCTCGCAATTCTACAGGGATTTCTTTATGTCAACGCAAATTTGCTTTAAATATTTTATCTGAAGCTGGTTTTTTGGATTGTAAGCTTGATAAAACACCTATGGCTTGTGATCTTAAGCTTTTGAAAGATTCTAGTACTCCTTTAGTTGATTGCTCTCAATACCGTGTCTTGGTTAGTTGCCTCTTGTATCTTACTGATACCCGTGCAAATTTGTCTTTTGTTATCCAATGGTTAAGTCAATTTATTCAGCAACCTACCGATGTCCATTTACGAACCCTTCTTTGAGTTTTGAGGTATCTTAAAGGGGCTATTGGTCGTGGCCTTTTCTTTCCAACCACTTCTACTATTAAACTTAACACTTTTAGTTATTCGGATTGAGCTGGATGTCTTGATACACGTTGTTCTATCATTGGATTTTGTGGTTTTCTTGATCAAGTTCTCATTACATGGCGTTCTAAGAAGCGACCAACTGTTTCTACTTCTTCTTCGGAGGCCGAATATCGTGCCTAGGCAGCCACTACATGTGAATTACAATGGCTTTCTCATTTGTTGCGAGATTTTAATTTGGTCTTATTTTTTCTAGTCTTGCATCCTGTTCTGTGATAATCAATCGGCTCGGTATATTGCTGCTAATCCTACTTTTCATGAGCGTATAAAACATTTGAATATTGATTGTCCTATTGTTCGTAAAAAACTTCATCAGGGATTAATTCATCTTTTTCCTATCAAATATGAAGACCAACTAGCAAATATTTTTACTAAGGCCTTGCCTCCTTCTTTTTGTACACTCCTTGCCAAGCTAGGAATAATTAACATACATTTTCCAACTTGAGGGGATATTAGAGTATAACTTAGAATAACTAGTTAGTTAGAGTAACTATTATAGTTAGACTAGAAACTACTAGAATAGAATTTGTTTCCTGTACAGTTATCATTTATGAATAATTTCTTCTGGAGCAATGATGGAGTAATGGTAATATCCACTGGACATCATGGAAATCTCTTACAAGGCCGAAATATGATGGTAGGATGGGGTTCAAAGAGTTCATGGGATTTATCTTCGGTCAGAAAGAAAAAGAACAAGGCTATGTTAT
The DNA here is from genome assembly GCA_025563575.1 of Acacia pycnantha. NCBI lineage: Eukaryota > Viridiplantae > Streptophyta > Magnoliopsida > Fabales > Fabaceae > Acacia > Acacia pycnantha. Next base: position 2,603,971 of record JAMWYP010000015.1, read on the forward strand.
TATATTCTTGAATGATGTTGCCCGTGCTCCACATCTTTAGTATTTAAATCAGGCACGCTTTCCTCACTTTTCTCTCGTCATTTAAAATATTAGTTATAATTAAGACTGGACAGAGTAATTTTAAATTATACATATTTAATAAGGGTAAAGTTAAAAGCTTAATATGTTTTATTCGGTTTTAAAATTTGAAAATAACTTATATATGGAGATAGGTGCGTTGTATATCTATATTGCAAGTAAAAGAGATCTTGTACCACTAAATTGGAATAATATGTTATATATATGTTGCTCTTTAGGAAGAGTAAATGCGAATAGGATGTATTTTTGTTTTTTATTTTCTAAATGTTATTATTACCATTGTGTTTGGATGAAGAGAAAATTAAGGGAAGAGAAAAGTATGGGAGAACATGGAGGGGAAAATGCATTTTCTCTTGTTTGGATTATTGGAGGTAAAATAGGGGGAAGAAAAAGGTGGAACAAAAAAGGGAGAATCCATACAGGGGCCCAATTAAGGCCTATAATTTTAAAAAAGACCCCAACAACTTTCACATACTAAAAAGGGCCCTAGGGCATTTTCTAGGATTTTTCATTAGAACGTTAGTTGTTAATGTGATTGATTTAGTTGTAAACCGGGGCTGATATTGTTGTTAATGTGACTGATTTAATTATTAAAATATTGTTGTTAATGCGACTGATTTAGTTGTTAACAGGTATTGATTTTGTTGTTAATGTGGCTGTTTTAGTTGTTAACGTTTCTACCATAAAAGACCCTAGGACCCTTTTTGGTATGTGAAAGTTGTTGGGGTCTTTTTTGAAATTCTGGACCTTAATTGGGCCCTGTATAGATTTTCCCAACAAAAAAACAATAGTGTGGGTCCTCTGAGTTTCCCTACAAAATTTTCTCTAAAAAGATGGAGATATTTTGTAACAAAATATGATTTCCGAAATTGTCCAATGCTCCCACGCCATCATCATCCGTTATAACGTTATATACGTTTTTTCATAGTAACTGCCACTTTCAAATGCTTCTTTCCATTTTTTTTTCCCTGTAAAAACATACACTTTACATTTTCTTAAATGATCCTTACAGTGTACAATATATATATATATATATATATATAGTGTTTCCTTTTTTTCTTAATTTCTTTTTACCTCTGTTGAAATGGAATCATCACTTGAAAAAATGATTTAAATAAGGGTATTATTGTCATTGTCAATGTCTTGTATTTTATCTCCTTCCTCTTTTCTCTCTACTATCTAAATATAAGCAGGGATATTATTATTGATAGGGCAAAACTTATAGCCTATATAACTCGGCAAGTATACGAGCTGTATCAAAGTTTCCATAAGGACTTAATCCAACTAGCGATTAGATATTAAATTCTCCTATTCCGTTTAAGTTGAGCGAGTTAGAATTGTTTTTAATAATAAAGAAAATTAATAAGAAACTAATAGTAGCAAAAGAACGAATTCCAATGTCGAGAAGTACATATACATACATACATATATATATATATATATAGGGGTTATTATTTGTCATGTCACTTGGCATAAGGTTATGTCAAGTCACTCCAAAACTACGTCGTTTTGGGATTAGAGGAATTAATGAACTCTCAAAACGACGTAGTTTTGGGTCAGAAGAATTAATGAATGATCTTTTAGTAAAACTCGTATAATAAATTCTAAAACAAAAATACAAAAACACCATTTATTAATTTCCTTAACTTCCAAAACGACGTAGTTTTGGGCTCACTTGACATAAGATTATGTCAAGTGACATGACAAACGATAAACCCATATATATATAAATTAATTTTGACTTAACTTACTCAGCTAATCTAGAGTATTAATGTCTATAAATGTCTTCCGGTTCATTTATTTATATATATATATATATATATATATATATATATATATATATATATATATATATATATATATATATATATATATATATATATATATCTTAATTAATTATGTAATGCCTCACACACTTAAATAAGATGCATTTTAGATCGGGCTCACCCTAATTTGATGATTATGAAGAGCTTTAAGGTATATGTCTATCCTAAACGCAAATTAGATTAAAACTTAATTCCACATTATTTAATCTCAATGTCAATTTAAGATTCTCTCTTCCAAGTTCAACCCTAAATCCTCAAAACATATTTAATAATGGCCAATTACTAAGCAATAATAATAAAGATAAGAATAAATAAACTGAAATAAAATTAATCAAACCTCTAGAACCCAAACAAATTCTATAGGTTCTCTAGGTTAAAAAGAAAATTTAACCAAATCCATGAAAGAAATAAAATCCAAATTGAAGAAGAAAGGAAAAGAAAAGAGAAATCAAAACTCTCAAAAAATCTTGCAGTGCTCCTTGCGTTCAGATCCCTCCGTTTCCTGCGCTGTCTCACGTCTCTGCTTCTTGAATTCCCGTTGTGCCGTTCGTGTTCTGTTCTCTCCTGCGTCGTTAATAACCCTCTCTTTTTTTCTTTTTTTTTCGTCTCTGCTGATTCTTTCCTTTTCTATTCTCTGCTTCTTTTTTCTATTTTTATTACAAAGGCAAGCCGGAGCTTGAAGAACTTAAACAAGGGCTAGAACCCGAAAGCCTAACCCACAAGACCCAAAGGAAAATAAAACTACAGCCTACAGGACCGTTGGTCCTCCAAAACCATATTAAGGCATTCCCTAGGAATGGATGGTATTAGAACTACCCCGTCCCCAGCATTAGCACTGTGGCCTTCCTTGGCCATAAAATCCGCACATGAGATTATATCCCTAGACGTATGCTAAATCTTCACATTCCAGTCAAGGAAAAGGAGATCCCTAGTCTCCCCAATAATATTTCTCAGCAGGTGATCGGAAGAGCAATCCCGCATAAGAATATTAATGGCTTCTAGGGAATCAGAGTAGAAAAGAATGTCCCGAAATCTCAGCTGGTGCCCAATCTTGAGCCCAAACATGATGCTTCTTTTCAATATATATATAACCTCGGGTTGCCTTTTTGCTTTGGGTCCCTCGCCTCTCAATCACATCTGATTCCAAATCTTTCTTTTTGATTCAAATATATATTATATCTTGTGATATCTCCTACAAAATAAAAATAAGATATGAGTAGATTTTATGTTAAAATGTTCTTTTATCCTATAATTAATTAAAAGATAGAAAAATATATAAATGATAATTAAATAAGTATAAAATATTAATAAATTCAATCCAATATATCTCATAATCTATACTTATTTAGTTATAAAATATATACTTATCAATTATATCTTCACTCCCCCAATTTTCTCCTCTTTCTAATTTTTTGTCCATGAAAACACATTGGTAGTGCAAGGGAATAATTCAATCTCAAAAGACTAGCTTATTAAAAGCGAAAACACCCCTTGAACATATAAACTGCATCATATTTGTGAGGTTTCTCGATGTAGGACTGATAACATTATTGGTACCCCTTTCAAGAGCCAACTGGACTTATTACATTGCGACCCTCTTCATAAGAGCTAATGGGACTTATAACATTGCGACCCCCTTCCAGAGCCCATGGGATTTATAACATTGCTGTCCCCTTCGAGAGCCAACGTCCTCAACGACTCCACACCATGACACTTCATGCGGCTTCTTGCTAATTAGAACCCTATGTGGGTAGCCTTCACTATGAAAACCCGACTTCTCAACGAAGGCATCAATGTTATGATTACAAACTGAAAAATAGAGCATAATCCCAACATGCTAGCCTATTATAACGGAAAGTCCTTTAAACTTATATACCCCACTCTACTTGTGAGATTTCTCAACATGAGACTCATAACAAAAAAACAAAATGTTCTTTTAATGTTAATGAAAAATTGAGAGATTGAAAATTATACTAAACTTGTAATTAGCACCCGGCTCCATGTTTTCTGGGAGAATTATTATGAGGTGACAATGAAGAGGCTTAATTACCAAAGAAGTCTCAATAATAATAATAATTGAGGAACATGCAACGACAAGTTTCAAAAGTAAGAAATGACAACATCTTACTTATCATTAGGATTTCTTAGTAATTAAGGTCCTTTCTTAAAACACAATAATTTTCCTTTCTACGGAAAAGTGGGTTAGAATGGACCCGTGGGAGTACATCAATGTGAACAATTAGCGATATAATTCCATCTTAATTAATTAGTGACAGTTTATTTGATAAAAAAATCATACAACATCTTAATTAATTAGTGACAGCCTATTTGATAACGTAATCATACAATTTTGTAGCTAATCCACTGTTTTAACATGCCCATGTTCTTTTAATTATCTGTTATATATGACATTAGTTCAAATTAATATTTCTTGAAATGATTCAAATGCCTAAACATATGATACTTGTGGGTATATATATATATATGTATACACATATTTAGTTTTGAACAAAGATATGTTATTTTCGGTAAAAAAGAAAGAAAGAAAAAAAGGCCAGAACAAGGATATGTAATTATATTCTTGAATGATGTTGCCCGTGCTGCACATTTTTATTATAAAATTATTTAATTATTAAAATCAGGCACGCGTTCCTCGCTATTTTGCGTCATTTCAATTATATTCATTACAGCGACCATATATAGCACAAGGCAATTCGGTGACTCCTGACTGTGTCTTTAATTATAAACATCCTCACCGGCAAGTTCAAATCGAATCCTATACTACATCTCTGCATCGCCATGGAATCTTCAACGGCTATTTCCACGGTGACGCAGAAACTTAAGCTTCACTTTATTATGATACCTTTCATGGCGCCAGGTCATCATCTTCCCTTGGTGGACTTGGCCAGACTCTTGGCTCGGCAAAATAACGTGAAGGTGACTATCATAACCACACCTCTAAATGCGGCTCGACTTCGACAAAGTATGGATAGAGAGGTACCGTACTGTGGCTCTTCACCAATCAACGTTCAACATTTTCGATTCCCAAATGTCGAGAATGGTTTACCAGAGGAGTGTGAGAGCTTAGACACTGTACCTTCAAGGGATCTTTTGTTCAACTTTGCCATAGCCACGACTATGTTGCAGAAACCAGTTGAAGAAGTCTTTGATAAGCTTGTCAGTCCCTCTACTCCCACCTGTGTCATATTTGACAAACTTCTTCCATTTGTGGCCGATATTGCCAAGAAGCACAAAGTTCCACGAACTGCTTTCGAATGTCATAACTGTTTCAATCTATTATGTAACCACATTCTGTATAAGAATCCTAAAGTCTATGAGAACGTGTCCGAATCAGAATCATTGGTTGTTCCTGGATTGCCCCATAGGATTGTGTTGAAAAAATATCAGCTTCCCGAGTGGTTTTCGATTAACAATTCAGAGTTCAGTGCTTTGCGTGAAAAAATAATGAAAGCTGAAGAAGAAGCACATGGGGTGATACTGAATAGCTTTGATGAGTTGGAAGAAGAATACGTGAAGGAGTATAGAAGAATCACAGGTGGAAAGGTTTGGTGTATTGGTCCAGTCTCACTTTCAAACAAGGACAACTTGGCTAAGGCACAGAGAGGCAGAGCAGTCTCAAACGAAGAAGAAGGTCAATATTTGAAGTGGCTTGATTCATGGCCTGCAAGATCTGTCATCTATGCCTGCCTTGGAAGCTTAAATGATGCACCACCAAGACAATTGATGGAGCTAGGTTTGGGACTGGAAGCTTCAAAGAGGCCATTCATTTGGGTGCTGAGAGATTCACACAAGAGCGACGAAATGAACAAGTTACTGAAAGAAAATGGATTGGAGGAGAGGGTAAAAGGAAGAGGACTCATAGTAAGAGGTTGGGTGCCTCAATTGTTGATACTGTCACACACAGCAACAGGATCATTCTTAACACACTGTGGATGGAATTCAACACTTGAAGGTATATGCAATGGTGTGCCACTAGTAACATTTCCTCTTAGTGCAGATCAGTTTTATAATGAGAAGGTGGTTGTTGAATTGTTGGAGATAGGTGTGAGGGTGGGAGTTGAGAGTAATGTGCATTTTGGGGAAGAAAACAAGTATGGGGTTCAAATGAAGAGGGAAAAAGTGAAGGAGGCAATAGAGAAAGTGATGGGTGAAGAAGATGAAGAAAGTGAAAGAATAAGAGAAAGAGCAAGGAATTATGCAGAGAAAGCAAAGAGGGCAATGGAGAAAGGTGGATCTTCTTACCTTAACTTATCACAGCTGATTGAAGACGTAACACAACTTCTCATCAGGTGTAGGGTTGAAGATGACGGCGAAGCTGAGCCATAATGATATGATATCCTTAATCTCACGTATCAGAGGCAGAGAAATAGGGAAGTTTGAATTAGTCAATCAGTCTCGTATTTATTTTATTATTTTAAAATTAATGGTTGGGGCTGTTCTTGATATTTTTTAAGTTCATGTTGAGTCAGTTGGAGTCCATTGTTCCGATCCATCAAGCGTATTTTTAGTCGTCCATTATGAGTCAGTCTCTCGATTATGTAGGGACAATCAGTTGTTTTCATTGTAATTGTGTTTTTAGTGTGCGCGCACTCTTCTAAATATCAGTGAGATTCCTGTTGTGAGAGTGTTCCAGAGAGTGTTATCATTATTTGCGTCTGTTTCCATATTTTTCAGTTCAGTAACTTACCACATAAATTGAGACCAAAGGCATAAGGTGTTTGCCTTAATTAATCTGTATCATTGTTCCTATATATCGATTATGTAATGCAATTTGTGTGCATTCGTGAAATAGAAACCTTCAACCTAGCTAGCTACTTCAGAGTGTATAAATGTGTTCTGATAAAAGTCTGGTGTTTTCACCAGTGTCCTAGTAGTTAGCCTGGTGGCTTGTGTAAGCTGTCCTTTAATTGAGAAGTTGTGGGTTCAATCTCACTTTTAATCTCATACTGCTTTTCCTACCTTTTTAATTCAAAATAAAAAAAGAATGATGTGTTATGTGAGAGCATGGACAACACTTATGGGAAATTAAATCAGCACCACTATTTTATCTATCTTCCATTATATAATGAATCCATTGAACGTATGTTCCAGTATAGAGCTTTCATTGTGGGGGTATAAATATTAGTAGCCCATGTTCTAAGGTATGACAAAGTATTGTACGTCACTCTTCTGGAAATGTAGTTTTAAATTATTTCAAAAACACACTAAACATACTAAGCATATAGAAATACTTGCACATATTTATTACAACACTATTTTTATATGTCACAAAACTAAGTATTTTAATACGGTTGGATATATAGTATTACCTTTGATCCTAATTATAAAAACTAGTTGACTTTTTTTTTTTTTTTCTTTTTGGAGAGTTTAAGAAAGCAAAATAAGTTACATTAAAACATTTATATTTATAATTTTCCTCCAAACTAATTTGTTTGATTTATAAATTGAAGAAATAATTCAAGGAGCAGAGATGGAGTTTCGGTCTGAACTCTGAAGGAGGCCGATGAAAGGATGGCGAGGCTTGGAGACGCCGACTTTCGCACGAGTGACCTCGGGTGGGTGTTGTGGGAGTCATGGACTGGTGCTATTAGAGTTGGAGTAGGTTGGGCCTCAGGTTGGGCCAAGTTGTAAGATGAGGACCCGATAGTGGACTGAGCTCCATGGATGGACTGAGACCCAAAAATCTCCTTCCATAGACATTCAGTAGCTGATTCAGGTGACCTTATAGCAGTGTCATGAGATGGGCTGATCTGACATGAGGTCGGAGTGCAGGAGGACGACGACCCTAGAATAATAATAAAAGGAATGGGATGCTCTGCACTAGGGTCCACTGGGTTGTGTCGAAAAACCTGAAGAACAAGGAAAAACAGAGTCATCAAATACAATGTGCTTGGACCAATGTGAGTTGGCATAGATGGTAAGGGATCCAGGACTAGGCCCTTGGGTCGTGGGTTCGATCCCCTCTGCCGTCGCTGGGACTCCTTTGGTAGGCGATCTCGTAAGTCCCCAGTAAGTGCTCATAGAGCCCGGGGCCGTGCCCTGGCCTTGGTGGCGAACCCCTCCAAAACTTTTTTATAGCAAAAAAAAAAAAAAAAAAAAAATACAACGTGCTTGGAAACATAAACACGATCTGAGGGGCTGAGACATTTGTAGCCCTTTTGCTGAGGAGCTGGTCCAAGAAAGATACATTGTTGGCTGTGAAATTGAAGCTTATGAGCATTGTATGTCTGAATCAAGAAAGACGTGAAGGAATATAGAAGAGTTACAGGTAGAAAGGTGATAGCGACTTCGGCAAGTGCATCGATCGTTACAAGTAATAAAGTGTGTGAGAAAGAGATCGTCCCACGAGGAATAGTATTACAGCCACTAATTAGTTATTTCAGCTTTAGTTGGATGAAATAGAGTAATAGGGGTGAATTGTAACTAAAAAGGTTTTAAATAATTAAATAAAAAATTAAGAATCAAGAATTTCAAGAACGTTTTAGAAAAGATGATTAATAGAGAAAAACGCAGCTAGGGCATAGAATTCCCCTATGTTCCTCTAAGTATTCGAATTAAATTCCTAATTGACTGTTATTCCCATAACTGATGATCAATTCTCTAATATTTAACTAAGTCCCAATGTCTTGATGCTACCTTAGTCGTTATCTTTAAAAATAACCTAATGTCTCAGTATTATTTAGAAAGATTATGTAAACCGGAATTATAAGATCACATAAATTTGTAAGCCTATGTCTAGGTCATGCAATTTTATGATGAATTAAAGGTTTTGGTTAAGTGCACCAACATCTCTATTGTCATGCACTAACCTATGGGCAATCTAAAAGGTGATCAGTCTTTTGAGAAGGCTTTAAGTAAATATAACTCATTCAATATGGTAAATAACATTCAATAGAGAATTTCAAATAAATACTCAAATTAACATAGGGTTCATCCTCGCCCTAACTACTAAAGGAGACTAGCCAAGTATGGCTAGGTTAACAAATTAAGAAAATAAATGAAAACCAAACTCGTTCTGCGTCGTCCGTGCTTTGTGTCCTGCTGCTTCTTCAATGCGTCTCGTCTATTCCGTTCGCTGCGTCTCGTCTATTCCGTTCGCTGCGTCTGTCTCTAATTTTTTTTCGTTTCCGCCAATTCCCTCCTGTGTGTCTCTGCCTTTTCTCTTTTTTTCCGTCCTGTGCGTCTTCCCCTCTTCTATATATATATATTGTTGCTTGGGATGTTTCGTCTTTTCCGGTTCAACACGTTCGTTAAAGATATCGTTGAAGATATCATCTATCGTCACATATATATATGATAACAATATATATAATAGATTAGCTTTCAGTTTTTCTCCTCATCTGCATATCTCTTTGATAAGTAGATATTTTATAATTAAATAAGGATAGATTCTGAGATATATTAGATTAAATTTATTGATATTTTGTACTTATTTAATTATCTTTATGTACTTATCTATCTTTTAATTAAATATAAGATAAAAGAATATTATAACAGAAAATCTATTGATATCCTATTTTATTTTGCAGGAGATATTTTATGAAGAAAGAGATAAAAAAAAATCATATATATATATAAAAGATAAAAACAACATACAGGGAGCTAAAACGGAAAAAGAAGATATAATATATCTTCTAGAATCAAATCAGAAGAGATGCAAATCATGGCCCAATCTATATATATATATATTAGAAGACGGAGAAGATACGGACGGAATTATTAAAAAAAGAAACAGAACACGCAATCACGCCTATAACCTAATATATATATTAGAAGGAGGCTGGACACAGAGTGAGAGGCCGAGGACGAGACGAATCAGAACAACAACGTGGATTGGGAGAGCATAAATTGACGCCGCGAACGAGAACGCAGTGGAGGAACAAAAAGAGGAATTCGGTCGATGCAGAGTAGTTCTGAATTTAATCTTTTCTTTATTTTGTTAATCTAGCCATGCACGGCTAATTTCCTTTAGTAGTTAGGGCGAGGATGAACCCTATGTTAATTTAAGTATTTATTTGAAATTCTCGATTGAATGTTATTTACCATATTGAATGAGTTATATTTACTTAAAGCCTTCTAAAAAGACTCGATCCCCTTTTAGATTGCCCATAGGTTAGTGCATGACAATAGAGATGTTGGTGCACTTAACCAGAACCTTTAACTCATCATAAAATTGCATGACCTAGACATAGGCTTACAAATTTGTGTGATCTTATAATTCCTGTTTACATAATCTTTCTAAATAACACTGAGACATTAGGTTATTTTTAAAGATAACGACTAAGGTAGCATCAAGACATTGGGACTTAGTTAAATATTAGAGAATTGATCGTCAGTTATGGGAATAACAGCCAATTAGGAATTTAATTAGAATACTTAGAGGAACATAGGGGAATTCTATGCCCTAGCTGCGTTTTTCTCTATAAATCATCTTTTCTAAAACATTCTTGAAATTCTTGAGATTCTTGATTCTTAATTTTTTATTTAATTATTCAAAACCTTTTTTAGCTACAATTCACCCCTATTACTCTATTTCATCCAACTAAAGCTTAAATAACTAATTAGTGGCTGTAATACTATTCCTCGTGGGACGATATCTTTTCTCACACACTTTATTACTTGTAACGATCGGTGCACTTGCCGAAGTCGCAACACTCTTCGTCATATATATATATATAATTTTTCTTCATGCACTTATATATATAATACTCTTTCATGCTCTAATGCGATCTGCTTCTTCCTCTATAATTTCTCTTTGATATTTTCTTCTCATTTAGATCTCATAATATTTCCTTGCACAATAAATAGGATATCAATAGATTTTCTGTTATAATATTCTTTTATCCTATATTTAATTAAAAGATAGATAAGTACATAAAGATAATTAAATAAGTACAAAATATCAATAAATTCAATCCAATATATCCCAGAATCTATCCCTATTTAATTATAAAATATCTACTTATCAAACTCTCCCACACTTAAATCTTTGCTTGTCCTCAAGCAAAAGAAAGAGAATTAATTATCTGAAAGGAACATTGCATATGAAATTCCTAAACAGAGAGCAATAAACCACCACACTTAGATCATATCATCAAATCTTTTTTTTTTAAGTTAATATTTTATAAGAATAGGTCACTAAGTCAATAGCCTTAAACAATTATAATAATCTCTTAACATCCCATAATCAAAGGATCAGTGAATAATAAGATCAACAATAAGATTAGTAGACGAATATTATGCTACTTAATTTTTTCCAGAAAAATTCAAATGCCCCCACTAAACCAATTGATCCTATTACAAACTATTCCCTATTCTCATAGTCCATCTCAAGACTGCTACAAAAATTCAAGGCTTAGAGAATTAATTGAAACATTCTTTTCTATTTTAATTTTTTAACTTGATAATATTCACTAGGATGGGGAAAACTCAAAGTTAAGGTCAATTTCAAAAAAAAAAATATTTTCAATGTTTTCAATTGCATTAGGACAAGCATAACCAAGGAAATCATATCTCTCCCCCATACTTAAATGAAACATTGTTCTCAATGTTGCAAAAATATAAAGAGGGAAAGAAACTAGTACTCCCCTGGTTTAGGTCTTTAACTCCGATGTGGAGTTCTTCATCCGGTACCATCCATGATGTTTCAATTTTGAAGAGAGGAGCGAGTGCACACGTAAGACTTGGCAACAACAAGAGGAGTGATCATCTTTAAACCTAGAAAAATGAAACTGAACGAAAGAAAGAAAAGAAAAGAAAAATAATAATAATAATAAAATATGCAAACAAAACCATTGGGTTGCCTCCCAAGAAGCGCTAAATTTATAGTCTTCAGCTAGACTTTTCAAAACAAACCACTAATCATAAGTATCAAACACCATAATTACCTTGTCTTCATTTCTTTTCAAACAACAAGGTATTTCACACAAAAATTGATCATTCAAGTTAATTACTTGTACTTCCTTAATCGTAGACAATCGTGGAATACAAGTATTCACCGAATTCAAATTAAGCACAACATGCATATCTTTGAAAATAAATATAGGCACATCCAAGAATTTAGAGCATCCAATAAAATCAACTTGACTCTCATCAGAAGAGTCAACACTTCAAGAGTAGGGTCATGAACAACAACAATTGGGACATCTACATCTATTGGATCACCCACATCACAATCCTTAGGCTCCACAGCCGGAACCTCTTCTAAACATCCAATATTCTCATCTAAATCAATGTCACGCTTACAATCACTTTTCGTTATTTAAGCTTTAGTTGGATCAATGAGTAATTGGGGTTGATTTGTAACCAAACAGAATTTTAAAGAATAAGAATAAGAATTAAGAATTTCAAGATGGAAAAGATACTCTAATCAAGAAAAACGCAGCTAGGGCTGAGAATCCCCTTATGTTCCTCCAAGTATTTAAATTGAATCCTAATTGATTATTCTTCCCTAAATTGACGATCAATTCTCTATAGTTAGACTAAGTCCCAATACCTTAATCTGTTATCTTTGAAAACAACCTAATGTCTTAGTATTGTTTGGAAAAATCAATTTGTTTACCAGAATTATGCGATCGCATAAATTCGTAAGCCTATGTCTAGGTCATGCAATTCTACGATGAATTAACGGTTCTAGTTAAATGTACGAACATCTCTATTGTCATACACTAACCTATAAACGATCTAAAAGGCGATCACTCTTTTAAGAAAGCGTTAAGTATAGGTAATCCATTCAGTCAAGAAAACAATAATCAAATAAGAATCCAAATAAATACTTGAAATTCATATAGGGTTCATCCTCGCCCTAACTACAAAAGGAAACTAGCCAAGTATGGCTAGGTTAACAAAATAATAAAGATGAAAATCACAACTTTCCGTCTTGCTGTGCGTCCGAATTAATCTTCGTCTTGCTGCTTCGTTCTTTTTTTCCGTTCCTTTTCGTCCGCGCGTCTCTATTGTTCTGTGCGTGAATTCCTCCCCTCTTTTCGTTTGTGCCCTTTTAATATATATAAGGGGTTGTACGTTTTGTCTTTTTCTGTGGTCCCACGTAATTGCATCTTTTTCCAATATCAATTCTTTTCTGATTCCCTCCTGTACGTGCTTTCTTCTTTGTTTCATTATGATAGGATAGAATATAATAATATATTATATTATTATATCCTTTTCAATTTAATCTATTGCCTCTTTTAGATCACATAATATCTCCTGCATAAATAAGTAGGATATCAATAGATTTTCTGTTATAATATCATTTTATCCTAGATTTAATTAAAAGATAGATAAATATATAAAATCTTAATTAAATAGATATATTATTAATAAATTCAATTCAATATATCCCAGAATCTACCCTTATTTAATTATAAAATATCTACTTATCAAAAGGTTAGGTGTATTGGACCAGTCTCACTTTCCAACAAGATAGGACGAATAGGATAAGGCTAAGAGAGGCAAACCAGACTCAAAGGAGGAGGATGAAGAAGGCAGCAAATGTTATATTGTGTAATCTATGCCTGCAGGAATTGGAAGCTTAAATGGTCTGCAGGATCTGTAATCTATGCCTGCCTTGGAAGCTTAAACTGTGTACCACTAGAGTAACTGATGGATCCTAGGTTTGGGAGTGGAAGCTACAAAGAGACCATTCATTTGGGTGCTGAGAGATTCATACAAAGGAGAGGAAATGGACAAGTTACTGAAGGAAGATGGATTGGAGGAGAGAGTAAAAGCAGTGGCGGAAGGCCCTTATGGCCAGCTGGGGCCTTGGCCCCAGCTGACCTTCTAAAATTTTCTAAATTTTTTTAAAGTATATGTATTAATTATATAATATTTTAATTTAACCACTAATTTGGCCCCAGCTAATTTCTTATCAAGGTCCCAACTTGTGTTCTAAAATATTTTAAAATATATGTACTTATTATATGATATTTTATTATATCCCATAATTTAGCCTAATTAATCTCTTAATTTCTCTATTATTTCCCTATCTCCCTTTTTTCTTTTCTTTTTTTTTTTCATTTTTCATTTTTCATTTTTCATTTTTCCCTAGGCTTGCTTCCAAGACACGCATACTTGCTTCTTCTTCTCTCCCACGTCGCCTACTCCCTCTGCTCTGAATCTCTGACAGTGTGAACAAGCTCTCCAGTCTCCACGCCACGACTTCAGTCTCCCTCTTCATTCGACGACGTCCGAGTCCGACGACCCCGACTGACGTCCACACTCCACAGTCCACACGGCTCCAGGCTCCCCTTCTCTGCTCTGAGTGGTCTGCGATCTGCCTCTGTTCTCCATCCTCATTCCTCAGTCAGTCTCCGACAGGCCGACGTGCTTGGTGACTCACTTCCCAGTCTCTGACGAGGTGACGGCCGACGAGCATGGCGACTGACCAGTGACCAATTTTCGAAGAACCTTAGCCATATCTTGTTTTAATTTATAATTGTCGGTAATTATTTATTTATATTTTCAATGTTAAGTTATATTATTTAGTAAATAGTTCAATATGTTTATTTTTTGGCCTGGGCTAAAATAATTTCCTGGTTCCGCCACTGAGTAAAAGGAAGGGGACTAATATTAAGAGGTTGGGTGCCTGAAGTTTTGATACTGTCACACACAGCGATTGGAGCATTCTTAACACATTGTGGATGGAACTCAACACTTGAAGGTATATGTAGTGGTATGTCATTAATAACATTTCCTCTATTTTCTGATCAGTTTTATAATGAGAAGGTGGTTGTTCAACTATTGGAGATAGGTGTGAGTGTGGGAGTTGAGAATGCTGTGCGTTTTGGGGAAGAAGAAAAGTATGGGGTTCAAGTGAAGAGGGAAAAGTGAAGGAGGCAATAAAGTGATGGGTGAAGAAGATCAAGAAAGTGAGAGGATAAGAGAAAGAGCAAGGAATTATGCAGGGAAAGCAAACAGGGCAATGGAGGAAGGTGGATCTTCTTACCATAACTTATCACTGCTGACTGAAGACATATTACAACAATGTCAGATGTATTGATTAGCTATGTGGGGTTGTGAATTCTGTATTATCGATTCCTATATATTGGTTTATATAATGCGATTTTGTGTATTCATGAAAGAGAAAGCTTCAACCTAACTAGCTATACTTGAAAGTGTATAAATGTTTATTTACAACAGATTGGTTTTTCCGCCAATTAACCTACTGGCAGATTGAGTGTGATCCCGCTTGTACTTCACGTAGTTAATGCATGCCTTCTTAATTAAAAAAGAAAAGAAAAAAAATGGCGTTTTGGTGGGAGTTTGGACTGCACATATTAGAAAGTAATTTAGAACTACTATTTTATCATTTATGTTTATCTTCTCTTAAAGTCATTTAGTCATATATAAGGGTTAAGGCGTAAAAATATCTATAAACTTATCTCTAAAGAGCACCTTGTACCATAAACTTTTTTTTGGTGCAAAAGTGTTTATAAATTTTTCTAAATTGGGGAAAAATGAATTCAAAGTAACTGCAATTACTTTTTGGTTGAGTAGACCCCATACATTACTTTTTGGGTCAAAAATACTCATTAACTTTTATTAAAAGTGTGTCAAACACCATATACTTTTTGGATATGCATTTCCATATGTAAACTATCGACATTTTTGTTCCTTCTTGTGCATGGGTGGCATCAACTTTATGACGTGCCACTAACTCGTCGTTAACACAACTCAACGATTATTTATCGAGTGCAGAGTTTTGAAGGAGATAATAATTCGGTACGACAAGTGCTTGCTTCACTATTCTAATTGTTCCATCTACTCCAGTGGCAAAGCCACACTTGTGCTAATGTGGGCAAGAGCAGGCACAAAAATTTGAGAATATATATATAATTTGAAAGAATTTAGTAACAACATGTATAAGTGGTGTAGTTGGTTAATACTCTACACCCTTAGTCGCAGGTCGCTGGTTCGAGCCTCCCATTTTCCTTTTATCCTTTTTCCCCCATTTTCATCGTTCTCTCGCTCTCGTCTCCCAACTTTCATTTTCATCGATCTCTCCGTTCTTTCATACTCTTCATCGATTTCTCCATTCTCTCACTCTCCATTCTCGTCTCCAAATCGTCCGCCGTCACTCTCGGTGCTCTCCACTCTCGTCCACCGTCGCTCTCTATTGAGTCTCCCAACTCTCCAACTCATGCAACATACTCTCCGCTCTCATCCGCTGTCACTCTCCATTTCAGATCCCCCCTTTCAACAGCTCAACCGTCGCATAGCAAGGCCGGTTCAATCGATTCTGTCTCAAGGTAATTTTCCAAATCCCGTCTCTCAACGGTACTTTTCCTTTGCTGAATTCTGAATTTAGGTCTTAAGATGAATTTGTTGCTGATTTTAGGAAGAAATTATTGCTGAATTTATGGCTTCTTAATTCTGTTTTGCTAATTTGGGCTCAATCGATTCTGTTTTGCTGAGTTCAATTGTTTTGTCCCCACCTTCCATTTATTATAATTCTTCATTCTTTGATTTCTTGTGATCGAGTTGCTTTGGATTTGGGATCAATCGATTTTGTTTTGTCTTTAATAAGCAAATCTTAGGATATTAAATTAAATATGATGCCCTTGCTTATAATGCCACAAGTTCAAGTCTCGTTTAGGCATTGAAGAACATCATTTATTGTATTAATTCCTAGAGAATGTTCTCATAAAGCACCTACTTGACATGTGGGTGTGGATGGATATCATCTAAAGTTTGACTCTGTGTGTCTCCCTGTGCGCATACACGTGGATTAGAACATATTTCTTTCCTGTCCAGAAAAACTGAGCAATTATAATCTTTGTTGATCTTATCTCATAGCTTCAATTGATTTATATCTCAAGAGGCATTCCTTCCTTTTCAAGCCACTATTGTTGCCCATATATCTGCTGTTGTACTAATTTTATTGGAGATGCACCACTGTACCTCTCACATTTCTTTAACTCTCTTAAGTTCTTACCAAGTTTAGGTGTTCATTCCCTGGTACTTTGCTCAGCTTATTTTTGGTATCATCCTGCTCTGTCTTCTTTCTGTATTTGTTTTGTATGCTAGTTGACATGGTTTATTGTGTTGGTTTTGGTTAATCCCTGCTAACAATTGCTTCTTATTGTGTCTTAGTCTGAGGTATTCGTTGTTGCCTTTGCTTTACTCTGTGCGGGTGCTATAATTTTGACATTGAATGTGCTGCTTCTAGTAATAACCCCTCCCTCTCTCTCCATCTCTCTCACACACCCACTTGGTCATATTTTGAGTGTCAACTTCTATTTGGTCAACTTCATATTTCTCTGTAATGTTATTCAGTAAAATTGGGAGTTGCTGTGTTAGTTTACTTATCTATAGTTTGTTTATTAAAAATATTGTCTTTTCATCATTTGGATGTTAATTTATCTTGTTTTGGATTACTTGCTAAATTGATATAGAGTGTGAATTTCTCAGTTGCAATTCGAAATCATAACTTCAGTTGCTTAGTGTCCTTGTATGAAAAAAAGATACAATCTTCAGTTGCTGATGTTATATTATTTTGTTTTTAATGCATTTAAAACTTTCCTTAAAAAAAAAATTCGGGGGCAGCCACCACTAATTGTACACACACAAACATAAAATCCGAGCTCCACTACTGATCTACTCCACTATCGACAACAAGGCCTGGAGTCACCCTCTTGAACACCGGAAATGTCTCAATCTAAGAAAAGCTTCATGAGAACATTGTACGATATTATGCACCAAACGTCATATGAGGTGGCTAAACCTGCTATGGGGAAAAAGAAGTTACATGCTTGTTTGAATTGACAGTAACAGAAGAAGTAGTTTTTTTCAATATGAATTTTGGAACTTAAGTTAGGGTAAAAATTAGATATGTAATGTGATTTATAATTGGAATGACATTGGCTGATGTGATTTTTTTTTTCAAACTGAAACTTTTTTGGATGATAATTTAAAATGCAACTTTTTTTTCAAACTGAAACTTTTTTGGATGATAATTTAAAATGCAACTTTAGATAGAAAATGATTAAATAATACACACACACACACATGTGGATATATATACACATACATATACATGTGTGTGCGCACACACATATATTGAGATAATTTAAGAGAAAAATTAAAATTATATAAAATAAAAATAGTCAATTTATTATTAAAAAAATTGAAAACACTAAAATACTTAATTAAATATATTTAAAGGATAAAAATGTATATGAATTAGAAATCAATACCCTGTACAAATTGGTCTCTGATAAGATGCAGCCATATATCTTATTTTTGAAATATTATCATTTAACTATAAGATGGATATAAGAAACTTTACATACATGATTATATATATTATTATATATATAATTTGACAATTTTAAAATATTAAAATTTAATTATAAAAATAAAAAGTGGCACCCATTAATTCCTTTCACTTTCTAGTTTCTAGAAATTAAAACCTTTTTTATTAATATTTATTTCATTTATTATTAGTTTTTGTTCCTCACATATGTCTCATGCGCCCATTGCATGCCAACCAATGCACCGTGACGCGTCTGATAAACCCCCCCCCCCCCAAAAAAAAAAAAACCAGTTTCAGCGTTAGCTAAGGTTTTGGGCTGAATCCCCCCCCCAAAAAAAAAAAAAAAACAGTTTCAGCGTTAGCTAAGGTTTTGGGCTGAAGCACGGGCACTAACCAATGATGTAAACCCAAACATTACCTATTGGCCCAAAATGGCTTTTTCCAGTGGAGAAGTCAATTTGAAGGTGGCAAACGTTATTCCAAACAGGTACATTCAGAACAACGCATTTTTTAACATTTCAAATTGTTTATACTCTAGCTCAGTGCATGTCGGACCTTTTGCCGCTTTATTGCAACATGTTCTTTAATCTTATCAAACTTTTTTTTTTCTAGAAAATGTCAACGATACAATCTTAATGCATTTAAAACTTTCCTAGAAAAACAAATTTCGGGGGCGCTGCCCCCGAACCCCTGTATCCTCTCACTAATTGTGAGACCACAAATATAAAATCCTAGCTCCACCATCACTGAGGGGATAGCTTTTTTTTTTTTTTTTTTTGATACAAGGCGAGGGGAGGGGGGATCGAACTAAGGATCTAGGGGGGGAATGAATCCCAATACCACTGCACTACAAGGAGTGCCGGTGAGGGGATAACTTTTTAAATGTTAAGAGATAAAAATATTAGCAGTTTATATATGGATATGCATATCCAAAAAGTATATGGCATTGAATGCACTTCTGATAAAAGTTAATAAGGATTTTTGAACAAAAAAAGTAACGTGTGGGATCTACTCATCCAAAACGTAACAGCAGTTACCTTCCTCTAACGGTGGTAGCATTTTTATCCCATTTTAAAAAATTCATATGTATTTTTACACTAAAAAAATTTATGGGTGCCAAGTATTATTTCTCTGAAATAAGTTTATAGGTATTTTTCACCTTAACCCAATGAATACGTTCTAGCATATCTTCTAGGTAATATAGAGCCGTCATGAGGTACAAATGTAAATGGCCCGTATTCTAATGTATGATGACAAGGTATTGGTCCTTGACCAAGAAATGACAAAGTATTAGTCATTTTTCTACGAGGCAAAAACTAAGAGATGAAAGAACATTTGTTAGTTTATAACTTTATATGCTACTCCTCATGGATATATTGATCTAATTTAAATAGATTAAAGAAGTTAGTTAATATGACAAGTATTTTCTAAAACGCTATAATCATCTTTCTTAATCCCCTTATTCATTCTTCTCCTTGATTATTGTTGAAAAAGTTTTAATAGAGGTAAATTAGAAAAATATTGACAAATATAAAAACTATGTTTTATATTTAATACCAACGACCTACTCAAATGTGTCTTATATTAAGGACCGAAGGAGTATTTAATATTTAAAGTACATATATTTAATAAGGCTGAAATTATGAACTAAACAAATTTTTTTAAATAGAATTAATGAGTTTTAAAATTTTCTTTAGTTTTGGTGAAATATTTATCGGAAATAACTTAAAATATGGAGAGTAGAGTGGTGTCTATGTATTGCTAGTAAAACAGATCTTGTCCTAAATTGGAATAGCATATATATGTTTCTTAGTGCCACAATTTACTCTATAGTGATTTATCATAATTGTTTACCCCTTAAAAACCATTTGTCACCCAATATAAACCTTTGGAAAGACCAAAACTTAAAACTTTTTCTTAAAGTTTGCATATTCAAGAACAATTCTCAAATATCATCATCGATGTATTCAAGCATGATTTAATTAACTAAAATAATTGTTTAACATTTAGAAGCATTAAAAAACAAACTTAAATTAGTTTCTAAGCTTCAAAATTCGAACAGACCTTGTTACAATTCTGATTTTTTTTCCCAGCTTCAAGAATATTGTTTTAATTTTACCATCATATTGGAGCCTATTTAAATAATCTAATACTCTTAACTAGCTCTTATATTAAGAATATAAGGTAAAGTTATTTAATTTTCTTAGCCTATAAACACTCTATATATCCTAATAAAAACATTGAACAACATCACTCTTTCAATCTGAAAACCTTAGATTCAAAAATATGCTCCAAACTTCAACATGTAATTGCATATAACCACATTCTACTTCATATATATATCACCCATACAAATCTTGCTTGGTCTATGATTATTCCACTTGTTCCTCAATTTCTCTCACTAGAACCAAGTTTTCTTTCACAATCATCTTGCAAACTACTCATCAAATTAAATCAAGAAAATAATGGTAGAATGTGAATCTAGACACTTACCTTAGTTTAGAATGCCAGTTGCATGTGGGATAAACCTTCACCTCCTTCAACTTCTTCTTCGATCCTCATCTTCTTACTCCTTGGGGATCCCACATGCAAGCTTGCTACATAAACTTTAGATTTGCACCTTTTTTCCATTTCCTTCTACCAATATTAAAATCTAAAGCTTTAACTTTGAAGAAAAGAATAAAGGAGAGAGTGGTTTGAAGCTGTTGTGAGCTTTGCTAGGGCTTGCGAATACAATATCGAATTTGAGAGCTCCGTCGCCCACTGCGGCGGAGAAAGATGAGTGACCCCTCCGATCGCGCCTTGCGCGGAGGGGATGGTGAGGTTTTACCGGAGGAGGAGCGGGAAGAGTGGAACCGTAGGAAGAAGAAGGTGCGATTTGCGGGAGAGGCATTTATTGTCGAGGAAATGCTGAAGACTCGAGAAGAAAATTGGATGAAACCTGAGGCAAATGAGCAAGCTCCGATGTCATGTAGGGAATCACTACTACAGAACGTGAATCAGAAGGTCTGCTGGTGGGAATGAAGTAAGAATGAAGAAGAAGATGAAACGGACGATTACGAAATTGAGACTGATTTTGCCAAAGTCCTAAATTCGGGAGACGGAATTAGCGTGGATGTCACTAATCCACTGTGTCCTAGCTTTAGCTTTGAAGAAAAGGAACGGGAAATGCTCATGAGGCCTTTTCGAAGGACTCTGGTGGTTAAACTCATGGGACGTCAACCTTCCTATGTATTTATGGTCAAAAAACTGACGCAAATCTGGGCAAAAATAGGTAACATCGATATCCTTGACTTAGATAATGATTTCTATCTGGTTTGTTTTCAAATCCATGAGGATTACATGGAAGCATTGACCGATGGGGGCCTGGGTACGTGATTATGGATGCTTATCTGAGCGTTACTAGATGGAGACCTGATTTCAAACCTAAATGTGAAAAAATTGATTCTTTTGTGGCTTGGGTGAGGTTTCCAGACCTTCCTACGCCGTTGTTTGATAAAAAATTCTTGTTGAATCTGGGGAACTCTATTGGGAGAGCGATTCGTTTGGATATCCACACAGCTCAGCGGGCTAGGGGCAAGTTTGCGAGAATGTGTGTTAAATTGGATCTCACTAAGCCGCTAGTGCCTGAGTTTATTGTTGAAGGTCAGGTATTAAGTGTAGTGTACGAGAGCCTTGGGTTGCTGTGTAAGAAGTGTGGCAAAGTTGGGAATAATAAGGAAAGATGTGATACAACCAATAAAAAGCATGAGGAAGAGGGTATGGATGTGGAAGGGCAGGAGGTGAGCAATAAGAATGGGCCGGGTAGAGCAGAATAAAAGGATCTATGGAAAACAATCCAGAGGCCTAATAGACAAAGAAGGAATACTTTCCCTCTTCATAAACAGAATCTGGGATCGAGATTCTCTGTTTTAAATGACCATGTAAGTGAAGAGGTGGAACGGGTGGAGGTAGTGAAAGAAGTGGAGGGTGCTCGGGGTGAGGATTTTCCAGCCAAAGGACAGGGTAGAGGTGGCAGTAGTGTTCCAAAAAATTTTGAGAAGAGGAGGGGCTTGGGGGAAAGTAATAAAGGGGCTACGAGGGGAAGTGACAGGAGTTTGGGGAAGATAGATCTGGTGGGGAAAGTTGAAAAGGTAGTGAGGAGGGGGAATGTACTTTGGGAGGTTCATAAAGGAGCTCCCATGAGGGTTTCTAATAGCAACCAACCTGTGTACCAAAGCTATGAGAATGTGCCAGGGATAAAATTGGAGAGATATGAGGGGAGGAAAGTGAACATAAATGGGAAGGAAAACTTGCATCCTGGTGAAGGCATTGAAGAGGGGAGAGCTAAGGAGGGTCGGATTCTAATAAGGCTGTCAAATCCTGTAGAAGATGTAGATCCTATCGGGAGTTTGGATACAAGCATGGAGGAGGAGTGTGTCGCTCTGGCGCACACGGAATAGTGGTGGGTTGGTGGACTTTTTCTTAATATCTGTTATGATGAATCGTTTAATCTGGAATTGTAGGGGTGCTGCAAGTAAAGGGGTAGCATCTGTATTACGGGATATGCGACATAGGTATACATTGAGTTTTATGGTTATTCTGGAGCCAAGGATCAGCGGGGTCCAGGCGGCAAAAGTTGTCAAACAGTGGGGTTTTAAGCACTTGATAAGGAAAGAGGCTGTAGGTTTCTCAGGTGGAATTTGGTTTCTTTGGGAGGTGGATAAAATAAAAGTGGAGGTTTTAAGGATGGATGATCAATTTATACATTGTAATCTGAAGTTGGGTGGTGATGAATTCTTATTCTCAGCTGTATACGCTAATCCTAACGAACAGCGTAGACATGATCTATGGGAGTCATTGAGTAGTATAGGCAGCGAAGTTACTACCCCGTGGCTTATGGCTAGGGACTTTAATGAGATCAAGACTCCATTGGAACAAACAGGAGGGGGAAGAGTGAATGAGACAAGGTGTAGAAATTTTAATGCGTGGATACAGGATTGCAACTTAATTGATGTAGAAGCGAAAGGCCCTTTCCATACTTGGAGGGGCCAAAATGGGATGGACTTGAGAGAGTGTTTAAAAGGATAGACAAGAGCTTGTGTAACGTTCAGTGGCAGGAGAAATTTGTAAACGTTGAGGTTAAAGTAGTTCCTAGAGTGTGCTCCGATCATCACCCTCTAGTTGTCAACCTGAATGTGATGGAATGGGGTAGGAGAGGTAGGCTGTTCAGATATGAAGCAGCATGGCAAATGCATGATGAGTTTGAAATGGTTATGCGAAATAGCTGGAGAGGGGAGGGCGAGGTACATGTGAAGTTGGCTGATTTAAAACAGTCCCTAATAAGATGGAATAAGGAGGTGTATGGGAGGATTGAGGGAAGGAAGAGAAGGTTGCTTAATATACTAAATGGAATTCAAATAAGTATCGATCAACGAAGGAACCCCTTTTTAGTGAACTTGGAGTTAGAATTAGAGGAGGAGTTGATTCATACTCTTAGGCAAGAGGAGGTGTTATGGTTTCAAAAATCTAGGGGAAGGTGGTTGGCGGAAGGAGACCGGAATACAAGATATTACCATATGAAAACTTTATGTAGAAGAAGGAGGAATAAGATTCGAATGCTTAAAAAGAGTGATGGGGTCTGGACTGAAGATGAAGAGGAAATTGTTATGATGTTTCAGTTATTCTATAGTAATCTGTTCAAGGAAGATAGGAGGGATCGTGAATGGAGTACCACTAGGCAAGGTTGGGGAGTAGTAAATGAAGTAAAGTTGAGAAATGTGAGTAGGGATCCAAGTGGGGAAGAAATCAGAAGAGTGTTCTTTCAATTGGGAAGTTTTAAAGCCCCGGGAAGCGATGGATATCCTGCTGTTTTTTATCAGCAGAATTGGGGTATTGTTGGAAGTTCAGTGGTTCAGTTTATTAAGGAATTATGGAAAAATCCAGAAAGGATCAGGGAGATTAATGAGACCTTGCTGATTTTAATCCCTAAAATTGACCATCCAGAAAGTGTGAGTCAGTTTAGGCCGATTGCTTTGTGTAATGTATTATACAAAGGGCTCTCGAAATTGATTGTGAATAGGTTGACACCGATCATGGATAGTTTGGTTTCCCCGATCCAAACAAGCTTTGTCCCTAGTAGGAGCATTCATGATAACATAGTAATTGCAAAGGAATTAGCTCACTCTATGAACAAAATGCAAGGTAAAAAAGGGTATACGGTGATTAAAATTGACCTTGAAAAGGCCTATGATAGGATGGGATGGAAGTTCATTGGGAATGTTTTGGAAGAAATTGGCCTTGAAGAGCATTTGAGGAAGGTGATTATGGGCTGCATCAGCTCTACCAACATGGCTATCATGTGGAATGGAGTGAAAAGAGAGGTATTTGAACCTACTAGAGGGTTGAGGCAGGGGGATCCGCTATCCCCATATTTGTTTGTTCTTGGCATGGAAAAGTTAACGCACTTGATTGTGGACTGTGTAAATAAGGGAACATGGAAACCAATGCGTTTGGGTAGAAATGATGTTGAAATCTCACATTTGATGTTTGATGATGACTTATTGCTCATTTGTGAAGCAAACATGGACCATATTGTTACAGTAATGAATGTCTTGGAGGACTTTGGAAAGATGTCAGGTCAGAAGCTAAATATTCAGAAAACGAGCATCTTCTTCTAAAAAATGTGGATAGGAGAAGGCAGATTGAGATCTATAATTACTCTGGGTTTAGGAAAATGGAGGAGTTGGGAAGGTATCTGGGGGCTTTTGTGAGAAATGGAAGAGAGGGAAAGGGTAACTTTCAACATTTGATTGATAAAATGCAAAATAAACTGAGTGGGTGGAAGAGTCAGACTTTGTCCTTTGCTGGTAGAGTAACGCTGGTGCAATCTGTTTCCAATCAATTACCAATTTTTTACATGCAGCATTCCTATATTCCTGTTGGTGTTAGATATCAATTGGAAAAGTTGCAAAGAAACTTTATTTGGGGGAGCATGGAAGGTAAGAGGAAGATGCATGCTGTGAGTTGGGAGGTGATTTGTAAGGATAAGAGGGTCGGTGGACTTGGGTTGAGAAGCCTGGAAGACATGAACAATGCTCTCTTGGGGAGGATTGTGTGGAATACTATTGGGAACCCAACTAGCCTTTGCTCCAAAGTCCTTGTTGGTAAGTATGGGAGAAGTAAAGATTTGTCAAAAGAGGTTGTCTCTACTAAGTCAGATTCGTTGCTGTGGAAACATCTGACAAGAATCTGGCCTAAGGTTCTAGATAAAATCAATTGGGAGTTAGGCAATGGTGAGCAGGTGAATTTTTGGCATGATAAATGGTTAAATGATGGGAGTTTGGTGGCTGACCAGTGTAGCAGATGCTTAACCGAGGAGTTTAAAAAAACATTGTGAGAAGTATGGTTAGTGTTGACGGTTGCTGGGATGTCCAGAAGATAAAGAATTGGGTAAATGCTGAAGGTGTTCGGAAAGTGTTAGATGTGGAGCCACCTAATAATTTGTGTGGGGAGGATACTATGATATGGGGAACATCCTTACATAGTAAGTTCCGGGTAGCTGACTTGTATCATTCATTGAGAGCTGAGGATGGAGTGCATGAGAAAGTGTGGAGTTCATTGTGGAGGTGGAAGGGCCCGAAAAGGATCCAATTATTTCTGTGGAAGGCTATACATGATAAATTACCCACGAATGATAGGCTTTGTCGGCTGTTGGGGACTAATGCTTGTTGCTTGCAATGTAATGTACAAAATGAGAGTTTGTTGCATGTCTTGAGAGACTGTCCACGGCTAGGGAGCTGTGGATGGACTTAACAGGTAGTCGGCTGCCATCTGACTTTTTGAGAATGCAGGGTAAAATTTGGCTTGGGAGCAACTTGGAAAATGATGACAAGGATTGGAACCTGATATTTGGTATCACATGTTGGTTACTATGGAGTTGGAGGAATAGGAAGCTGTTCGAGGAAGGATTTATCATGCCAGAAAATAAAAGTAGCATCGTGTTTTGGTACATGAGAGAAATAAAGCAGGCGAATCTGGATTTTGGAAAGGCTTGTGTTACTAGAAGATGTGCAATGATCAGGTGGGAGGCACCAATGGAAGGATGGCTTAAGTTGAATGTTGATGGGGCCTTCAAAGGTGGATGTAATAGTGGATGTGGTGGTTTGATAAGAGGCAGCGATGGTAGGTATCTTTGTGGCTTTGCTAAGAGGCTGAGTGTGAACTCAACTATAAAGGCTGAATTGAGAGCAGTCTTAACTGGGCTGGAACTAGCTGACAGGTTACATTTTGACAGCATCTGTGTTGAATGTGATTCCATTTCTGTCATCCATTTACTAAATAAATTGCAGGTGGACATTGCTACTGAGTCGAGACTGATGAGGGACATTAATGCTGTGGTAATGCGTTTTAGTAGAGTTAGATTTGTGCATGTATACAAGGAGGGCAATATTTGTGCAGATGCCCTAGCTAATTTCAATATTGTACAGGAGGAGGTTGATTCTGTTTTCGTCAAACCTCCCCAGTTCTTAGTTACAAATTTGCTCTTTGATTGTATGGGTGGTTCACACCCTAGACAGATCCTTATGAGTGAATGATAACGAGCTGATAGCTCCGCTTTACATCAAAAAAAAAAAAAAAATCTGAACCTTTAGTTTTTGGGTCAGGTGGATCACGTCTCTCACTCAATAAATTGGGTTTAGCTTCGGCCTAGATCATTTTGAAGATTGGGCGATCTATAAGTACCTCTATAAGCCCTCTTTGAGCCTGGAGGTATGCTCTGGCCCTGGTGGGATACCGGTGTCTATCCCCACCTAAACTTTCTTTTACCAAAAAATAAAAATAAAAAATACCTTGTAAAGTAATTTTCCTAAAATTGTCTCGCTAAAAATCATCCTTTAGCTCTTTTTTAGATTTTTTTAAAATATAAAATAGGCCCTTAATGCCCATAAATTATGTTTTAGAATTTCCCAAGGCATATTTTCTCCTTTATTTCTTTAAAATAATACTTAGTTTTGGACAATAATTTATTTTTGAGGTATTTAAATCTCAAATAACATCCCTAAGCCTCAAATATGTCTTGAAAAATGTTTTACTTTTTGAAAATTCTCTTTAATTTCTGGGTATTTTTTTCCATAATTATACTTTGCCAATAATCACTCTTGTTTATATTTTTTGACCCTAGCCTTCTCATTTTTTTAACTTTCGGGCCAACCATAATTATACACTAATTTTTTAAAAGAAAATCATAGAAAGTCATTTTTATAGCATATAGGGCTTAATATTATATTCTTGATATTCCATTGGTATAAATAAGCACCAACTCCCCGTGTGATGTGATGTGCGGGTGCAACAATTTGATGAAATGAAAACACATGTTCAATTTCTGCTTAAGCCAAATTATTAAGGATTAGGGAATTGAAAAAAAAAGTATAATAAAATGAATGGATTGTATTTGAAATCTGCCAACAAAAAACAGAAGTTGCGACACTAACAAAAAACACAACATGTACTACAACAACACCAGTAGTTGTACTCTTATATATTGAGCAACGTCTTCATCAGCTCAAAAGCGACCTAAAATTACATCAAAAATTCTAGCACCATAATACACAAATATTCCTATATGCAAGGTTAACAGGGAAATTATCACTTATGTTGCTAGACATTTCTAAAGGTCTCTTTGTAAATGACATTTATAGTTGTACGCTTTCCATGATTATTACCATCCTATATAAGAATTTTCAAACCTGCAATATTGTTAACTGCGGATAAAACAACATATAAATGTCTAAGTGTGAACATGGCTTCAATAAAAATAAGCCAACATTTTATAATGATTGACTTCGACTCTTGGTTAATTGTCATTGCAAAAGACAAAGCAATAGGAAATTGCCTTCTCTCATCCACGCAAAAAATCCCCCTGCGCGATGTGCAGATGCAACAATTCCATAATATTAAAGCACATCCGAATCTTCCACTCATCCAAATGTTAAAGCACTAAAAAAAAAAAAAACGGATTTTGCGACGGAAAAAATCCGTCGCAAAAATGGGTTTTTCCGTCGCAAAACGCATTTTGCGACGGATTGTGTCCGTCGCAAAAAACCTTGTCGCAATTGCGACGGATTTTTTTTTTCCGTCGCAATTTGCGACGGATTTGAAATTCCGTCGCAAGTTGCGACGGATATTTAAATCCGTCGCAACTTGCGACGGACTATTAAATCCGTCGCAAGTTGCGACGGAATTCATTTTCCGTCGCAATTTTTTGAAATGTGTTCCATAAAAAAACAATATATATTTATATATAAACAATATATAAAAAAACAATATATATATATATATATATATATATATATAGTCCCGAAGTATCAAGCATAATGAGTTTTACATAGAGTGAAAATAAAATATAAATAATATTGTCTCGAATAACATGTACTAGAAAGTAGTCTAAATAGCAGCATCATCATCACCACCATCAACGTTGTCACCATCACCAGAAGCCGGCCCCTTGTTTTTCATTAGGGACATAAGTTGAATCTGCATCTGCCTTACCATCTCGCGTGTCTCATGCAGCTCCTCTGTCTGCCCTTGCATCTGCCTGACCATCTCGCGTGTCTCATGCAGCTCCTCTGCCTGCGCCTGGACCAACGCCTTCATCTTCTTCATCTCGTCTGCAAAAAAAAAAAAAGGAACTACGTTTATTTTTTGTACTTTATTCAAATAGAATAGGGAATGAAAATATAACAATCAATATCAAATGTATTACGTTTACCTGCAGAAACACCTTCATGGGCGGATGAGGAGCGCTTCGTTTGCTTAAATCGGTGGCAGAGGCACCGTACCCGAAGATTCTACCTTTGTTGTTCATTCCACCTGCAGCCTGAATGAATAGACTCTCGTTATCAGACTGAGAGGATGTGGGGTCGCTCGCAGACTGCGAATCTCTCTCCTCCGTCAGCCTCTTATAATTGTCCTAGAAGCAAAAAAATACATCACAGATAAGACATGTGAAATGAAATAAATATATGTTGATGTCTGAAACAAAGAATGCAATATAATATCTCATCGCTACTTGCTGCGCCTTGGCGTTAATCCAACGCGGCTCACTCCCTTCAGATTCTTTGGGAATGGGTACGCTCAAAGGCAATCCAGTCAACATCTTCTGGAGCAACATCCTCAGACAGTGCCTGCAAACACAAATAATGACCGTTAAATAATTGTTTCAAAAAACTAAATATTGAATAGTTAAATACAACATAACGTGTACTCACAATTTTTCGTTTATGCTCACTCAGTGAAATGCAGCCACTTGACATAGGAAGGTCCTTCCATTTTGGCCCTATTTTGCTTATTTTTTGACTTTTATTTTGAAATTTCTCATCGGACGCCCAATGTTGAAGTAATTGGTCAGCAACCTCAGGTTGAATCCAATCTTTCCGGCCTCTACCTCTTCTCAATTTAAAGAACCTCTCATTCAACCATTTTCCAGCCCTGAAGTTATAAGCTGCTTTAAGGTCTTCATGATGTTTAGGCAACGTATTAAACTTTTTCTGAAAATCAATGACAAACAATCAGTGGTGCAGATTTGAATAAGAAATTAATAACCATAAATTAAAACACATAACTTACCAAGAAATCATTGAACCAAGCATCCCGATTATCCTGAGGAATCTCTGTCCAACAGCCGTAAGGCAGATTGAAGTTACGAAATATTTGGTTTGAGATGATACTATTTGCCTCATTATTTGGTAGAAATCTGAACACAGAGGATATAATGGAAATATTAGCATAGAAACTAAAGGTAGAAAATCATAAACACCTACATTTGACACACGGACAACTGATCGCCCTGCTTGAATTAGTTGAATGTGCCAAAGCAAATTCGATGAACTCTTTCAAACCCGCCAAGAATTCTTGAGTTAGTTGTCTTCTATCAGTTAGACGATTGTACATCCAACTTCTATCATGATTGCCTTCCATATTTCCTAACTAGTTAAGTTACCAACATAATTAACATGTAATTCGATGCAGAAATCTATATAAGTAATTTGGAGTTTATAAGATATATGGGCTAAATTAGCTAATTTAACTAATTTTTATAATACATACAAATTTCATTATTATCTAAACTCACATATAAAACATTTAAATGAGATATTTTATTTTAATACAACATAATAATAATTTTTATACGACATTAACTCAACTAACTAATTTAACTAATTTTTATAAGACATATAAACTTAATATTAATTAATTATCTTATCCCTAAATATATATTTATAATTTGATTTGTCAAGTTATCACTGTTTATTGTATAACTAGTTAATAACATTAATTTTTCTAATACATAAAAATTTAATAAATCCTTAGAGTCACACATTCCTCCCGTAATTATATTAATTAATTAATTCTTTTTTCTTATACATCATTTCTTAACATTTCATTTTTCTCATTTCAACAACATCTTATAAACTTATGTATCATTACCTATTAATACAAAATCAAAATTTTAACATATAATTTTTCACTTCTATACAAAACAGACTATAAACAAATAATACAACATTAATAAATACTAAACACAAATCAACAACTAATAATAAATAATTTAATCAACATTAAAGGAAAAAATTATCATACATCATCATTTTATCAGAAATCAACATAATACTCAAGAAAATACAAAAACAATTATCAAATCTATTCATATATACTATAGTGAACAAAAAATGGAGAAGAAATAGGTTACTTGGAATAGAAGTGCAGATTGGAAGAGGAGAAGGAAAAAACTCTTGAAACTGATCGGTTGAAACAAGAGGGAATGTCGCCGGAAAATGCTCGGCCGGAGGAGAGGGGATGACCGGAAAATCGTTGGCCGGAGCACCAAGGTTCCACCGAGAAGAAGAGAGAAACGGATGCAAGAAGATGAAATGAAGAAGCGAGAATGAAAATTCGCGCGGGGGATGTTAAAGGGCGATTTGCGACGGACGGGCGGTCCGTCGCGAAATGCCCCTTTTGCGACGGACGTCGCAAAATTTTGCGACGGACGGGCCCTTCCGTCGCAAAATGGTGGGCTTTTCGTCCGCCATTTTGCCGTCGTCGTCGCAATCGTCGGCAGACTGCCGGCGATTTGCGGACGGACGGCCCTGTCCGTCGCAAACTGTCGGCGGGTCTGCCGACAGTTGCGACGGACGGGCCCGTCCATCGCAAAAGGGCGGACCTTTCGTCCGCCCTTTTGCGACGGACACCACGGTCCGTCGCAAATTTTGCGACGGACTATCCTGTCCGTCGCAAAATTTGTGACGGACAGGAGAGTCCGTCGCAAAATTGCGACGGACCGTGGTGTCCGTCGCAATTTTGCGACGGAATTTGTTATTCCGTCGCAAAATTTGTGACGGACACCATATTTCGTCGCAAATAATTTTTTTACGACGGATTTTAGTATCCGTCGCAAATTTCCTCCAATTTGCGACGGATTTTTTTCCGTCGCAAAATCCGTCGCAAATTGGATATTTTCTAGTAGTGAAGAATTGAATAAAATACAGAGGAACAAAAAGTAAATAATTGGATTTCAAATCTACAAACACAAAATATAAGTTGTATCATTACCTGAAACCACAACATGGACCACAGCCACATCAGTATTTGTACTCTTATATGTGTAGCAACTTTTCATGATCTAAAGTGTAGGGCTACTTGAGTTCACAACAAAAGTACAGGTCTAGATATATCTAATCGTCGCAAGGTCCAATAAAAAGCAAAGTTATATATAATTAAACATTAATGTAAAAGACCCAGATTATAACACATCAACATGAAGTAGAATTTCTCTTGCTCAATGACTTTGACAGGCTTTGAAAAATTCTTGGCCAGGGAGGCAATGAAAGCAAACGCATACTTCTCTCATTCCCAACAACACTTCTCTTTCCTCCGTTCTTCCTAATCCCTTCATATATGTTGCCAATATCATCACATGAGAGATAGGAATGTCATCTAGCCCAAAGCTGCCATGATCATTAGATTGTATTCCTTATCTATAATATTAAACATAAAGTTGGATTAGTATACCAATGAAAGCTAATCTGTGCCAAACTCATATGAATTTCCAACAACTTATGCCCCCACAAGATGAAATTATTTTAAAAAACAAAGTGTAAACTCTAGCAATTGGCTCATAAGTGCCCTTCATGAAGAAATTATTTCAAAATAGAATAATAAAAAAGATATAAACAATAAGTTGATGAAATTCTATAAACATAATAACACTAATAGACAAACACAGTATGTTAAAAAAAAAAAAAATTGGCAACAAAATGCGGCAAATCAGAAAGAGGGAGGGAGGGAGAAGCAATGGACTGATAAGCAGTAAAGATAGGCTACCAAATAAGAACAACCAAAATCAAAAAGAGAGGAAACAAAATGCAAAATCAAAAGAATGAGACCACAAGATTAGGAAAAGAGTTTCAAAAGCATGATACAAATAACAATGAACAAACATGGTAAAAGATTTTGTGCAAAAAATCCCTTAATCTTTGGAAGATCCAAATTATTAACACCTATTTTAAACAGTAGACTTATTAGGAAATTATCATGTTTTTGTTACCATGGAATGAGCTTTCATGGAGCAACCCATGTCTCCACTCTTTTGATTGACAGCAACATTAATTGTATTTCATATACCAATGAATCTGCAAAAAAGAAATCTTGAGAGACTCTCAATCTTGGGAGTAACCAACGGATTAACGAAAATTGCAGATAATAGTATTAGGAAATCATTTAGATTATATTGATGATGTGCTTATCTTTATTTATTTTGGTCAAATTTCCTAGGGTGAAGGTTATTATTAGGTCAGAAAACAAATTAAACCACATGCATGCATCTCCTGCCTTATACGATTTGCAATTTATTTTCAACATTAATTTGACATATTCTTAAAGGAGATTTTGAAGATCCTCTAAAGACCTATATTGAAAAAAATGTTCTTCAAGAATCTGCAATATATATTCAACGTCATGGAATGCTTTTGAAGGAGTGTTTTGATGATTATTCTTGCATAATGTTGAAGTTTGTCTTTTTTCGTTTATGTGGTTGTTTTTTTTTTTTTTTTTTTGCCGTAATCTCGAAGTTTGCCAAAGAAACTTTTATGCATTATATATTCATTCTTCTTTAATATTCATTCAAGAGACTGCAATTATGTTCATCAGTTTGACATGATTTTGAAGATTAGATTGCAAGATCTGTGACATACAGCTCACCGGAAAACTTCTTGAGTCACTCAAGTATTGCAAGGGCTTCCAGACCTTCGTACTTTCCGGTAACGCTCTTTTGGTGCCTTCCATTTTAATTTACTTCTTTGTTCCTTTTCCTCGTGTAAAAGATTTTCATTTTTCCAACAAGACTACTGTGGTATTTGATGAGCACTATTTATGTCATGTTTTCCCTGTCTCCTATGACTGAATTATGTGGCAAACATAAGCTTAATTGCATTCAATCCAAGCAAAAAGGCAATAATTCATTATATGGGGAACTTAAGGATGAAGTTTATAGATATAAATAAATCACATAAGCATCCTAAACATGTATTAAGAAAAAGATCGTGTTTTATGTGAAAGACACACAACATGACCGATACAATGCTATAGCATCAGGATTGCCTCCTCGAAGCACAATACAATGCATTTCCTAAAGCTATAGCAGAGTAAATGAAGCAATGCTATGCGACATTTGTTCTGATCTTTCGTCAAGGTTATTTCAGGAAATAAAGAGCAGATTGGTAAACGGTTAGATTGCTGTCACATGGGGATAGAAGACGTAGAATATCAAAACTAAAGATTTGAAGAATCCCGCAATATCATCAGAATCAATCTACTGAGATGCGGAAAGGAAGATACGATAGAACCTCGACAGATTAGGAAAGGCCCAGCTCGTTGGACGTACACAGCAAGTAATCCCGACTATATAAGGAAACGAAAGCCAACCCTAAAAGTGTCGAAGTACTTCTGAATAGAAAGAGACCACCTTTCGCGGCTAGATTAAAAAGGAGAGTGAGAGAAGTTACAAGCACGAGACATTCAGGAGAACCCAACATCCGTCCTTACGAGTGAGACGGAGATAAGAAGACGTGGAGCTGTGACGTGACAGGGCTTCTTCCACGCTGTCAAACCTCCATCGAGCTTTCTGTTTTGTTTTCATTTATTCTAGTCAATCCTTTGATCATGGGCTATTCTGTTGTATTCTGTTTATTGTTTCCCTCATCAATCATGAACTCAACTTTCTATGGCTGAGCAAGGATGATGTCCTAAGTGTGGAATGAACCCAATTGCTAGTTTTAATTCCATACATTCAGTTTGCTTATCAGTGATTTAATTTCTTGTCGATTAGCGAGAGCTAAGGACTAGATCAGTGGCTTCAGTTTACCGAGAGAGAGTAAGCATCAGCATTCGGTATCCCAGTCTCTGTGGGACGATACTCTACTTGCTCTTTATTGTAACATCCCATTTTCAAAAGCAGTATAATTTTTTTTTTCATCAAAACATCATTTCAAATCATCAGAGTAGAGCACCGGAGCATAAAAGTTACTGATATATATAAAATGCCATAAGTCTGGTTGGTTACAACAGCGGCACAGTAACCAAGTATTTCAAAAGTGATGTACAACAACAAAAGGAAGGCTTCCGCCGGAACATCAAAAGGAAGTCTTCAGTCGGGTCTTCTATGCGGACTGCTTGCCTCTATCCTCGGTCCTCGGTCCTTCCGACCCTGAAGCTATGTTAAGGGCTGAGGTCCATTGCAATCAGACCCTATGTAACGGTTAACCTCATATTTACATATACAGTACATGGACTACAGTTAATCACAACATAACAGCATAATAGCACGCAACCCAATGCAAATGTACCGCTCCCCGCGAATGCAGATGTACCACTACCAGTGAATCAGGACATACCACTACCAGTGAATACAGATATACCACTCCCAGCGCATGCATATGTTCAATCACCCTCTAACAGCATAACAACTCTACTCATACAATACACCTAACAATATACATGCATACCATAAATATCAGAGTTAGTGTTACAGTATGCGAACGTACCTTCGTTGACGATAGACAGTATTTCTGTCGGAATACTGTACGTTAGTTGATTAGAACGTAATCAGGGATATCCTATCAAGATAACAATGTACTCATTAAGGATCTATCATTACGACGGACATTTTAGTCATAAATGACCATTTTACCCCTGAGCCCCTAATCGGCGGAATTTCGCCAGCACTTCGTTACTTTGACTTTAATCTTCCAAAATTTTGCCATAACTCTTCCTCCAACATTATTTTCAAAATTAATACCTTAATTACCCCTAAAACATGATATTTAATCATACTTGGAAGATTAAAGATCAAACTAGCATTTCTACTCTAACTACCGAAAGAACTACTGAAGCTTAAGACTAAGGACCGAAGAACTTACCCGTTGAAGAACTTCGCTACAACTTTCCCCAGAGCTCCTCTCTCTAACTTCTCTCTACACTTTCTAAGAGTGGTTTTGGTGTGAATTGTGAAGAGGCAAATGCCTCTATTTATAGGCAAAAGTGTGAGGGCATTTCGGTAATCTTCCAACTTCCAACTTTAATTTTGGACCACACATGTAAAAAACTTAGGAAACAAGTTTCTTCCTCTATTTCCATCCACAAAACCGTCCTCCCCCATGTCATGCTTCAAAAGATGATGTCACCTAGGTGATGTCATCTACTTGTTCAAGAAGTTGTCTTACCGATAAAGTCTCTGTTCGGTGTTCTAATCGCGTAATCTTATAAAATCTCAAAAATCCGGGAACATAACCCTGAAAATCTCTTTTTCCTCTTTCAAGATACTTGGGTCAACTAAATTTTTGATCTCATTCAGGGTGTCATCGGTTCCGTTGAAGCTTTTTGGATAAACGCTTCGGTTACGGAAATCGCTTCAGGTAGCGTCAACTTCTGGACGAAAATTCACTGATTCATAATATGTCCAGATGTTTACCAATTTATTCAAGGATTTTGAGTTAGGATTTATTTTCTATAGGTTTCCATTTCTACTTATCTGCCTTATTTCTTTTTCGTCTTATTACAAAGGCATTCCGCCGGTCTCAGAAATGACTTCTGAGACAGCTCAATCCGAGATAAAAATTCACTTGTCTATAAAATACTCTGACCTTAGAAACCTTATTCATGACTTTCTAGATAGGATTTAATTTCTATCCGTGGTCATTTATCCTATTTGCTTTTTATACAAATATCCTTCTACTTTTCCAACAACTTCCTCATTAAGTTTCCTATTTAATTTGTTCGATTTCCCTTCCAATTTCTTTTCTTTATTTTCGAAAATGATGGCCATTTCTTGGCCAAGGAATTTTCTTTTTCATTTGCCAAATATCCTATGGCTTTATGTTCTTATTGGCTTAGGGTTCTTGTTTGACTTTTCAATAACTTACCAACTAAGTTTTCTAATTCTTCCATCTTCTTTATTCATTCAACATTTCTCTCTCCTTTCTCTTCTTTTTTTCGAAATTACAAGGCATCTTTTTGACAAAAGATGTTGTTCCCACTTGACCAAATATCCTATGCTAAAAGTGCTCCTATTGGTTGTGCTTTTTATTTGACTTTTCAACTACTTCCTTACTAAGTTTCCATTACAATTTCACTCCTTTTCCCCTCATATTCGGCTGCCCCTTCTTTCCATATATTCTTCATTTGCTTTTCAATTTGTAATATTATATTATTTATCTTATAATTACTTTACAAAATTCCCCATTGGTTCATGCTTAAATACATGAATTTCTCCTTGATTCAAGTCTAAACAACTAGCCAATAATTATTTAATTAATCCCCTACAATTATTGATAATTTTCTTATTTAGGACTAATTATTTTCTCACAACTATTGGACTTACATTGGTATTTTATGCCTCACATAAAATATTAAAAATCATTGGGTCAATTATGGCCCCACAATACTTTTTGATTTTCCCCTCATTATTTTTCAAGGGAAATAATCCCAAAAATTATCTAAATTAGAGACAACATATTCTCCTATTTTTAATAATTATTTTATTGTCTCTCAGGATTTATTACAGTATTTTGTGGCTCCTAGATTCATTTAGGACCTTTTAACACTCTATTTCTTCTAATTTCACTAGAAATTACCTTAAAAATAAGATAATTATAACTTATTATTTGAAACCTCATATTCACCTATTTTCAATAGGTATATTTTATTCATTTAAGATATTTACCCTAAGTCAGTTTTTAGGGTATTACATTTATTACTTGTTCGACTGGTTCACTTGCCATCAAGGAAATCGACCAACAGTATTCCGGAAGGAGGATTTGAATCTTTAATCCTTAATCTGCTTAAGCATAAAATGGCGGAGCTTGCCAAGGAGAGAGATTGGGAACCTCCTTCTTGCTCTGGTATGCTTCTTCTTTTCAGACCCCATAAAGATGAAAACTTTTTCTTTATGGTTTTAGTTGTCTCTTCATAAAAATATGGTAGTAACTTTTTTTTCTTAAGAGTAAGTAATATATATTTTTTAAGGAGTTTTTATATTACTAGTTTCATAGTAGAAAGAGGAAAAATGGAGTCCTCCCACGAAGAAAAATTGAAGTCTCTTCAACTAAAAAAGGTAAAATCTTTCAATTCTTAGTATGTTTCTTTTCCTCTTGTATGAATATATTGTTCTTCTTATTTGTCTTCCTTTCTAAGTTTAGTGTTTTATTTGCTTTAATTTATCTGTTATAATCTCTAAAAAAAAAAAATCTTATAAATCATACATAGTTTTTTTTGGGGCAAAAGGTTATTTGTTTATTTTAGAGCTGGAATTACATTGATTTATGTAATTATACATAGTGTTGATACAAATTTGTTAATTAGTCATTTGCTTGTAGTATTTTGAAGTTATTTGCTTGTATTTGTTTTCTGAATTTTTTTGGGAATAGAGAAATTTATATATATAGTTTCAATAGTGTAAATGTGGTTTCGAGGGGAAATATGAATTTTTCCCCCAAAAAAATTACTTTTTATAACACTTTCCTAGGAAAATGCTACGAAAAGTATTTACTGTAACGTTTTCCCAAGAGAACCTTACCGCAAGTCATTTTTTAAGAAAATAAAAAATACATTACAAAGCACTACCGCCTTTTTTTTTTTTTTGGTAGCGGTAGCTTTTGTAGCATTTTGAAAGCGCTACAAAAATAAAAAAATAAGCACGACACATGATTTTCTATAGTAGTGATATTTGAATATTTGGTAAAGTAGTCTTCTAATAATTTAGTAAATATTCATATAAATATTTTAATGTTTGTTGGAATAATTTCATGAAAGTAATTAAGTGAAGAAAAAACTTGCATTTGCAAAATTCTTTTAATATACTGATGAAGACCTGGGAAAAACATGGAACACCAATTGAAAGATTATATTAGTACTTGTAAATTGTAACATCCCCGTTTCCAAAAGCAGTATAATTTTTTTTTTTTATCAGAGTAGAGCATCGGAGCGGAAGAGTAACTGATATATATATTCAAAATGCTCACTGGCTAGTTACAGAAGCGGTATAGTAACCGAGTATTTCAAAAGTGAAGTACAACAAACAAAGAAAGGCTTCCGCCGAAACATCAAAAGGGAAGTCTTTAGCCGGATCTTCTATGCGGACTACTTGCCTCTATCCTCGGTCCTTGGTTCTCCTGACCCTGACGCTATATCAAGAGCTGAGATCCGCACCGGATCTCAGGTAACGGTTAACCTCATATTTACATATACAACATATGGACTACAGACAATCATATCAACAACAGTATATGTGTACTCATCGCCCAAAAGCATGCATACATATATCGCCCAAAAGCATGTATACATATATCGCCCAAAAGCATGCAGATATATCGCCCATGGCAAACGTAAACATATCAACAGTACATAAACATATCACAGAGCTATCAACTACCACATACAGTACACCTAGCACATACATGCATACCATAAACATCGATTAGTGTTACAAGACGCGGACGTACCTTCGTTGACGGTAATCGGTACTTGACTTGAAAACAGACGTTTGACGGTGGTACGACAATGCAGTACAACAACGGTTTGTGGTTACGATATCCTATAAGGATAATATGACATTTTATTAACATTTGACATCATAACAGGCATTTTAGGCATAAATGACCATTTTGCCCCTGATGCCCCTAATCGGCGGAATTTCGCCAGCACTTCGTTACTTTGATTCTAATCTTCTATGATTTTGCCATAACTCCAACCTACTCGAAATTAATGACTAAAATACCCCTAACATATGATATCTAATCATACTTGGAAGATTAAAGATCAAAACAACATCTACCCTAAAACTTCAAGAACTACCGAACTAAAGACTAGAACCGAAGAACTTACCCGTTGAAGAACTTCGCTACAACTTTCCCCAGAGCTTCTCTCTCTAACTTCTCTCTACACTTTCTAAGAGTGGTTTTGGTGTGAATTGTGAAGAGGAATAAGGTGCTATTTATAGAGAATTCCAGGGGCAAATTTGCACTTTTCTCCTTTAATCTCAACCGTTGGATCTTACTTAGTAAAGAAGTTTCGATCTCATCCATCCATCCCTTTCTCTTTCCTCCATATGACATCATCCCCATGATGTCATCCATGTACTTTGATGATGTCACTTACTTCCTCAAGAAGTTTTATACCGATAAAGTCCCAGTTCGGTGTTCGAATCGCATAATCTTGTAAAATCTTAGAAATCTAGAATCATAACTTTGAAGTTCCTTTCTTACTCATTAGAAATGTCTGGGTTAACTAAATTTTTGATCCCTTTCAGGTCTTCTCCGGTCCTGCTGAAGATTTACGGAAAAATGCGTTGGTTACGGAAATAACTTCCGGAATCATCAACTTCGGGACAAAAATTCACTGATTCATATTTTGTCCAGTTGATTACCAATTCATTCCCAGATATTGAATTATGGCTTCGTTTCTATAGGTTTTCATTTATCTGATTTACTTTTTAAACATCAGATAGATTTAAAGTCAGTCCAGTATAACCCTTTTCGGTTACGGAAATGACTTTGAGACAAACCCACTCCGAGATAAAAATTCACTTGTCTATAAAATACTCTGACCTTAGAAACCTTGTTCATGGTTTTCTAGATAGGATTTAATCTCTATCGGTGGTCATTTATCCTATTTGCTTTTTCACCAAAATATCACAAAATATATTAATATTATAATATAAGTATCATGATATTTATTTGATCAATCCTTATCCATTTTGACTCCAAAAATTTCGGTCCAACTTCTGGTCTTTTTTTTTTTTTTAATTTTTTTAATTAATTAATTAATATTATATAAAATAATTATTTAATATATTTTTTTTTACAAAATTTCCCCATTGGTCTATACTTGTTTTTAGGCTTGAAATTACTTATTCTCATATATTTTTCTTCATATTTTCCAATTAATTAGCAAATATATTTTATGCTAATTTTAGCCATAAACCACTAATTATAGGGTTTTACATAATTATCTTTGGAGTTTCCTTTGTTTAAGCCCAAATAATTAGCCAATAATTATTTAATTAATTAATCACTAATTTTTGATAATTTTCTTAATTAGAATAACTCATTTTCTTACAAATTTTTCACTTACATTGGTATTTTATGCTTTACATAAAATATCTATAATCACGGGGTCAATAATGATCTCGGAATACTTTTTAATTTTTCCCTCACTATTTTCCAAGGAAATAAATCCCAAAAATTGTCTAAATTAGAGACAACATACTCTCTAATTTTTACTAATTATTTTATTGTCTCTAAGGATTTTTCATAATTTCCTTAAGTCATTTTATGCTCCACAAGGGCATATTGGTCATTTCTGACACATTATTAATTTTTCCTAATTTCCAAGAAATTTTCCTTTAGAAAATAAGATAGAAAATAAGATAAATTTAACATTATTTTTGAAACCACATATTCACCTATTTTTAATAGGTATATTTTGATATGGATTTTTAGGGTATTACATAATTTTTTTTTTTTGAAATTTTCTTCCATTCTATTGAAGATTCATTGCAGCAAAAGGAAGACCAAATGCTAAAATAGGAAGACCAATTGCATTCTACAATGTTGAAGATATATTCCAAACTCCTGAAGAACAACATTGAAGATCTTCAAAATTCTTTCAAGAGCATGTCAAAACCAATGTCGTGCGAATCTGACCGAGCTTTGAATTTAGATTCTGTGAATTATATATAGTCGGATAAGTCTCAACCAAAATATTATATTTTAAATAATACATATGAGAATAAATAACTTAGAATAATTGTTAAACATGTCCAAATATATCAATAATCTCATACATGTCGAACTAACATAATCTCGTGCATGCCTAGGTTAAATATTACTGTTCTATTCTAGTGTAGAACATAAATGTCTAGCCTCAACAGGTTAGGAGATGTTAATATCGGATCAAGTGGCCCCTCCAAAGTATCTTATGGATTAAGCACCAAAGGGGGATAGAACATCCGCTGATATCTATGAAGGAGATATCAGAGAACACTTGCCGATCACTATGCTACACAGATAAGGCTTTTTGCCCAAGGGGTGGGGTGTGTGCACAGTGAGACTGGATAGTAAATAATGGAATAGTGAACATGGGGAACACACCTGGTAGGTAACCTCTTATTTATAGGGATTACCTAGAGTTTCATTCCCATTGCCTTGAGTCCTATCCTCCAGCGATGTGCGCCTCCCACGTCCTGTGAGTGCCTGCTCCACTACCTGTACGATCCTGGATTATAGGCATGCTCAAGGGGTAAGTAACAATTTACTGCTCAAAGGGAGATTTCAGCCTGAAGCACTCCTACTGGGCCTCACATCTGCCAGACCCATTATTTGAGTCCATAACAACTACAGTGTTTAATTTTTACTGCAAATACTCCAAATAATCAAGTCTGCCATTGTAAACAACTTGGGAAGCTGATATTGAGGAAGGAAGATGTGTCATAATGTGACTGATTCATTCCTATGGGATTCATTGTAATATTTTTTTTGGATCAAATCAATGTTATATCTGAAGGGCACTCTGGTAGTTTTAATTCAAATTTGGGGTGTTTTTATTAAAAAAAAAAAAAAAAGCGTTTATTCACTTTATTGTGTTAAAAGATTCGCCTTTCTATAAAGGATATTTCAAAGCTTCTCTTGTTTTGGAGTTTAAACAAGTGTTTAATTACTCTTTGCACGTTGAGAGAGAAGAATAAAATTTAATGATGGTAAAATTAAAATAATATTTTGTAACCCTTTCTATACCTACAAAAAAGTTACATAAAGAAAATAATTTAATCAAAGATAGAAATATATTATATCTCTTAAAATTGAGGGATCTATTTTTTTTTTTTTTGGGCCAACTTCAGTAGAATCTCTATTGTATGTGAGATATAACACATTTCTTATTTAATACTCCTTCCGTTTCTTTTTATAATTAAGATATCATTGTATGAATGGTTATGTTCTTTTTCTTTTTATAACCACTTGGAGATTTATGAATATTTAATGCAATTTTTTATATATTTTTTATCCTCAATTAATTATGTCTTTCTCCTCATTTTTTTCTCTCTCATTATTTTTTCCACTCATTTTCTTTCCCACCTATATTCTTTTCTAAATAAGGGCGCTTTTGGAAAATGAGTTACATTTTTTACATATTTATTTACTTTAACTAATTTTTTATCTGTGTAATTTATTTATCAGTATCTCATAAAAAGTAGGGAAAATCTATGTCAGGGCCCAAACTAGGAAAAAAATGTCAAAAAAGGCCTTAGGCCATTTTTTGATATTATTTCATAAAAACGTTAGTTGTGAACGAGACTGATATAATTGTTAACGAATACTGATATAGTTGTTAACGATACTGATTTATTTGTTAGGATTTTGTTGTTAATGCTACTGATTTAGTTGTTAATGACCTACTCGTTAACAACTATATCAGCCTTGTTAACAACTAACGTTTTTATGAGATTATACCAGAAAAGGCTTTAAGGCCTTTTTTAACATTTGACATTTTCTTGGACA
Source organism: Acacia pycnantha (assembly GCA_025563575.1). Classification (NCBI taxonomy): domain Eukaryota; kingdom Viridiplantae; phylum Streptophyta; class Magnoliopsida; order Fabales; family Fabaceae; genus Acacia; species Acacia pycnantha. The sequence goes on from JAMWYP010000015.1 coordinate 2,647,233, forward strand.
TTTTTTTTCTAATTGGGCCCAGAAGTAGATTTTCACTAAAAAGTAATGGAAGGAGCACCATTTTGTCTTGCTTCAAAGAAAAATATTTTTAGGCTTTACGAGGCGCAAAACTTCACTAACAATTAATTGTTTTGACTTTTTAGTTTTGAAGGACTTTAGGCCACAAAATGTTTTGTCTTTCAGCTACTTATGGCGTTCTCGGATTTTCTAAAAAACAAGAGTTATGGAGTTCCAAAAACTGAAGTATCATCTTGCCATGATTTGAATTTCTTTGGGCCAACCCACATGATTTAATTGAAGAATCGTTCAATTGTTTGCTGGAAAACTATATATACCCTGCCATGCCATGTTATTATTGTGTTGGACCATGTCCATTTGAAATTCAAATTAAAAAGATTACATTTCTAATTATTTAAAATTTATTGTAGCGATGTAATCTTAAGTTACTCTAAAAATCTATTGAACTCATGGAAATACTTATATTTATAATAATTAACGTAAAACACAATTTCACACATATTATTTTTAATAATTTTAGAAAAAATTTGTCACACCTTCTAACAGTACGTCATACAATAGAGCATATAATGCAATAAAGCGTGTAAAAACCGTTTGGGCGAAGAATACTGACAAAATTAAATATATCTTAGTTAAACTCTAGAAGCACCAACTCAAAAATAATTATACAGTCATCCTAAATATTAATGTTAATACCTTATACAACTTCTACCAAGTCTAACTAAAACAATAATACTAAACTAATAAACTACTAGTCTCGAGTAACCACACCACCAACTGCTATCATCAGTGCTCATCCACAACTTTGCCCTTTGCACCATGCACGGGTGGAAAAAAAGCTTTTAAGATCGGACAAAAGAGGTATCGTAGGACCGGACCCGCGACAGGTCTTGTTCCAGGCGGTATTAAAAGTCTCCCTATTAAGACCGGACATGAAACCGGTCTTAAAGAGTTTCTTTTAGACCGGACATTTTAAACCTTCGGTCTTAAAAGTCGTACTAAATAGATCTGAAATATTTTTTGTTCGGTCCTAAACTCAACCTTTAAGACCGGACAAAAACTCGACTGCTCTTAAAAGATTCGAATATTAAGACCGGACAAAGATCAATCTGGTCCAAAAAATAGCGGATTCTAAGACCAGACGACTAATTACCCGGTCTTAAAAGACTGACTTTCAAGACCGGATGATATATACAGCCGGTCTTAAAAATTGAACTTTTAGACCGGACTTATAAAAAGACCGGTCCTAAAACTCAACCTTTAAGACCGGCTTAATACCTTTAAGACCGGTCATAGAAATACATCCGGTCTTAACAGTTGAACATTTAAGACCGGCTTATTTATTTGCGGTCTAAATTTTCCCGAATTTTTTCCCTGTTTTGTTCTTCTTGATCATATATATATACACAAATCCACCACCCAAAACAACACATAAAAGTCGATACTTTAAGCTACAAGTTATGAGCAATTATGAATAAATTGAATTGGGAAAAAGAATACAAATATTATCCACCATGAGTTATGTGGCCTCTTAAGACTACAACAGCTAAAGTAATTTATACAATAAGCTAAGATAACTTACAATCACAATGAGTACAAATACAGCACGTAAATCAACATACATGTCCAATATATTATTCACCATGCCTTCATCTGATTCCCACCCAACAACGTAACATGCATCCTCTTTTATAAATATGCCCCTTTGAATCGGATCCTGCCACAAAAACAAAACAAGAACAAATTGATCATAGTCAGCGTGACATTGTTTAATTAAGAACATAGAAGGAATATAATATAGTTAAAACCTTAAAGTTTTCAAAGAATTCTGCATAGAATATTACCTTATGAATTGACTCTTTTATAAAGTGATATCCTCCTATATCCCTTCTTGATGATCATTTCTTATGCCGGGATCATTATCCGCTTCATCTTCTTCGTTCATGTCTGGTAGACCCCTTGAAAAAGGAGTACTCTCAGGAAGACCATAATTTGAATGTCTTTCCTCATCAATATCAATGACCCTCTTTCCTTGGAGAGCTACAGACCACATTTTATTTTCTTGATCGGTGATATAGAACACTTGTTTCGCATGGTCTGCCATAATAAAAGGTTCATCTCCAAAACTTCTACTATTGACATCGGCTAAAGTAAATCCTAGCCGATCGATCTGAACACCATTATTGACATTAACCCACTTGCATTTGAAGATGGGAAATCTAATTTTGACATAGTCCACCTCCCAGATCTCTTCAATAACCCCATAATATGGCATGACTTCCAATTTAGGCCTATTGTCTTTCGAACTGGAGAAGTGCATAGATTCAGCCTTTAACATAACACCACTGTTTTGGACTATGCTCCTATCATCTAGGGACTTCGTGTAAAATGTATAACCATTGATCACATACGAATTCCAACTTATGACATCAACCTCAGGACAACATGCTAACCATTTCATTGTATCAGAAACACATTCAGATCCCTCGACCTTTTGTTTGAACCAGTTTGTAAAAGTTTTGTTATGCTCCCTAATCAACCTTTGTTCGGTCATTCGATTGTTTTCTTTCCTTACAGCTTCTTTATGTGCAGATATGCTGGCTTGAACTTCATCAACATTATTCAAGATGTATAAGTGGACTTGTGACAATTCATCAGGATCCACACTCTTACCGAAGCCCCTCGTCTACCCCCTTGACATCTTTGACGTTTTGGAAGCCCGATATGTCTTACTTTGGCCAAATAATTTTGACAGAATTCCATGGCCTCTTCAGAAACATATTTTTGAACAATTGATGCTTCTGGCCGGTACGCGTTCTTCACATACCCTTTTAGGAATTTCATAGATATTTCAATAGGGTACATCCACCGTAAATGGATAGGGCCGCACAACTTTATCTCCCTCACGAGATTAACAATTAGATGAACCATGATGTCAAAAAATGTAGGAACAAAAAGCTTCTCAAGGTGGCACAAGATAAGATATCCTTCATTCTCCAATTCATCCAACTTTTCAATCTCAAAAAATTTACTACAAACCGCATTGAAGAAGAAACAAAGTCTAGTCAAAACGACCCGAAGATCATATTCGGCGATGCCTCGAATAGCTACTGGGAGTAGCTGTTGCATCAAGACATGACAATCATGAGACTTTTGGCCTACTAATTTCAAGTCTTTCATCGAGACAAGCGTCTTAAAATTTGAAGAATACCCCGAGGGAACTTTTGTGCCATGTAAACACTCACAAAAGCTTCATTTCTCATCCTTAGACAAAGTATGAGAAGTCGGGGGACAATAAGTTCTCTTCCCATATGGCCTTGGATGTAAGTCTTCGCATATTCCCATTGCTTGCAAATCCAATCTTGCCTTCACACCATCCTTCGAACTACCTTGTATGTTGAGAAGCGTGCCAACAATACTATCACATGCGTTCTTCTCCACATGCATGACATCAATACAGTGTCTCACATCAAGATTGCGCCAATATGGAAGATCGAAGAATACAAATCTCTTCTTCCATATATTTGTTTCTTTTCTACTCTTTCCAGTCTTACCGAAGATGACACTAATATTTTTAACATTTTCATACACTTGCTCCCCAGTCAATGCCACCGGAGCTTCTTCATACTCTTGGCCACCAAAAAAGGCCTTCTTTAATCAACGATATGGGTGGCCCCGTCTAAAAAATCTCCTATGTCCAAGATACACCGTCTTTCTTCCATGTTGAAGTTGATGGTAGCGTGTGCCTTCTTCACAAACCGGACATGCTTTACCAGCAGCAGCCTGAGGAAGCAGAGATTCTCCTCATTGATGCCACTTACCCTCCATAAACCCTTGGGGAGTATTCTTCTTTCTTCTCCTTTTTTCTCTTTTATTTGTTTTCCTTTTTCTACTTTACTTTTTGAAAATAAATACAGTCTTTCTTCCTATGATTGCTACATATTATGAACGTGGACATTTTGGTTTTAATGGATCATTCTGTTTGGTCTACAATTCTTGACTCTTCGATTATATGTCTTGGTAGTTGATTTGATGTTGTTGATTGCCTAAGTTGGTATTGACCTTGTGAGGTTTTGGGCCTGCATGAATGGAATTCATCTTTTGCCATTCTTTCTTTCATGTGTGCATCTCTCATGATTTGTGTTCTCTAGAACTTGCTCCTTTTCTTTTTGAAACTACATTTTTCACTTACGTGCTCAAGTATGATGGAAGCTTGTTTTCTTTCTTTTATTTCCCCACTTTGGCCAAATAGCTTTCCCTTGCGTTAATTTCCTTTGGTTAGCCCCTTTGTGCCTTTTTGACTCATTCTTTTCTAACCACATTACAAGCCTAAGCGTAAAATCATTTTATTCCGCACCTTGGAAATTTATTGAGCATTGGTTTCACCTAGGTTTTATGTTTAAGTGTGGGGGTTGCTTAGGAGTGCAACAGTTTAAGTGTAGGGGGAGATATTTGATTTTGTCATTGTGATTACAAAGAAAAAGAAAAGAAAAGAAAACAAACAGAAAAGAAAAGAAAGAAAAAAGAAAAGAAAAGAAAATACATAGAAAGAAAGGAGATATATAAGAAAAAAAAATCATCCATAGAGAGAATGATTGTGTAAATCAGTGCTCTTTTTGATTTCTTTGGTGCTTAGCCTCTCATTCCATACTATTACCTACCTTCACCCTAGCCCCACTACAACCTTTAATAACAAGCTCTCTTGATTTGTGCATGTATTTGTTATTAGTAGTGGAGACGTAGAAGTTGAGCAAGCTTATAGTAGAACAAATTTCTTGAGTAGAATTTGAGCGATACACTTATTTACCTTAAACACTTGAGAGACTGATTGATTGAGCGCATCATTTGAGAGACCATCTTTTGTGATTAGCATCATTGATTGAGACTACCATGATCTGTAATTTGAGATGAAGGGATTTTGGTCTTGATTGATTGGTCTTTTGGAACTTTTTGTCCCTTGATTCAATTTTTGCATTGTTAGCAATTATTAGTAAAGAAGAGTTTCTCCTTTAGGTCTTTTTCTTTAGATTTCGCTCAGGAGTGCAAAAATATAAGTGTGGGGGAATTTGATAATTGAATATTTTATACACTTCTTTTTATCTCTTGATTAATAATTTAGGACTCTTTAGTTAATAAATAATGGCTTTTATGTTCATTTGGGCTTTGGGCCTTAGATTGCATTTTAGCCATTTTTAATAATAAAATTCCAGTTTTATATTGCTTCACTATTTTTACCATAACTCTTGAACCAGACATCGGATTTGCCTCATTTTTGTCTCATATTTCAGATGATTCAGAGAACTATAATTGTTATAAAGACATAAAGACCAAATTCGGACAAGAGGGCGGTTGTCATTGGAGCCGAAGTCAGATGAACAATTCTGGATTTTGTTTGGACTCGAATTTTGTAATTAAAAGTCCAGTTTTATTTTATTCCTAATGTGGGCTAAAACCATTAGAGCCCATTTCATTTTTAGGTTTATTTTAAGAAGGCAGCAGACACAAACATTTATTCATTCACGTTTTTACATTGGAGTGGATCAAAATAGAAGTTTTTACATTCTCTCAACTGTTCTTCACATGTTCTTCGCGTTCTTCGTGTTCTTCGTCCGTTCTTCATTTTTCTCAGCCATGATCGGCTAAACTTCTGTGATTGACCCAACGTTGAGGATTCCATGATTCGTCCAGAGAGCTTGTGCTTAATCGGTAACTTATTCAATTCTGTTTTCATCTTATCGGATTCGATTTCTGGAAATAGTTCGAATATTAGATTTAATATTCGGTTTGGTTCATCCCAAGGACTGAGTTCGGACTAAGTTACAGTGTTGCTGTGCGATTGCACAGTGAGACGCCACTGTTCGGACATATTCTAGGCGATCGTCTAGGCGAGGGATTCTCCGGATGAATGCAGAGATTTCGGTTCATCCGGAACCAAACGTGAGTTAGTTGTATTTTGTTCAATGATGGAAGTTTCTGGAATCTGGACGTTGGGTTGATCATTTGTCATTCTGTTTCTGCATATTTCATTCTGTTTCATTCTGTTTATTTCATTCTGTGATGTTATTTCATTTTGTTTTAATCTGTTAAACCAAACCCCCCATTTTACTGTTCTATTTGGCTATTGTTGTTAATTAAACCCGCTGCAAGTTCGTTGGGAAACGACCCAGGTTCCCTATTTCTACAAATCAATTTCGAACTTGGTTATTTTGGGAGACACGGCAAAAATATTTCCAAGACCTATTTGACACTTTTTCACCATGCCATACCCATACTGTATGGGTCTTACAAAATCCGTGACAAATTAAATGTGTGTGTATAACTTCAGGACTTAGTCGACTCTCATTCAAACATTCTACACAAGGGCAATAAAACTTCCCCTATCATCATTGGCATTTTGTTTAGCAATATTCAACACTCGTTCGTAAAGCATTTATCCAACTGTGATCCATAGTAGAATTCCTATATATAGACGGAAATCATTGATCATACATAATCCGAAAAAAATTGAAACTTGCATATAAAATAAGCCAACTCTAAATGTATATGCTCAAATAATCACTTTTACGGAGGAACTTGCCCATTAAATGCATAACAAATAATCACTTTTGGTCATAAATGCATAACAGTGAGTCCAAGAACCAAAATAAATGCATGACGAGGAAATTAAATGCATGGGACGGATGAAGGTCTTATGAACTCACCTGTAGCATATAAATTCAAATGCGTTTGCTGAGGCTTACTTCTCCAGCCACGAACGTTGATGTTGCAGACATCAAGAGTAACCTAAAAACACTTGTTGATCAGTTGGGTAGGTCTAAAGTGCAAATATAATCTTCAAAAAATAATATTCATTAACAACAGAGAATACACACAAGAACAGTTCATCGATTTCGTTAAACCCATGAAAAACCCAGAACGATAAGCTGGAAAATAATAAAGTTATATAACCGAAACACCTCTTACAGCTTGGTCTATAGACGTTTAGCTAAGGAACCAGAGAGTGATTGTCGAGAGAGGTACGCGAAGCAGCGACGAAGCAACACACAAACACCTGAGTCGGAACCTGAGTAATCACTTTCGGCGCGACAGAGGTATTCAGAGAGGGAAATTTAATTTTTCGCGCGACATCGACACCTTATTTAGCTTTTTGGATTTTATTAATACCGGTTAATTATTAGATGTCCGGTCTTAAAGATATAACTAACTTTTTAAGACCGGAGTTCTAAGAGTATCCGGTCTTAAAGTTTTATTAGTCATTTAAGTTTAAGACCAGAGTTTTATAAAACATCCGGTCTTAAAATTCAAATACTTTTTAGACCCGTTACTTATAAAATGTCCGGTCTTAACGGCCTTGGTGAATGAATAAAATAAATGAAAGTTTTTTTTGGACAAAAAATAAAGGAAAATTATCATCCACAAGATACAGCCAAAAAGAAAAATACTGGACAACAGCCAAAAAAAATACAAAAGCTTATGTTCTTAATGTGGTCTTACATTACTGGAGAATTGACGTACACAAGAAAAAAAAAACAAAAGAAAAAAAGATAAAAATTATCATCCACAGGAATCTGAATGAACATGCTTGGCGATATCGGTGTGAAGAGCATTAATTTCCCGCCGGATATCAGCAAGTTCTTGTCTTAGTTGCTCCAGCCTCAATATTAATGTATCATTAGAGGAAAGCGGAAAGGGGTCAGAGGTAGGCGCGCTGGGGCCAACAGGTTGGAGTGGGGGAGCACGAACCTCTGCATGGTCTGAAGGCTGGAGGGGGTTGGCAATCTCTTGACCATCAAGAAGATGGAGGAACTCAACATGGACAGGGTCGGCAGAAGGATCGAGGTGGGGTGCGTAAATCTCTTCATCATCAGAAATAACAATGGGTCTAACGACCCGAGACCCTTCGGCCACAATAGGACGCACTCTTGCTGGAGGAGGCGCACCGTATAACGATCTAACCATGTCACGAGCTTGAGGTTTAAGAGTACCCCTACGAGCAGTTCTCTTATATCTAACCATGGTTTCAGACTTTGAGCAGTTGGGGCAGAGAGTTAGGTAGTGAGGAGTTACGAGGTAGTGAGGAGTTAATAAGGACAGAGAGTTCGTGTGAGGAGTTAATAAGGACAAAGAGCAGGAGAGATACGCATCTGGTGATGATAAAGTCAATTGGTACAAATAAATTTAGTGTTTCTACTTTAAGAGCGTATTTATATAAATATACGGTCCTAAAAGTCATTTATTTTTTTCAAATCAATTCAATTACTTTTATGACCGACATTTTATATTGTATCCGGTCCTAAAAGTCATTTATTTTTTTCAAATCAATTTAATTACTTTTAAGACCGACATTTTATCTTGTATCAGGTCCTAAAACTCAATTTTTTCAATTCAATTACTTTTAAGACCGAGCTTTTATCTTTTATCCGGTCCTAAAACTCATTTCTTTTTCATTTCAATTTTTCATTCAAGTAAGAATTTTTGGTTAAAATATATTACTTTTAAGAACGGATGTTTTACAGTATCCGGTATTAAAAGTTCATTCTTTTCAAAATACTCAGATAGCAGAGTCTATCATTACCCTATGTTGAAATGAATGATTCAGAGAGTCTCTTCGGCTTCCACACAAACTTCCCAACTAGGCGTCTCCTTGTATTCTGAGGAACTATGCATCTCCTCGTTAATGTTTCTGGCGTTTCACATTGTTCAGGATGAGTTCTCTATTTAAACCCGTTGTTACTTTACTTTCTTCACATTCATCTCCATCTCCTCCTACAACCTCCACCGTAATGGCTCCACCACCACCACGAGGTCCTCCTTCTCGGCGAAATCCTCAGCCACCTCCATATCCTCCTCCGTTACCTCCGAACCCGAACTTCTACCAGATGATGCAGCACATGATAGCCCGCGTCGATCATATAGACCGACACTTGGGCCAACTGTTTCAAGTCTATCACGCCATCAACAACAAGCTGAACGCGGTACTCGACGCCAATGACGTTGAATACCATACCTCTGATGACGACGTCTCTAACACTTCCCTCCCCTCTGACAACGATGGGGAGGATTAAATATTTTTGTTTTTTTGTACTACTGCTGCCTCACAAGGCAGCAGAAAAAAAAATATAATAAAATAAAATTTTTAGTTCCCAATCGCCTTGGTGTACTTGTCTTTATCTTTATGTTCTTTTTTTTTTTCCGAAAAAAAAGAAACAAAAAAAACATTGTCCTCTTCGTGGTGATCAACATTAAAAATTTGTAGAATACAGTTAACAGTTAGGACCATACAAAAAAAAAATATTGTTTACCTTATTCGAATAAAAACAAACAGAGTGACGATTCTTCTCAAGGTTGGACTATCGTTGTCGTCGATTTGACCTCCCCTAGTTTGAACATTTTAAGTGTCCTTTTCGTTATCTTCTTTCTTTTTCCGACAAAAAGAAAAAGGACAAAGAAAAGGGACACCGATGATGATCTTCAAAACCAGGAGAGGTAAAAACGAGGACAACGAAGCTCACAGCTTGAGAAGAACGCCAGAAACTCGGTTGTCTTGAACCCTAAAGATTTGTCTGAAAACCGAGTCACCAATTCTATTAAAAGTAAAGAATAATTAATTTAAAAATAAACGAAAATTTGAATTTAGGAGCGGACAATTAAAAATTATACGGTCCTAAATGTCTCGGCAAACTTTTAAAATAAACGAAGACTTTTAAGACCTGACTCCTAACAAATATACGGTCCTAAAAGTCTAGCCATATTTTTTAGAATAAACGAAGACCTTTAGGACCGGACTTTTAACAAATATAAGGTCCTAAAATTCTAGCCGTATTTTTTAGAGACTTTTAGGACCGGATATTTAACATATGAACGGTCCTAAAAGTCTAGCCATATTTTTTATAATAGACGAAGACTTTTAGGACCGGATATTTAACAAATATATGGTCCTAAAAGTCTAGCCATATTTTTTAGAATGGACGAAGACCTTTAGGATCGGACTTTTAACAAATATACGGTCCTAAAAGTCGCGAATACCTTTCAGAGTCTCTTATGGCTCATTTTCAACATCCGCCTGTACCTCAAATTTCAAACACTAAATAGTTGTATTCACAATTCCATTCATTCAGAAACCCAAAATGGACAACACAGATTGTTCGAAAAAATAAACAAATCTATCATTGAATTATTGCGTTATATTTACAAATGAATGACTTAGTCGAAAAAATAAACAAATGTACAGAAGGCTATTGTTGCTACAACATATATTAATTACAAATGAATTAATTTAGGACATTAATTATTGTCCTGACTCTTTTAACTGATTATACAGATATTCACAAAACACATCGCGTATGTGCTCCACTTCATCATCAGAAAATGACTTAGCACAGGCAAACCTCTGTAACATCAAAGACAGAAATAGAATTAACTTACGTGCATATTTCATATGTAACATTAAGCCAGTGACTGAATTCATCCATAACATTTACCTTTGCACCGAATTTAGTCCTTTCGTCCGTCACAATATCATATATGTGTCTCATGACGTACGGGCCACATAAGTTCGATTGTTTTGGTTGCCGACGGGTCTAAAAATAACAATAAAAATATATAAGAGCATATATAGCTTACTGACCAAGCTCACAAGGCAGTTATATATGCCAGTGTCCAAATATGTACTAACCTTTGGACAGAACCATTTAGGATCTTGTAGCTCAAACCCATGCCTTTTTTTACCTCAACTTGGAAGGTCCTCATGCCACTATCATCAAAATCACAAATTTATCAATAATGTTCCACTGAAAATTCACAGCAGAGATTTCAGACAAGACAATCAAAATGACATGCTTACTTGTTGATGGTCTGCTTCAACGTAGGCCCTGGATCGCCGTGAGTGGAGCATAAGAAGATAACTGTATGCAGATCCATCAACATGACGACCAACTGCCAGTGGCGGCTGAAAATTCACAGCAGTAAAGTACTCAGTGATATATATATGTAGCAGAATTAAGTGAATTGCAGACAAGAATTGTGATATGTACCCTTGGAAGTATTGAAACAAGTACACATTTTTTCTCACTTCACACAACCTCTTTGATATGTACAGCTGTCTCAATTCCAAAGGTGTTGAACTTGCATAGACTGGGCACAAGAATCCAAAATCATCGATTCTGCCCTCTTGAACCAGTTTATCATGCATGCACCTACAAGAATGACATCGATCAGAGAATTAGTATATATGTATGTGTGGCTAGGCGATGCATTTAAATTTTGTAATCAAGGAAGAAGATAATTACCTTATAAACATTTGAACAATTGCACTACTAACCTCTTGTCCAGGAAGCAGCATGGACTTTACATCGACATTATCAATGTAAATCGGTTCAGGATTAGGGAGGCCTACTACTTTATTGACAGGCCACAATTTATCTTTAAAATATCGGTTGGCTACCAAATCGGATATTTTTTCCTTGGTCGTCAAGTGAGCAGTAGGGGATGGAACTTGAGGAGGGGATTGAGCTTGAGAAGGGGATGGAGCTTGAGAAGGGGATTCCACTTGAGGAGGGGGTGGAGCTTGAGGAGGGGGTGGAGCTTGATGAGGAGTAGAAACATCTACAAGCTTCACTGGCCAAGAGATGAAGGTTCCCTTGACATCACTCATAAGCTTCAGCTGATCAATTGGGAGAGGGACAGGTGCATCGATGATCACCTCTTCAACTGACACTCTGACTTCATCATCAGCCATTTGTTGGTGGTGTACAGTTGATCCCAAGTTGTGGACAGTCCCTTTAACAACTAATTGTCTATGACTATCACGGTCCTCCACATACAGGTGACAAGGTTGCTCTGTCTGTCCAACAATGCAGCTCCCTCTAGTGCTCTGCTGCATATGTGCAGCTGAAGGTGTCAAGGGAACACTGGTCTCTGGCAGAGCTCGGAGACACTTCATTTACTGATCCATCTCCTCCTTCATCTTGCTCATCTCAGCTTGAAACATTGCCCTCAATGTAGCTTCTCGGCCGCAAGCATCCGATCCATCTCCTCCGGGTAACCATACTTTGTCTCGTGGCGTTTGGATTTACCAAAGTATTGCTTTAGGCCTACCCGTCCTCCAATCCCCTTACACGCCCGAGTGATCGGTTTTCCGGTCGCAACGGCCAGAACATCATTCCTCCCGTCCGACGCAAAAGATCCCTCTGCTTCTTTCTTTTTAAGATCTTCCTGTAAGATACAGATAACGAGAAGCTTAGTAATGAAACATGTTTAGTAAGTAAAACATAACAATATTGATACTTACAATTCGTTCAGCAACTACACGAGTTTGTTCACTCGTGTAGGCGCCGCTTGGCTTTTGCCGAATATACAACCACAACTCCTCGCGACGTATTGGAGATGGCTGGTCAACTACCGCAGAAGGATTGGATTCAGCTTCATCTTCCAATATCTTCCGATTGGCTGCCATCAAATCTTTTTCGGCCTTTTCATATCCGCCGCGAGAAGCCCTGTGTGAGAAATCATTCTTTCTCCCGATCTCTAGTGCTTTTTCCCTTCTTTTCTGTGAATCAGGATTGAAAATAACTATCAATTATGAATTCCAGCCATGTCACTAAAAGAAATTAGAGAACTTCTGCTTGATATGAACGTCAAACATTAGTCAATTTCACTTCATCAAGTTTCAACATTTTATTTAAGGAAGATGTAGCATTGTAGATAAAATTGGGATAAACAAAGGAAAGGGAGTTGCAGATTGTTGCCAACTCAATCAGTCAATTCATTCATTCATCATAACTGGTTCCTACACATATTAAAATAACTACCTAACTACTTGCACCGAAACTATTACACAGTTAACATACTAACTAACTAACAGCAACGTCTAACCATTACACAGTTTACATATTAGACTTGCATGGAACTAGGATATGCTCCTCTGATGCAGGACAAAGGAAGGAAACGTATACTTCTATTCACACACGAAACCATTTAACTAACAGGATTAGATAAACACAATAACATTCACATATCCGCACAGGTTAATAAGCAAACAAAAGGGCAAACAAAACTAAATATAAACTCATCAGAGCTTTAGGAGTGGTCTGCAGCTGAACAAATTGTTGCCAAGTTTGTTCATCAATAAATTTGTACTTGTCCCAGGGTTTATGGTTGGAAGAACCTCGGCAAAAATATATGTGTTAGCTAGAAAGGTCTTAAACTTCCTCCACCGATCAGCACAATAAGACAATGTTGCGTCTTTCAACTTCTCAGAGTCAGGGACGATGTATGTAAGCCGGATAGTGTCCCAAATAGGATCCTTTACTGTGCTTTGGTCCACATTTTTCCACTCAGCTGTCAAGATGCTAAACTTGCTGCGAACTAGACAATAAACAAAACTAGTATATGTGCTTTTATTAGGACCGACAGGTTGCAAATTTTCATCAAACTGAATCTTGAGCTTCATCCCAGAATTCCGACTAAGGGATACATCCATCATTCGTGTGCCGCTTCTACCACGGCGTGCACGGCGCTGAGGAGGCTCATTGTGAGATGAAGAGGGTTCGTTCTGACCCACATCAGTCACACCAGTACCTGGCGTTCCAAGAACACGACTGGAATCGTTTTCACCGTCCATTTTCAAGACAGTAAGAGAGGAATGCCTGAGCAAATGAGGGAGTAACAGAGGCTAATGGTACGTGGGCGAGGAAGAGAGGTAATGCAACAGGAAGGGTTTCGCAACGTGAACAGGGGTTCTTCAGTGAGAGTGACAAAAGCTTCCGCGCGAAGAAATATATTTGGCGCCTCATTTTTAAGACCGGACAAATTAGTATACACTGTATTAAAAGTTAACCTTTAAGACCAGTCTTTCTATAACTCCGGTCTTAACATTAATTAATTTTTTATTTAAACTTTAGTACCGGCCTGATATTATGTCCGGTCTTAAAAGTTAACCTTTAAGACCGGTCATTCTATAACACCGGTCTTGACATTAATTAATTTTTTATTTAAAGTTTAGTACCGGCCTGATATTATGTCCGGTCTTAAAAGTCTAACTTTTAAGACCGCTCTTTCTCTAACTCCGGTCTTAAAAATAATTACTTTTTTATTTAAACTTTAGTAGCAGCCTTAATTTAAGTCCGGTCTTAAAAGTATTACTTTTAAGACCGGCTATTATATACGTTCGGTCTTAAAAATTTAATACCTTTATATTTAAATTTTTCCGTATTATTTTGGAGTGTAGAAAATATAAGATTGGCTGTATGAGATTTCTCCATAAAGTAATTGATATTTCAATTTTTTTTATAACATTTTTAAGAACGTTTTTTTTAACAGGTCTGGATAAGACCTATGGAAAAATGACTCGGTATAAGAAGTTCTTTATATTTACAAAACTGTCACCGGTCATATCTTTAAGACCGGGCCATAGATAGTCCGGTCTAAATGAGGCGGTCTTAAAAGCCTTTTTCGTATAAGAAGTTCTTTATATTTACAAAACTGCCACCGGTCATACCTTTAAGACTGGTGCGCCGATGATCCGGTCCAAATGAGGCGGTCTTAAAGCCCTTTTTTGCACTAGTGATGATCACTACTCTGTCCTTTCCCTGAACTTTTAGTAATGTCTAAGATTCAAAATTGAATCTCAAAGTAACAATTAATCTCATGCACAATGTATAAACAACATATGACAGTCAACCACAATTATAAAAATAAACAATACGTCATTCAACATATATCACTCACATAATGCAACACAACACTACAAGCAATGTTGACTGTGAAACGTAGGACACAACAAGTCCTGAATCCACAGCGCTAGGAAAACAAAACAACTGGGCAATAAACTCATCACAACTGAATGCATACCAGGCTTAGCGACTTAAGGACCTCTAGTCCACTAGGGCTTATAGCCTAAACACGTGTTCTACAACACGGATTATAATCATGGTGCAATCGTACATATACAATTATACAATGTATGCGAGATTAAAGTTACTACCTGATTGTTTAGTGGGCTGACTGATAATTGAATATTTTATACACTTCTTTTTATCTCTTGATTAATAATTTAGGACTCTTTAGTTAATAAATAATGGCTTTTATGTTCATTTGGGCTTTGGGCCTTAGATTGCATTTTAGCCATTTTTAATAATAAAATTCTAGTTTTATATTGCTTCACTATTTTTACCATAACTCTTGAACCAGACATCGGATTTGCCTCATTTTTGTCTCATATTTCAGATGATTCAGAGAGCTACAATTGTTATGAAGACATAAAGAGTAAATTCGGACAAGAGGGCGGTCGCTTTTGGAGCTGAAGTCAGATGAACAATTCTGGATTTTATTTGGACTCGAATTTTGTAATTAAAGTCCACTTTCATTTTATTTCTGTTTTGGGCAAAAACCATTAGAGCCCATTTCGTTTTTAGGTTTATTTTAAGTAAGGAAGCAGCCACAAACAGATGATTCATTCATGTTTTTATATTCTGGTGGATCAAAATAGAAGTTTTGGAATTCTCTCAACTGTTCTTCATGTGTTCTTCGCGTTCTTCGTGTTCTTCGTCTGTTCTTCGTTTTCTCCAGCCATGATCGGCTAAACTTATGTGATTGACCCAACGTTGAGGATTCCATGATTCGTCCAGAGAGCTTGTGCTTAATCGGTAACTTTACTCGATTCTGTTTTCATCTTATCGGATTCGATTTCTGGAAATAGTTCGAATATTAGATTTAATATTCGGTTTGGTCCATTCCAAGGACTGAGTTCGAACTAGGTTACAGTGTTGCTGTGCGATTGCACAGTGAGACGCCACTATTCGGACATATTCTAGGCGATCGTCTAGTCGAGGGATTCTCTGGATGAATGCAGAGATTTCGGTTCATTCAGAACCAAACATGAGTTAGTTGTATTTCGTTCAATGATGGAAGTTTCTGGAATCCAAACGTTGGGTTGATCGTTTTTAATCTGATCTGTTTATTTGATTATTTTTATTTCTGGAATATTAGATATTTGATTCTGTTTCTGTTTCTGTTTCAGTTTATTTTCGTTTTAATAAGTTAATCAAAAACCCCCAATTTTACTGTTCTGTTTCGCTGTTGTTGTTAATCAAACCCGCTGCAAGTTCGTTGGGAAACGACCCAGGTTTCCTATTTCTGCAAATCAATTTCGAACTTGGTTATTTTGGGAGACACGACAAAAATATTTCCACTGACAATATATTTTCAGGGTCTTTGATGGCTCCTGGCAATCAACAACTCCTATAATTATACAATTATGAATAATATTCATCACTTATGCAAACTCTTCACATTTTAAAGTACTAGGAATAATTGTCATTCTTGGCCCAACTCATAGCTAAAAGTCCTTTATTAATTGTAAGGACACAAATTAATTAGCCTTGACTCTTATTATTTTCATTTTCGGACCTTGTCATAAAATTGTCAAAATTTTCAACAAACTTTGAAAATTCATAACTAATTGTATAGGTATCCAATTAAAGTGGTTGCAAAGGCTATGTGACCATTGATGAGTCTATTTTCAATTAAAAAGATCACAGGCAGTCAATAATACGCATATTGGTCTAGATTTAATCAAACAGTACCACTGCCCAGATTAAACTTCCAAATTTAAGGGTTATTTTCAAAAATTCATAACTCCTGCACGTACTGAAATCCAAAATAGGCTTATATATGACTTATCAAATTAAATCTTATGATATTTACTTTAAATTTGAAAAATTTTCATAGCCATTTGACACCATTTACTTATCCCAAAATATGTTACAAGCTAACTGCCTCGCTGGAAAATCATTTTAGTAGTTTTAGGGTTTCATACAACTTAGTCCTATTACTTCCAAAATCATCATCCAACCTTTTTCCCACACAAGTTTTTATTTTAAACACATTGGAAGCATCAAAAATGACAAAATTCCATTATTTCTCCATGCCCTATTGTGGCTGAAAGTGAAGCTTCAAAAGAACATACATGATTTTCCATCTTGCTTCATAAATGTCATGATTTTAGCTCTAGAGTCTAGATTGCCTCCTAGCTCATTAATTAGTTAGGCCTTAAACATTATTTAATTCATTTTTATAATTTTGGGCAGAACCTCCCGGCTTATGACTTTCAAATTGCAAGAAAACATGTAGAAACCAATTCTAAAGTCAACCAACACAAACAAGTGCAAAAGATCAATGGGTGACACTTACTTGACTTGTGCTTACACTCCTTGAAATCTTCTTCCTTCTTGAATCTCCTTAAGCTTTCCGCCTCCCCTTCAAAATATCATACATGACTGTCTTTCAATACTTGAAGCTTACATAAAGAATGGAGAAGAGAAGTTGGAGCTTGGATCATGATCACTTACCTTAGTTCCTTGATTTTCCTTCCTTCCTTCTCTTCTATGTTTCGGACAAACACTCTCTCTTTGTATCCCTTGGTGTTTTGGACAAATGGTTGATTTATAATGGGTGGAGAACCAACCTAAAGGTCCCTCTTGGTGTTTGAGCGAAATGCCCTTACAATTTTCTCTTTTATTTTATTTCATCTTATTTCACATGTGTTCTTATAACACGTGCTTCTTGAATCTTCTCCCTCTTTCTTGAATAGGCTGAAAGTGTGTGTATGTGTGTCTTGGCTTCATAAATAATCTCCACATAAGCCAAATACGAAGAAAAGCCATTCTTTCTCTTACTCCTCTCTTGACCGAAAATATCCAAGAGAAATAGGCTTGTAAAATGACTAAATTGTAAGTACTAAGTTGCATCGAGTTAAAAGTCAAAGAATGAGTTTTACCTTACAAGGACTAAATTGCACCAAGTTAAGATTTAGGAACTTATATACAATTATGATAAAACTATAGGGACCGTAAGATTAATTTTTTCTATAATCATAATTTTTTGCTAAGCACATGTATCTTCTCTATTGGAGGCAATCCTGTTTGAAATACTGTCGGACACTAAATGTGGACACCACTCCTAACGAGGATTCAACGCCCCCTTCCACTATATTCACAATTTTCATCAGTGTACTAATTTACAATTAAGATTAACAATATAGATACATAGTTATAAAATTTAGGCAAAAATTAATAAGTAAAAATTAAATTATTTCAAGGGATAGCATTCTATTTTGCACTGAAAGATGTCAAAATGGAGCAATTTTGCTATGAAATTTTTTAGGGGCGCAATATCGCTTTGAAAGTTTTCAAATCGTAGCAATTTTCCCTAGCCGTTATCCCAGTTAAGTTTGACCATTTGTTGATTAAATATGTTATGCTAGCAATCCACGTGTTATCCACATCATTTTTTTTTTAGGTTTAGGTGCAAATTTGCCCCGGAAGTTTCACTCAGGAGCAATATAATGTTGCCCTGGAAGTTTTCAAATCATAGCAATTTCATCTCGGCTATTATCCAAGTTACATTTACCCAGTTGACTAAATATGCTTATTTGACAAATCTATGTGTCATCCACTTCATTTTTTTAAAAGTTAGATTGAAAAATAAGGTTTTTTTTTTTAAAAAAATACATCCCATATGAATGATTAGAAACAATTAAAGAGGTGAAAATATTTTGTGTAATGAAAAGAAAATCAAATAGGTACGTACTTGCCTATTTTGACGTCACTGAGGTACAACGATAAAGAGTTTTCGATGGCTTTATTCTCAGCAATCATCCTCAGTGTGTTATGCATCTAATGATTGAATCTTTTTCTTAATTACTCTATGGTGAATGTAAGCCCCTCCTCCATATGTAAGCCCCTCCTCCATATGTAACTTCTTCTTCTTCTTCTTCTTCTTCTCCTTCTCCTTCTCCTTCTCCTTCTCCTTCTCCTTCTCCTTCTCCTTCTTCTTCTTCTTCTTCTTCTTCTTTCAATATTCTTCTTCTTCTTCTTCTTCTTCTTATTTCAATATTGTTCACTCTGCCAACTCAATATATCTGGTTAACTAACAGTCAAACTTGACCTAGATAATTGTTAGGGTGACATTATATTGCTACGATTTAGAAATTTCTGTGGCAACATTGCTCCTAAGTAAAAACTTTTGGGTCAAATTTGCAAATTAAACTTAGCTGAAATACTAGCTAGGTTGGAAACTTCCAATGCTTTATTGCACACCCTAGAAAACTTCCATGGAAAAATTGCTCAACCGTGACAACTTTCGAGGTAAAATAGCCCATTAACCCTCATCTCAATATAAATAAGTGTTGCTATAATTTAACAAAATTAAGTTAAATGTTTCATAATAAAAAATAAAAATTGAATGGAACTTTTTTTTGGAGCGGATCATGTCGACCAAAACGAAAACTCAAATATGTCAGCTTTTTAATCATGCATCTAATCCTTTGGACAGAAATCTGAAGTGGTTTCATATAAATCGATATAGCATATCCTCACGTATCTTCACCCCATGTTTCAATCAAAAGAGGAAAAAATAAAATTGAATAAAAAAAAGAGAACACAGCGCCTGTGGTCCGGTCCATGCATTGAAAGTCACTACTCAGAAGCCTTTTTCTGTGGACGACAATCAAAACTCATTTTGAAGATGGACATCGTACACAGACATAAATGGCCAACCAGCTCATGCATATCCTTTCCTACAAGCCTCAACTTCTATGTCTACCCTCTCTCCCCACATCATCGGATAAAACTTGCCTATCCTTATTACCGCCTCAGAGTAGTGTTCTGTGCATGTTTGTTCCATTTGATCGGACAAAGAAGTCAGACAAATTTGATACTAAGGCCGCACATAGGCACATAGAAAATCCTGCAACATCAGAGTAGCAGAGGAAGATTTAGATAAACTAAACACCTCTGCCAATGCTAAATGATTTGAATTAGCAATCACCCAAGCTTGTGCCTATTTGGGAAACCTTCAAACCATAATATTAGAAGCTCTTTTTCGCAAACCGAGACAAAACTCATCTTACATACTTACTACCTTCGTAAATTGTAAAAATATTTCTGAAAAGTTAAAACAAACATACATGCAATAGAGATAACTAAAACGCATAGAACACCGTCAGAGGAAAAGAGTGTCAGAGACTCTTTTGATGGACTGGGATGCAGGCACAGTGATGACAACTTAGTAATAGCCATCACTAGTCAAAGAACCCTCAAAAGGTAGTCAATTAGGTTTCATGCTCCCACTCAGTTTGCAGTCTTCGTATTCATAATCTCCCATCAAAATTATTATTAAATTAATGAATAACTAAAATTGCGACTAAGTAAAACCCTAACCTCAACTAGGCCAAAATTCACTAACAAGCCACATTGAGCATACTTTATTTAAGTATCCAAATTAACATAACATAATAAAATAAAAAATCTAGCTAGGACAACGTAAGATCTTGCGTCATATCATTTCAGGATAGCCACAACCTCACCTCCCTATATATGCATGCCTTCATATAACACAAAACACAACTCACTCTTTTCTAAACATCGATCCTCTCTCACAGATCCCATTATATCTGATATCTCTCTCTCTGTGTTGCCATGGAATCTCTGCTTTCTTCCATGACGCAGAAGCTTGAGATTCACTTTGTTTTGATACCTTTAATGGCGCCAGGTCATATTCTTCCCATGGTGGACATGGCTAGACTCTTGGCTTGGCGAAACAACCTGAAGGTGACCTTAGTGACCACACCCCTGAACGCCATGCGAATCAAAGCCACTATTGAAAGAGAGAACCAGAACCACCACTGTAGCTCACCGCCACCGATCGACCTTCGAATTTTTCATTTCCCAAGTTCCGATTCCGGAGTGCCTGAGGGATGTGAGAGCGTGGACGCTCTTACTTCCATGGACGTGAAGATAAAGTTCTTTAAGGCCCTCTGCAAGTTGCAGAACCCACTTGAAGAACTGTTAGAAAGTCTCATTATTCCCCCCACCTGCATAATATCGGACAGATACGTTCCTTCAGTAGCTGCTGTTGCTAGAAAGTTCCAAGTTCCAAGAATAATATTCGATGGAACTAATTGTTTCAACCTATTATGCAATCACAACCTGTGGAGCTCTAAGATCTTTGAGAGAGTCTCTGATTCAGAAGATTTCGTAGTCCCAGGATTGCCTCACAGAATTGTGTTCAAAAGACCTCAGCTTCCAGGAACGTTCAACATAAGAAAACACCAGGAGATCGGTGACTTCTTGGATGAGGTGAGGAAAACTGAAAAAGAAGCTTATGGAGTGGTAGTGAATAGCTTTGAAGAGTTGGAAGAAGATTACATTAAGGAGTACGAGAAAGTCACGAGGCAAAAGATTTGGTGCATTGGTCCAGTCTCACTCTGCAACAAGGACGAATTGGACAAAGCTCAGAGAGGCAAAGTTACAGAATCAAACGAGGAACAAAGCCGCCAATATTTGAAGTGGCTCGATTCATGGCCTGCAAGATCTGTTATCTACGTATGCCTTGGAAGCTTAAACTGTGTACCGCCAGAGCAACTCATGGAGCTAGGTTTAGGACTGGAAGCAACAAAGAGACCATTCATTCTGGTTCTTAGAGGAGCATATAAAAGAGACGAAATAGAGAAGCTAATGAAGGAAGATGGATTAGAGGAGAGAGTGAAAGGAAGAGGACTGATAATAAGAGGTTGGGTTCCTCAAGTTTTGATACTGTCACACACAGCGATTGGATCATTTTTAACGCACTGTGGATGGAACTCAATACTTGAAGGTATATGTAGTGGGGTGCCATTAATAACATTTCCTCTAAGTGCAGAGCAGTTTTATAATGAGAAGGTTGTGGTGCAGTTGTTGGAGACAGGTGTGAGCGTTGGAGCCGAGACTGCTATAAATTTTGGGGAGGAAGATAAGTATGGGGTTCAGGTGAAGAGGGAGAAAGTGAAAGAGGCAATAGAGAAAGTGATGGGTGAAGAAGATGAGGAAGGTGATGAGAAGATAAGAGAAAGGGCAAGGAATTATGCAGAGAAAGCAAAGAAGGCTATGGAGAAAGGTGGATCATCTTGGCTTAACATGTCGCTGTTAATTGAAGATATAACACAACATGTCATGGGGTTGAAGTTCATCGATGATCAGAAGCCTCAACCAAGTCCAAATTAATGCATAAAGGGTGTGAAAAATTGTTGTTTTAATTATTGGCACTTTTTGTGTGTGTTTTGCATCTTCTTGCTTTAAGGAAGAAGCGAGCATGTTTAGACTACGTACTATCATGGTTCATATTGTATCTTATAGGCTCCTCTTGTGTGTGTTTTGGATCTTCTAGGAAGAAGCTATATAAGTGCATGTTTATGTACTATAGTTCATATCAAGGTTCATATATTTTTTTTTGTTAGATATAGAGAACATAGCTCAGACGACTTGGTCTGCCTTCTGATCTTGAACTCATACGCAAGATAAACATTGATCTCATTCTTGTTGTTAAATGGATTTTTAATTAAAGCATAATACATGTTTATTTAACAACAATGTAACACGTTTGTGATTTTTTATACAGTTGAAAAGTCTTTAATTAATCCTGATGTTTGCCAGAATCATACTATCGTTTTAACTTCATGAAAACTATACCCTGACATGTTGTTGGTGGACATCCACAATCTTGTCAAGTAACTGAAAAGTCTAATGATTTTTACCTACCTTACATTAAGATAATATATCTCTAATTGTTTGGTTTACAGTAGAAATGTAATTTTAATTTATGTTAAAATTCTTATGAACTCATGGAAAACGTCACACACACATATATCATTATTAAAATGAAGAGTAAAATACTCTAATCTCCCTTATGTTTTTTTGTTAATTACACAGACCTTCCATCTATTTTTAAAGCATATAATTAAGTCCAAACTATGAACTTTGTTAAAGATTTTTATTTTTAATTAATATCTATATTAAAATAAATTGTATTTACTAATTTACCCTTCATCATTACTAATTCCATAATTTTGGCTAAAATTGTTTAAGTAATTTTAGATTTTGTTCCCCTTTTTCTTAATTTATTTTTTTACTTTTGCAAATAGTTATCTATTTTTTTTTTTTCATATTGAGATAAAGATCACTTAATTAATTCAATTAATGCAGACATAGAAACCTTAATTAAAAATAGTATTAATTGTTTTTTAAAAGTGCATATTTAAATAAATGTGTTTATAAACGTTGGTGCAAAAAAGGTATTTAAAAATTAAAATTTAAAATTAATATAAGTTGTATAATATCTCAAATTTACATTATTAATAACATATGGTGGATAAAAATATGCCTTTCAAATATACTTTTTATCATAGTGTCATGGAAAAAAAAGAAGGAAATATGTTTTTAGTGACTTAAAAGAATACTAAATAAATTATTCTCAATAAAAAATATTAAAAAAAAATTTAATAATTTAATAAAAATTTATAAACTTCATAATATATTGAAAATTTTGAACATATATGTATTAGATATACATTTTTTATAAAAAAATATTTTTAGGAAAATATGAATGTTTATTCATTTTGCTGAAAGAGGGGTATTTTGGTCAAAGAATATGTTTAATAGTCAAAATTAACCGTCAACTAATGATTGGGTAGATGAAAATGGAGTCTCACATATATAAAGGAGGTTTTTATAACGCATTATAATTTCAAGGGAGATTTGTGTAATTTAGGTAAAATAGATGGGTAGTTAATGTATTCTACTCGAAAATGAAATATAATTTCAAGAACAAAAATTCTTTTACTAATTTTTATCATAAGATTAACCACCCATATTACATGTCACCTCTAACTACATTATTATAATTAAGAAAATGTCCTTAACTCATTAACTTAAAGTGAAAATAAATCATCTTTTCAACTTTACCCATATTTAATTGCATAGAGAAATACTACGTCGTCAGACCTTGAGCCTTCTCCTAATAAATTGCAATATTTGAAAAAAAAATACATTAATCACCCACTAAGTGTGACTTATATTCTAGGGTTAAAGGGCGAAAATGACCCGAAAGTTTCCATGGATGGGCACGGGGTGTAAAGTTTTCGAGGGACCAAAATTACCCCGAAAGTTTATAAAATGGTGCAATTTTACCTTTACTATTTGACATGTTAATTTGACCGTTAAGATTGACCCGAGGCAATAGTGCACCCTTTTTTTAATTTTCAGGGCAATATTTCACCCTCGATCAAAAACTTCCAGACACTGAATGCCCATCTATGAAAACTTCTGAGTCATTTTTGCCTCTAAACCCTATATCATATAGAGATAATTTCTTTGAGAAGATACTCCACTGATCCTTAATGTAAAACCTAATTAAGGAGTTGATCTTGGCCCTTATGTGAGACATATTTCTCATATTTGTCAATCTTTTCTAAAATTACCCCTATCGATGGTCCTTCAACAATAATTAAATAAGAGAGATGGAGGGAATTAAGAGAGATGATTAGGGTGTTTTAGAAAAAAAAATGTTATATTAGCTAATTTAACTAATTTTCTTGATTTAATCAAATTAGGTAAGTAAATAAGGCTTATATATTAATTAAGGACCAAGGGAGTAAATATAATATTCTATATTAACTGGAGACCGGGGAGAGTAATTACCTTAGTAAAAATAATTAAAAGTAGCCTTTTCTGGGAGGATCATCTGCTTCACCAAAGGGGGAAAAAAGCTCAAAGGAATCTGTTAGCTTTTTAATATTATATTATTATGTGACAGAAATTGTAATTGTTTTCACAAAAACAACACATGCAATGTTTACGTATCTTTATTGCTGGCTCAAACAAAAGAGGAAAAAAAAAAAACTAAGAGATCATCTATCACAGCCCGTGATACTTAATTATTGCTTCGGAATTCACAACTAAGAAGCTGATTTTTACTTTAATTTGAAGATAGTACGTACAGAGACATGCATGTTGATTGTATGTATGCCCGTTATTGTTATTTTTATTTATTCATTATTATGACATAAACTATGTCATTTCTCTATCATTCAGATTTTAGGAAATATTGTTTATTAGCCAGGATAATAATTTTTAGTATTTTAGAAGTTATTTATAGTCATTCCATGCTCATATATGATTAGTAAAATTTATAGTTTTTTTTTTAAAGAAAAGTTAATCTTTTTGTCCTTCAAATTTAAACTGTATTACAACTCAATCCCTTAAATACATCTTATTAGTACGACTCAATTCCTCAACTTGTAACTCAGTGATGGCTAGTGATAACTTATAGTGAGTTACATGTATGACAAAGGATTAATTTATTAAACAGAAAAAGATTAGGGACTGAGTTTTACTTGAATTATAAGTTGAGGGACTAAGTCGTATTTGAATTAAAATTTGAAAAACATACAGATTAATTTTTTTTTCATTTTTATAGGGAAAATTTTCAGCTGTTATTGCTAATGGGCTCTTCTTATGGGTGGAAATATGTTGAAGCTAGGTTAGACTTTAGTTAAATAAGTCTCAACCTGCAACGTTAGTGACGCCGTTAGGAGCTAACTGACGGAAGGACTAACGTGGGATGTTTTTTGATTTCCCAGGGATGACGTGACGAGTTATTTTTAGTTAGGGATAAAAAAGGGGTCCGTACTTTTTTCCAGTGACCAAAAAGGGTATTTATATAAACGACGTCATTTTGGCCTTCCTACGTGGTATGTGACTGTACCAACTCACGTTACACATCAGCAACGTTAGTGACGCCGTTAGGAGCTAACTGACGGAAGGACTAACGTGAGATGTTTTTTGATTTCCCAGGGATGACGAGACGGGTTATTTTTAGTTAGGGATCAAAAATGGGTCCGTACTTTTTTCCAGGGATCAAAAAGGGTATTTACTCTATTTAAAACTTGAGCTTGTAGATAGCTTTTTTTAGGATTAGGCTTAAGCCTTTAAAAAGCTTGAAGCCTTTTAAAGGCCTATTTAAAATGTAAGTTGTTAGATAGATTTAAATGCATATGCCTCCATTAAGCTTTTAGCTATTGGCTACATAATACTGCTTGAATTCTACAGGGAAAAAAAAAGCTTTTGCCTCCAAATTTATATATAACCTTTGAAGCCTATTTAAATGCTATGTTTTGTCTTGAATGATTCGGATCCATTATCATGTGCAATATAAGAGTTTAGTGATGAAAATAAAAGAATGCTTAGTGACAATAGTTTTCCGAGCAAGTAGGAATAAGAAAAATCAATAATCTTGTGTCCATGTGCCTTTTCTTTCGCTCACTCATGTATTGACTAGCCACACTAATTGTAAAGGCTATATCAATTCTTTTATGAGAGAGATAAATCAACTTCCCAACAAGTCTCTGATACCTTCCTTTGTTAACAACTTCATTGGCTTCTTGTTCTTCTTCTCCTTCTCTTTTTTATTCCTCAATCTCACCATCTAAGTCACTTTCTTCTGACTCTTCTTTATTGTTCCTCATAGGGTTTTTTCCCCTCTTTTTTGAGATCACAATTGTAATACCCGGATAAATAAATGGCTATTTTTGATAAGTGAATATGTGGTTTCAATTTCTATGTTATAAATATCGTATTTATGAAGGAAAAATCTCTTTGAAATTAGGGAAAAAGAATGAGGAGTCAAAATGACTAAAATGCCCTTGTGGTACATATAATGGCCTAAGAAATTTATGAAAAATCGTAGGAGGCAGTAAATTAAATATTAAAATTAAGAGAGTATATTGTCTCTAATTTTGGTAATTTAATAAAATATAAACTTGGAAAAATAAAGGGGGAAAAATCAAAAAGTATTATAATGACCAAAATGCCCCCGTAAATTTTAATATAATGCATGAGACATAAAATACTAATGTCAGTGCAAAATATGTGAGGTAATGAGTTATTCTAATTAATAAAATTATCAACAATTAGTGGGTAATTAATTAAATAATTATTGGCTAATTATTTGGGCTTAAACAAAGGAAAATCCAAAGATAATTACGTAAAACCCTATAATTAGTGGTTTATGGCTAAAATTAGCATAAAATAAATTTTCTAATTATTGGAAAAATATTAAGAAAAATATATGAGATTAAGTAATTTTAAGCCTAAAAACATGTATGGACCAATAGGGAAATGTTGTGAAAAAAATTATATAAAATAATTTTTAAATAATTAAAATATATAATATTAAGTAATTAAATAATTAAAAAACGAAAATAAAAATAAAAAAGACCAGATATTGACCGAAAATCTTGGAGTGGATAAGGGGATAAGATTTTCAACTTAAAAATCATGTAACTTATGGTTAAAGGGTGATTAAGTTGTAAAAGCAAATAGGATAAATGACCACCGATAGAAATTTAATCCTATCTAGAAAACCATGAACAAGGTTTCTAAAGTCAGAGTATATTAGAAACAAGTGAATTTTTATCTCGGAGTAGGCTGTCTCCGAAGTCATTTCCGTAACCGAAAAGGGTTATACTAGACTGGCTAAGAATCTATCTGATGTTCAAAAAGCAAATTAGATAAATGAAAATCTATAGATACCAAGCCATAACTTGAAATCCAAGAATGAGTTGGTAAACATCTGGGCATATTATGAATCAGTGGATTTTTGTCCCGAATATGTTGTTACCAGAAGCAATTTCCGCAACCGAAGGCGGATATCCGAAAATCTTCAGCAGAACCGAAGACACCCTGAATGGGATCAAAAATTTAGTTGACCCAAGTATCTTGAAAGAGGAAGAAGAGATCTTCAGGGCTATGTTTCCGGATTTTTGAGATTTTACAAGATTGCGCGATTAGGACACCGATCGGGGAACTTTATCAGTACAAGACCATAAAGTAGGGCAAGTGACTCATCAAGAAGATGTCAATATTTGCCACCTAAGGGGGGGGGGAGGTCGGCATCCCTAGGTGTATGGCCAAGATTGTGCCACTCCAACGAAGTGCGATCCGACGGTCCAGAATCCGTCTGGTAAAGCATGAATAGTGCACCATTTTTTTTGCCTATAAATAGGCTTTTCTCCCATTTGCAAAATTCACACCATCCCTCTTGAGCAAGGCTGAAATTGGGAGCAGCAAGGAGGAAGGAAGGAGTCCGGGGAAATTCGCAGCGAAGCTCTGAGTAAGTTTTTCGGTCTTTAGTCTTAAGTTCTTTCGGTAGTTATAGTAGGAGTGTTAGATCATTAGTTTTTCAAGTATGATTTAGATATCATGTTTTAGGGGTAGATATGATATTTATTTCAAAAATATGTTGGAGGAAGAGGTATGTTAAAATTTTGGAGAAATAGAGTTAAAGTAGCGAAGCGCTGGCGAAATTACGGCGATTAGGGGAATAGGGGCAAAATGGTAATTTATACCTAAAATGCCTGTTATGATGTCAAATATTGACAAATGTGATATTATTCCTAGAGGAAATCTTTGATCACGAACCGCCGTCGTACCGCTATCGTTCCGCTGTCTGACGTGCCGCTGTCAAGACGTACCGCTGTTTTCCGTCAAAAGTGCAGTTTTCCGTCAAACGTACCAGGAGTACCGTATATTGTCAACGGAGGTACATTCGCGTACTGTAACACTAACTCTGTGCTGCTCATATACATATATGTGACAGATACATTCACGGATAGAAGCCCTGTTTAAGGTCACCAATTCGGATAGAGGCTCTGTTTAGGGTCACCGATTATACATACAGTTTTCCACGGGTTATAGACATAGTAATACCGTTTGAGTTTTCCTAGCACTGAGGACACGACCGTACATCGTGGCACTGGTTTATGTGCAGACACATTATGGGACTTTACATATTGCTTTGTGCTTATGTCCTGTCATTATTATAATCATGCATCTGCTCTGTGCTTATGTAGTGATATGCTGCTGTTATGTCATGAATATATGTTGTCCATATGTTGTTTTTATTTGAGCATAGGGTTAACCGTTACCTGAGATCCAATGGGGTAAATTGGATCTCAGTTGTAGCTTCAGGGTCCGGTGGAACAAGGATTGGAGAGCGGGGCAAGCAACACGACTAGACCAATGGCCGGAGATGTTCCTTTTGTTTATTACTTTTTGAGAACAATAGAATGACTGTATCAATACAATGTTACACTATGGTTAATGATTGAATGAGAAGCAGTTACTCTTTCTCTCCAATGCTCTACTCTGATTGACAAAAAAAAATCCGCTTTAAAAATGGGATGTTACATTTTTGGTATCAGAGCATTCATTCTGGCATGGATTTAACTATGTTATTACGGACAGTTTGGTGCCGAAGGCAAGGCTAGTCTACGTGGGTGTGCCAATCAGTCGCCGTGAACTCGGTGAGGCCCCCATGGTAGACACTTACCTGGCCATTCTGTTCGGTTAACGGAGTTAGGTTCAAAGCCTTTTAAACTTTGAGCATATTTTGAAAATGAGTACTGATATGACCCTGGTGTAATGTGTAGAGATGGACAGAGATGCGATTCCCTATACCCTTTGTCACAGAAAGATGATACGTACTATTAGAAAGTCCATAGTACCGGGAATGGTAGGACACAGACTGAACTCTGACAACCCTGATAATCTTGATAACCCTGAACCGGTACATGACCCGGATCCAGTATGTTACCTTGAGCCAATGGCTAGTATGCCTTTTGAGCCGGAGAAACCCGTAGAATCAGATCATTCATCTGATGATGACAATCGTGAATATTTTCAGCTGTTAAGCTATCAAGATGATTCTGAGAGTGAATCCTTCTACGAACCAAACATTCTACGACATGTTCTAGATACGAACAAAAAGCTGATAAGCACCCTACGAACAGAGTACTTAATGGCGGGACAACACAGCGAGACTATCAAAGGAACGTACTTCCGATATCTGGAACAAGTCAAAACGATCTATGTACGGAGAAAACACAATGAGTTTCCCTACAAGCTAGACGACTGGGTAAGATCAACCCTATACCTTTTTCCCCGAGACCGCTTCTGGATGGAGCAGACGAATAAGCTCTTAGACGGAGAACGTACAACCGATTTCTTTTCCTTTCTAAATCATCTCCAAGGATTAGTTTTAAATGAAAAACTGTAAATTTCGACAACGTGGGGATATACGATATAACCACTGGTCTTAAACCAGCTGAATGATGTAATATATGTTAGCATGTACATTACATCTAATATGAAATATATGTTTTTGATGCCAACCATTGTCTTATTTCTGATATTTGCATCTGTCATTATTAAGAAAAGGAAAACTTAAGAAATGGCAATCATAAGAGGCACGGGAATACCGCGAGGTAGAGGCCGAGGACGAGGCCGAGGTAGAGGGAGAGGAGGCAGACAGCCTCGAATGAGAGCGATACCAGAACAAGACCACATACCGAATCAACCAGAACAAGACGAAATGCAGGAGATGAGAAGAACCCTGCAGGAGCAGAGAGCTCTTATTGATGCACTTCTAAAAAGGCAGAACAGACAAGATCAAGAAGCTCAGAGACAATTAGAGGCACGACAACAGGAGGAAGAGCGAAATGATGAAGAAAATGACGAAGAAGAAGATGATGATGAGGATGACGAGCAACATGAGGAATCTGAGGGGTCTGATCGATCCCAATCACCACCTAGACAAGGAAGAAGGGAAAGGACCACACAAAGCTGGGTCAATCAGTTCTGCAAGCTCAAGCCACCCGGTTTCCGGGGGAAGAATGAATTGGCTGAAGATTGGCTTCTAAGTCTGGAAAAGATTTTCGAAGTCATTGAATGCCTGGATAATCGGAAAGCTCAGCTGGCAATTTAAAAGCTTGAAGGCGATGCACACAGATGGTGGAAGAGCGTTTCTACAACCCTGCAGAACCGGTATTGCCTTGTTACTTGGGAGAAATTTCTGGAAAAATTCAACGAACAATATTTCCCTCCCTCGATACAAGCGATTAAGGAGGAGGAATTTCTTCATGTCCAGCAAGGGCAGGAAGAATCATTTGATGACTACTTCGCTCAATTCACCAACCTATCGCGATACTCATCGTATCTAAAGAGCAATGACAATGAAAGCTGGAAGGCTAACAGATTGATTTACAGGCTGAAGTACGACATAAGGGCCAGATTGGTATCTCAGCGGTTCTCTGACATGGCCCAAGCAGTGGAATCTTGCCGACTGACTGAGCACAACTTGAAGGAACTGCGCAGATTCTGGAGCCTTGAAGGTAACAGTGCAGGTCGTGGTGGGTCTAACCGTGGAAATTTCTCACAAAAGAGGAAGGCACCATGGATTAACCCCCAAGGTGGGGACACGAGACCATACCAGGCCGGGCAACAGAACTATCCCAGACTGACGGGATCTCAATCGTGTCCAAAATGTAGGAAGTACCATCTAAGAGTCAACTGTGATGGGAAGCAAATCTGCTACAAATGTCAGAAGCCGGGACATATCAGCTGGAATTGTCCTGAGAAGGCTGCAGAGACAAGACCACAGAACTCAGGTCGGATCTTTGCGCTAACTAATACGGAGGCTGGCGAATCTTCAGGAATGGTCCAAGATACTACCGCTCAGTAAAAATCGAGCATGTATTTTTGATGCTGTACGGATCCTTTTGGGATGCATACATATGTAGTAGCTACACCACTAGGTGTGATTTGGTGTAAACTCTTTAGATTATGAAGCGTGTCTGAAACCAAGTTACAAATATAATATTGATCTTATTACTACTTCACAATGTCAACGATATTCTCAAGTGTGTTAAACTAGTGGCAATAAAAAAACGGTGACAATGAGAGTATGATAAAAGCTTAATTCTATCAAAGGAAATTCCTCGCAAAACTGTAACTACACCCGATGAAACCGATCCTTCAAATTTTCTTACAATCGAGATGACAGCAATTGACGCCTTGAACAGGTAGAAGTGTAAATCACTTATGTTGCTCAGCGGAGTTGTCAGAGCAAAATTTCTCTCAGACCAGATATGGCTGATCACGTTTCTAAATATTTTTTACAAGTCACAAAAGATCGTGAGAACCTTTTGGTTACTGTGATGATCGTATGTTTTTTTTTATATATATCACTAGAAGCTGGAGTAAATAGAACACCTCAAAGGCGAACAAATCGTTCGAAGTATTCATTGGAAACAAACCAGTCGCTACTAGATAGCCTTATCCCCGAACTTGATTAGACTTCCACAACGTTTTCCATATACCTTAGTTAGTACAATTCAACCGTGATCATGTCATTGAGTAGGAGGTATCTTGTGTTACCATGGTGTATGGGCGCCATAGAGAAATTTTGGTATCTGTGGTGTTGACCGCGATGTATGGGAGCCACGGGAGACACTATAACCGCGATGTATGGGAGCCACGGGAGACACTATATACCAAAGTACGACATGACAAGATCTTTGTAGTCAAACCTGAGATAGAGTAAAAATCTGAAGTTAATAGTCCGAAGTTTAGATAGTACGGAGTTTAGATAGTAGAGTTCAAATTTCGAGGACGGAATTTTATTTAACGGGGGGAGAAATGTAATACCTGGATAAATAAAATGGCTATTTTTGATAAGTGAATATGTGGTTTCAATTTCTGTGTTATAAATATCGTATTTATGAAGGAAAAATCTCTTGGAAATTAGGGAAAAAGAATGAGGAGTCAAAATGACTAAAATGCCCTTGTGGTACATATAATGGCCTAAGAAATTTATGAAAAATCCTAGGAGGCAGTAAATTAATTATTAAAATTAAGAGAGTATATTGTCTCTAATTTTAGTAATTTAATAAAATATAAACTTGGAAAAATAAAGGGGGGAAAATCAAAAAGTATTATAATGACCAAAATGCCCCCGTAAATTTTAATATAATGCATGAGACATAAAATACTAATGTCAGTGCAAAAGATGTGAGGTAATGAGTTATTCTAAATAAGAAAATTATCAACAATTAGTGGGTAATTAATTAAATAATTATTGGCTAATTATTTGGTCTTAAACAAAGGAAAATCCAAAGATAATTACGTAAAACCCTATAATTAGTGGTTTATGGCTAAAATTAGCATAAAATAAATTTTCTAATTATTGGAAAATTATTAAGAAAAATATATGAGATGAAGTAATTTTAAGCCTAAAAACATGTATGGACCAATAGGGAAATTTTGTGAAAAAAATTATATAAAATAATTTTTAAATAATTAAAATATATAATATTAAGTAATTAAATAATTAAAAAACGAAAATAAAAATAAAAAAGACCAGATATTGACCGAAAATCTTGGAGTGGATAAGGGGATAAGATTTTCAACTTAAAAATCATGTAACTTATGGTTAAAGGGTGATTAAGTTGTAAAAGCAAATAGGATAAATGACCACCGATAGAAATTTAATCCTATCTAGAAAACCATGAACAAGGTTTCTAAAGTCAGAGTATATTAGAAACAAGTGAATTTTTATCTCGGAGTAGGCTGTCTCCGAAGTCATTTCCGTAACCGAAAAGGGTTATACTAGACTGGCTAAGAATCTATCTGATGTTCAAAAGCAAATCGATAAATGAAAATCTATAGAAACCAAGCCATAACTTGAAATCCAAGAATGAGTTGGTAAACATCTGGGCATATTATGAATCAGTGGATTTTTGTCCCGAATATGTTGTTACCAGAAGCAATTTCCGCAACCGAAGGCGGATATCCGAAAATCTTCAGCAGAACCGAAGACACCATCAAGATGATGTCAATTTTTGCCACCTAAGGGGGGGAGGTCGGAAGCCCTAGGTGTATGGCCAAGATTGTGCCACTCCAACGAAGTGCTATCCGACGGTCCAGAATCCGTCTGGTAAAGCATGAATAGTGCACCCTTTTTTTTGCTTATAAATAGGCTTTGCTCCCATTTGCAAAATTCACACCATCCCTCTTGAGCAAGGCCGAAATTGGGAGCAGCAAGGAGGAAGGAATGTGTCCGGGGAAATTCGCAGCGAAGCTCTGAGTAAGTTTTTCGGTCTTTAGTCTTAAGTTCTTTCGGTAGTTATAGTAGGAGTGTTAGATCTTTAGTTTTTCAAGTATGATTTAGATATCATGTTTTAGGGGTAGATATGATATTTATTTCAAAAATATGTTGGAGGAAGAGGTATGTTAAAATTTTGGAGAAATAGAGTTAAAGTAGCGAAGCGCTGGCGAAATTACGGCGATTAGGGGAATAGGGGCAAAATGGTAATTTGTACCTAAAATGCCTGTTATGATGTCAAATATTGAAAAATGTGATATTATTCCTATAGGAAATCTTTGATCACGAACCGCCGTCGTACCGCTGTCGTTCCGCTGTCTGACGTGCCGCTATCAAGACGTACCGTTGTTTTCCGTCAAAAGTGCAGTTTTCCGTCAAATGTACCAGAAGTACCATATATTGTCAATGGAGGTATGTTCGCGTACTGTAACACTAACTCTGTGCTGCTCATATACATATATGTGTTAGATACATTCACGGATAGAGGCCCTGTTTAAGGTCACCGATTCGGATAGAGGCTCTGTTTAGGGTCACCGATTATATATACAGTTTCACACGGGTTATAGACATAGTAATACCATTTGAGTTTTCCTAGCGCTGAGGACACGACCGTACATCGTGGCACTGGTTTATGTGCAGACACTTTATGGGACTTTACATATTGCTTTGTGCTTATGTCCTCTCATTATTATAATCATGCATCTGCTCTGTGCTTATGTAGTGATATGCTGCTGTTATGTCATGAATATTTGTTGTCCATATATTGTTTTTATTTGAGCATAAGGTTAACCGTTACCTGAGATCCAATGGGGTAAATTGGATCTCAGTTGTAGCTTCAGGGTCCGATGGACCAAGGATTGGAGAGCAGGGCAAGCAACACGACTAGACCAATGGCCGGAGATGTTCCTTTTGTTTATTACTTTTTGAGAACAATAGGATGACTGTATCAATACAATGTTACACTATGGTTAATGATTGAATGAGAAGCAGTTACTCTTTCGCTCCAATGCTCTACTCTGATTGAAAAAAAAAAATTCCGCTTTAAAAATGGGATGTTACAACAATGGGTGTTGGTTGAGGACTACAACCTAACATCTCTGGGTTTTTTTTTCTTCTAAGAAGATCATTTATATATTTTGTTTTAGAGACATAAATACCTAGTCTTGATATGGAAACTTCCATACATCCCAAGGAAGTATTTCAAGTTTTTAGGATCCTTGACTTCAAACTCTCTCCCAAGTGCAACTTTTATCCTTGATATTTCATTAATATGATCTCATGTGAGGATTATGTCATCAACGTACAAAATAAGAATGCACTTCTTTCCTTCCTTAATCACTGTAAAATATTATGAAACAAATTTTTAAAAAATCAAGTAGGATAAACACTTACTAATAGATGTCTACACACCAAAGAGACTCCCAACTCATCAAATATAATATACTAGTAGACTTTGTGTCACCCCCTGAAAATTTTGGGGTGACCAACACAAAATATGATAAGACTCACATTCATATATAACATATTTCTTGTAATAAAAGTTTCTAGAGGTTTCGAAAGAGTCTCTTCGGGCTTTCTAAAGTTTCTACTATAGTATAATATACAAGTTCAGTATAATATATGGAACTCCACTCCGCTACAACATATATTGATACATACAACTTAGATAAATAAGGAAGTTGGAGATCTTACCTATAGACGATGTGGAGCATCTAAACAAGATTTACCAATATATACAAAAGAGTTTAAGGTTTTCAATTAAACCAGAGATTATTCAAATGACGCTCCAGTTTCAATCTAGCCATATAGACCTTCAATGAATAGCAAGAGGGACATGATTAGCTACATTATCTGAGGCCACAAATATTTTCCAATCGATAGCGTCCCATTAAAATAAGTAAATAAAATACTAAAGGAATAAATTAAGCAAGTTAAACTTCATAATAACAGGATAACAATTATATTCAATTTACAAGTACGAAATCATAAACATAGATGTCATTATATAAAACGTTATTAATAAGATAATACCAGGTAAATAAATAACTCATCGATGAAATTAAGTACCAACTGATATGAAAAACTCATTTTGAATGAGGAACAAAACAGAATGAGAAACAAGCGTGGACACACAGTCCACAGGGGTAACTAACCAAGCGCAGCTTGACGCCACGAAAACAAGCGTGGACACAAAGTCCATAGGGTAAGTAACCAATTAAGCACAGTATGAGGCCACGAAACAAGTGTAGCACGAGGCTACGAAACAAGTGCAGGTACAAGACCCACGAATAACAAGCATGAGAACGAGTCCCACGAATTTCAAGCGAGCTTGAGGTTATCCATAATACACCAAGGACTAACAGTATTGCTGTTAGTAACCAGCGATCTGTAAATCAGTCCTCTCAAAAACATTTCAAGCATGTTTAGGGCCAATTTATCAAAGCAGTGAAAATTCTTCTTTCAAGATAATAACATCTCGTACATAATATTTCATAATAGAATTCCCTAGCATGAAGGTTCACGAAAATCATCTTACGTTCCTTTAGATTCCATTTTGTTGACAAAATCCTTTTCAATCATTAAGAACTCGCGCACAAACATTTCAAATTACATGACTATTTCAACATGAAATTTTTTAAAAGATATCTCCAAAGTTTCCTTACCATTTTAGTGCATAATCAAGAATTATACCGTGAAGCAATTAGGGAAGAATAAATAGCAATGAAAAAAATCATCAATAATAAGAAAATGAAACAAATCCGATAAACTTTCATTCATGAAATCATACTTATAAATATGATAATTAACATAAAAATATGGTACGTAGTAAAATGTCATTTATGAAAATTATAATGAGACGCTATTTGTAACATCCCAATTTATGCTTAACCAAAAATCCCTGTATATTATGAATATTCAATAAAATGTTGAAATTGAATATTCAATGAAATTCCAAAATTTCATATCTCTTGTGACATTGATAATCTATTGATTATTCCTAAGTGAATTTTGACAATAAAAAGGAATGCTTGTCACTTAGATAAATTAGTGCATAAAGACCAAGGGAATGTTACATTTTGACACATAAATGGTGACACATTGAAAAGGAAATAGGGACCCCTTGATAAGGCCATATAATTCATTCAACGAAGAGCAAGGGAGAAAAAAAATGAAGACTTGAACATATATCACACATTGGAACAAAAGTTAACAAGTCAAAGTGCCACATGTCTAGCTATGAGGCAAGATGATCAAGATGAGCTAGAAGGTGGACACCTAATCACTTGCTTATGTCATCAAGATAACAACATTTTCTTGACCAAGCAAGACATTAATTTCGTCCAAACTGAGGGAGAGAGGAAAAAGATGAAGTCTTGCCATATTTACCACATGTGTGAATCAAAAAGCAAGCCAAGAGAGAGTTGGTGAAGAGTGGTTGGCTCATTAAGTCTTATACACTCACACAATCCTCTTGCAAGACACTTCAAATACTCCTCTTTCATATACATTAGATCAAACACTCATCTTGCTTGAGAAGAGAGGAAGAGAGAAGGGAAAAACTCAAGAACAAAAAGGTAAGTGTTCTTGAAAATTTGTAGCTCTTCTTCTCCTAACCTTATGTAGAACCCTAACCTTAATGAAACACTTTCCTTTGGTGTTTTACCATGAAGATGCTAAAAGTTTGGAGACTCAAGAGGAAGGAGAGTTTACCACAAAACACAAAGATCAAGGTTAGTTGGTAAGGATCCTAACCGATCTTGTGTATTTCTTGTGGTTTGTTGTGAAAAGGGGCTTGGTCTTTGCTTTCTTCGGTTAAAATGATTTGTTCATGTTGTTCTTGGGACATAGAGTCATGGAACCCTAAGGGGTCATGTTTCCCAAAATAAGAACTAACATGATCAAAGACCAAAAATCCAAGATCTATCTAAGACTAAACTAAGCTAAAGAAATCATCATGATCTTGTAAAAAGATTTTTCTTGGTTTTAAGGCTATATGTTGGCCTAAGCAAGAAAATGGTGGATTAAAATGATTTTCATGATTTTGAGGTCACTAATGTGCTTAAAACGAAAAATGGAGTGAAAACATGGTGGAAAAATTTTTTTGTAAGCAATAGAACACTGTTGTACAAGTTGCAAAAAGCTTCCAGTTTTGGTTTTCTGGAGGCAGTAGTGGTTGTACATGATTTTTCGCTGATCAAATGATGTCTAAAAATAATGACAATTTCCAGATATGAAGTAGACATAAAGAGTTTTATTTTGATATAAAATTTGTAATTTTTAGCAAGGTTCTGAAACCCAGACTAGCCATTGAACCAATGGAAGTACTGGGTCAAGGGTCAATGGGTCAAACCGGAGTCAAACCGATATTAATTAAAAAAATATAATTTAATTAAAATATGTATTATTATATTGATTTAAAAGAAAAAAGATATCATTCACCGCCTTGGTTTAGGTGAGCATATGACTAAATAGTAAGTAGGGAGCAGAGTAATAAATGGAAGCATGGCAAGTTTAGGTGGCTAAGCAGTTTTACTTTTAGGCATCTCACAGTTCACAGGCTTGGTTTACTCTTTAGTATACTTGGCTTGGTTTACTTCTAGGTGTCCTCTTTTTACCGAAGTTTTCAACTTATTCTTGGTTGGGTCATATTTTTATTCTTCACTCAGCTCCTCATTGCTGCTAGATTTCTCTTCTACAACAGCTCCTTTGTCTTCTAGCTTCACATACTTCTCCAGTTTCTCTGCAGGTAAGAAACCCTTCCTTGCCTGTGGTCGTGGCATATCTTCTTTTTCGGTAAGGGTGGCTTCCCGTTGCCGGAGACTATTGGCACTCATATCTAATCTTTCTCACTCATCAACAAAACCCTCCCTTGCCGCTATCACACAAATCTAGATCTCGTCTTTCTCACTCATCTTCCCACGTCGTCGTCACACAAATCTGGCCAAAAATTGAATTTGGATCTTCTTCTACTTCTTGATCTCTGTTTGCTTCTGGTTCTCCATCTATTTTTGTTTTTCATTGGTTCCTAAGTTTCAGGCTTCGAAACTTCTTCCTATTTCGTGAATCAACTTAGTGACCAAAAAAAAAAAAGATTGACTTAGTGAACCTGTTCAACTCGGCCAGTTCAGGCTGAGTTGAATGAGTTGACCCAGAGTCACCAAGTCAAACCATTTTGCCCCTAACTCATACTGGTTTTCCGATTTTCGGTCCAGGTTCCAAAACCATAATTTTTAGAGCTCTGCACAAGGAGTTATAGATTTATGAAAAAGACCTATGTTTCTGGAAGTGCAATCTGAACAGTAATGACTGCACATGATTTTTGGCTAATTAAATGATATCTAAAAATTATGAAAATTTCTAGATATGAAGTAGAGATAAATATATTTATTTTGATATAAAACTTTTTATTTTATGAGTTTTGTACAAAAAAATATGAATTTTTCAAACTGACTCATGTTCTAGAAGTATGATCTGAATAGTTGGGAAACTATATTGTTCTGGGAATAATTCGAAGGTTTCTGACTGTTGGGATTATTTTTCCATGACAATATACATGTTAAGGGACCCACATAAGTTTGCAACACATCAATTGTATTTTTGTGCATTTAATTATGATTTGTTGAAGTTGCTGTACATTTCTGAATAGAAATGTGAATAGTCCAAAAATCAAGTACAATAAAGTCAAAGATGTAAGACCTAACCTATATAAATTAAAGAGTGACTAAAGGGACAAGGGAAACCATTTTGATATTTTAAGAATGGTATTATATATACTACCATACAAAAATAAATAGGAAATTAACATTTATAATGGTTTTACTTTAGGATATTAAAGGAAGTCCGAGTCTTATGCGTTGGAAATTAGTGTTAATTACGCGAAGTAGAGGTTGGTAACTTAATCTTCAATTCCTTGTGTTTTTTTATATGCCTTGTGTGTTCATGTATTGTGGATTCTTGGCCAGGTTTGTATGTCCGAGTCTATGCGTTTTATTCAGCTAGCTACAGATTATTGTTTTTAAATGATAATACTGTATGCTTATTTTCCTAGCGTTGAGGATTCATGTCTAGGACAGTAGCACTTATGTGTGCTTCCAGCGGTAACGATACATGTGTTGTGTGCTATGTAGTTTGGTTGCGGTGTGTTTGCTGAATGCTTTATTTTATTTTGCAATATATGAAATATTTGTTATGTATGATTTTGCATTTTGAATATGAAATTAACCGTTAATCTGAGATTCAACCGATCATTAAATCTCAGTTATGCCTAAAGATTTAGAAAAATGTTCTAAATCGGAAAGTAAGGCAATGTAGCTGGAGTAGTTGATGAAGACCCCGAACGAGGGGATATATTTAAGAGAATTTTATATGCTCATATTTTGGGATTTGTATATCTACTAACTATTTGACATTAATTTTGGGATATCTGTATAACCAACATCCTTCAAAGGGATTAGCACCAAATATTCCCGAATTATAAATGGTATCTGTAATACCCGGATAATTATTTATCGTAAATATTATATTTTGATAAATAATATCTATTGGAAATAGGTGAATATGTGGTCTCAAATTCTATAGTGTATTTTATGTTATTTTTCTATGATAATTTCTCTTGAAATTAAAAGGAATAAAGTGCCAAAAAAATCCCTAAATACAATTGTGGGTCATAAAATACCCTGAGAATATTATAATAAATCCTAAGAGGCAATTGAATATTTATTTAAAATAGGAAAGTATGTTGTCTCTAATTTAAGTAATTTATGGGATTATTTTCCTTGGAAATAAAAGAGGCAAAATCCAATATTATTTTGGGGAACATAAGTTGCCCCATGATTTTTAAAATAATACATGGAGCATAAATTACCAATGTAAACAAAATAGTTGTGAGAAAATAATTAATTCTAATTAAGAAAATTGTCAACAATTAGTAGGTGATTAAATAAGTAATTAATGGCTAATTGTTTAGGCATGAATTGTAATACCCTAAAAATTCCACTTATGATAAGTGTCATAATTTAGTGAATAATACCTATTGGAAATAGGTGAATATGTGGTCTCAAAATTTGGTACTATTTCTAGGGCAATTTCTATGGAAAATAGAAGAGATAAAGTGCCAAACAAGCCCTAAATGCCGTATGAGCCGTAAAATACTATGATAAATCCTAAGAGGCAATAAAATATTTATTAAAAATCAGAGAGTGTGTTGTCTCTAATTTAGATAATTTTTGGGATTATTTTCCTTGGAAAATAATGAGGCAAAATTAAATATAATTTTGGGGAGCATAAGTTGCCCCATGATTTTTAATATTTTACATGGAGCATAAATTACCAATGTCAGTCCAATAGTTGTGAGATAATAATTGATCTTAGTTAAGAAAATTGTCAACAATTAGTAAGTGATTAATTAAATAATTAATGGCTAATTGTTTAGATATGAATAAAGGAGATATCCAAAGTTAATTATTTTAAACCCCTGATTTGGGATTAATGACCAATAAGGGATCAAGATTGTTACAAAGAATATTGCTAAGTAATTTGGCATAATTAAGAAGTATATAAGGTGAATTACATAAAATCCCTAAGGCTTAATTAACCAATAAGGGATTAACCAATGGGGTAATTTCCTAATTAAATAATTAAAGTATAAATTAGTTTTATTAAAAATATGTTGAAAATCCAAAAAAGGGGGGGGGGCGTTTTTGTAAGAAGAAAAAGGAAGAAAAAATGTTGTAGTGTGAATGCAAAAGAGGTTTAAAGGAATCTAAGAATATTCTGTGGGATATTTGTTGAAAAAGTAAATAGGATAAATGAGAACCGATAGAAAATAAATCATATCTCAAAATATATGAACTAAGTGCTTAACAGCAGGACTTATTATAAACAAGTATATTTTTATCCCGGAGTGGGCTATCTCCGAAGTCATTTCCGTAGCCGGCGGAATGATTAAGAGAAAAGACGAAAAAGATATTTTGTGGAAAAGGGCAGATAGGACAAACGAGAACCAATGGAAATAAAATCATATCTTGAAAACCATGAATTAGGTTTCTAACGACAGGACATATTATGAATCAGTGTAATTTTGTCCCGAAGTTGACATTACCCGAAGTTATCTCCGTAACTGACGGCGGTTGCCCTGAAATCTTCAACAGGCTAGGAAATACCCTTAATGGGATCAAAAATTTAGTTAACCCAAATATTCTTAAGAGTAAATACCCTTTTGGGTCCCTGGAAAAACACGCTCTACCCATTTTGGTCCCGGAGTAAAAAAAATGTCATTTTCGGTCCTTTTTAGGGACTTAAAAGGATTTTTT
Source organism: Acacia pycnantha (assembly GCA_025563575.1). Classification (NCBI taxonomy): domain Eukaryota; kingdom Viridiplantae; phylum Streptophyta; class Magnoliopsida; order Fabales; family Fabaceae; genus Acacia; species Acacia pycnantha. Next base: position 2,689,376 of record JAMWYP010000015.1, read on the forward strand.
GGGAATTTTTGAGAGATTAAAATGCCCACAAAAAATGACTAAAAGGACTAAAAGGGACCTTTTTTTTACTGTTTAAGGACTAAAAATGACATTTTTTTTACTCAGGGACCAAAATGGGTAGCGCGTGTTATTTCAGGGACCAAAAAGGGTATTTACTCTATTCTTAAAGAGGAAGTTTAGATCTTCAAGGAGTTGCTAAGGAGTTTTTGAGGTTTTCTAAGATTACGCGATTAGAATACTGAACAGGGAACTTTATCGGTAGAAGCTCATAAAGCACATGGATGACATCATGTTGGTGACATGGGATGACATAGGGGGACGAATATTTGGTGGAGAAGAGAGGAAAATGAATGGTTTTCAAGAGGCCACATCTTCGTCTTCTTATCCGTTGATGCAAAAGTTGATCCAAGGGTTGAGATCCATGGAAATTCTCTATAAATAGGCCTTGAATCCATTGGAAATTCTCACATCAAATCCTCTTGCATATTTCGAATTCTAGAGAGAAGTTAGAGAGAGGAGCTCTGGAGAAGGAGTAGCGAAGTTCTTCAAGGGTAAGTTCTTCGGTTCTTAGTTTTTAGTTCGGTAGTTCTTGAAGTTCTAGGGTAAATGTTAGTTTGATCTTTAATCTTCCAAGTTAGTTTAGATATCATGTTTTAGGATTAAATATGATATTTATTTCGAAAATATGTTGGAGAAAGAGTTATAGCAAAATTTTGGAAGATGGCGAAATTCCGCCGATTAGTAAAGTCAGGGGTAAAATGGTCATTTATGACTAAAATGACTGTTATGATGTTGATCATTAATAGAAACGGTTTTATCCTTATAGGATATCTGTGATTACGCTCTGATCAACAGTCGTACCGAAATTCTGTCAACAAAGGTACGTTCGTGTACTGTAACACTAACTCTGATATTTATTGTATGCATATATGTATTATGAGTACTGTATGCGTATGTGTGGTTGATGATCTGTTGTATGTTTATGTGCTTTCGAGGTACATTCACTATGGGTGACATATCTGTAAGGAAAAATTCGCTCCGTGCGGCACATCTATTTTTGCTCCGTGCGGTGCGTCTGCATTCGCTCCGTACGGTACATCTACATTGGTTGGGTACATCTGTTATACTATTAATGTTGTGAATGACTGTGATCCATATATTGTATATGTAAATATGAGGTTAACCGTTACCTGAGGTCCGGTGCGGACCTCAGCTCTTAACACAGCGTCAGAGTCAGAAGGACCAAGGATCGAGGAAAGAGGAAAGAAGCAAGCTTAGAGGTTCGACTGAAGACTATATTTTGCTGTCACAGAGTGGGAATCGCCAGGGAGACATTTCTGTTGTTGTTTACATTTGAAAACATTCGGATCGATGTATCGTTACTACAGTTAGCCAGTTGGCATTTTGAATATATATCAGTTACTCTTATGCTTCGATGCTCTACTCTGATGGAAAAAAAAAATTACACTGCTTTTAAAAAATGGGATGTTACATGAATAAAGGAGATATTCAAAGTTAATTATGTTAAAACACTAATTAAGGGTTATTAACCAATGAAAGGCCAAGGTTGAATCTAATAAGGTAAATCTAATGGTTGTGAACCTTAATCCATGTGATAATTGTAATACCCTAAAAATCTATATCATGATTTGGTAAAATTATACCTATAGAAGATAGGTGAATATAAGGTATCAAATATTAAGTTATGATTATTTTATTTTCTAAGGAAAAATCTCTAGGAAATTAGAGAATTTAAGGGCCAAAGTGCCAAAATGACGAAAATGCCCCTAAGGGACATAAAGAACTTAGAAAAATTGTGAAAAATCCTAAAAGGCAGTAAAATGACTAAGTGAATTATGAGAGTATATTATCTCTAATTATGGTAATTTAATAAATTATGAACTTAGAGAAATTGAATAGGAATGCTCAAAAAGTATTGAAATGACTAAAATACCCTTGTAAATCCTAGAATAATGCAGAAGACATGGAAACAGAAATGTCAGTATAAAAGTTATGAGGTAATGAGGAATTCTAATTAAGAAAATTATCAACAAGTGATAATAAAGTAATTAGGTAATTATTTGCTAATTACTTAAGCATAGGCAAAGGAAATTCATGAATAATTATATAAAACCCTAAAATTAGTGGTTTTTGGCTTAAAATTAGTAAAAACATATTTTTTTAATTAATTTGAAATTTTGGAGAAAAATAGTTGAGTTTAGGTATTTTTAAGCCTAAACACAAGAATGGACCAATTAGGTAATTTTGTGGAATTTTTGGAAAAATTAAATAAGTAAATAATTAATTAATTAAAAATAAATATATATAGTAATTAAAAATTGGGCCAGCCAAAATTTCAAAGAGAATTGAAGATAAGAATTTGGAAAAAAATATCTAGATATTAAAATGCAAGTTGCAATATTATATTATATAATTAAATTTGGTGAATAGTAACACAATAAATAGGAAACGGATCCTATCTAGAGATCCAGGAATAGGTTTTCCAAAGTCAAGGTAAAATACTGATCAGTGGATTTTTATCTTTCGTTAGACTTTTCCGGAAGTTAATTCTGAAGCCGATTGTGCTTTTTCCTAATAAAACAAAATAGGGAAAAATGCAGATAGGCACATTTTTGGATCTGAAGGAAATAAATTCTAACTCAACATCTAGAGATGAGTTTGAAATTATCTGGACATATTTGGAATCAGTGAATTTTTGTCCAGAAGTTGATGATTCCAGAAAATCGTTCCGTAGCCGGGCACGCTTTTCGAAGAACTTCAGACTGACTGTTGGAGCCCTATATGGAATCAAAATTTAGGTTAACTTGGACATTTCTAATGAGTGAGAATATGTCTTCAAATTTGTAAATCCAGAATTCTGAGATTTTTCCAAAATTACGCGAATCGGGTACCGATCGGGGAAAACTGTTAGACCGGGCATAAAGTGAGCATGAGTCATCACCTTTGGACCACTCACATGCTGCCACCTCAGCCCTCTAGGTCGGCCAAGGAAGGGAGAGGAAGAAGGAAAACTTGTTGAAAAAGTTATGTCCTCAACGGTCCAGATCGATTCATATAAAGTTGATCCGACGGTCGAAATCCTAAACCCTAACCTATAAATACCCCCCCTTCCTCTTCATTTTCTCACAATTTCAAGAGGCAAGGCCGATCTAGAGAGAGAAAGAAGAGAGAGGTGCTCTGGGAAATTCTACAGCGAAGCTCTGGGTAAGTTTTTCGGTACTTAAGCTTCTGTGGTTTTGTTCGGTAGTTAGAGTAGAAATGCTAGAATAGCCTTTAATCTTTCAAGTATGATTCGATATCATATGATAGGGCTATTTTAAGTTAGAATTTCGAAAATCATAATTGCGTCGAAGTTCTGGCAAAATTTCGGGAGGAAAATTTGTAAGAGTAACGAAGTGCTGGCAAAATTCCGCCAATTAGGGGCATAGGGGCAAAATGGTAATTTTTACCTAAAATGCCAGTCATAATGCCAAATCACTAATGAAAGTGATATTACTCTTATAGGACATCAGAAACTCTGATCTGCTGCCGTTACGCTGCCCAACGTGCCGCTACCGGACATTTCGCAGTTTTTCGTAAAACGTGTCGTTTCCTCCAGAAACACTTACGTTCGTCAACGAAGGTACGTTCGCGTACTGTAACACTAATCTAGTGCTGCTCATATACATATATGTGATAGGTACCTGTTATGTCATGAATATCTGTCATCCCTATACTGTTTTATTTGAGCATAAGGTTAACCGTTACCTGAGATCCAATGCGTTAAATTGGATCTCAGCTGTAGCTTCAGGATCGGAAGGACTAAGGATTGGAGATAAGGGCAAGCTGCACGAGTAGGCTCATGGTTGGAGGGAATGTAGCACGAGTGAGCTCTTAGACGGAGATGTCACTTTATCGTTTCTGTATTTACCTATGAGAACAATAGGATGCTGTATCAACACTATGTTACACTCTGGTTATTGTTTGAATGGGAATCAGTTACTCTTACGCTCCAATGCTCTACTCTGATTTTTTTAAAAAAAAAAAATTGGCTCTGGAATTGGGATGTTACAATAATGAATCAACCAATGGGTGAATTTTCTTTTAAGTAATATAATAGAAATTAAATAAACAAAATAAGGTAAAAATAAGGGGAGGGGGACTTTTTTTTTTTTTTTTTGAAGAGAAAAAGGAAGAGGAGTATGTGTGAAAAGGGTTGTGGATATTTGAAAAGCGAAGGAGATATTTTGATAAAAAGCAAATAGGATAAATGAGAACCGATAGAAATTAAATCATATCTTGAAATATGTGAACTAAGTATCTAACATCAGGTCATATTATGAACAAGTAAACTTTTGTCCCTAACTGGGTTACCTCCGATGGTATTTCTGAAACCGACGGGGTTTATCCTAAAATGACTAAAAGACTGGGAAATACCCTTAGTGGGACCATAATCATTGTTAATCCAAATATTTCTCAAGTGATATCATAGACCTCCAAAGTTACCTCCAGAAGTATTTGAGAATATTAAGAATATCCGATTAGAAACACTGAGCAGGGAAGTTTATCGGTAGAAATCCATAAAGGAGATATGTGACATCATTTGGATGATGTCTGTAAAACCCTAAAAATCTCAGTAAGTAATGCCTAGTAAAAATAGGAGAATATGAGGTCTCAAACACCTTGTATTGAATTTATCTTGTTATTAGGGTAATTTCTCTTGAAAATAGACAATGTGCAGTTAGGTCCTTAAAACGTTTAAAGTTTGCAAACGGGTCCCTAAAATGCATTTACGGGTTATAAAATACCCTGTGAAAATTATAAAGAGGCAAGTAAATATTTATTTGAAATAGGGAAGAATATTGTCCCTAATTTAGGTAATTTTTTAAATTATTACCTTGGAAAAATAAATGGGGAAAAGTTAAAAAGTATTATAATGACCAAAATGCCCCCGTGAATTATGATATAATGCATGGGACATAAAATACTAATGTCAGTGCAATTGTTGTGAGGAAATGAGTTATTCTAATTAATAAAATTAGTGACAATTAGTGAGTAATTAATTAAATAATTATTGGCTAATTGTTAAGCTTGGAATAAGGGAAAATTCAAAGATAATTATGTAAAACCCTTTAATGAGTGGTTTGTGTCTAAAATTAGCATAAAATATATTTGCTAATTAATTGGAAAATATGAAGAAAAATTGGTGAGGTTAAGTAATTTTAAGCCTAAATCAAAGTATGGACCAATAGGAAACTTTGTGGAAAAATTATGAAAAATTTTGTAAAACAATTATATAAAATAATTATTTAATATAATATTAATTAATTAAATAATTAAAAAACGAAAATAAATAAAAAATAATAATAAAAGGACCGAAAAAATCTCAAATTGGATAAGGAGATAAGATTTTTGAAATAAAATATTAATAAAAAGGAATATTCTATGGAATATTCTGTAAAAAGCAAATACGCGTTTTTTCGTAAATCTTCGGCAGGACCGGAGAAGACCTGAAAGGGATCAAAAATTTAGTTAACCCAGACATTTCTAATAAGTAGGAAAAGATCTTCAAAGTTGTGATTCCGGTTTTCTAAGATTTTACAAGATTACGCAATTCGAAAACCGAACTGGGACTTTATCGGTATAAAACTTCTTGAGGAAGTAAGTGACATCATCAAAGTACATGGATGACATCATGGGGATGATGTCATATGGAGGAAATAGAATGGGATGGATGGATGAGATCGAAACTTCTTTACTAAGTAAGATCCTACGGTTGAGATTAAAGGAGAAAAGTGCAAATTTGCCCCTGAAATTCTCTATAAATAGCACCTCATTCCTCATCACAATTCACACCAAAACCACTCTTAGAAATTGTAGAGAGAAGTTAGAGAGAGAAGCTCTAGGGAAAGTTGTAGCGAAGTTCTTCAACGGGTAAGTTCTTCGGTTCTAGTCTTTAGTTCGGTAGTTCATGAAGTTTTAGGGTAGATGTTGTTTTGATCTTTAATCTTCCAAGTATGATTAGATATCATATGTTAGGGGTATTTTAGTCATTATTTTTGAAAATCATGATGGGGTCGGAGTTATGGCAAAATTTTGGAAGATTAGAATCAAAGTAACGAAGTGCTGGCGAAATTCCGCCGATTAGGGGCATCAGGGGCAAAATGGTCATTTATGCTTAAAATGCCTGTTATGATGTCAAATGTTAATAAAATGTCATATTATCCTTATAGGATATCTGTAACCACAAACCGTTGTTGTACCGCTGTCGTACCGCTGTCAAACGTACCGTTTTCCGTTTTCCGTCAGAAGTACCGATTACCGTCAACGAAGGTACGTCCGCGTACTGTAACACTAATCTGATGTTTATGGTATGCATGTATGTGCTAGGTGTACTGTATGTGGTAGTTGATAGCTCTGTGATATGTTTATGTACTGTTGATATGTTTACGTTTGCCATGGGCGATATATCTGCATGCTTTTGGGCGATATATGTATACATGCTTTTGGGCGATATATGTATGCATGCTTTTGGGCGATGAGTGCACATATACTATTGTTGATATGATTGTTTGTAGTCCATATGTTGTATATGTAAATATGAGGTTAACCGTTACCTGAGACCCGGTGCGGATCTCAGCTCTTGATATAGCGTCAGGGTCGGGAGAACCAAGGACCGAGGAGAGAGGGAAGCAGCAAGCTTAGAGATCGGCTGAAGACTTACTGTTGTTCTTTACTTTTGAAAACTCTCTGTTACTATACCGCTTCTGTAGTTAGCCAGTGGGCATTTTGAATATATATATCAGTTTCTCTTCCGCTCCGATGCTCTACTCTGATGAAAAAAAATTTATACTGCTTTTGAAAAACGGGATGTTACATTTTTGGTATCAGAGCTAGCTTTTCTGATGGCAAATTCGATTCATGATCGGGGGTTCACACAGTGTGATCTGTGGCGAAGCATTGGCTCTTACCCCGACATGACCACCGGCCAGCCACCGGATTGGTTGCATGCGTCGTGAGGCGGTGCGTAAAACTAGCGACTGAGGTACGATTTGTTGCCACGGCGTAGGTGGCCAGTGAGACATTTTTGGTATCAGAGCAGTAGTCCTGGCATGAATTTAACGAAGTTATTACGGACAGTTTGGTGCCGAAGGCAAGGCTAGTCTACGTGGGTGTGCCAATTAGTCGTCGTGAACTCGGGAGGCCCCCATGGTACACACTTACCTGGCCATTCTGTTCGGTTAACGGAGTTAGGTTCTAAGCCTTTTCAAAAATTTGGAGCATATTTTGAAAATGAGTACTGATATAGCCCTAAAGTCGGTGTACCACCTTATTTCGGTATACCAGTCTACACCGGTATACCATCTTGAATTAGTGTACCACCCTCTGTCGGTGCATCACTCTAACCCAGAGCTTAAATGTGAAGTTGGGCCACGCCGGATGAAACTCCGAGACCAATAAAGATAAGTACATGCAGTATTTGACTCATGTAGAGAAACTTTCGATACATACTCTCGTACCCGTTTCTGAGTAGAACGAACCAACGAAATTCTAAACAAGGGAAATATTGTGAGTGTCTGTTCGTTTGTAGCGTAAAACTAGGTGCGCTAAAGTCTTTGTGCCATACAGATACTAGGTGTGATGAAATCTATGTGCGGTATAGATACTAGTGCGATAAAATCTGCGATATACTAATTGTTTTCCTTATAACCAACGTTTTCCTTAATAAAGGAAAAAGAACACGAAATGGCAAATTTGAGAGGAGCCAGAGCTCCCAGAGGCCGAGGAAGGGGCCGAGGTAGAGGTGGAGGTAGAAGAGGAGGCAGACAGCCTCAGATGAGAGCGATACCTGAACAGAACCAACCAGAATAGAATGAGATGCTGGAGATGAGGAGAACCCTGCAAGAGCAGAGGGCACTAATAGATGCACTCCTAGAAAGGCAGAATAGACAAGATCGAGAAGCTGAGAGACAACTAGAAGGACGACAAAATGAAGAAGAGCGGAATGATGAAGAAAATAACGAGGAAGAAGAAGAAGAGGAGAACGATCAAAGTGATGGACATGCTTGAGGAATCGAAGGGTGCGATAGATCCCAATCACCTCCTCGACGAGGAAGAGTTGGACAGACCACACAATACTGGGTTAACCAATTCTGTAAGTTGAAACCACCAGCTTTCCGAGGTCAACTAGACTCGGCGGAGGACTGGCTAAAAAGGTTGGAGAAAATCTTCAAGGTGATTGAATACCCGGATGATCGCAAAGCTCAACTGGCAATCTACAAGCTAGAAGGAGACGCAAACCGATGGTGGGAAGTCATAGTGGCAACTTTACAGACATGTTACTGTCCCGTTACATGGGAGAAGTTTCTGGAAAATTTTAATGAGCAGTACTTTCCTCCCTCTGTACAAATGACCAAAGAGTCAGACTTCCTTCACATTTGACAAGGTCAAGAGGAGTCCTTTGATGACTACTATGCCCGATTCACCAATCTATCACGATACTCATCGCACCTGCGAAAGGACAATGATGAGAGTAGTATGGTGAACATACTGATCCACGAGCTGAAGTACGAAATAGGTGAGATACTTATGTCTCAACGATTCCAGGAGTTGACTCATGCTGTGGAAGCTTATAGGCTGATTGAGCGGAATTTGAAAGAATTCCGGAAGTCCAGATTCTACAACAATAGCAGTGCAGATCGTAGTGAGTTTAGCCGTGGGAACTCCTCACGGAAGAGAGAGGCACCATGGAGTGGCTCCCAGAGAGAAAGCAATAGGTCATTCCAGTCTGAGCAGCAGAGCAACCCAAGACTGCCGGTAACCCGACCGTGTCCTGATTGCGGGAAGTACCATCCTGGTGAATGTATTAGAAGACGGGTTTGCTACCGATGTAGGAAGCCAGGCCACATTATCCGGGATTGTCCTAAGAAACCCACAGAGTTGAGGCCACAGAACCCAGGCCGAATGTACGCGCTGACCAATGCGATGGACATGGAACTTCTGGAGAGGGTCCAAGGTACTATCTCTCTTAGACGAAATCTTCTCTAGATAGTATACGAATTAGATGTTAGACACGTGTTCCATGTTTCTTCGTTATATTCGACCGTGATCATGTCATTGAGTAGGAGGTATCTTATGTTACCATGGTGTGTGGGCGCCATGGGAACATTTGAAGTATCTTGTGTTGCCATGGTATATTCCATGGAGACATTTTGGTATCTGTGGTGTTGACCGCGGTGTATGGGAACCACGGGAAACACTATATATCAAAGTACGATATGACAAGATCGTAGAAGTCAAACCAGAGCGAATTCTCGATCATCAAGAGGAGCAGCCGACAGATAAAGTAAAGATCCGACGCGTATAGTACAAAGTTTAGATAGTACGAAGTATAGATGGTGAAGTGCAAATTTCGAGGACGAAATTTTATTTAACGGGGTGAGAAATGTAAAACCCTAAAAATCTCAATAAGTAATGCCTAGTAAAAATAGGAGAATATGAGGTCTCAAACACCTTGTATTGAATTTATCTTGTTATTAAGGTAATTTCTCTTGAAATTAGATAATGTGCAGTTAGGTCCCTAAAACGTTTGAAAGTTTGCAAACAGGTCCCTAAAATGCATTTACGGGTTATAAAATACCCTGTGAAAATTATAAAGAGGCAAGTAAATATTTATTTGAAATAGGGAAGAATATTGTCTCTAATTTAGGTAATTTATTAAATTATTACCTTGGAAAAATAAAGGGGGAAAAGTTAAAAAGTATTATAATGACCAAAATGCCCCCGTGAATTATGATATAATGCATGGGACATAAAATACTAATGTCAGTGCAATTGTTGTGAGGAAATGAGTTATTCTATTTAAGAAAATTAGTGACAATTAGTGAGTAATTAATTAAATAATTATTGGCTAATTGTTAAGCTTGGAATAAGGGAAAATTCAAAGATAATTATGTAAAACCCTTTAATTAGTGGTTTGTGTCTAAAATTAGCATAAAATATATTTTCTAATTAATTGGAAAATATGAAGAAAAATTGGTGAGGTTAAGTAATTTTAAGCCTAAATCAAAGTATGGACCAATAGGAAACTTGTGGAAAAATTATGAAAAATTTTGTAAAAAAATTATATAAAATAATTATTTAATAATTAATAATTATTTTATATAATATTAATTAATTAGATAATTAAAAAACGAAAATAAATAAATAATAATAATAAAAGGACCGAAAAATCTTAAATTGGATAAGGAGATAAGATTTTTGAAATAAAATATTAATAAAAAGGAATATTCTATGGAATATTCTGTAAAAAGCAAATAGGATAAATGACCACCGATAGAGATTAAATCCTATCTAGAAAACCATGAACAAGGTTTCTAAGGTCAAAGTATTTTATAAACAAGTGAATTTTTATCTCGGAGTGGGCTGTCTCCGAAGTCATTTCTGAAACCGACGGAACAATAAGGAAATAAGACGAAAAGGACAAAGGAGCAGTTGAGGAAATGAAAACCGGTAGAAAATAAATCATAACTCAATATCTGGGGATGAGTTGGTAATCAACTGGACAAATTATGGATCAGTGAATTTTTGTCCCGAAGTTGATAATTCCGGAAGTTATTTCCGTAACAGACGCGTTTTTCCGTAAATCTTCGGCAGGACCGGAGAAGACCTGAAAGGGATCAAAAATTTAGTTAACTCAGAAATTTCTAATAAGTAGGAAAAGATCTTCAAAGTTGTGATTCCGGATTTCTAAGATTTTACAAGATTACGCGATTCGAACACCGAACTGGGACTTTATCGGTATAAAACTTCTTGAGGAAGTAAGTGACATCATCAAAGTACATGGATGACATCATGGGGATGATGTCATATGGAGGAAATAGAAAGGGATGGATGGATGAGATCGAAACTTCTTTACTAAGTAAGATCCTACGGTTGAGATTAAAGGAGAAAAGTGCAAATTTGCCCCTGAAATTCTCTATAAATAGCACCTCATTCCTCATCACAATTCACACCAAAACCACTCTTAGAAATTTTAGAGAGAAGTTAGAGAGAGAAGCTCTGGGGAAAGTTGTAGCGAAGTTCTTCAACGGGTAAGTTCTTCGGTTCTAGTCTTTAGTTCGGTAGTTCATGAAGTTTTAGGGTAGATGTTGTTTTGATCTTTAATCTTCCAAGTATGATTAGATATCATATGTTAGGGGTATTTTAGTCATTAATTTTGAAAATCATGATGGGGTCGGAGTTATGGCAAAATTTTGGAAGATTAAAATCAAAGTAACGAAGTGCTGGCGAAATTCCACCGATTAGGGGCATCAGGGGCAAAATGGTCATTTATGCCTAAAATGCATGTTATGATGTCAAATGTTAATAAAATGTCATATTATCCTTATAGGATATCTGTAACCACAAACCGTTGTTGTACCGCTGTCGTACCGCTGTCAAACGTACCGTTTTCCGTTTTCCGTCAGAAGTACCGATTACCGTCAACGAAGGTACGTCCGCGTACTGTAACACTAATCTGATGTTTATGGTATGCATGTATGTGCTAGGTGTACTGTATGTGGTAGTTGATAGCTCTGTGATATGTTTATGTACTGTTGATATGTTTACGTTTGTCATGGGCGATATATCTGCATGCTTTTGGGCGATATATGTATGCATGCTTTTGGGCGATATATGTATACATGCTTTTGGGCGATATATGTATGCATGCTTTTGGGCGATGAGTGCACATATACTGTTGTTGATATGATTGTCTGTAGTCCATATGCTGTATATGTAAATATGAGGTTAACCGTTACCTGAGATCCGGTGCGGATCTCAGCTCTTGATATAGCGTCAGGGTCGGGAGAACCAAGGACCAAGGAGAGAGGGAAGCAGCAAGCTTAGAGACCGGTTGAAGACTTACTGTTGTTCTTTACTTTTGAAAACTCACGGTTACTATACCGCTTCTGTAGTTAGCCAGTGGGCATTTTGAATATATATATCAGTTACTCTTCCGCTCCGAAGCTTTACTCTGATGAAAAAAAATTTATACTGCTTTTGAAAAACGGGCCGGATGTTACAATGTCATTTTTTAGCAAAAGGGGGGGGGGAGGTCGGCATAAAGTGATGGAGGGTGAGGATGAGAGATGCCATCTAACCCTAGATCCTATGGCTTAAGTTGAAGGAGGAAAAGTTTGAAGTAACTACCAAAATGCCACACAAGAATTCTATAAATAGGCCTCTTGATTCATTAGCAAAACTCACACCAAACCCTCTTGGGCATTTCAAAATCCTAGAGAGAAGAGAGAAGGAGGAGCTCTGGAGGAAAAGTAGCAAAGCTCTGGGTAAATTCTTCGGTCCCTAGTTTAGGTTCTAGTCTTTTGTTTAGTAGTTCTTAGTATAAATGTTAGTTTGATCTTTAATCTTTCAAGTATAATTTTGATATCATGTTTTAGGGTTAAATATGGTATTTATTTTGAAAATATGATGGAGATAGAGATATGGCAAAATTTTGGAATATTAGAGTCAAAATAGCGAAGCTCTGGCGAAATTTCGTCGATTAGCAAAGTCAGGGGTAAAATAGTCATTTATGACTAAAATATCTGTTAGGATATTGTTTGATTAATAAATGCGATATTATCCTTATAGGATATCTGTGATCACTTACCGACCGTCAGACGTATCGTATTCGTCAACGAAGGTACGTACGTTTGCGTACTAGTAACACTAACTCTGATGTTTATTGTATGTGTATATGTGTTATGTTTATTGTATACAATAGATTAATTATGACTTTAAGTCTGTTGTATGTTTATGTACTATTGGTGTACTTACATTTGCGTACTAGTAACACTAACTCTGATGTTTATTGTATGCGTATGTGTGTTATGTGTATTGTATGCGTATAGGTGGTATGTTTATTGAATACATATAAGTGTTAGAAGATAACTATGTGCATGCTAGGGGCGATACATCTGCATGCTAGGGGCGATACATCTGCACGCTATGGGCGATACATCTGCACGCTAGGGGCGATACATCTGCATTGGTTGTGTGCTCATATACTGTTAATGTTGTGAATATCTGTAATCCATATATTGTATATATAAGCATGAGGTTAACCGTTACCTGAGGTCCGGTGCGCGTTGGACCTCAGCTCTTAATATAGCTTCAGCGTCAGGAGGACCGAGGACCGAGGATAAAGGCAAGCAACACGGATAGAGACCCAGCTGGAGACTTTTTTTGTTATTTACGTTTATGTTAAACACTCGGATTAATGTACCGCTACTGCGTTTAGCCAGACATACGACAGTTGGCATTTTGAATATATGTATCAGTTACTCTCTTGTTCCGATGCTCTACTCTGATGGGAAAAAAATTATTATTCCACTTTTGAAAATGGGATGTTACAGTATCACGCGAATATTACTTCGAAAATTAAAATTAACCAGTATATGTCTTGGCATATGTTATCAGTTGCTCAATTGTCCAAATGTTATGCATGCTCTCTGTTGTGAATTACTCTGATCTGTAAACGCCGTCACTCTGATAATTACACGCTGATTAGATTAATAAGAGATATAGCAACATAATTGGACATCATAATAGATGTAGGAATTAGGAGTGTTACACTATTCACTCACCTATAGCTCCTACTTAAATCTCATTCTCCTATTTAGCCGCTTCCGATCTATTTCAATTAAGCACACTCAATTCATTACCAATAATAATCGGATTAGTAAATTGAAGGACTAATTATACTCTTTATATAATAACATAAAAAAGTGATGCAAAATAGGGTTTAATCAACAATGGAACTCCTATCGATTAGCTACAAATTGTATCGGCGTGTTCTCTGTTAATGGCATTTTATCGATCACATTTTATGCACTGACATTCAAGACAGTGGCGGACCTAGGTATAAAGTCGGGGGGCAAGTGCCCCCCAATAAATTGGGATTTAAAAAAAAAATTAATACATGTTTGAATGATTGTTCACCCTTAAATTAGGTGTTCACCCTTAATACATCAAGGCTACACTTCGTAATGGGATGAGGGGTGAATGGTTGAATGATTGTTTAGTGCCTTATATTGAAAAAAGATGTATTTGATAGCATTGATAATAAGACAATTATGATGGAATTCCAAAAAATAAGGCTTAGAATGATGATATTATAATTATTTTTATTGTAATATATTATTTTTATTAAAATATATGTACTTGAATTTATTGAGTACCCACCTTTTATTGTTATTTATGTAGCTGCATTTATTTCTAACAGTACTTAGCCTTGCTTTTCTAAATAACAGGTTTGTAAAATAATTATCTCTTTTATTACATTATCAGTATTCACTTGATTTCATAAATATTATTTTGATATATATTTTTTTCTTTTTTATATTTTTTTGTTTTTTAATGCATTTAAAACTTTCCTTAAAAAAAATTTCTGAGGCGCTGCCGCCGAACCCCCTGAATCCCCACCAATTGTGCCCCCTTCTATAATTTTTTGGGTCCGCCATTGATTCAAGATGAGTTTCAAAACACATGAGCCTCCTTCTAACCAAAATCAAACATTATAAGAAAACTTCCCAAGGCATTTAAATCATCATCTTTGTTAAGTAGATTTATTTCCCTACTTTTAAGTTCTCTGTTGGTCTGAAAAACAGAAGGAAAATAGGCAGCACCATACTCATATATAATTTACCAATCATCACTCTTCAAGAAACAAATTGGTTTCTTAAGTCCATAACTTGGTCTATGATCCTTTAATGATAGCTAGTTATTCACTTAAACTTTAATTCCTCTTCTAGACAGTTTGACAAACACCCTGCATGCACTTTAAAAAGAAAACCCAATTTCATTCTGGTCTCAAATGATCAGTTACAGGGGAAAGAGAAACGCCTTAATCTCTCACACATATATCACTACACCATTAAAACGAGGAATAAAAACAAAGCTACACCTTAATCCAAAAACAGTAAAGAAGGACGGAGCATCTTACAGAAAGCTCCAATGGACTCAGCACAGCAGCAACGAACGGAAAGAGGAAGAAGAAAATCAACGCGCAGCTACACCCATTCCCAATGAAAAGAAGATACAAAGGCAGAATCGAAGAAACAAATCCAAGGGTAACTAAATTTACACCTACCACGACGCTAGCTGTGAAGAACAGAGAATCAGAAAGCCAAACAGAGCATGAAGGAACAGCAAATCGAGATCTGATGAATGGAAATAGCGAACAAACCAGGGCAAAGTGACGGTATCGATCAAACTTCTTATGGTTATTTTAATGGATCAAAGATATTGAATAACATACATCGTGGTCAACAACATGGAGATTATATATGTGTGGGTTTCAAAGACCCAATAATATGACAAAAACAACTCCTCCATTCAGAAAGGAAATTTGAGTATAACTCATCGATACAAGAAAAATTGCTTATTCGGTTATTCCAAATGGTAATTTCACAGTGTAAAAAATAATAAAATAACCCTAAATGAAAAAGAGGAGATTCAGTTCTAAGAGATGAAGATGAGTAACAACACAAATTCTCTACTAGTCCACCATTCACTTTTCAAACCGTTTAAATAATACAAATACTGTAGTGTAAAAGTATTCCAAAAATTAGAAGAACCGGAGGTAGTAACTAAAAATGAAAATAATTACTTTATTCAAGTTGCAGGACCATCACAATTTCTTCTTCCTTTATATATATATATATATATAGTTTTAAATGTATTTGATTAATTATTGTAGATTTTAGGAACTATCAAATTTTACAGTCATTATACTATGATGAGTTGTTAATTTTAATCATTTCCTATTTGATAACAATGATTCAATTTGCAACATAAAACAATATTAGCTTTACACTGCTCATTGGCACCATATTATTGTAGCTTTATTTTTGTAATTGTTTATTTATTTATGTTTTGGAAGCTCAATTTATGATGCAGTACGTTTCTTTGTAATAACTAATAAGAGCCCTCCAAAATCAACATAGGCCAATCTCACACTTTACTACTTCCTCTAGTATTTAATATAAAAGCTAGTTGAATAATTTAAATAGATTAAGAAAATTGGTTATATCAGTTATTTGTAGCAAATAAAGACTGATTTTTCAAAAATTTCATCTTTATCATGATTATCATTAAATAGAAACTCGATCCATAATATATGCAATCAATAAAGATACTTTAGAAAAAAAATTATAAATATGAAAGACAAAGTATATATATTGATGTCTTATATTTATGACCAAATACAATCCAACTAGCTTTTATATTAAAAACTAGAGATATATAATGTGTTTAAATGAGTGTATGTAAATATATTTTTCCTTGTAAAAATTGTGAAATTAAAATTTTGGCCTCCCATATAAAATAATGGTATACGTCATCTTCAACAAGTCACTTAGCCAACTCTTTCCCCGTATTGTCTCTGTTTTGTCATTAATTAGTGTGATGATATATTAGATGGCAGCTTTTAACTTATTCGCTTTTCAAAATATATGATTATTTTTCAGTGAAAAATAGATAAAAATATATTAATAAACAAAACAGTATACATTCACAGCCCCTTTGCTTCATCATTATATTCTTCGTCATAGCAAACCATTTTAAGGAAGAAATTATACCAGATTCAAGAGCCAGCAAACCATTTTTAGGAAGAAATTATACCAGATTCAAGAGTCAGCAAACCATTTTTAGGAAGAAATTATACCAGATTCAAGAGTCAGCAAACCATTTTTAGGAAGCTTTCAACTTAATATAGAAAGGATATGACCATTTAATAAATATTTAATTTTGTAAAGTGAACACGGATACTGTAATGGTCTTAAAATATGGAGGCAAGAAGATAACACTTCTATTATATATGAAAAGGTAGAATCGAGTATCAGTATAGTAGAGCTGACACGATTCGCAATGTAAAAGTAAGGGACAACAGATTATCAGACTGCAGAATAACAGAAAATAGAGAAGAAGAGGAATTAGCACTGAAAAAGGGGGAGAGAGACAGATATCACAGAAAGGATAGATTCCCAATATTTTCCATATCCTCCATAACGGCTTTTGTCTCTTTATAAGCTCCCTTACTCGAATTCCCTCAACTTCCAAGGCCTTCTTTTAGCTCTCTTACTTCGCCTAATGGGCTCTTCTCTGTTTCCTGTTACTGGATCGTTCATAAATGGGCCTATTCTTTCATTATCCATAACATTACCCTCCCCATCAGATAGGACCTTGTCCTCAAGGTCCAAAGTGGGATACAATGAAGACATCTGCGCCGCATCTTCCCAAGTACTTGGTGAAGCGTCGTCCCACTGAATTAACACTTGTCGGACCCATTGGTCACTGTCTTGTACCAAGCGTGTGTCTAACACCCTTAAAGGTGTAATAACAGGTCCTTCCGGAACAGTTAATAATGGAATTGGGATTGTGGGAGTGGTAGGTTCAGAGCCTATGAAACGCTTGAGCAGTGAAGCGTGGAAAACTGGATGTATGCGAACGTGAGGAGGGAGAACCAATCAGTATGCAACCTGACCAATTCGTTCAAGCACTCGAAAAGGACCAAAATAACGCAATGCTAATTTCTGAAATTTGCGAAGCTCCACCGAATGTTGTCGGTACGGTTGGAGTTTGACCCAGACAAGTTCACCTTCCTTGAACTCTGTTTCTGTGCGATGTTTATCAACATATTGCTTCATCCGAGACTGAGCTTTTTGTATATTAAGTTTTAACATCTTCAACACTTCATCTCGTTCACTCAGTTGTTTGTGAACGTCGAAAGGTGTATCCTCCAAGGAAGAATGAGGCAACAATGGCGGTGGGTCGCGGCCATACACTACCTTAAAAGGAGTCATGCCGATGGTTGTCTGGAAGGAGGTATTTTACCAGTATTCTGCCCATGGCAAAAAAACTCAACCATTGGCGTGGGTGATCAAATACGAAGCATCGTAAGTAGAGTTCCATACACTTATTGAGGGCTTCTGTCTGTCCATCGGATTGCGGATGATATGCTGACGAGAAACAGAGCTTCGATCCTTGTAGTTTCATTAAGTGCCGCCAAAATGTGCTTGTAAAAGTTTTATCCCGATCAGACACTATTGTCTTTGGAATGCCGTGTAGTTTCACAATGTGTTGAACAAAAACCTCTGCCACCCGCTGAGCCGTAAATGTTGTTGGCAAGGGAATGAAGTGTCCATATTTAGACAAACGGTCTACCACCACGAAAATGGTCGAATTGCCCTGAACTAATGGTAAACCAGTGACAAAGTCCATGGATATATCCTCCCAAATTCGATCAGGAATTGGAAGTGGATCAAGTAATCCTGCTGGATGTAGATGGGACACCTTAGCTTGTTGACAGATCATGCATTGCTGTATATATCCACGAATATCCTTCCGCATATGAGCCCAGAAAAAGAGACGAGCAATCCGATGGAAGGTACGTAAGAATCCCGCATGGCCGCCTACTTTAGAAGAATGGAATTCCTCGAGAATCTCATGAATGAGTGTGGAATCATTAGCTGGTATGACGAGTCTGTGATTCCAGAATAAATCTCCGTGCTTGATGTTGTATTCTTTAGCCACCTCTTCGGCGCCCATAATTTTTTCCTTGATGCTTGTGATAACTTCTAACGCACGGACCTTACCCAGTACCAGATCCATAAAAGAGGACTGCAACGCTGAAATAGCCATATAAGATACTCGGGACAAGGCATCCGCTGCTTGGTTCATTCTCCCTGGCCGATATTCGATGGTAAAATGATAACCCAATAATTTGGGTAAGCAGACCTCTTGCTCTGGAGTTTGGATTATCTGTTCCCCAAGGTGTTTCAAACTTGCGTGATCCGTGCGAATAATAAAGTAATGACCGAACAAATAATGACGAAACTTTGCGACTGCTTCCGTGATGGCATATAGCTCTCGCACATAGACGGACTGACCTTGCATGCGAGGAGACAAATTTCTGGAGAAAAATGCAATGGGTGCCCTTCTTGACTTAATATTGCGCCAATGCCACTACTTGAGGCATCTGTTTCCAGAATAAAGTTTTTTGAAAAATCCGGCAGTGCTAGAACTGGGGCCTGGGTGATTGCTGTTTTAAGTGCAGTTAGAGCGTCCTGAGCATCTTCAGACCAGATGAAAGCATCCTTGGCAAGCAGTTTGGTTAAGGGAGTAGCAATCTGAGCATAATGGCGTATGAAGCGTCTGTAATAGCCACTTAGACCCAGGAATGCTTTTAATTGTGTGACATTTAGTGGGGTGGGCCATCGTTTAATTGCTTCTATCTTTGCTTCATCCATTTCCACTCCACTTGCCGACACCACATGCCCCAAGTAATCAATTCTGTGTCGACCAAACTCACATTTTGACCGTTTAGCGAACAAGCGATGGTCAGCCAATGTTTGCAGAACCAAACGAACATGCATCAGATGTGTATCCCAATTATCACTGTAAACCAAAATATCATCGAAAAATATTAAAACGAACTTACGTAGAAATGGCCGAAATATGGTATTCATCAGAGCTTGGAAAGTTGCTGGTGCATTTGTAAGCCCAAATGGCATCACCATCCATTCATACAACCCTTGATGTGTCCTGAAAGCAGTCTTTTCGCGATCACGGTCCTTCATCAATATTTGATGGTATCCTGATCTAAGGTCCAGTTTAGAGTAAAATTTAGAGCCATAGAGTTCGTCTAAAAGTTCATCAACCGTGGGCATAGGAAAAGCATCTTTCACTGTAATGGCATTTAAAGCCCTGTAGTCTACACAAAACCTCCATGTACCATCTTATTTTTTACTAAGATTACGGGAGCCGAGAATGGACTGGTACTCTGCTTAATCATTCCCTCGCAGAGAAATTCATCAACGATGCGCTCTATCTCTGTTTTTTGACTCACAGGGTATCAGTAGGGTCGGACTCTTACTGGAGATGAATCTGGCAGCAATTCAATAGCGTGTTCATGGCCCCTGTGTGGAGGGAGGCCATGTGGCGTTTCAAACACGTTGGCAAATTCGTGTAGTAGCTGTAAGAGATCCTGGGGCATGTCATCAGGGTCCTCGGTAGGACGTTGGTTCATAGGATGCATTACAAATAACTCAGACCAGGCGCCCATATGCTGTAATCGTACAAGATGATGATACTGGACTTGTGAAAACACATTGTCCCTGACTCCTTTCAACGTCACCCATTGACCGTTGGTTAAGAACTTGATGGTTGAAGTACTATGGTCGGCTACATGGGGGCCGAGAGTTGCGAGCCACCCAGCTCCAATGACCACATCGACAGCTGCTACGGGTAGGACGAGCATGGATAATGTCAGGGAATAACCACAAATTTGAACCAAGACATTTTGAACGTGTTGATTAGTGCGTAGGATTTGTCCGGTACCCCCTAGAATTCGTACCTCCTTAGTACACTCCACTGGCAAGTTGAGGTGTTGCACTATCCTGGGATGAATAAAATTATCCGAGCTCCCCCCATCAAGTAGAATCTGAACTTCTGTACCCTGAATAGTCCCTGTAAAATGAATAGTAGCTGGACCTTGGGTTCCCTTGGACGCTGGCAAGGACAGATGCTGCATAGTGCCATCAATCTGTAGTGTCTCTATATCGTGGTCCACAAGTTCCTCGGGTACTCCATCTTCTATCCCGTCGGATTCACCATCGTCGATCATCATCATGAGTTGCCTCTTGGCACACTTATGAGTAGGGGAAAATTTTTCATCACAAGTGTAACACAGGCCCTTCTCCCTCCGGACTAGCATTTCCGCAGGTGTCAATCGTTTGAGTGGCAGTTTTGGAGGTGTGGGAAGTAATGGAGGAAGGTTTGATTTACCACCGCCACTGGTCATGGAAGATGTTCCACCGGTTGCATGATTCGGGGCAGAGTATCCCTTGTAAGTAAATGCCGAGGGTCCTGTATGGCTAAATCCCTGAGGTTTAGTGGTTTTACTAGAATCAGATGTTTCTAGAAATAGCTTCGCAAGAGTCATTGCCTGAAGAACTGTGAGTGGTTTTTGAACCAATACATCCCGCCGCAACTCTGGTCTCAAACCTCCGATATAACAATCTAACAGGGCAGGCTCAGGTAGATCCGTGGTCCAATTAGCTAGAGTTAGGAATTGGCTATTATAGTCCTCCAGTTTGCTGTGTTGAACGAGCTTGAATATCTGTGAACGAGCACAGTCAAAAATGGATGGGCCATATTGTTCCTCCACCGCATGAGCGAGGGCCGTCCAGTGAGGGACGCGGCCAGTTTTTTCCGTCATTTGGAACCAGGGAAGGACGTTGTCGTCGAGATGAACAGACGCAATGACTATCCTCTGAGCGTCGGCCACTTCAAAATATTTGAAGTATTGCTCAGCTTTGAATATCCACTGCAAAGCATCGGTACTGTCAAATCGAGGGAAATCAAGTTTAACCAAGTGGCTTGTGGGAGGGAAGTACGGGGAAGACGGTAAGGGAACTGAGGAGTCCTGCTTTGTACCAGAACCGAAACTCACAGAGTGTTTGTCTAATGCATCGAGTTTAAGTATTACGGCTTCCATAAAGCTCTCCAAAAGAGTAAAACGCTGAGTGGTATCCTCCATAAAAGTGCCTAGATGAGTAAAACGACGAGAGGCGTCATCCATGAAATCGCTAAATTTCATTTGTTCGGTCTGTAGATCTTTCAGTCGAGTGTTTTCAGCCATGAGTAAGGCAATGAAAGCACCAAATGTAATGATCTTAAAATATGGAGGCAAGAAGATAACACTTCTATTATTTATGAAAAGGTAGAATCGAGTATCAGTATAGTAGAGCTGACACGATTCGTAATGTAAAAGCAAGGGACAACAGATTATCAGACTGCAGAATAACAGAAAAGAGAGAAGAAGAGGAATTAGCACTGAAAAAGGGGGAGAGAGACAGATATCACAGAAAGGACAGATTCCCAATATTTTCCATATCCTCCATAACGGCTTTTGTCTCTTTATAAGCTCCCTTACTCGAATTCCCTCAACTTCCAATGCCTTCTTTTAGCTCTCTTACTTCGCCTAATGGGCTCTTCTCTGTTTCATGTTACTGGATCGTTCATAAATGGGCCTATTCTTTCATTATCCATAACAGATACACATTACATTTTGAATTAGAAGAGACATTTCAAGAAATGACACTCCTATATCACTTTATCAATATCCGAGTTAGATAGATTAGGAATTTGTCATTTCTATAGATTCCTCCTGGATAAAAAAGAATTCTTGAATGAGGTGTATTAAACTCCAGGGATGAATCGAAAAATAAATTTTTATTGGTTTTGCCTCCTATTTTTATTATAACGTCTCAAGGAAGGGACATAAATACTGAAAAAATCCTAATTACAAAAGAGATATTATTGTTTCTTACACTAGAACTTGTTATTAATTGTATGGTCTTTAGTTGTCATTAGGACTTCTTAGTAATCAAATCATTCCATAGCACCTCATACTGAATCCCCATCTTTTTATAGAAGGATTCCAGATCTAGCCTATTGAGGGCAAGACCTAAAACCTATTTTAAAATGTAGGCATTTAAATAGCATTTAAAGCTTATGCCTCCAAATTCATGTATACTTTAATGGACTACACGCATCATAAGAGAGGGAGTAGGTTAACATTGTCATCTCAAGCGATGGAAGAAAAGAGATGTAGGGGTGAATGATTGATGCGAAAGAAATAGTCGAGTGTAATGATGATGCATGAGATGTGAAACTTATGGTTAAGGTCAAGGTAAAAAAACTTAGGATTAAAGTTAAATAGTTAAATTTATAAATAACTTAGAAAATTATTAGATGATATATATTATACATAAGTATAAATTAAAAAAAATGAAATAGGTCACGCCTATAAGCTTGTAGGCTAGGCCATAAAAAAATAGGCATGACCCTATTTACTAAATAGGCTAGACTAGACTTTACCTAGGCTAAGCCATAGAGATCTAACCTATTTTCACCTTTAGTTAGCGCATCCTCTACTCAATTCATTCAAAAGACACAACTCATAATAGATGGATTTAATTATTATATGGTTTGGGATAATGAAAGCATCAATGTGGTGATTATAAGTGTAAGCGAAGAGCTAAATCCATAAAGGTTAATTAGCCCATTGGGAGGGAGAATTAGTTTAATTTATAAATCCCACTCCATTGCGAAACAACACAACTCCGAACAACTCAGATGTACCTGTCCGCACAATAATCAAAGGATCACATTTATGAACCTTTATACATACCCAGCTTGCTACTTCCTTATTTGTGTGTCACCCTCTTCAATCTTGTTTTCCTCACTTCAGTTTCTTTTTCTTTCTTTTTTCTCATTTCTCAATCCCACTTCAGTTTCTTGCCAGCCTGCATCTTACCTATCAGTCACCTTCAACCCTATAATCTCCTTCCCCACCAAATCAAATCTCATCATCTTCTTCTCCAACTAGATTTCCATTGAATCTTCTTCTGCAACACCATGTCCATGACCCAAAAGCCTGAGCTTCACTTTGTTTTGATACCTTTAATGGCGCCAGGTCATATTCTTCCCATAGTGGACATGGCTAGACTTTTGGCTCGGCGAAACAGCCTGAAGGTGACCTTAGTGACCACACCCCTAAACGCCATGCGAATCAAAGCCACCATTGAAAGAGAGAATCAGAACCACCACTGTAGCTCACAGCCACCGATCGACCTTCGAATTTTTCAGTTCCCAAGTTCCGATTCCGGTGTGCCTGAGGGATGTGAGAACGTGGACGCTCTGACTTCCATGGACGAGAAGATAAAGTTCTTTAACGCCCTCTGTAAGTTGCAGAACCCACTTGAAGAACTCTTAGAAACTCTCATTATTCCTCCCAGCTGCATAATATCGGACAGATACGTTCCTTCAGTAGCTGCTGTTGCTAGAAAGTTCCAAGTTCCAAGAATAATATTCGATGGAACTAATTGTTTCAACCTATTATGCAATCACAACCTGTGGAGCTCTAAGATCTTTGAGAGAGTCTCTGATTCAGAAGATTTCGTAGTCCCAGGATTGCCTCACAGAATTGTGTTCAAAAGACCTCAGCTTCCAGGAACGTTCAACATAAGAAAACACCAGGAGATCGGTGACTTCTTGGATGAGGTGAGGAAAACTGAAAAAGAAGCTTATGGAGTGGTAGTGAATAGCTTTGAAGAGTTGGAAGAAGATTACATTAAGGAGTACGAGAAAGTCACGAGGCAAAAGATTTGGTGCATTGGTCCAGTCTCACTCTGCAACAAGGACGAATTGGACAAAGCTCAGAGAGGCAAAGTTACAGAATCAAACGAGGAACAAAGCCGCCAATATTTGAAGTGGCTCGATTCATGGCCTGCAAGATCTGTTATCTACGTATGCCTTGGAAGCTTAAACTGTGTACCGCCAGAGCAACTCATGGAGCTAGGTTTAGGACTGGAAGCAACAAAGAGACCATTCATTCTGGTTCTTAGAGGAGCATATAAAAGAGACGAAATAGAGAAGCTAATGAAGGAAGATGGATTAGAGGAGAGAGTGAAAGGAAGAGGACTGATAATAAGAGGTTGGGTTCCTCAAGTTTTGATACTGTCACACACAGCGATTGGATCATTTTTAACGCACTGTGGATGGAACTCAATACTTGAAGGTATATGTAGTGGGGTGCCATTAATAACATTTCCTCTAAGTGCAGAGCAGTTTTATAATGAGAAGGTTGTGGTGCAATTGTTGGAGACAGGTGTGAGGGTTGGAGCCGAGACTGCTATAAATTTTGGGGAGGAAGATAAGTATGGGGTTCAGGTGAAGAGGGAGAAAGTGAAAGAGGCAATAGAGAAAGTGATGGGTGAAGAAGATGAGGAAGGTGATGAGAAGATAAGAGAAAGGGCAAGGAATTATGCAGAGAAAGCAAAGAAGGCTATGGAGAAAGGTGGATCTTCTTGGCTTAACACGTCACTGTTAATTGAAGATATAACACAACATGTCATGGGGTTGAAGTTCATTGATGATCAGAAGCCTCAACCAAGTCCAAATTAATGCATAAAGGGTGTGAAAATTTGTTGTTTTAATTATTGGCACTTTTTGTGTGTGTTTTGGATCTTCTAGCTATAAGGAAGAAGCGGGCATGTTTACTATGTACTATCATGGTTCATATTGTATCCTATCGGCTCCTTTTGTGTGTGTTTTGGATCTTCTAGGAAGATGCTATATAATAAGTGCATGTTTATGTGTAACCCATTTCGGTGCTTGTCCGTAGGACAAGCAGGGAGAGCTTGTCCATACGGACAAGCTCTGGACCGTCAAGATTTGATCTGGACGGTCCAGATCTGATTTTTTTTTTTTATCTAAAATAATTTTAGTGGGTAGAGAATCTAAAATAAAGATAATCTCTCAACCAACATTTTTTAAAAAAATGATTTTTTCATATAGAAAAAAAAACGAAAAATAATTAAAAAAAATCTAGATCGTCCAGATCCCATCTGGACGGTCCAGATGGGACCAGCTCTCCCTGCCTATCTAAAGGACAGGCAGGGAAACTAGTTCCATGTTTTTTATGTACTATAGTTCATATCATGGTTCATATTTTATTTTATTTCAGTTTTATTATTATTATTATTATTATTATTATTATTATTATTATTTTTATTTTTATTTTTATTTTTATTTTTATTTTTATTTTTATTTTTATTTTTATTTTTATTTTTATTTTTATTTTTATTTTTATTTTTATTTATTTATTTTTTTGTGGTTAGATATAGAGAACATAGCTCAGACGACTTGGCCTGCCTTCTGGTCTTGAACTCATACGAAAGATAAACATTGATCTCATTGTTGTTGTTTAATGGATTTTTAATTAATTAAAGCATAATACATGTTTATTTAACAACAATGTCATTAATTAATCATGATGTTTGCCAGAATCATACTATTGTTTTAATTTCATGAAAACTATACCCTGACATGTTGGTGGACATACACAATCTTGTCAAGTAACTGAAAAGTCTAATTATTTTTACCTACCTTACATTAAGAGAATATATCTCTAATTATTTAGTTTACTGTAGAAATGTAATTTTAATTTATGTTAAAAAATTTATGAACTCATGGAAAACGTCACACACACACATCAATACTAAAATGAAAAGTAAATTAATACCCTAACTTCCCTTGTGTTATGTCTTAATTACACAGACATTCTCTCTATTTTTAAAATATACACTTAAGTCTAAACTATGAACTCCATTAAACATATTTATTTTTAATTAATATCTATATTAAAATAAATTTTATTTGCTAATTTACCCTTCATCATTACTAATTCCCTAATTTTGGCTAAAATTGTTTAAGTAATTTTAGATTTTGTTCCCCTTTTTCTTAATTTATTTTTTACTTTTGGAAATAGTTATATATTAATTGTTTTCATATTGAGATAAAGATCATTTAATTAATTCAATTAATGTAGACAGAGAAAACTTAATTAAAAATATTATTAATTCTTTTTTAAAAATTGCATATTTAAATAAATGTTTATAAATGTTGGTGCAAAAAAGGTATTTAAAAATTAAAAATTAAAAATAATATAATTTGAATAATATCTCAAATTTACATTATTAATAACATATGGTGGATAAAAATATGTCTTTCAAATATGCTTTCAATCATGGTGTCCTGGACAAAAAAATAAAAAGAAGAAGGATATGTTTTTAGTCATTTAAGAGAATACTAAATAAAATATTCTCAATTAAAAAAAGATAATAATTTATAATTTATAATTTAATAAAAATTAATAAATTTTATAATATATGGGATATTTTGAACATATATGTATTAGAAATAATTTTTGCATAAAAAATTATTTTTAGGAAAATATAAATGTTTATTCATTTGTTGAAAGAGGGGTATTTTGGTCAAATAATATATTTAATAGTCAAACTTAACGGTCAACTAACGATTGGTAGATGGAAATGGAATCTCACATATACAAAGGAGCTTTTTAATATATATGATTATTTTTCAGTGAAAAACAGATAAAAATATATTAATAAACCAAACAGTATACATTCACAGCCCCTTTGCTTTCATCATTATATTCTTCGTCATAGCCAAGTAGCCAACCATTTTTAGGAAGAAATTATACCAGATTCAAGAGTCAAGCTTCAACTTAATATAGAAAGGATATGACCATTTAAGAAATATTCAATTTTGTAACCTGAACACGGATACACATTACACCATGATTTAGAATCAGAAGAGAGATTTCAAAAAATGACACTCCTATTTCACTTTATCAATAAACGAATTAGATTAGGAATTTGTCATTTCTATAGATTCCTCCTGGATAAAACACAGTTCTTGAATGAGGTGTATTAAACTCCAGAGATGAATCGAAAAACAAATTTTTATTGGTTTTGCCTCCTATTTTTATTATAAATACTAAAAAATCTCAATTGCTAATGAGATATTATCATTTGTTACACTAGAACTTGTTATTAATTGTACGGTCCTTAGTTGTAATTAGGATTTCTTGGTAATCAAATCATTTCATCGCACCTCATAGTGATTCCCCATCTTTTTATAAAAGGATTCTAGACCTAGGCAAGTCCTAAAGCCTATTTAAAATATAAGCCTTTAAATAGTACTCCCTCCGTCCCTAATTATAGGAGCAAATTACCAGAATTTGGGAAGATTAAGGAAGGAAGTTAAATTAGTTAATTATGTGTATTTTCCAAAAATACCCCTCTGAAAATTAATGTTTTATTAGGTTATTTTAGGGGGAAAAAATTAATCACTTTGGACGGATAGTTACAAAAAAAATTATTTTTAAAGGAATATTAAAATTATTTTATTTTAAAAAAAAAATAAGGTAGAATCTCTCACTTGATAGAATATAAGCGTGTTGTAAATTAATTTTTGTGGAAGAAATATTAGTAGAGGTGATATGGGAAAAATATGACAAAAATTGCTCAAAATTATTTTATATAAAAAAAATATAATTTAGGTGTATATGACATTAATGAGTTGCAAACATTATTTACTTTATGAAATATACAGGTGTATTATTAAATTATTATTGTCTTTAATTATTATTGAGAAAGTATAAATAGGGGTATTATAGGAAAAAAATGACAAAAGTTAAAACTTGCTCTTATAATTAGGACCAAAACCAACTCTAAAATTTGCTCCTATAATTAGGGACGGAGGGAGTATTTAAAGCTTATTCCTCCATATTCATGTATGCTTTAATGGACGACGCACATCATAGGAGAGGGAGTGAGTTAACGTTGTCAACTCAAGTGATCGAAGAAAAGAGATATAGCGTTGAATGATTGATGTGAAAGCAATAGTTGAGTGTAATCATGGTTCTTAAAAACGCGATTTACAACGTAAAAAACGCGTTTTTACGTTTTAAATCAGGCCACCCGCGTTTCGTTGCAGCAAAAAGCGTTGAGGAGGTGAAATCGGTAAAAACGTTTATTTTAAACGTAGAAACGCAGAAACGAACCGTTTTTTGAAAAACCGAAAAAAAAAAAAAAAACTAGGTTAGAATGTTAGATTACCCTGTCACTCTCGTTCTCGTCTCTCAAGTCTCATCCCGCATGTAACATCCCCGTTTTTCAAAAGCAGTATAATTTTTTTTTTCATCAGAGTAGAGCATCGGAACAAGAGTGTAACTAATATATATATTCAAAATGCCCACTGGCTAATTACAGAAACGGTTCAACAACCGAGAGTTTTCAAAAGTAAAAGACAACATAAGAAAGTCTTCAGCCTGATCCCTGAACTTGCTGCTTCCCTCTCTCCTCGGTCCTCGGTCCTCCTGACCCTGATGCTATGTTAAGAGCTGAGATCCGCACCGGATCTCAGGTAACGGTTAACCTCATATTTACATACAAAACATATGCATTACAGATAATCATACAGCAACCAAGCATATCCCAACAAAGACATAACCCCTAGTACATGTGTCACACCTAGCTATCGTGTCACACCTAGCAGTCGTTTCACACCTAGCAATCGTTTCACACCTAGCATTTCACACCTAGCAATCGTATCCCAATACCCCGCAAGCATAACAACAGTACATGAACATATAACAGAGCTAACAACTACCACAATAGGCATACATTACACATAGTACATATACGCATACAATAAACATCAGATTAGTGTTACAGTACGCGAACGTACATACATTCAATAAACATACCATACAATACACATATCACATATATGCATATAATAAACATCAGAGTTAGTGTTACAGTACGCAAACGTACGTACATACAATAAACATACCACATATACAATCCCCCAATCGGCGGAATTTCGCCAGCACTTCGTTACTTTGACCCTAATCTTCCAAAATTTCAACATAACTCCTCTTCCAACATAATTTTCGAAATATAAATCATATTAATTAATGATTTACATCAAAACAGGCATTTTAGGTAAAAATTACCATTTTGCCCTTATCCTTACTAGTTGGCGGAATTTCGCCAGAGCTTCGCTACTTTAACTCTAATCTTCCAAAATTTTGCCATAACTCCGACCCCACCATGATTTTCGAAATAATGACTAAAATACCCCTAAAATATGATATCTAATCATACTTGGAAGATTAAAGACTAAACTAGCATTTCTACTCTAACTACCGAAAGAACTACGGAAGCTTAAGACTAAGGACCGAAGAACTTACCCGTTGAAGAACTTCACTACTCCTTCTCCAGAGCTTCTCTCTCTACTTCTCTCTACTCTTTAGAATGCTCTCAAGGTGTGAAGAAATATGAAGAGAACTCATGGCTATTTATAGAGGAAAAATGGGCCAACTTTGGTAATTTTCCCTAAACCTTTCCTTCAATTCTAACCATGGAAATTAGGGTTTGGGAGGTGGAAATTTCTCCTCCATGCAGCCCCTTTGCACGAAATTTTGGCCCCAAAATTCAACAAAAATGATGCCAAGTGGTGCCACCTTGCTTTGTTCTAGAAGACTTTACACCGATAAAGTCCCGGTTCGATGTTCGAATCGCGTAATCTCGTAAAATCACAGAAATCCGGAATTATAACTTTGAAGACATTTTCTCACTCATTAGAAATGTTCGAGCTAAATAAATTTTTGGTTCCATACAGGGTTCCAACGGTCCTGCGGAAGTTTTATGGAAAAACGTGTCGGTTACAGAATCAACTTCTGGAATCGTCAAACTCTGGACAAAAATCCACTGATTCCAAATATGTCCAGGAAATTCTCAACTCATTCCCAGATGTTGAGTTATGATTTATTTCCTTCAAATCCTAATTTTATGCCTATCTTCCTTTTTCTCAGATTTTCCCTATTTCGTCTTATTATCAAAATGCTCCACCGATCTCGGAAATGACTCCGGGAACAGCTCAATTCGAGATAAAAATCCACTCATCCTTATTATATTCTAACTTTAGAAATCCTGTTCCTGGTTCTCTAGATAGGATCCAATTCCTATCGGTGTTTATTTACCTTTACTTTAATTATTATTTAAATAAGAGTTTATTTCTTATACTCCACCATTTATTAACTCTATTTTTTTTTTCTTTTTCCATCAAGGATGTCGGCACACACACAAAAATTATATATATATTTTTATTTTATTTTTTTAATTAATTATTATATAATTTAATAATTATTTTTACATAATTTTTTACAAAATTTTCCTATTGGCCCATTCTTGCATTTAGGCTTAAAATTACTTTTTCTCATAGATTTTCCTTCATATTTTCCAATTAATTAGCAAATACACTTCATGCTAATTTTAGCCATAAACCACTAATTATGGGTTTTACATAATTATCTTTGGATTTTTCTTTGTTTAAACTTAAGTAATTAGCCAATAATTACTTAATTAATCCCTCACTAATTTTTGATAATTTTATTATTTAGTAATAATTATTTCCTTACAACAATTGGACTTACATTAATATTTTATGCTTTACATAAAATATTAAAAATCACGGGGTCAATAATGATCCCGGAGTACTTTTTAATTTTTCTCTCACTATTTCCTAAGGAAATAAATCCCAAAAATTGTCTATATTAGAGACAATATATTCTCTAATTTTTAATAATTATTTTATTGCCTCTAAGGATTTTTCATAATTTCCTTAAGTCACTTTATGCTCCACAAGGGCATTTTCGTAATTTTGGCACTCTAATTTTCAAGAGATTTTTCCCTACAAATTTGATACCACATATTCACCTATCTCTAATAGGTATTATTTACTAAAATATAATATTTCAGATAAATAATTATTCGGGTATTACACCGCAAACGCAAATCTCTTCCACTCCCTTCAAAAGAGAACGAGAGAGAGTGAGAGGCTGAGAGAAAGTGAGAGAGTCGAGAGAAAGACGAAGGAGAGAGAGAGGGAAGGCATTTCCGTTGCTCTGTTTTTAACTCAGAAAACAGAGGTAATGCATCAAACTTATCTTCCTCTTTGTTTCCATAACACTGTCATGAATATATATGTATTGTTAGGTATAAGAAAACAGAAAGGAAACCAAAAAAAAAAAGGGACTGTTTTAAGCTTGCTTTTACGTCTTCAAACTGGTTTAGTTCACTGCACAATATATATATATATATATAGACGTCTTTGAGTTGATGTTTTATTGCACACAATATACATATATATGATTATGTCTTTGCATGTAAAAGGAGGAGGGAAATCAAAAAGATATATAATGGAATTTATTTTACTCATATAATATCATGAAATCAAAAGGATATATAAAATCTGATCCAACTTCCCCCTATATAATAAGATCTAATCTAGCTCATTTGAATTTTGAACTGTATTGAGGTGGTTTGCCTTTGTTTGAATGGTATTTGATGACAATATTAGATATTTTGATTGATATTGCATTGATTAGTATATGTAGGAATGATGGCAGGTGTCTTACTTTTTTTGATTTTTTTTTTTTATATATATATGCAGGTAAAATCTACGTTTTCTATTACGATTTTACATTTTACGATTTTTCATTCTCCTTTCGTTTTTAGGTAAAAATTCGTTTTTAAGAACCATGAGTGTAATGACGATGCATACATGGAATGTGAAACTTATGATCAAGGTCAATGTAAAAAAACTTAGGATTAAGGTTAAATAGGTAAATTTATAAATAACTTGTAAAACTATTAGATGATATTATATTGTACTTACTTATATAAGAGTATAAATTAAAAAAGTTACTTATTATAATACATGGTTAATCAAATTATGTTGATAAAAAATTAGTTAGAGACAATAAAGATATATTAAGAAAATGTCAAAAATACCTTCATTTAAATGGAAGAGAGAAAATATTTGGTGGTGAGAGGATGTGCGGGAATTAAAGACATGCGATATGGTAATATAAGTAATTTAATAGAGACAAAATGTGAAAAAAATAAAAATAAAT
This sequence comes from Acacia pycnantha, assembly GCA_025563575.1. NCBI lineage: Eukaryota > Viridiplantae > Streptophyta > Magnoliopsida > Fabales > Fabaceae > Acacia > Acacia pycnantha. The sequence continues at coordinate 2,721,777 of JAMWYP010000015.1, forward strand.
TGAGACAACCTTTAAGTGTTTGTTATAAAAAGCATACGAGGGAGTATTAAAAGAAATGGGAAAACATTTTCTCCCTGTCCTGTTTTACTTTACCTTCGTTTGTCTTCCCCTATTGGCTTTAAGCCAATGAATATATGGACCATTAAATGCTACAAACTAACTCCAAGAACCAAAAATACTCAACCAAAGAATTATGTTTTTGGAATTACAAGGGAGGCACACACCCCAAGAAGAGAAACTCATGACATTTTCAACATGTACAAGGATTAAGGTCCAAGAAACGAATTTCCCACAGAAGTATTTTAGGAATAATGTCATAGAGAAATTTTCAAATCATAACAATTTCACCTATCTGTTATCTAGGTTAAGTTTGATTGTTAATTGACTCAATATACTAAACTGATAAGTCTACGTGTCATCCAAGTCATTTTCCTTGGAAATTTTCACTCTATAGTAATGTTGCTTTGGAAATTTTTTGAGTCAAATGTTGCTCTAAAGTTTCCAAATCATAGTAATGTCACCCTAATTGTTATCTAGGTTAAGTTTGACTATTAATTAACAAAATATGTTGATTTGACAATATAAACAACATTGAAGAAGAAGAAGCCATAGATTGAGGAAGAGGTTATGCTTTCCAGAGAGTAATGAAGAAAATGATTCAATTACTAGATATATGACACACTGGGTAAAACTATAGAGAACAAGGCCACAAGAAACCCTCCGTCGTAGTACCCTAGTGACATTGAGATAAGCAAGTATATATATTACTAGTAAAATGAAATTTGACTTTCATGCAACAAAAATTCTTATTTTTATCACAAAATTAACTATTTTAGCATTGATGGATTACATAGTAATTATCATATTAAATTAAATGTAACCTTTTTAGCTGGGAGGATCGGTTCCAACCACACACACACACACAAAAAAAACCAAGAACCACTCAAATAAATCTGTTAGGTTTTTATTATTATTAGGTGACAAAAATCGCAAGTAGTGTTTTTACAAAACCAGCACAAGCAATGCTTACGGTTTTTTGTTTGAGGTTGAATCAAAAGAGGGAAAAAGAAATTGGGAGATCATATATCTATCACAGCCTGTGGACCTTATTATTGCATTATTGAAATTAACAACTCAGAAGCTGATTTTGATTTTTGAATTGAAGATGGACATGATATCGTACGTACAGAGACATATAAGGCCAACTAGCTCATGCATATCCTTTTCCACAACATCAACTTCTCTCCCAACATCAGGGGATACAAAACTTATATATGATTACTGCCCTCTCACAGTTCTTTATCATGCTGACATTGTATATATTAATATATGCCTCTTAAATTTTTCGTTCTTTAGAAGCGATATGTGAGTGCGTAAAAGCCACTCCATCCTCAAAAAATCACGGGTAGAAAAAAGGTTTTTAAGACCGGACGAAATAGGTATCGTAAGACCGGATCTGTAACTGTCTTGTTCTAGACGGTCTTAAAAGTCTGTTACTTTTAAGACCGGATGTGCGTCCGGTCTTAAAAAAATACTTTTTAGACCGGATTTTCAAAATATGAGGTCTTAAAAGTCAGACTTTTAAGACCGAACTTTTTAAACATCCGGTCTTAAAAGTCACTTTCCGTCACAAAAAAAAAAAAATGGACTTTTAAGACCAGATATGAAAATACATCCGGTCTTAAAAATTCCTTTCTATGAAAAAAAAACGGTGAGATTGTAGACACCTAAGCTGCCTCAAAGAGAAATCTGTTTCCAGATCTTTCACCAGAGGAACTAAAACAAATAGATTCAAAGAGGAAAGTACCTAATGTGCCTTAGAGAGAACTATGAGAAGAGGTAGATGAAGAAGAAGGAACAAAGAAAATTTTGGGTGGAAGCAAAAAAAAAAACGATACAAGGATAGAGAAGGAGGTCAGGACAAGAGTAATACCCACCATTTTGCGTTCCTCAAAGAAGTTATGGGAAGTCATTCATCTATCTTCTTCTACTCCTCCATTCGCTTGTCTATCTGCCATTTTTTGTGTGTGCACATTTCAATATATTCAAAAAAACAATAACAACAAACAAAAACAATCAATCGAGAATGCAAAAATAAGCAAAACACACAAAACAGGTTTACCTCAAGAGAGTCAGCAATTGCAGACTAAGACTCGGTCCCCATGGAAATCAAGTTTGGAGCTTTGTCGTCGCTGAGAAGGAGGAGATGAGCAATAAAACAAAGAAATAAGAAATTGATATTTAATTTCAAACTTAAGCCGAAATCTACATCAATGATTTATTATCTTTCTTGACCAGATAACGCATGACTATGTTTAACACACGCACGCACGCACGCACGCACGCGCGCACACACACACACTTAAGTCGAAATCTACATCAACGATTTACTATCTTTCTTGACCAGATAACACATGACTATCTTTAACACACGCACGCGCGCGCGCGCGCGCACACACACATATTGTTGTTGAGCCACGCGAACAGAAACGCAACAAATATGAACTCAACCGCACGAATCATTCTCAGATTGTTGTTGAGCCACAAATCTCCGAAATCTGAGGCTACGGTAGCCACTGTGAATACGCGGGGTGGGGTAGTTGAAATGAGAAGAGAGCGGAGAAATCAATGGGAAGTAGAGGGAACTAGAAAAGGAATAATGAAAATTCAATTTTCATTTGCCGCGTCTAATGAAAATCTTTAAGATCGGTTGTTATCAAATTGAAGTCTTAAAAGTTGAACTTTTAGACCGGTTCTTTGTAACATCCGGTCTTAAAAAAATAGACATTTTATTTATTTATTTATTTTTAACTTTGTAGACCGGATATTTAAAACATCCGGTCTTAAAAGTAATATATATTTTTAAGAAAAAAATTAGACCAGTTCTTTTTAACATCCGGTCTAAACAGTGCTCTTTATATTTACAAAATTGCCACCGGTCATACTTTTAAGACCGGATCCTTTATAATCCAGTCTTAAAAGTGTTCTATATATTTATGAAATTGTCACCGGTCATACTTTAAGATCGGATCCTTTATCATCCGGTCTAAAAAATTCTTTATATTTACGAAATTGTCACCGGTTATACTTTTAAGACCTGATTCTCTATAATTCGGTCTAAATGAGGCGGTCTTAAAGCTCTTTTTTGTACTAGTGAATACAAAAAACTATCTTTAAGTAAAATTAATATTTTGATTCTTCAATTTTTAACTAAGTTAGTCAACAGTTGTTGGTTGATGTGTTCATTAAGGTGCTTCACCTCTCTAAGGAAAATAATACTAGTTCGAATCTCAAGAAGAACACTTATTGGAGAGGCAAAAACTCTTTATACTCTAAACCTCAAATGATGGAACTTTTGATCAAATAAAAAAAAATAACGCAATTACAATCCCTTAACTTATAACTCAATGTTTACTGGTGATGATGAGTTATGTATGACCAAGGGCGGATCCAAGTGTATCATTAGGGGAAAAGTGCCCAGCTTTGAATTAGGGAATTGAGGATTTTTTTTTTTAATTAATACATGTTTGACTGATTGCCCACCCTTAATACATCAAGACTACACTTCGTAATCGGATGGGGGATGAATGGTTGAATAATTGTTTAGTGCCTTATATTAAAAAAGATATATTTGATAGCATTGATAATAAGACAATTACGATAGAATTCCAAAAAATAAGACCTAGAAGGATGACATTGTAATTATTTTTATTGTAATATACTTTTGTTATTAAAATATATGTACTTGAACTTATTGAGTGTCCACCCTTCATTATAATTTATGTAGTTGCATTTCTAACAGCACTTAGCCTTGCTTTTCTAAATGACAGGTTTGTAAAATAACTGTCTCTCTTATTACATCATCAGTATTCATCTGATTTCATGAATATTTTTTTGATATTCTTTTCTTTTCTTGTTTATATTATTTTGGTTCAATGAAGGATACTTTGATTAAAAAAAAAATTATAAATTAAAAGTTTAGAAGGAAAAGTGTATATTTAGAACTATGAAATATACCCCTTGTACCCCTTATCTATTCATATACTCCCTTTGATCCTTTTTATAAAATCCTAACTGAATTATGTTGTTTAAGAAATTAGTTAAAAGTAAGGGAAAATTTCAGTCAAAACCCATGGTAGTATATTTATTTCAGTTAGCCCCAAAGAATTCTGAAATTTTACTACACACCCTTAGACAAAAATGAAATTAAGTTTTGTGGGTGAAAAAACAGTAATGTCTTTACTTTATTTTCTTAATCCCTATGTATATATATCTTGTAAATGCCATTATTTGTTTTATAAATTCTCATATCTTGTGTATGTCCAAAATATTCTTCTTAACGGCCTTTTGGCCCTTTAAAATCCATTTATTTGTCTTGTGAATACCCTTATTTATCTTGTAAATTACTTCATTTATCTTGTGAAAAGTCAAAATGTTCTTGTTAACTCCTTGAGTTCTTTTGAATCCCTTTATTTGCCTTACAAATGCCTTTATTTGTCTTATGGATACCATTATTTGTTTTATAAATTCTCTTATTTATCTTGTAAATACCCCTATTAAAAAATAAATTAAGGACACTATTGTCTTTTCAAACACAAAACTTAATTTCATTTTAGTCCAAGAGGGTGCAATGAAATTTGTGAATTCTTTAGTGTTGACTGCAATAAATTTGATACCATGGATCTGACTATATCTATCAAAAGTTATAAATATGTTAAAATTAATCATTTTTAAGTATGTCATTATTTATAAGGGGGTAAGTAAGAGTACTAATGATGAGAGAAACTATGAAAGAAAATATAATGTGAAAAAAAAGATGAAGAGGAAATAAAATTAATTATGGGCAAAAAGGTGAAAACATATTAAATACTCAGACAATCCAAAAAAAAAAAATCTTATAAAGAAGGTTTATTAATGTATTAATTTTAATGCAATGAACATCTCTGGTGAACAAGACTGTCAAACTCGTTAGTTTAAGTAAACTCGTGACAATGACGTAAACTCGTATCGTGAACTCGAATCGTAAACTTGTAAGAGTTTATTTTCACTATTAAATAGGTATTTATAGTGTATATAAATAATGAAAATATAAAAAAAATAACAATTTGATTTAAATATATTTTAAATCTAAATAATTGAAATTAAATCCATCAATATTCAAAATTTACCATATTTAACAAAGAAATTTCTATAAAACTTATATATAAAGGCCATTGAACATGATCAAATCAAAAAACTTAACACGAGTTTAAGTGTGAGTTAACACGGTTTTATAAGCTATAAACGTAAAAACGGTAAACTCGGTGTATAAACTCGTGAGTTTAACTGAGTTTATAGTGGTCACGAGTTTACCAATGACTCGACTCGATTTAATAAGTTAGAAACATAAAAACGATAAACTTAGAGAGTCAACACGCGAATTTGACAACAATGGTAGTGGAAAAACAAAGGAGAAAAAATGCATTGAACGAATTAAATGAATTTCGGACCCTAAATTAAGAAACTTTTTCCAAATTCATCAAAAGCATCACACACATATAAATGGCCAAACCTCTTGTGGCCTTCTACACCATCCTCTCTACAAATCAAAACCCATAAATCTCTGTGGCACCATGGAATCGCAGAAGCTAATAGATCATCATCACTTTGTTGTGATACCCTTAATGGTCCCAAGCCATCTTCTTCCCATTGTGGACATAGCCAAGCTATTGGCTTGCCGGAATAATGTGAAGGTCACTTTAGCAACCACACCCCTCAACGCCGCTAGGGTCCAGGCCACCATTGACAGAGAGATCCATCACCAGTCTGGAGGTTCTTCATCATCCCTCCAAATTCAACTTTTTCAGTTCCCAAATGCTGAATCTGGTGTACCAGAGGGATGTGAGAGCTTTGATGCCCTACCTTCAACAGATCTTCTTCCAAACTTTTACAAGGCCTTATCTTTATTACAGAATCCACTTGAAGAACTCTTTGAAAAGCTAAGTCCCATTCCCACTTGCGTAATATATGACAAAAACATTCCATCTGCATCTGATGTTGCCAAAAAGTTCCAAGTTCCTAGCATAATATTCGATGGAACTAGTTGTTTCAATCTGTTATGCACTCACTGTCTTCGTACTTCTAAGGCTTATGAGAATGTCTCAGATTCTGAATCTTTCATAGTCCCCGGATTACCCGGTAAAATTTCATTTAAAAAACACCAACTTCATTATTCTTTTAGTAGCAGCACGAACCCGGGAATGTCTGGATTTCGTGAGAAAGTATTGGAATCTGAAGAAGAAGCATATGGGGTGATAGTGAATAGCTTTGAAGAGTTGGAAGATGAATACGTGAAGGAGTATAAAAGAGTTACAGGTAGAAATGTTTGGTGTGTCGGACCAGTCTCACTCTCCAACAAGGACGACATGGATAAAGCTCAGAGAGGCAGAAAAGGTTCAAACAAAGAAGCTGAAGAAGAAGGAGGAGGAGGAAAATATTTGAAGTGGCTTGATTCATGGCCTGCAAGATCTGTAATCTATGTCTGTCTTGGAAGCTTATCAAGAGTAGACCCAGAACAATTAATGGAGCTAGGTTTGGGACTGGAAGCTTCAAAGAGGCCATTCATTTGGGTACTGAGAGATTCACACAAGAGAGAAGAAATGGACAAGTTACTGAAGGAAGATGGATTAGAAGATAGATTGAAAGGAAGAGGACTTATAACGAGAAATTGGGTGCCTCAAATTTTGATACTGTCACACACAGCGATTGGAGCATTCTTGACACACTGTGGATGGAACTCAACAATTGAAGGGATAAGTAATGGAGTGCCATTAATAACATTTCCTATGTTTTCTGAACAGTTTTATAACGAGAAGGTGATTGTACGTGGAGGTGTTGGGGAACGGTGTGAAGGTGGGAGCTGAGAAGGTTATGTATATTTGGGGTGAGGATTATAAGGAAGGAGAAGTTCAGGTGAAGAAGGAGAAAGTGAAGGAGGCAATAGAAAAAGTAATGAGTGAAGAAGATGAAGAAAGTGAGAGGATAAGAGAAAGAGGAAAGGAATTTGGAGAGAAGGCAAACAAGGCAATGGAGAAAGAAGGATCTTCAAGTCTGAACATGTCGTTGCTTATTGAAGACATAGCACATGTCATGAGGTTACGTTGAAGAAGATGAATCGAGAAGATGAGCTTCAACAGAATCCAAATGCATCATAAAAGCCGTCGCTTTAATTTATGTCCACTTCAGTGCCTGAATATTTCTGTATGAAGGTATTACTATGTGGTACTACCTTCATTCCTTAAACTTGGAGAGTTGATCTTGGCTTTATAATCATAGTTTTCATATTTGTTAAATTTTTCTAATTTATTCCTATTGATGATCAAGGAAATGAGAGAATTAGGGAAGATGACATGGTGTTTTAAAAAAATAAATATCATATTAATTAACTCTCTTAATCTAATAGAATTCGTTAAATATATCTTATATTAAGAACCGGAGGAAGTAATATCAAGATAGATACAAAAACATTATAAAGTCAACCAATGTTAATAAAAATATCTATTGAATCAATTTCTAAATATTACTCCCTCCGTTACTTATTATAAGACATGGTTAATCAAATTATGTTGATAAAAAATTAGTTAGAGACAATAAAAATATATTTTAAAAAATGTCAAAAATACCTTCATTTAAATGGAAGAGAGAAAATGTTTGGTGGTGAGAGGATGTGCGGGAATTAAGTACATGCGATATGGTAATATAAGTAATTTAATAGACAAAATGTTAAAAAAATAAAAATAAATTGAGACAACCTTTAAGTGTTTGTTATAAAAAGCATACGAGGGAGTATAAAAATAAATTGAGACAACCTTTAAGTATTAATTTTCACCAGGCCGGCGACAGTACCGTCCAATCTCTATTAAACGGGTTCGCCGGATCTGTGTTTTTTTTTTTAATTAGGAGCATTTTAGTATTTTCATGAAAATAATGTGGGACTCACCACAAAAAGTGATAGTGTTAAGTTAGATTTAACAGTTATGTTATTTTTGCACTCATTGAGTTCATGAGTACTTTTGTACCTCCGAAAAATATTTGGTGTTGGGTGCCCTTTGAGTAAAAACCTACATGCATTTTTGTACCTTAACCCCAAATTATATTATAAATTAGGTCATACATTTAAAATCAGAGCTTGTTTGAACCGAATATGGAAAGAGGTGTGTTGATGGCGGGTAATTATAAGTGATACTTCGACCGATCTTAGGTCTTAAATATAGAACAAAGTTTATAGTACAACTATAAATTTTGTCATATATTTATGACCAAATATAATATGATACTACCTTCGGTCCTAATTATAAGACCTAGTTAACTTTTTTTTGGAGAGATTAAGGAAGCTAAATAAGTTACTTAATCATTTCATTTGTTGTGCATCCTTAGATTATACATTAGTTTATTAGTCAAACTAATTAATTTAGAGAAAAAAATAAAAATAAAAATATTCTAAAGTAATTTAATTAGCTTCCTTAATCTCTCCAAAAAAGTTAACTAGGTCTTATAACTAGAACCAGAATGAGTATTTACTATTTTCGTGTTTACAAGCAACATCAAACCCTCATAATAAGGGTGGATATTTGTGAATGATGTTCTACATAAGAAACAGGACTTACGAGCCTCCCTCCATACAAATAATACATTTAAGTTGAACCTCAAATTTTCCAGCTCTAGTCCCTTTTCCTATTCCTATAGTAGAGGGGGTTTCAGACATCTCCATTTACCCTTTTCTCTATTTCCTCTTTGTATTATTGGATCAACTTCTAATGGTTGATATTTAACATTTTATAATAATATATCATAATCTTAACTAATAAAAAATATTAATAAATTTAAACTATTTAAATTCTGAAAAGTTTAGAATTTAGGAAATAAAAGGTAAAAAATTATTAAACATTTTAATAAAAGTATACAAAGTTGAAGTCTTTATATAGAATTTTAATAATTTAAATTTATTTATATGTATTTTTTATTTAATATTGTATTAATATTATTATAAACAAATCTCAAACATTTAAAGTTGATCTAATAATGTGTGAAAATTGAGAGAAAAGTAAATAGAGACACCCTGTCCTATTACTAGCTGTCATCAACACGCCTCTTTCTAGGATGCAGGATCAATGAAAGATTCATACTTTATTTCAAATTCCTAATTTGTAGGATTTCTTTTTCAGATTACACAGAAATTGCATCATACATGGAGCTTCCCAAAACGTTAAAAAAACATAAGAGCCAAGACAGCAATCTCCAGATCCGAAGTTTTCATAGCCGCCAAACCCATTGTGTATTTGGAATTTGCTTAGGCTTAATTAGCTTCATTAAACTTCAACCCTGGACATGATGTGTTATGTCTTCAATTAGTAGTGACATGTTACAGAAAGAATTTCCATCTTTCTCCATAGCCTTTTTTGCTTTCTCTGCATATTTCCTTGCTCTTTCTCTTGTGTTCTCAATTTCTTCATCTTCTTCACCCATCACTTTCTCTATCGCCTCCCTCACTTTTTCTCCCTTCACTTGAACGCCATGCTTGTCCTCCTCAATATCCCAGAGATTCACGCAATTCTCAACTCCCACCCCCAAACCTATCCCCAACAACTCCACAATCACCTTCTCATTATAAAACTGATCACCAAATAGAGGAAATGTTATCAATGGCACGCCTCTGCATATGCCTTCAAGTGTTGAGTTCCATCCACAGTGTGTTAAGAATGCTCCAATTGCTGTGTGTGACAGTATCAGAACTTGAGGCACCCAACCTCTTATTATGAGTCCTCTTGCTTTCACCCTCTCCTCCAATCCATCTTCCTTCAGTATCTTTTCCATTTCCTCTCTTTTGTCTGAATCTCTCAGCACCCAAATGAAAGGTCTCTTTGTCGCTTCCACTCCCAAACCTAGTTCCATGAGTTGCTCTGGTGGTGCACGGTTCATGCTCCCAAGGCAGACATAGATGACAGATCTTGCAGGCCATGAATCAAGCCACTTCAAATATTCGCCTTCTTCTTCCTCCTCCTCCTCCTTTATGTCTGGTTTACCTCTCTTAGCCTTATCCATGTCGTCCTTGTTGGAGAGTGAGACTGGACCAATACACCAAACCTTTCTACCTGTGACTCTTGTATACTCCTTCACGTATTCTTCTTCCAACTCTTCAAAGCTATTCACTATCACCCCATATGCTTCTTCTGCAGCCTCCCACACTTTATCTCTAAAAGTGACCATGTCAGTGTGAATATTAAAAAATGGATGAATCTGAGGTTTTTTGAACACAACCCTATCAGGCAATCCAGGGACAGTGAAAGGTTCTGAATCTGACATGTCCTCATACACCTTGGAAGTACGAAGACTATGATTGCACAACAGATTGAAACAGTTAGTACCATCGAATATTATTGCAGGAACTTGGAACTTTTCTGCTACAGCAGCTACAGATGGAACATTTGGGTCATATATTAGGCAAGATGGAGTGGGACTAAGCTTTTCAAAGAGCTCTTCAAGTGGGTCCTGTAACGTCGTACACAAGACATTGAAAAAGCTCGTTAGGTCATCCCTGGAAGACACAGTATCAAGGCTCTCACATCCTCCCTCCTCATTTGGGAAATGAAAAATCTGGAGGTTAATGGGTGAGCCAGACTGATGAATCTCCCTGTCAATGGCGGCTCTGACTCGAACGGCGTTGAGAGGTGTGGTGGCTAAGGTCACCTTCGCGACGTTCCGGCGAGCCAAGAGTCTAGCTATGTCCACCATAGGAAGAAGATGGCCTGGGGCCATGAAGGGTATCAAAACCAAATGAAGCTCAACAAGTTTCTGGGTCATGGTGGGCTGGAGAAGATTATGGATTTGGAATTCAAACATACGTATAGTTAGCTTGTAGAAGGCGATCTTTATAGAGAGGCTGAGTTGCTGAGTAAGATGCAGGCTGGCAATTAGAAACTGAACTGAGCATTATTGGAACTTGTGCATGTGTTTGTACTGTGAAGAGAAACTGAACTGAGAAATACAAACAAGGAGGAAGAAACGGATGATGATATTCACTAGTGAATGTGAATATCGATGATATATCGTGTGCATAGGCGCGCGTGAGTTGTGAGATTGAATTTTTTAATATAGTATTCTATTATTGGACACAATTATATTCAAGTCTTTCAATTTCCTTTTTAGATTATACTCCCCTTCTCCTTATTATAAGGCACCAATTAACTTTTCTCACGAACCAATAAAAATAGTTAAAGTCAATAAAATTATGATAGGGTGTGTTGTGTACTTATGTATCTATAGGAATAGGAATAAGTGATATATGATAATATTAACTTTTCTTTTAACCGCGATAACCCACCACTCCTCACCTGTATATGGCGCCTTTTCTAAACCCTGGCTTTCTCAATTAAGCCAGGTATCCAAGCAACCGACTAGTCAAGACTTGAGGAGCTTGAATGGGTCATGGGTTATCTCCTCTTCTTACAAATGTATTTTTCATCAGATCATTCGGGAGGACAAGACCACCTACCATCTTGACCAATCACTTGTTGGTGATATTAACTATTTCTATGTTGACAAAGAATATAACATTAATTTACTTTCTCTTGTTAAGAAAAATGATATCTCATTAATAATAAAGATTAGAAGCAGCACACATGGAATTTTTCCAAATAAGTCAGGCTTTTTTTTTTCCGAAGTACACAAAGTCATGGTAAAATGTTATGGTAAAAATTTAAAAAAAAAAAAAAAAATCAGGTCGGAGTAACAATTATTTAGAGATGTCTACACCCCACAGACTCCCAACAAGTCTCATGGAGCACAATCCATACTCATCGAAAAAAATTGAGAATGAAGTGTTCATCTTAATCTAAACCATTCAGAATGATTTTAGTTGTCCATATTAATTGATCAATTGAACTTTTTTTAATAGTTTTTTGTTTAATAGATACAAAATTTAAAATAAAGATAATCTTATAACTAAGATTTTATTGAAAAGATACATTTATCATTTAAAAAATTATAGATTAAAAATTTAAAATATGAATCGCTCATAACAGATTTTATATGATACGGTTCAGATTACATTACAACGATGAGCACTACTACTGCAAGGAGCGCGGTACTGAATCAAGACCTCAAGTCAAGACAACTTTCATATAGAGAGTTTGACATACCAACTCATCAAATTAATAGGGAAAATATCACTTAGGTCTTAGAGAAGAGAAAAAATATCAAAAAAGTGTTAGTTCTCTATGGGTTTTGATGATAACTGACAATTGTAAACTCAAGATGAAGTTTTGTCTTTGGTAAGTTGAAAACTTACTGTCTAAGACAAAACTCGAGTTTTGATTTTGCAAACTCGAGTTTTGGCTTGATAGAGAGTAGCTCAATTTTCACAAGTTAAGAAAAATCCAGTTTGCATATGCAAACTCGAGTTTGTATCATACAGAGAGCACTCCAAGTTTTCACTTCAAGGCAAACTCGAGTTTAGGTTTGGGAAACTCGAGTTTGTACCTTACTGAGATACTTCAATATTTCCTAAAGGGAACAAAACTCTAGTTTGCATTTGACAAACTCGAGTTTTGGTCACACAGAGAACCATCAAAGTTTTTGAACTAAGCAAAACTCCAGTTTCCACTTGGAAACTCGAGTTTCGCCAACACGGAGAGTTCTCTGAGTTTTCAAAGTTATTTGGAAACTCGAGTTTGCTTTTCTAAACTCGAGTTTGCAAGTCACAAAGAGCTATGCTCATTTCTGAGTTTATGAAAACTCCAGTTTCTATTTCAAAACTCCAGTTTTCAATTGACAGAATATTTATCAAAGTTTTCTCTTATGAGGAAACTCGAGTTTGTATTTGGAAACTCGAGTTTCCACAAGACAGAGAGTCTTCACATTTTACTCTTTGAGAAAACTCCAGTTGGTATTTGGAAACTCCAGTTTTCACTTGGCATGAATTTTCAAGTGTTTTCAAACTTAAGAGAAAACTCGAATTTAGTATTGGAAACTCGAGTTTGTGCCAAGCAGAAAGCTTTGCTTTATTTCAATGTTTTGAAAACTCCAGTTTACTTTTTGAAACTCCAGTTTTGAGGTTTTGAACTTAAACATGTTTTCACTATAAAAGTCCAAAACTTGAGTTTGCTATTAATAAACTCGAGTTTTGCCTCAATGCTCAAAGTATGATTTTAAACTCAAAAACGACTTTCTACTCTGGAAGAAGAAAACTCGAGTTTGCTAATGGAAACTCGAGTTTCCACTTTGAGCACAGTGACAAACTCCGGTTTGGATAAACAAATTCGAGTTTGTGTCGCTGGTTTTGAATTTCAAGTTGTACGAATTTGCGAAACCTTTGTGTTTGATTCTAATACTTCATATCATCACTCATTACTATTCCTAGCTATGTTTAATCAATTTGTTAGTGAGTTTCAGATGATTTAGAAAGGATTAAATGAAGCATTAGCATAAAGCATAAAGTGGTGTCAGAACATTAAATGCAAAGTCCAGAAAACTTGCATCCTTTTGGACAATCATTCTCCACACGATTCAAAGGGATTAATGTTTCCTTTCCACATCCAGTAGATGCTCTTCCAACGGATTAAAAGTCAAGAAGTCAAGCCTAAACTTCTGTGCAGTTGGATTAACCAAAGAGTAGAGAGAGAAGAAGACCAAACCTTCAACTAATCCACCCCCAATGTTACCAACGGTTACATTAGGTATTACAACGGTCATTTAATGGTCTCTTGCTATAAATAGAGATGCATTCAATTCTTCTCAACAACCAATCTTTGAGTTTTCTTGTGAGAAGTATCTTTTGATACATTGTACTTCAGTGTTTATTCTTATCCACTCTTAGAGAGAGTTCATTTATTGTAAATCATTTATTGTAAAGAATCTCAAGCCAGGGGACTTGGAGATTAGGATATTGATTGCAACTTGTAAGGGGAAGTAAGTTCTAGTGAGAGAATTACTCTTGAGTTACAGAGTGTGTAATCAATTGTGATAGTGGAAATCCCAGAGAGTCTGGGGACTGGACGTAGGTCAAGAGATTGGACCGAACCAATATAAATCCTTTGTGTCTTGCTTCTCTTCCCTATCATTTGTTTATCCTTGTTTTTATTACCCGAAAACAGAGCACCTCGAAAAGATTTTAAGAATCCCCAATTCACCTCCCCCCTCTTGATGATTCAGCTCCACTTTCAAAAAGTCTCAACCCCAAATCCCCTATCAAAAAAATCCCTTTTTTTATATTAATTACGGAGAAAAAATATCAAAAAAGTCTCGTTGTCAAAATAGTTTTTCCTATTGTTAAAATTTTCCTATGAAAAAATTGTTGGTCAAAATGACTTTTCATGTTGTCAAAATAGTTTTTCCTGTTGTTAAAATTTTTTCGAGTTTTTCCTCACCTGGAAAATTTTTTACAACAGGAAAAACTATTTTAACAACATGAAAAACCATTTTGAAAACAATTTTTTCATAGGAAAATTTTAATAACAGGAAAAGTTATTTTGACAATGAAACTTTTTTGATATTGGAATTCCGTAGTTAATATAAAAAAAAAAAGTCCCTGGGACTTTTTTGATAGAGGATTTGAAATTGAGACTTTTTTTGATATTTTTTCTCTTCCTTAGGACCTAAGAGATATTTTCCCAATATAATATGCTAGTAGAATATGATGAGTTCTTAATTTTAATCATTGATAACAATGATTCAGTTTGCAGTATAAAACAATATTTTTTTTTTTTGCTTAGAGCATCCGATATCCTAGGGCAGGCCATCTTTCAGGCACATCAACGGCCCCAGACTAATCCGGACCGAGACCGGGTGGCCCCTTTCGGGGAATATATTAGCTTTATTACATGTCCCTGCTAATTAACACCATATTAGCATTCTTTTTTAAAATTTTTATTTTTTATGTTTTGGAAGCTCAATTTATGATAAAGTGTTTATGTGTAATCTAGAGAAAGAGCCCTGGAAAATCAACATAGGTCAATCCCACACTTTACTACATTTTTTTATGATAATCAATTTTTATTAAAACATATCAAATGAGTTAGATCATATGTCTACAATCATCCTAGGACAAGACTGCAAAGAATAAAGGACGCTATTATCTAAACTAGATACCACCACTATCTTATCTAAAACAAAATATTCTAAAAGTCTTGCTATATTCTGATAAACAATATCAGCAGAAAAGTGCCATTTATTTACATTAGTGAACCATCCATTCTTCCTGCAAAAAATGGTCAGTTTTTTCTGTCATTGCACTATTAAAGAGAGGACATTTAATAATCCAGTGCATAGTGTAATCCCATTTGAGTACTGGCGGACCCAGAAATTTATATTTGTGGGTGCACAATTTGTGAGGGGATTTTAAGGAAAATTTTAAATGCATCAAAAATCAAATGAATATAGACAACGAAAAAATTTTGAAGGAAAGTTTTAAATGAAAAATTTTGAATTTAAATAACTCCAAAGAGACTGACAAAATATTGCAAAAAAAATCTTCAGAGCTTCAACGGCCTATTATATATATTTTTTTTTTGAATTTCTCACGCAAAAATTGTTATTACAGATATTTAAGTTGCTAATAGCCATACTAAAGTTGTGAACAACAACCTTTTGATTTTTTATTTAAAAAAATTAAGGGTGGTTAGGTAATTTTTCAAATTTTGCAACATTTCAAAATTTAAAATCAATCCCTTTGAAATTATTAAGATTCAACATATTTATTTATCTTTTACCATTTTTAATTAGCCTTTTTCCTTATCAAAAAACTTACTTTACGCCATGTGGTGTGAAAATTGCCGTCCATCTATAGATGCTGGGTTCAAACAGGGGATCTTGTGTGTGAGACTTTTATTATAACCACTATACCATCTAGACGACTTATTATAAGATTCCTTCAAAATGTATATATATTCTTAAACATTGTGTCTGCACTTGTCCGCCACTGCATGTGAGCAAATTTCATTACTTATTGAGTTATCTTCCAATGAATTGATTGAACTGATTGTCCTTCATAACTAATGTGCGTGAGAGCAGAGAAACACATTTGTTCCTGAATGCTTTTTCTCCATCATAATGCTCCAGCCGCTTGATGGAATTGAATTGAGTTGATGGCTCTGAGGAAGTCCCGCTTTGTCCTCTTAGATGTATGTGTCTTCTGATGCAAACCCAGCCTTGGTGAGTGATGAGGAATAATGGATTTCATTTATGATCTGCAACCGCTTCACCTTTTTACCCTTATGGAGTAGAAGATTCTCTTCATCCACAAAAAATTAATTAGCTTGATAATCAATATAATCATCTCAGCTTGGACATATTTTATAATTGGATGTCTAGAGTGGACTTTAGGCATCCTAATTTTCAATTGGTAACATCGAAAGACAATTTTTTTTTACCCAATTTTAAAAGGAATGTTAAAATTGATACTCTTAGGGCCCGTTTGGTTCCGGGAACATTTAAGAAGGGAAATGAACTAAGAGGAGGGAAAGGAACTTAAAGGAAGAGAAATGAAGATTTGAAAGATGAGGAGGGAAGATGACTTGAGTTGTTTGGTAGGAAGAAAATAAAGGGATGGTAGTTGGTAAAAAATTAGGAAATGTCTATTTTACCCTCAAAAGAAATTAATTTAAAATAAAAAAGAAAAATATTTTTTTTGCTAAAATATATATTTTTAAAAAAATATGTTCTTGTTAAGTTCGAACTCGTGTCAAAAAAAAAAATCGCCAAGTTCAAACTTTCCTGCCAAGTTCAAACTTCCCGCTATGTTTGAATTTCAGGGGCAAATATGTCCAAAAATGTAAATAGTGACGTGGAAACTTGAGATCCCACCAATTTTGGTGGGATCTAAAGTTCCCACAAATGAGGGAAGAGTGATGGGCCTGGTGTGGGCCGGGAACTTGGGTTCCTGGGCACTTGGCGATCCAAATGCGTTTTCAGCGAGGAACTCTGTTAAGTTTTCATTCCCTCTCCCAAGTTCTGTGTACCAAACAAGCTCTTAGAGCTAAAAACCCTCCTTTTTTTAAATTGGGACATTAAAAGTAGGGCTTTTAATGTCCTAATTTTAAAAAGAGATACCAAAAATCAACTTTTGACATCCTTTTTTTGTTAAAGGCACACCCAATATATTAAAATTCTCACACATAATTACAAAAATGTTACCGTCTTTATTTTTTATTTCCCTTTTTAAAAAACAAACGTTTTCTATAGGAGTAAAATCCAATTTTTTAGTAGCGTTAGGCTGGATAGTTTCAGCAAGCAGAGTGCCTTGCCAGTGATTGAGAATTCTCCAAACTTGTTTTTTCAGTAATGCATTATTGACCTGTCCTATGGGTCGAATTCCCAATCCACCATCTGGTAGAGGCCTAAAGATATAATCCTTTCTAGCAAGGTGAATACGATTTCTGTCACCATTAGATATTTAGATCCCCAGAAGTCTGAAGTCTCATATGCCTGAGAAGCATATTTGACCTCCACCGATCGACAATAAGTAAGGAGTTGTCAACAGCCCATAGATCACTACCTACGATGAAGTCACGATCATAGAGGTTGGTAAATTTAATAAGGTGAAACTGACCAATTTGACCTTCAACAACGAAAGAGTCTCGAAGCAGGGAAGCATAACCTCTCTCTCTTTTTCTCATTATCCAGCTCATGATTAGGAAAATGAGAAAAAAATCAAAGTAGTTTGGTTACCTATTGATTGGACGGACATGATTTAGATAGAGATTATAGGAATAACGAAAAAAGAATTATAAGAAAAACCGACCCTTTCTAAGCAGCCAGAGAGAACGAAGCCTTCTTGCCAGAAGCTTGACAATAAAATCATGATCATCCACCAACATAGCAATAGCATGAGATGAATAATGAGAACGTGGATGAGCTAAAAGTTGAGGATCAATTCCTAATGATGGGGGTTCATTGAGCGATTTTGCATAGGCTGGGTGAACATAGACATTTTGATTGCAATAAGAGGGAATGAAGGAACTGAAAAAGCCAACAAAGAGGGAGAAAGAAAGGATGCAAAAACAGGGGAAAACAGAGATACAGGAGGGAAGAACGATGTTCTCTAAAGATGATAAGAGATCATTCGGTGAGCATGAAAATGAAGAAATGCTAATCTTAAATAGAAAAACTAAACAGAGAAAAACAGAGAGATTAAAGAGAGGAGCAAGAAACAAAGAGTCGGATAGAGAAGCAGATGCAACGGTGACCGGGGAGCAGATTCATCGAGGAAGAATTGACGGCGAGAGATGATCGGAAATCGAAATAGTGCAGGCTATCCCAGAAAATAGGTATAGTCCTCATAAGTAAGCAAACAAAGAAAATGAACGGTCAGGATATAGATTTGAAAAGATTAGCCAATCAAAATTAAGAAAATGATGGTGAGAAAATGAAAAAATTATATTCACTCAAGCAAGAAACAGTCATGCGTCGAAGCAGCTCATAAACATGGTTGATTTACGAGAAGAAGGGAAATAAATGACGTCCTTAATGCAGATACTCACCAATGGGTGGAATGGTGGAAGCAGATTATATCAGAATCGCTTCCCTCCTCTTCCCTCAGCGTCTTCATCTGAGCCGTCCAAAAATGGATCTAACGGTCAGGGAGAGTACTTTTAAAATTTTTATATTAACCGCATGCGGTAGTTTTTACCGCATGCGGTTTTTTCAAACTGATGATGTGTCTTTTTCTGAACGCTTAGATCATTTTCTGGACGGCTAAGATGTAAAGATACTGAGAGATGGGGAGAGATAGGATGAGGAGAGAATCCGGATCCATGGAATGGTAGAAAAAAGGAGAAAATATTGGGCGGCTTTAGTCCTTGTCAAGAACGGTCGGCTGCGCGCTTATAAGTCAAAACTGATGAGTTTTGGCTTTTTTTTTTCAGTTTTGGTTCTTTTCTTAAAAAAAAATAAATAAATAAATAAATAAATAAATTTGGACACTAACTATTACTAAAAAAAATGCTTTAAGATATTGAAAAAATACTTCGTGATCTTGAAAAATTATTTTAAGATCTTAAAAAGTTATTTTAGGATATTTACTAGCACTAGAAAGATACTTTTATACTACGAAGTATTTTTTCAGTATTCTGAAGTATTTTTTTAATAACAGTCAGTATCCATAATTTTTTCTTTTAAAAAAAAGCCAAAACTAATCAGCTTGGCTTATAAGGGTGCAGCAAACAGTCCTTGACAAGGTCCAAAGCCGCGCCCGAAAATATTGTAAAGTGAAAAATTGTCAGATTGAAGAATGCAAACCGGTGAAACACAACGATGAAAATAGAGTTGAAGATGATGAACAATGCTATACCAGATTCAAGAGTCAAGCTTCGATTTAATATAGAAAGGATATGACCATTTAATTTAGAGATAAACTCATACCCAATATTGCAAATTAAACTAAGGTACAGCTTCAACTTAATATAGAAAGGACATTACCATTTAATTTATAGATAAACTATTTTTCCCAATATTCCAAACTAAAATAGAGTTCTTTGTATATTAGTTCAGCTTTGGATTCAAGAAATATTTAAAGTTACTGCTCCGGTCCTTTTTACCTTTTTAAGGGGGAGAGAAGAAATTTGTTGATCCTAATTATAGGCCAAAAGGGTAATTTTTATATGAACCTATAATTTATCTCTCTTTTTTAATTGTATTAATTTTGTTCTCAA
The DNA here is from genome assembly GCA_025563575.1 of Acacia pycnantha. Taxonomy (NCBI): domain Eukaryota; kingdom Viridiplantae; phylum Streptophyta; class Magnoliopsida; order Fabales; family Fabaceae; genus Acacia; species Acacia pycnantha. The sequence continues at coordinate 2,741,459 of JAMWYP010000015.1, forward strand.
TGGGTATAATGTATATTAAATAGAGGTAAAGTTATAAAATTATTGAATTTTAAAGCATAGTTAATGAGCTTTAATTTTTCTTGATATGTGTGAAACATGTTGGAAATGACTTATAAATAGAATTATAGGAGTATTCAATATGATATGAATACACGTACATGTTACACCACAATTTTAAATTAGAAGAGAGATTTCAAGAAATGAAAGTCCTATTTCACACCATCAATAAGCAAGCTACATCTTGAATTTGTCATTTCTATATATTCCTCCGGATTGAACCAAAAACAATTATTGAATGAGGTATATTAAAGGGAAAATTTTAAATAAATACCATTTGAAATTGTAAAACCCCCAGAAGTCTTCCGAATTTGTAAAAAGACTGAGAGGTACAAAGGACCTATGAGGGATATGCAAATTCGGGTGAAATTACCCTTTTGCCTTTAGTTTTAAATAAATCAAAAATAAAAAATAAAAGACCCTCCAAACCCCCCCTCCGGCGGCGGGGGTTGGAGGGTTTTTTTTTATTTAAAACTAAGGGTAAAAGGGTAATTTCACCCGAATTTGCATATCCTTCATAGGTCTTTTGTACCTCTCAGTCTTTTTACAAATTTTGAAGACTTCTGGGGGTTTTACAATTTCAAACGGTATTTATTTGAAATTTTCCCTATATTAAACTCCACGGATGAATAGAAAACAAAATTTTGGTTGGTTTTACCTCCTATTTTTACTATAAGTAGAACTCAAAGAAGGGACTTGATTACTAAGAAGCCTCAATGATAAGTGAGATATTGTCATTTTTTATACTAGAACTTATCATTGTATACTCTTTAATAGTCATTATAACTTTTTTATAATTAAATCCTTTCATTAGGACATCATCATAGTAATTCCCCCATCTTTTTATAGAAGGATAGGGGGAAAATAGGTCCAAACCTAGCTTCTTGCAGGAATGATTTGGCTTATCCGAAACTAAAAATAATGTATCAATGATTTTAATTTAGTTAAAAGAATAACAATTATAACCTTATTAACTTCGTTAACACATCCTCTACTCAATCCGTTTAAAGTAGCAACTCATGATAGATGATCTTTAAGTGTTTATTTGGGATCACTATTGAAACCCAAAAGGCACTTATTTACATAAATTAAAACAAAACCTCTCTTACATTATTACTTTTAGATTATAAATTACGATTAAAAAGTTATTTTTAAATGCTCTAATCTATAGTCTAAAAGAAGATCAAATCCTTAAAAACTAGCCTATCAAAAGGTAGAACCCATTGAACTTATAAACGCCACCCCTTTCTGCCAATTAAGTGAATCAACACAACTCCGAACAACTCAGACGTACCTGTCCCCTGAATGATCAAAGGACCACATTTATGAACCTTTATGCATACCGGCTTAATTGGTAAGTTTCTTGCCAGCCTGCATCTTACTCATCAGTCACCTTCAACCTTATAAACTCCTTCCCCACCAAATCAAATCTCATCATCTTCTTCTTCTTCTTCAATTCTCCAACTATATTTCCGTTGAATAATCTTCTGCAACACCATGACGCAGCAGAAGAAGCTTGAGACTCATCAGCTTCACTTTGTTTTAATACCTTTCATGGCCCCAGGTCATATTCTTCCCATGGTGGACATAGCTACACTATTGGCTCGCCAGAATGTGAAGGTGACCATACTCAGCACACCCCTTAATGCGGTTCGAATCCGAGCCACCATCAAAAGCGAGATCCGGTCCGGTTCAACTGGCCTCCACCTTCAACTCTTTAAGTTCCCAAATGCTGAAGCCGGTTTGCCTGACGGATGTGAGAGCTGCGACGCCTTACCTTCCACAGATCTCCGGTTTAACTTCATGAAAGCTTTGTTCATGTTACAGAAACCACTCGAACAAATCTTCGAAAAGCTTAATCCTGCTCCTACATGTGTCATATACGATCCTTACCTTCCTTCTGCAGCTTGTGTTGCTAAGAAATTCGGAGTACCAGGAATATCATTCGACGGAACAAACTGTTTCAAAATGTTATGTGATCACAATCTTCGTAGTTCCAAGGTCCACGAGGAGGATGTAGTGTCTGATGATAATTCATCAGAACAAGTCATTATTGTCCCTGGATTGCCCCATAAGGTTGAGTTTAAAAGATCTCATCTTCATTCATTTTTTAATATCACCACAAAGCTGGACGTTGAGTATCGTGAGAAAGTTTGGGAAGCAGAAGAAGAAGCATATGGGGTGATAGTGAATAGCTTTGAAGAGTTGGAATCTGAGTACCTTAAAGAGTACAAAAAAGTCACAGGAAAAAAAGTTTATTGTGTTGGTCCTGTGTCCTTATCCATTAAGGACAACATGGACAAGGCTCAGAGAGGCAACAACATAGACTCCAATGAAGAACAACAACATAATGAGTACTTAAAATGGCTTGATTCATGGCCTGTAAGATCTGTGATCTATGTCTGCTTTGGAAGTTTGAACTGTGTACCACCAGAACAACTCATGGAGCTAGGTTTAGGACTGGAAGCTACAAAGAGACCATTCATTTTGGTTCTGAGAGGAGCATATAAGAGAGATGAAATGGAGAAGATACTAAAGGAAGATGGATTGGAAGAGAGAGTGAAAGGAAGAGGACTGATGATAAGAGGTTGGGTTCCTCAAGTTCTGATCCTGTCACACGTAGCAATTGGAGCTTTCTTAACACACTGTGGATGGAACTCAACGCTTGAAGGGATAAGTAGAGGGGCGCCATTAGTGACATTTCCTTTGTTTTCTGATCAGTTTTATAATGAGAAGGTTATTGTAGATGTGATGAAGATAGGAGTAAGGTTGGGAGCTGAGAGTAGTATGAATTATGGGGAAGAAGATGGGTATGGTGTGAAGGTGAAGAGGGAGAAAGTGAAGGAGGTGATAGAGAAAGTGATGGGTGAAGAAGAAGAAGAAAGTGAGAGGATAAGAGAGAGAGCAGAGAAGTTAGCAGAGAAGGCGAATAAGGCAATGGAAAAAGGTGGATCTTCTCGTCTGAATATGTCAGTGCTGATCCAAGACATAATGATGCAGAAACAACAGGTCATAGGATTGAATTGAAAGAAGCTAAAAGCTTCAGCTTTAGAAGAGAGATCAAAACCATCAAGAATTTGTCTTTTCTCAACTATGGAATCTGAAATCTGAATAATATTGTTATTTTCTTTTTCGGTTTTTCTTTTTCTTTTTCGGAGGACTGATTCATAATGCAGTTCTTATTATAGTTGTAACCTGGAGAAAGAGATGTGCGAATTAATAGCTTGAACTTGTGTGTGAATCCCCCCATTGATCCAAGGGAGCTGCAGCTTTGCTGGTTCAAAGTCAAACATAAAATTTAGGTGATTTTTTTTGCTTTTGGGAGCTGTGCAATTTAGATTATTGTTACTTTAATTGTCTTTTCATTTGATGGTTTTACTGGGAAATTTTTTTAAAAGATTAAGATGCAAAAATACCGATAAGTTTGTGTTTAGTACTATATACATTTTTCTCCCATTTTTTAATATTTATGGTTATTTTATACTTTCGAAAAACATATGTTATTAAATGCACTTTTGGTAAAAGTTTGTGAGGATTAAGGGTTCTTTGTCTAGGGTTAAAAATGCGAATTTTTTTATAAAATTATAGAAAGATTTTTTTTTATTTGATTAAGGGTTCTTAATTCATCTCAACCCAGTTGTTAATTGGTTATAAAAGACAAATTGTTGGTTATAAAAAATAGATTTTTTTTTTGATATAAAATAAGACACTTTTTTTATATAAAAGAATTTTTAGGTGGGGGTGACACCTGTAACCCATCAGGGTTAAGGCATGTCTATAGGCTCAAAGAGCGCCTATAGATGTACTTATAGATCGCCTACCAACAAGGCCCTCACATCGACCCGCAGGTATCGAACCTCCTCCCTTTTGGGGTGAAAGCCGACGTCTTAACCAATTATGTCACTCCATGTTGGCAGAAGACAAATTTTATTAAAGAAAATAAAATGTTGCACCACAAGGTGGGCCTCTTTATTAAAGAATAACAACATAAGCAAAGAGAAGCCCACTACAGGAAGAAGAAAGTAGGCTCCCAAACAAACATGAGCAAGTCTGAGCACAGGTTTGGAACCAAAATTTGAATTCTTATTAAAAGAAGTGCACATTTAGTATCAAACTCTGTATCAAATAAGACTGACTCTAATAGGATGATACATGTGTTTACAAAAAAAAAAAAAAACCAAGTCCAAACATCACTAACAGATAGACTAACAAAAAAACTAGAACAAACATCCAAGGATTGGGCCTGTTTGTTTGATTTGTTTTTCAAAATTGTTTTTAGAAACAAGTTTTATATATATATATATATATATATATATATATATATATATTTGAATAACGTAGTTGTTGCTGATGGTGATGTGGTGGTGGTCGACGCCGGTGGTGTAATGTCAAAAGTGGACACGTGATAGCCTCAAAAAATAAAAAATAGAAAAACAAAAACAAGTAAACACTTAGAAATGGTTTTCATTTTTTTTTTTTTTAGTTTTTAAAGGAATTTTTTTATTTTTAAAAACACTTTATTGTAAAACGTTTTCAAAAAAAAAAAATATTATTATTTTTTTAGAAAAAACTATTTCTAAAAATAGAAGAAGAAAAAACAAGCACATATTTTAATCTCTATAGTTTTGACTCGACTATAACTTAGTCCCTATAGTTTACTCGGTTGTAACCCAATCACTCAACTTTGACTCGCTACAAGTCTATAACTCAATCCCTATAATTGTAACCATTTTATAATTTAGTATCTAACCTTTATTATATATATGATTTTATTTTTCAAAAGCATAAGAACTTAATTATAAAATGGTTACAATTATGGAAACTGAGTTGTAGTGAATCAAAGTTGAGGGACTAAGCTACAACCAAGTCAAAACTATATATGCTGAGATGCACCTAGTCAAAATATAGGAATTGAGTTACAACTTCATTTTTTGTAATCCAACACCCTAAATTATTTTTTTTAGTAGCCGTTAATATTCTAAAGTAATTTTTTGTGCTATTTTTCTTAGTAGTAATGAGTATCCTAAACCCAAGATACTAATGTTCTTAAAAAAATATTTTAGGATGTTGAATGCAAAAAAAATTATTTTAGAGTGATGGATGAAAAAATTAGGATACTGGTTACTACTAAAAAAATAATTTAGGGTGTTAGATGTATAAAAATTAAAAAAAAATAGTGGTACTGAAAAAATACTACAGGGCACTGCATGAACAAAAAATTATTCTAGAATAATAAATGCTATTGAAAAAATACTTTAAACAGTTGGATGCACATAAAAATATTTTAAAGCAATGGATTTGCTATCTAAAAAACAACATCAACCACTGTGCACATAAAATGGTGACATTTCAAAGGAAAGGACAAGCGGATAGCAAAAGCATAGGAGAGAAGCCACCTCCCACAAAGTGCTTGTAATGAACTTCCAAATGCAGTTGTGGACCTTGGGATAAAATTCGGGAGGCAAATTTATACTCATTAATAATTCAAAAAAAAAATATTTAGGGGATGAAATGTACAAGATAACATATCTTTTTACATTATATTAATTTTTTAAAAAAAAAAAATATGAACAATTTTTTTTTTTTTTTTGGGATCTCTCTACCAAGATCCTCCATTATCCAAATGCCTCATAGTCACAGGCTTAAAAATGAGATTAAAACAAACAAAGATACAAAAGCATTATGTTAAAAACAAATAAAAGTTTTATAGGAGATGGCTCTTTTCAAATATAGAAGGGTCTAAGTTTTCATAATCATCAGCCCGCTGTTATGAATATGTTTTTTTTTTAAACTACTTTTAAAATGCAAAACGTTCCCTTCAAAGAATAGTTTCCTTTGGTCCTTCAGCTAATCCATTAAAAAAATTAACTCTAATTACTATGATAATTTTGTTTAATTAAATGCGGTGTTAAACTTTTGAGGAAATTGGGAAGGAGGCCCTAAGCAAGAAGAACATTGCTTTGTAGGTATAAATTTCATAAAGCTACATTGTTTTCAGCATATAAAATATTTTTAAGTCCTTCTCACATTAAATTTTTAATGGAGGATTTTTCCTCAATTTTCCCTTTCTCCTCCAATTTATTAAATTTTCACTTTAAACGTATGTTTAGATATGAAGGGGAAAATAGGAGGGAACGAGAGAAAACTCCTAAAAATAGTATAAGAAAAAAAATCAGGAAGTTTTCCTTCCTAATATTATTTTCCCCCTCACTTTTCTCTCCATCCAAATAGATTAATCCTCCATCATAAACCTAAAGTAACATAACTAAAATATTTGGATGTTAGAATTTTGAGGTTTAGAGTTAATTAAGACTTGATTGTTTTTTTTTTTTTTTGGTAAAAAAAAAATGGTGGCAAGTGTGCAACCACTCCGGGTTCTATAGTGACAAGGACGACCCTCCCAACAGTGGTAGCTCCATACAAGGCGGATTACGAGTGGTTTTACCGCAGCTCGAACCCTAGATCTCTTAAGATAATCCAGCGCCACATTCCGCTGGACCAACCACATGTTGGTAAGAATTGATTGTTGATGAAATTGAAGTATCAAATATTTGATCTTGATCTTTTGTAGAGTTGAGGTGTAGGGGGAGAGTGTTTGAGGTTGCTCTTCTTGGGTGTCATTTTTGCCGTGGATTCGCCGTAGCAAACTTGCAGTGAAATTTGTTGCAGAATCTGTTGTATTTTTAGGTCATTCACTATGAGTTCACTTGGCAAACCTACGGCGAATGCACGAAAATATTGTTATTTAACAGCATTTTTAGAACAAAAAATTAGAGTTTTGGGAGAGGGTGGAACCATTTTGGCTCTGCTAGGATTTGCTGGTTTCGGCCTTGGGAAGTATATTTGAGCTTCCAAATATCAAAATAAGTGTTCCTAACTTGATTTCTACCTTTCCTCCTTAGATTTTCATATTTGGGGATTTCGAAAACTTGATATTTCTTTGAGATTTTAAAATGGGTGATGATTTCACCGAATCTTTTTAGTTTAAATGAGTTATATGAAGTAAATTAAAGGCGGGTTGATCAGTTTAGTTTTGTCATATTTTGAGTTATATGAGACTTTGAGCTAGGGTTTGTATTTAAGTTAGGGTTTGATTTGATTTTGATTATGTGGAGATTTGTAGAGTTGTTTAATGGTTATATTATGCTCATATAAGTTAAAAAAGAGATTTAATCGGTTTAGAATTTTGATATTGATTGATTTGTGAATATAGGTACATTGAAGGTGAAACTTTAAGTCTTGAAATTGAGTGATTGTTGTAAGAGGATGATATGGAGATTATCTAAGGATTCTAATAAGTGAATTGAGGTCATGAAATGTGATTTATGACCTTGGGTTGTTAGTGTGATGAATGGTTATTGAAATTGGGTGTTATGGGTTCAAGTGTAAAGTTGGGAATTAAGATTTATTGCTTATTTCTTTTCTTTTTTTCCTTTTTTTTTTGTTTGATAGTGAATCTACATCATTAATGTGGAGTTTGTTTGTGACCAGTGATAGCTTGTGCGGCTCTTCAAGTAAAAATTAAGTTTAGAGTTGAGGTAACAGGATTAATTTATTCTATATGCATGCTTTAAGATGTAATGTAAGATGCTTTCTAAACCTTACTTTTATCTATACTACTTATATATGTTTTGGAAAATCATGTGTATATTTGAATATGAATTTAGTTCAGTGAAGTGGTGTATTTTCCTACTTATATGTATGAGTTGGATTATTTTTAAGATTGTTACTATTGTGATAGTTATAATGATTGCCATGGAATAATAATCTTGTAAAATACTTTCAAAAACTATATTAATATATTGTTTTTCTGTTATGAGATATTTGGATTGTATGGAAGAGATGTGATGAAATGTGCACATCGACTCTCTTATTCATGGCTTGAATTTCAGTTGAGTGTTTTGGGCGAACACTTCCTTATTACTATATTTTAGTGGTGCTATGAGAGGAGGCAATATTTTTAAAGTAACTAACTAACCTTTGGCTAAGTATATTAGCAGTGATAGGTTGTACCACATCCTAAAGATATAAGGAGTAGTATGATGGATGAGTATGGATTATTCTACTTGTTGAAAGTATTATGTGATGTTTTACCATTGAAAATATTATTATGATCAATGAACCTATTTCTTTGACTTACAATCCATTCTTGCATCCTTTGTATATTGATTTTGGTTATTGGGACTTTATGTCTCACCCCATTGTTGTTATTTTTTTTTTCTTTTCAGTTGAGACCTCTAAATCCTACTAGAGCCCAAGGGAAGCAGTCAGAGGTGTAGGCATCAAAAGCTTAGTAGGCCTTTTTTAATATCGGTATTGTATTAATTTCTATATTGTTATTCTAAGGCCTCATGTTTTTTAATGTCATGTTTTTTACTCCCTCCGGTCCTAATTATAGGAGTAAATTTTGGAGTTGATTTTGGTCCTAATTATAAGAGCAAGTTTTAACTTTTGTTAATTTTTTCCTATAATACCCCTATTTGTATAGATGGAAATGGTAGATGAGAGAAGTTAAACTGACTATACATATGTGCTACATACTCTTCTCAAAAGAATTATTTTAGACTGTCCATCCAAATCTAATATAAAAATTTTATAATTTTATTTATTTTAAAATCGTTTTTCCAAAATAAAAAAGGGACGTAATGCTATTTTTTTAAAACTACTATCAATTGAGAAATCAAACTAAAATAGTCAAATTCATGTAAAAAGAATCTCAAGTTTCGTATTTTGTCTTGTTCTTTATCTTTCTCTACGGACATCATCCCATTTTTTCCCATTTTGGTTATAAATTTTGGGTAAGGTATTTTAGGAAAATACACATAATTAACTAATTTAACTTTTTTCATTAATCCCTCCAAATTCTGGTAATTTGCTCCTATAATAAGGACCGGAGGGAGTACTATTTTTTTTTTTTTGATAACTATTAAATATTGTTAGACTGGAGGCCTTATTTTGTGCACTTTGATATTTTGGTAGGTTCACAATTATATCTTATGTTAAAAATTGTTTTGTGTAGACCCTTTGTTGTGGAATTTAGTGTTATGAAATTACTTATGGGCTATGTTTTCATCTATTTGTTAATTGTACTCATAATGATGGAATTTTTGTAGTAGGTTTGTGAGCAAGAGTTGTACACCCTGGATCCCAATGTGTTTTCTTGAAAGAAGTGGTTTTCAATTAATCATTGATTAAATATCAAAAAAAAAATTAATCATTGATTAATCAAATTTTGTCACTCCAAACATTATGGATACATGTTACTATGAGAAAGGGTCTTATCATGTTACACTTCAAATGTTCAAACTTTTAAATATACATGGAAGTAAATGAAACAAAGTAAAATAAAATAAATATTACTAGTACATATAGTGATATACAAAATGTGAGAAAATATTATATATTGATATTTTCATAAATAAGATCTCATGAATTAAACATGTTCCTTTTGGTTACAACATAACATGTTTTTTATATGCTGGGTGTAAAGTTTCATGAACAAATCACACAATTCACAACTTATATAGGTATTTATAATTATATGCTTTGATATTCCTATCCTATTCTTGAGTTGATTCTACCTCTGCAGAAGGCGATAACTGTACCCCACTATTCATAGCTTATAAATAAATGCAGCTCAATGGAATTTTTATAAAGAGAAAGGCATGTTGTAGGGATGAAAACTTGGATAGGTTAAGTTAATTTATTTTTATTTCAATCTTTTCATGTATTGCTTTGTAGAACCTAACTTGCAGAGTTTTAATGAAACAAAGTAATTTCTATATCCAAGCATATGTTCTTTGCTGGAACATAGAAATACAAACTGAATCAGACTTGGGCTTCAGCCCCATTTCTTTTACGAGAGAATAAAAAAGAAGAATATATTTAATTTTTCTGGCCAATTGGGATCAAGATCTATATCAATTTAATTCTCGCTAGAGTGTTGTTCTTTGTGAGGAGATTACTTTGGGATAGATGACTCAGTCTTGAATCATCATCTAGCAAGCTTCAGTATTACCAGTTTGACTTTGAACCATCCTTCCGGTGTGATTCTAAAAATCAGTTAAAAATATTTCCTGCAGGCCTAATTATGGGACATATTTACCAGATTTGTGGGCAGCTAAAGCCTAAAAATATGTCTTGTAAAGACTTTTTAATTGCAGAGCATGTGTGAAGCAGGTCCGCTGAGACTGCAAATTGCAACTTGACACATCCCAATTGAATAGCAAGAGAATCAAATTCACTACATTCACAAAAAGAATTGCAAGTTCTAATTACTTGTAATAGTGAAAATGCGATGAAAGTAAATTTTTTATTTATAGATGACTAGAGATTTCAGTCAACAATGAATATATTCTAAAGGTTGCTGATTTGAAGTTTAAACAGTGAAGTCAGGCGTAAGTTCTCAGAAGCTAAGCAGCTGTTCAGGCAAATATAAGGAACAGAAACACCATAATCGAGTAAATGCTGAGTTTTCTCGATCTAAGGGAGTGCAACAAAATTTTACTAGCCAATAAAACGAGTTCTGTGGGTGGCGACTTCAGAAACCATGGGCAACCCAACCTTACACATTATAGCACACCACCACCAATTTTTCAAAGCTAAAACAATCAAAAAGGCACAACAAATGGAAGGAAAAATTAACATACTCAGCTGCAGTTGATGTGAACTTATGATCAATACAGGCAACTTTTAATCAGTTATAACAACTACCAATCACTTTTACCTATCATTATTCCTCTGCATCTTCACTTTTCTTCTTATGCTTCTTCTTCTTCTTTTTCTCACTTTTATCCTCATCGTCATCAGCCTTCCCATTGACCTCAGCAGCATTCTTTTCAGCTTCTTTGTCCTTCTTTTTCTTCTTCTCTGACTTCTCCACATCAGGTGAAGCTTCTTCTGTCTTTTCTTTGTGTTTCTTTTTCTTCTTCTCAGACTTCTCCACATCTGGTGAACCAACCTCTGCTTCATCAGCATCCTTATCCTTCTTCTTCTTTTTCTTCTTCTCCTTCTTATCAACTTCGACCTCCACTACATCCTCTTTTACCTTCTTGATCTTCACTACTTCTTCCTTTTCAGCTTCTTCAACTTCTTCAGTTTTGGCCTTCTTAGAGGGCACAGGAGCAGCATCATCACTTTCAACATGTTTTCTTTTATGCTCTTGACCATCCTCCTTACTCTCAACTTTATCCTTCTTTTCAGCATCTGGTTTAGCTGAAGCGTACATACCAGCAATGATAGAATCCCCACCAGTTGGCAAAACTACATTCCTCAGCCACTCTTGAGGAGTATTCTCATTTGGCTTCCCGCGCTTATCTAGCTTCCCTTCTGCAACCAACTTCTTCTTCATGGCCGCTCTTGGTCCTAGACCCCATTTCCTTGGATAGGTATCTCTATCCATAACCACTCTTTTGATCTTAGCTACCACACCATGATCACAAGTAGCCATTACAGCAGTAGTCATCTCTGCAATTCCCAAAGCAACTGCTTCACCTTTGGTAGTCATTAGCACTACTTCCTCCCCTACGTCAATATCATTCTCAAACCTAAGTAACCCAGGAATCATCAGCTTTGCTCCATAACAAATAGCATTAACAGCAGAATCCTTAACAACTAATCTCTTATAACTCGTTAATATTACTTCCAAAGGCATAACAATCCTTCTCAAATAACCCTCATCTCTATAGTTATCATAAACCCATTGAGCATCCAACACATCATGCATAGAAACCATATTATCTTTCTCTCCTAAAATACCTGAACGCACCCTTCTAAGCTCCTGCATATGACCTCCCACACCCAGAATCAAACCCAGATGGACACAGAGAGTCCTTACATACGTACCTGCCTCACAAGAAATCCAAAACACGACCAAATGCTTATCAGCATCGTACTCAAGAAGCTTACTTTCATATATTGTCCTGATCCTAAGCTGCCTCTTCACCGCAGAAATCAACGGCGGCCGTTGAAACACAGCTCCGGTAAGCGTCTCAAGCGCACGCAACACCTTCCCGACATCAGGCACTGCAGAGTGCAATCGAGCGACACAAACGTACTCTTTCCCAGCGCCCTGCTGCGACTTCACCAAACGCGTGGCTCTATCGATGCAAACTATGAGGTTGCCAGTGACCTTAGGATCAAGAGTACCACTGTGACCCGTTTTCTCGACCCGAAGGATCCGTTTAATCCAAGCGACGACCTCGTGGGAAGAGGGGTTCGCAGGTTTATCGAGATTCATGATACCGTATTTGATGTACTCGGCAAGAGGTCGCTTGAGAGGAGAGTAACCGGAAGGAATAGGAGTGTAGTGTCCGGTTCGTACATTGAGGCGGTCGTAATTTTTTAGGAGAATCGGCCATTGAGAAGTGTCAATGGTGGGAGTGTAGCTCTGGGGTTTGATAAGGAAGTCGGAATCCTGGACGTTGGCGGCTTCGTCTTTGCTACGGTGCTTCTTCTTCTTCTTGTCGGAGCGAGAAGCTTCTAGCTCAGTCATGGCTGTCAAAGGTTTGCTGACAGAGTTTAAGAAAGGAGTAGGGTTTAACAGTGGCTAGGGTTTTGGTGGAGGCGAGGGAATAAAGTCCTAATGAGGGAAATGAAAATTTATAGGGTTTTGGGGTTTCAGGAAAATGGAAATGAAGGAGATTTTTTTTTTTTTTTTGATAATAGAAATGAAGGAGATGATTTCTGGGGCCGTTGCTTTCTTCATCGAACCTGCAGTAATCGGGGCTGATATATGAATTTAGCCCTAACCCAGTTTTTAAGCCCTAGGCCCAATATTTGGCCTAAAAAGAAACTATTCACAACTTTTGAACCCATTTTCTTGGCCCAGTAAAAGCCCAAATCAACCATGCTTTATATATATATATATATATATATATATATATATATATAATGAGGTCCATTAACATTAGCAGAGTGGGTCATAACCTAACCAAAGCTCAGAACAATGCAATCTAGAATGGGCTTCAATAAAGACGTGTGCTTTTGTTATTTCATTGGTAGTTCTTTCAAAATGTTGTCCTCTAGAATGGGCTTCAATAAAGACGTGGGCTTCAGATGCTTGGTCACTGTGAAGTCCTTCAGGCTGAAGAATGGGCCTTTCTTTTGGGTCTTCAGCATGCCTGGGATGAGGGGTATAGGCATATTATAATAGAATTTGATTCAAAGGTTTTGATTGATACCCTGTTGACAAGTAACTCTGAGATCACTGGTAGCTTAGTCTTTTGGAGAATTAGAATGATGCTCAATAAGGAGTGGGAAGTTTCCTTACATTATATAAATAGGAACCTGAATTCTTTGGCGGATGCGTTAGCCAAAAGAGGTCTTTCATCATCTTCTATATTGTGCTCTTGTCCGACTTATCTCCGGATTGTGCTTCAAAATGATTGTATGGGACTCGCTCCCCTTTCTTATCTTAATTAATATACTAAGGCTTTAGCCTTCCTTTCTTATCAAAAAAAAAATGGTGTCCTCTACCAACATCCTTTGGGAGCAAGTGGTAAGGGACTTGCTCTCCCACCACTATGTCCTCGGTTCGAGGCATGGGAATGGAGAAAATGGTATTGAGAGCTCTTCCCCCACAACCGTGGGCCCAACGCGGAGCGAAATCCGGATTAGTCGGAATCGAAGAGGTTCCGGTGAACCAGGTGGGACCCTTTTGTGTAATTCTTAATTAATGGTGTTTTCCCTCTTTTATAAAAAAAAAATGGTGTGATTTTTACCAAGTCTAGCGGAAGGGGTTAGTTTCTTATAACTTGGCCAATAAATGTTTGAATCCTCTAGAGAGAGGTGCCCACATTTAGTATCCAACAATATCACAAACAAGATTTCTTCCAATATGTATACTTAGCAAAAACATGGTGTGATTTTGAAAGGGGCTAGGTCTAGCGGGGGTTAGGTTTAGCACCAAGCATTAAATTCCCGCTGGGAGAAGTGTCCACATTTAGTGCCCGACAATGCCTCAAACCCTAACAAAAAAAAAAATGATGTGATTTTGAATCCCAATAGCCATTTACATTTAATGCAGACAGTGTCTCAAACAAAATTGATTTCAGTAAGAGTAAACTTGTGTCTAGTAAAACAAAATGGTGTGATTTTTTCATAAAGAAAAAAAATGTTGCAATTTTGTGAAAAAATAATTGGTCCAATTAATAAAAATATAATTCGCATTTTTAAATGGCATATATTTGAATCTAATATCCAATTATTGTTAAGTAATTTATAATGGGTTAAGGACCAAAAATACCAACGAACTACTGGGCCAGGACCACCCAGCACAACAAACTATTTTTTGGACCAAAAATACCAACAAACATTTTAAAGAGGAGCGCTCAGCACAACGCCATTAACACCGTTAACAAAAAGTTAACCTCCGTTATCTAAGGAGCAGATTGGCCAACAAACTCTTATTCGGGAGCGCCAGACACAAAATTCTAAATTTTACTAAATTAAATAATTTTTCTCAATTGTCATTATTCGAACTACTTGTATAGATATCTATGGACAAAAATTATTCATTCTTTAATTTTGTCAAAATTATAATTTGCTAAAATAAACAAAATTTTTAATTAAAAATATAATTATATGATTTAAATAAAAATCAAGGTGTTTTATAATTTATTATATATGTTAAACAAAAAATTATATGATTTATTTTTATAATAAAACTCACATCAAGATCGAAAGAGACAGGAGTAGAGGATGGCGAGAGGCTTTAGCCGCTGAGCTTTGGGTGGCGACGGCGACCAAACCCTAAGACTGAGTCGAGTGTGTTCTCCAGAATTTCCACTCTCCAGTCTCCAAAAATCTCCACTCTAGTCCGCTCTGCCTAGTGAGTAGTGCCTATACACACTACTCTGCTGAAGTCTAAAGGTCTAACGCGATCACGAGGGGGAGGGAAAAACCTGTACAACTGTTAGAGATGTTTAGATTGCATAAACAGGTAACCCGTGCCCTGCCCATATAACTTAAACGGGTACGGGTAACCCGTTACCCGCGACGGCTCAATCTGGGTCGGCCAGAGCATCTCGTCGTCCTATCTCTATTGGATCTTGATGTGAGTTTTATTATAAAAATAAATCATATAATTTTTTGTTTAACATATATAATAAATTATAAAACACATTGAGTTTTATTTAAATCATATAATTATATTTTTAATTAAAATTTTTGTTTATTTTAGCAAATTATAATTTTGATAAAATTAAAGAATGAATAATTTTTGTCCATAGATACCTATATAAGTAGTTTTGAATAATGACAATTGAGAAAAATTATTTAATTTAGTAAAATTTAGAATTTTGTCTTGGCGTTCCTGGAATAAGAGTTCGTTGGCCAATCTGCTCCTTAGATAACAGATGTTAACTTTTAGTTAACGGTGTTAATGACGTTGTGCTGAGCGCTCCTCTTTAAAATGTTTGTTGGTATTTTTGGTCCAAAAAATAGTTTGCTATGCTGGGTAGTCCTGGCCCAATAGTTCATTGGTATTTTTGATCCTTAACCCAATTTATAATCCTAGCTACACGTGGCCCTCAAACCATAAGAGATGTCTCTTATAAGTTTCCAAGGCCTAATTTAGTTTGTTTTCTTGAAATAAAAATGCCATTTACAACTTTTAGCATGCAGTATCCATGGAGCTATCTACTACTACCTCCGGTCTTAAATATAGAAACACTTTTGTAGTGCAAAAAATGTTCATATAATTAGGATTGGAGGTAACAGTTGATTGATCTGAACCAGAGTCCTGACAAATGGTTAGATACTTTGCAGAAATGTTCTCAAGATTCGAATTTTGACACTACAAGTGAAATCCATCTTGATACTCAATCTAATGCTACTGACTCAATGCAAATAACATAGATTTTTCCCCTTATCATCTGAGATTCGTATAACTACTAACCACATTACTAATCTAAATCAGGGTTATAGCTGGCAATTAGGAAGTCCCTTGTGTTCATTCCAAGATTCAAATATCAGATATATGTAGAATCTATTTTAAGATTGAGCGACACTGAGTCAACTCTAAATATTGAACTCCAGTAAATCTTATATGAGACGAAAAGGGCCAACCTTATAGAAATCATTAGCAAAAGATTAAGGTAAGTGTTTTTCTAGGTACGTAAGAGAAATTGATTGGATCAAAATTTAGAAAAGGTAATTGAAGGGACCAATGCAGAACGGTTGGCCAAAACCAAACATGAACAAGAGATTGGCATAAGCATGTGGAGTGTACAGTTGGAGGCTACGCGGCTCAAATCTCATCACATGAAAACACACACACTTAGCAAAAAGTCAACCAATCCTCGCCACTACTTCGGTATGTGAACCGTTAAAAAAATCTAGGGAAAATGACATATAAGTCCCAACCAAAAGGAATAATATATTGATAAGTTCGATAAATTGTTAATAATATCTGATTCACTTGTTAATTTTCTTTGTTCACTTGTTAATGAAGACTTTTCTAATATTATTTTTCTTGATTATGACTTAAAAGTCATTCTCCGAAAAATCTACCCTCTAGTTTTTATTTTAGTTTTTTAAAGGTGTTCTTATTCTTTTTATAAGACATTTAGTAATTTTGAAGGTATTAAATATATATTTTTCTCCATATACCCATAATCAAGAAAGATTTTGAGAGAGTAAAAATTAATATGATGATAAAGTTTTCGTGTGGTTAATAAAGGTAATATTCACAATTGCTCAATAAGTTTCACATATGTATGACTACTTGACTAGGGATGGAAATAGGCCAGGCCAAGCCAGACTTTGACTAAATAGGCCTGAGCTTGTAATGGGGGTAGAAGGCATGAGTCTAGGCTTAGGCCTGAATGCAGGATTTTTTTTAGGCTTAGGCCTGAGCCTTCATAAGGCTTGGTCAAGCCTGAAGCCTTTTTAAATGCATACTTACAATGTAGGCCTTTAAAAAGGCCTCATATTGTAGGCCTAGGAGGCCATAAGTAAGCTTTTGTATACTTTGAGCCTATCAAAACTATATAAATATAAGCTTTTAGTAGAATATAAGAATGAAAAATAATAAATATTATATTATTTAAATGATATAAATATAATGATATTTATTTAATGTGTAAACAAGTCAGACCTGGAGGCTTACTGTCAGGCCTTAATAAAATAGGTCTGACCTATTTATACATTTAGGCCTTTAAATAAGCTTTGGCCTGACCTTTTTAACAAACAGATCAGGCCTGACCAGGCCCTAAACAGGCCAAGCTGTAGGGCGTCTGATAGGGGTCTGGCCTATTTCCACCCCTATGTATGAGTATAAAATTCAGAACTATCATTTGGTAAAAAAAATTCAGAATATAAAATTTCAACAAAAAAATAATAACATGTCGCATGCATTTACATAATTTGGTACCTGCTCTATAAGTTTCACATATATATGAGGATCACAGTATGGGTCTGAGAAAGATTAAAGAGAACATAAGGGACTTTACCCATTCAATAATTTGGCTACAACTAAATCAAATACCAGAAAAACATGAGCAGGAAACAAAAATATGTTGTTGATAAAGGGGTTAAGTACCAATTTTACCCATGAAGTACACACTCAGGAGAAATTTTGCCCCTTAAGTTTTCGGTGGAGCAATGTTGCCCCTGAAGTATAAAAAACGGAGCAATGTTGCCCCTCTGTTAGAAACCCTTACGGTCAACGTTAGTTGACGGTTAGGGTTTCTAACGGAGGGGCAACATTACTCCGTTTTAATACTTCAGGAGCAACAACTTAAGGGGCAAAATTGCTCCTGGGCGCATACTTCAAGGGCAAAATTGGTACTTAACCCTTGATAAAGAAAAGCAATGCCTAAATTTAAATTTAAGATATCAATATAATTTTTCTCCAAGAATAAAGTTGCGCCTCTTGTGCATGTAAGCTCTAGGCCTCTCTCCTAGGATTTCAGAGTGGCATCTTCATTTGGGGCTTCTCTTCTGTGAGAACTGAGAAGGTTGCTGATGGCGGCTAAGGGTTTTCGATGGTTCAGGGCTAAGACTAAATGGTTAATATTGGTTGACTTAACTGTGATAATATTTTGAAATCACATTTTCAAACTTTCGTGTGTGTGTGTGTGTATTATAAAACTTTACTATACCAGGTCCACATGGAGAATACTCCATGGATATATTTACACATTAACCCTAAATTTAAATAACTTAAATCTTTTCTTTTTTTGGATAATATAGGCAAGCTGAAGCTTGAAAATGTGAAATAGGAACTAGATTATAAGACTCTAGCTCCTAATACAACAAGTAGAAGATACTAGGAATGGCAGGATCGCTGATCCTTCAAAATCATATCCAGGCAACCTCTAGGGATAGTTGGAATCATAACCACATCAGCACCAATGGCAACACTATGGCCCTCCTTGGCTATGTAATCAGCACAAGAGATGTTTTCTCTTAGAGTATGATGAAGCTCCACGTCTCAGTCTTGGAACAGAAGGTCTCTAGTCTCCCTAATAATGTCTTTAAGAGGACGATCAATAGGGCAATCTCTCATAAAGATATTGACGGCATTAAGAGAATCGGAGTATATGACGATTCTCTGTAACCCCATTTGAAGACCAATCTATAACCCTATCATGATAGCATAAATTTCAATTTCAATGACAGAAAGTAGGCCAAGGGGTTTGTAGAAACCCAACAACCATTCCCCTTGAGTATTTCTTAGTACTCCCCCACACGCTGCTTGGTGTTGTTGAAGCACTGATCCGTCCACATCAATGCGGACTGTGTTCTCAGGAGGGGGTGTCCAAGATTGCTCCTCTATCTTGTCCAGTTGGAAAATCTGGTGGTGTAGCTTTTGATTCGCTCCATTTTCCATGAGAAGGTAGCTGCACCGGTGTAACATCTCCCTTATTTTTGTGTTCTCTCCCTGAAATAGAAATTTACATCTGGTTGTCCAAAGAATCCAACACCCCAGGCTAAAGATTTTTGACCATGAGAAGTTCTGAAATCTCCCTTGCTGTGCTTGTGCCTGGTATTCCAGTTAAGCCAAACCTGCAAGCTGCCAGAGAAAAACTGAGAGAAATAGTTAGGTTTTAAAATCAGTTTCCACAAATTTCTAGCTCGCTCACAATCTCGAATTATATGGATCACACTTTCCTCACCATTACATTAAAAAGGGCAACCATTATCGTTGGTAAGGCCCCTCTTGGCCCGAAGAGAATTGGTGACAAGTCTTTCGTGACCAACTTGCCACATAAAATATTTAACTTTTTCAGGAAGTTTCCATTTCCACACTTGGGCCCAGAAGGTGCTTGCTTCTTCGCTGTCAGAGAGAAACTGGTAGGCATATTTTACAAAGAAACTCTCATCCTTAGCTGCTCTCCAGGTAACACAATCCGGGGAATTGTTGAAGGATGGATTCAATTGTAAAATGGTATTTATAACATCCGAAGGTAGAACTCCAAGCCATCTATGATAGTCCCACCGTCCATTTGATAGAAGATAATCCCTAATCGTCTCATCTCTGTTGACAGATGAAGGATACTGAATAAAGGATATGATGGGTTGATCAAGAGGGAGCCAGAGATCAGTCTAGAACTTGGTACCCGCCCCATTATTAACCTTTTTATCAACACCACTAAGAAAATTATCCCAAACTTCAACAATTACTTTCCAAGCAGAGGATGAGTTTCTCTTTTTGCAGATATTAGACAGGTACAGGTTACCACAATTGTATTTGGACCACAAACATTGAACCCAGAGGGTATCCTTCTTTGTTAAGAGACTCCAGCACAGTTTCATAATAAATGCTTGGTTCTGGGGGTGAATATTTTTGAAACCTAGACCCCCTTGTTTCTTAGCTTGCGTAATTTCTTCCCAAGCAAGAAGATGCATTTTCCTCATGTCTTATTCTTGATAAGAATTGAACGTCCTTCTATAGTCAAAAATTTGCTCTTCCACGAGGAAAACTTTTTCCTGGCTCTTTGCACAATAGGGCTATAAGTGGCATGAGAAACTCTTTTATGAATGATTGGAACACCCAAATATTTACCTAGGCCAGCAGTAATCCCAATCCCAAGGAGTTGACTCAGCTCGAAAGCCTTATTGAAGTTTACTTTTTTAGAGCAGAACATTCGAGATTTGTCAAGGTTGATTTTATGCCTCGAGACTTCGCAGAAGCTTTGAATTACTTTCCGGACTTCAATCATTTGATTACTAGAAGCTTCTGTGAAAAGAATGAGGTCATCGGTAAACAACAGGTGAGAGATGTGAGGGCTTCCTCACTTGAAAAGAAAGGGTTTCCACCGACGCCCTTTGCATTCAGCTTTAATTAAATGGCTCAGGCGCTCCTGCAAAGAAAAAATATATATGGGCTCAGGGGATCACCTTGTCTAACTCCTCTAGATGGAATAAAGCTCGGGCTTTCGTCCCCATTCTTGAGAATAGACATAGAGGTAGTAGAAATATATACCAGAATGAGATCAATGAGGTTGTTCTCCAAGTTAATACATTTTAGGGTATTTTTGATAAACTCTCAATCTAATCTGTTGAAAGCTTTCTCCATATCAATTTTGTTGATTGCCACAAAACATTTCTTCCTCCCGTTCATTCTCATAGAGTGGATAATTTCTTGAGCAATAAGGATATTATCACAACTAGATCTATTAGCAATAAAACTACACTGCTCTTGGCTAATAAGAAGGGGCATGATCCCCCTTAACCTATTAGCTAGGAGCTTGGTAATGATTTTGAAACTCACATTGCAAAGGGAGATAGGACGAAATTCCTTCAACGTATAAGCTGGATTATCAACCTTGGGAATAAGAACAACTTTGGATTGATTTATGGTAGACATCTTAGAGGGATTGTTGAAGCATTCTTCAATAAAATCACAGATTTTATCACCTATAACAGACCACTGAGTTTGGAAAAAGTGAGCCTAAAGGCCATCAGGACCCGGGGCTTTAAAAGCTCTTATGGCAAAGGCTGCATTTTTAATCTCGACTTTACAGGCATTTCTTGATAGAAGGCGAATCATATTTTCATCAATGAAAGGGAAATTGGAGCACCACCCCTCAGGGTCCCTCACGATTGCATTCCTGGTATAGAGCTTTTTAAAGAAATCATGGGCTATCAATTTCAAAGTGTCATGATCACCAATCCATTCCCCTTCATCGTTTTTAATAGCTCCAATTCTTTGTTTCTTCCTTTTAACCATGGTTGATCAGGCGTGAAAAAACCTTGTATTTCTGTCACCTTTCTGAAGCCATTTACTTTTAAATTTTTGGAATCAGACAATTTCTTCCTGAGTTGCCACTTTATGGTATTCTTATCTTTTTACATTCAATGATTACAAGTGTATGGTATTTATCTTTTAGCTTTTTTGCTGGGTGAATCTGCCTAGTTTATCACTCAGAGTATCAGACTATGCAGCTTTTTACAATTTAACTAAATGCATGATGATTGAAAGACCATGAGATCTCATGATAAGAAAAAGGACCATTATATCTATATTCAGATATTATTAAGCTTATTCAGTGGAGTACTTGATCAAAATAATAAAATCTATTGAAGGCGAAAGATAATAAAAAGACAAATATTTAATAGCTGACCCATCAAAATTTGATGCCGCTTCAAAATCGTTATATCAACATTAATATAATATAAGTTAAATTCTACAAATAAATAAATAAATCATGTACAAATAACCCCTTAATTTTTAAAATTTAATAATAAATTTTCATGAGCTTTCATGTCTGTGCCAATAAACACCAACCATCGCATATAATTCTTTCAAACTTAGAGTTATATGCAGATAAGCCTCCTAATAAAACTAATCATAAGAGGGTTATTTGTATAAATATATTGTTAGTTCTCGTGTGTTTTGATGATAACGAACACTGAGTTTTTGATTTAATGATTTGTTAAAATATTTCAGAAAGGCTATTCGAGTAAGAAACTTAATGCCCAAGCATGGTTTAATAGTTGGCCAGGATGCTCGAGCAGAGTGACTATCGTGCCCGAGCATCATCGGTTTCATAGCAAAATTCAGAAGGAAAATGCGCCATCAAAGCACGCCCGAGCAGAATGTAAGTAATGCTGCTCGAGCAGAGGTAAAATAGTGGTGCCCACATAACCCATGTTTTCTCTCCCTCATTGCATTACCTACATTTTGAAAAACAAAAAGGCTCTAATTCTAATAGTAAGTTTTTGAGATACTTAGGGCATGTTTGTTTTTATTTTTTGTTTTTTTAAATAATTTTATGAATTCTTTTTAAAAAATTGAAAAAAAAAAAACACATAAAACCATTTGGATAATTGTTTTAAAAATATATTTTATTTGTGACGTGATGATGGTCAACGCTGATGGTATTGTTGAACACTAAATATGACACATTTCTAAGTTGGGATTCAAACTTTAGTTCGCCACATATAAGAGACTAGTCCCTTCCGCTAGACTCAGCCCCCATTTGTACTACCTTTTGCCTATAATTAGATTATATATATATTTATATTAAGAACAGGTGGTACTACATCCACACATGTTGATTGACATATACATGATGATGATAAGTTCCCATGACGATTCCTATCTTGTCCGGGCACACTTGCCTGCCGAACAAATGACAACAACTTCAGCAACAGTAGTCTCTCCAAAAAGCATCCAATCATTCTTTACATCCACATTATTCCCCCTCCCAATAATCTTTCGCAAATATGGACCCCATCAAAGGCATCAATGTAAATATAAATATAAGAACCAATTGATTTTTTTTTTGAGATATTAAAAAAACTAAATTAATTAATTAATCATAATATATATTGTGTATTATTGGATTTTATATTATTTTATAAGTCATGCAAATTGGTTTAAAGACAAAGCGATAAAAATAAATATTCTAAAATAATTTATTTAGCTTCTTTAATCTCACTAAAAAAATCAATTGAATCTTATATTTAAAGCCGGAAGTAGTAATACTTATCTCATATTCTTTTTTGACACGCCAGCTTAATGATTTGTATATGATCAAAATCATGTTATATTATTGGGAAAATTCATTTCAGGGCCGTTTTAACAGGAAAATTTTTTAAAAAAGGCCCCAAGATTCTGACAATCCCAGAAAAGGCCCTGGGGCCTTTTCTGGGATTGTCAGAATCTTGGGTAAGTTGTTAACGGGGCTAATATAGTTGTTAACGGGTAGGTCATTAGCAACTAAATCAGTATCATTAACAACACTTTGCTAACAACTAAATCAGTACCGTTAACAACTATATCAGTACCCTATTAACAACTATATCAGCCCCGTTAACAAGTCACGTAGATTCTGAAAATCCCAGAAAAGGCCCTGGGGCCTTTTTTGGGATTGTCAGAATCTTGGGGCCTTTTTTAAAATTTTCCCTGTTAAAAGGGCCCTGAAATGAACTTTTCCTATATTATTTATGTTTTGTTAATAATTCCATTATTTATTTATTAATAATGATTATATATATATATATATATATATTTATTTATTTATTTATTTATTTATTTATTTATTTATTTATTTATTTATTGTACTTCTCTGATTCTAAATCTAGAACTTAGTTTATAATGCAAATCAAATTATACTTTTAGGATTGGAGGTAGTAGTATAATATAAAAATATGTAACCTATCTTTTCTATAATAATCATGATAACACCATTAAAAATAATTCCGTGATCGAGCTATCTCTTTTGGAGACCATAGTTATATTTATATTAACGTCGTTAGTATATTCCCTTTACTTTAACACAATATATATCAATATCTATATTTGTCTCTCTCTTTTTGCTCTCATAATTATTTATTGCTCGCTTTTATAATTTCTTATCAATATTTTATATCATAAATTATTAGTTAGCTTCCATGATTCAAAAAGTTATCATAATCATAATTCAAACTGAATCTCTAAAAAACTTAATTTTCAAGAAATATAGTTGGCCCATTATTATAGTAATATGTATATATATATTAATGTGGTCAATTGAATGTGGGTGATGGCAAAATTAGAGAACCGCGCGCACAGGGGCGGATTTAGGGGGGCTAGGAGTGGCCCCCGCCCCCTAAAATTATAGAATTGGACTCCAAAGTTTTTGAAATTATACTTTAGCCTTATAAAAATTTCAATATTTTCACTTTAGTCCTTATTAAAAAGCCTTAAAAAGGGACTAAAATGAAAATATTGAAATATTTATGAGGCTAAAGCATAATTTCCTAAAATTTTGGGTCCAATTCTGTAATTTTCTCCCCATAATTTCAAATGCTAACTCCATTGAGTTTTATTCTGTAATTTTCGCCACCCCTAATTTCCATTCTTGGCTCCGCCCCTACGCGCGCATGAGTATATGTGTTCATTGTTATCAGGTGAATCAGTTGACTACTTCAGTTCATATTCTGTCAGTGTAACTAATCAAGATCATGCTTCATTTGGGGAACTATATACTCCATAATTTTTTACCACAGTTAACTCCTCTAGATTGCCTCCACATCGGCTAATGTTGAAAGTTGGAGTGACAATAATGCTATAACGAAATATGGATCAAGCTGCTAGACTCTGCAATGGTACAAGACTATGGATCACATTACTTGGAAAACTCTTCATTACGGCACAAGCACTTAATGGTATAATATAAGTGTAGGCGAGGAAATTCTAATACACCAAATTGATATGAATCCTTCCGAAAGTATACTACCCTTTACAATGATAAGACGATAGTTTATGTCATTCTATCGTTTTCCATGACAATCAACAAAAGTAAAGGGCAATCAATCAAAATGTAGCCTTATCTTCCTGAACCATGTCTTCACACATAGTCAACTATATGTTGCTTTGCCCCAAGTCAAATTTGTAGACAGCATCAAGCTAAGGTCCTCATCTTAGACTCTAACGACAGCCCAACTACTCAAACTACCAATGCGGTTTTCAAAGAAGTATTCTAGAATATTGTCTAACACTTGTTTGAAGCAGTTGTATAATACTGATTTGTATTGAAGAGTGTTGCAAGTTTCCAACTATCTTGTTATATTCACTTTGACTAGAATTGATTTCGTTTTCAATGTTAGTTTCTTTTTTTAAAAGTAATGATGTTTCTCTTGTTTCATTCTCATGATAATAGTCTTCGATATTGGTTTTATTAGTATTTATTGACAAGCAATACAGTTGGGCATTTCAGCATAAAAATATATGAGCAATTTAAAATAGATTATTATAAAATAATTACATGATTTATTATGATGACAAATAAATATTGCATTTTGTATAATAGTCATGAGAGAAATAAAAAAAACATCTTGATTCTTGAAAGAAAAACTTAATACAGTATCATAGTAATTATTTATTCAAAGTCCATGTTATACTATAGCCTACTATGTAGGTCTCTGTTTTTTTAAAAATATATATACAAACTTTAAGAAAAGGGTTGGTCTCGCTCACGATCCAAAGGCAGAGCGAAATCTCTCTCACTACAAAAAAACTGACGTTTTGTAGCGGTTAAAATTACATATTTGTAGTGGTTTTAACAGCTACAAATGACAGTAAGTAGCGGTTCAAAGAACCACTACAAAATACACCGTTGCAAAATGTTTTGTAATGGTTTTCTAAAACCACTACTCATGTAATAAAACCGCTAATGTATTGGTAGCAGTTTTGAGTTACCGCTACAAGATGCGATCAAGATGACGAATTTCAAAAAAATTGGCGCCAAAATTTTGTAGTGGTTGTAAAACCTCTACAAATATTGGATAAAATTTCATAAATTGCACCAAATATTTAAGCCGAATTTGAATTAAAATTTGTAGCGGTTTTACAACCACTACAAAATATTGCAAAATTGGAAAAAAAAAATATAATTTGAGTTCATTGTTACAATATTATGTTGAATACTTTTATTATTTAAGTGACAAATTAAATGATAATAGTTAATATTTAAATAAAATGATTAAATTAAGTTAGAAAGTATAAATATTATGTAGGTATAATATTGAGAATGTGTAGATAATAAGAACTTATTGTGTTGTTCACCTCTGAGAAAAAAAATTATGTTGTCCATTATATGATATTTGATTATGGAAAGACTGTTGATGATGATAGAAGAAATATTGAGGAAATATCCTAAAAGTTCTGTATAAGAAAAAAAATAGTATCAATATTATAAGAAGGAAAAAAATAAAACATTGAAATAAAAGATTTAATAAGAGGTGGGAAGAAATGAGAGAAAACGAGAGAGAAGGGGTAGAAAGAAATGAATGAGTGTGTAAAATGAGGTGTGGTGGGGGTATTTATAGGGATATAAATAACATTTGTAGCGGTTGATGTGATGCATTTTGTAGCGGTTTAATGTTTGTAGCAGATTCTGTTCATTTTGCAGCGGTTACAAAACCACTACACAAATTCAGTAGTATTTTTAAAAAATAAATAATTTTCAAATTTTGTAGCGGTTATACTAAAAACCGCTACAAATTAATAAATGTTGGTGGGATTCGAAATATTCAAATTTCAATATTACACACTTTCTAGCGGTTTATGAGACATAACCGCTACAAAAATTCATTGGTATTTTTTAAAAATAAATAAATAAATTTCAAAATTTCAGATTTTGTAGCGGTTTTACTAAAAACCGCTACAAATTAATGAACGTTGGCGGGATTCGAAATATTCAATTTTCAATATTACACATTTTGTAGCGGTTTATGTGACAATTTTTGTAGCGGTTTCACGTTTGTAGCTTCTTCTTTTTTTCATTTTGTGGCTACAAAAATTCATTGGCATTTTTAAAAAAAAATAATAATTCAAAATATCACATTTTGTAGCTGTTATACTAAAAGCCGCTACAAATATGAACATATTTTTCTTTAAAAAAAATGGCAGGATTCGAAATATTCAAATTTCAATATTACACACTTTGTAGTGGTTTATGTGACAGCTTTTGTAGCGGTTTCATCTTTGTAGCGGTTTTTTTTTCTCGTTTTGCAGCAGTAACAAAACTGCTACAAAAATTCATTGGTATTTTTTAAAAAAAAAATTCAAAATATCACATTTTGTATAGTTATACAAAAAACTGCTACAAATATGAACGTATTTTTTAAAAAAAAAAAATCATATGTTTTTTGTATAACTTCTATTTGCGACATGTTTAATGACTTCACATTTGTAGCGGTTTAACTAAAAAAATCACTACAAACTGTTCACCACTACCCCTACCGCTATAAATGAAGAAACCCTACCTCGTGAGTCGTAAAAATTTGTAGCAGTTTTCTATAACAGCTACAAAAGTTCAGATTCTTGGTATTTTGTAGCGAGTTTTTTGATATAAACCACTATAAATAAACTGCTACTAATGGCGCGCCATAAGGCGCCATATTTGTGGCGGTTTGTATAAATAAACCGCTACAAAATAACCGCCACAAATTTGACGCCATATTTTGTAGCGGTTAGTTTATGATAACCGCTACAAATGTTGTTCATGAACCAGTGTGCCATTTGGCGTGAGTCATATTGCTACAAATTTGTAGTGCCTTTCCTCCTAAGTGATACTAATGTTGGGCAGGAGGAGCCGTTTATGGCATGGCGAAGTCTCCTTTCCTCCTAGGTGATACCAATGTTGGATAGGGCAAGCCATCTATTGCCATCAGGCGTTTACCTAGGCACCTAGGAGTTAAGATGCCTCCCTCAGCGCCTTAACCAACTCCAGGATCGAACATCCTCCCTTTGGTAAGAGTGTTCAACCCTTCTGCCAATTGAACCAAAAAAGGAGAGGTGTATAGGTCTCAGTGTTAAACATATCAAATTGAAATTTTTGTTGTGTTGATTCTCACATATACCTAATGATTCTTTAAAAAGTTTTTCTTCCTGAAACTTTTTTTATTGCAAATGAAGTGTATGGATATACACCCAAAAAACAGAAGAAAGAAGTCAAATCAGTGGCCAACTAAACTTTTTTCGAAAATAAAAAAATATTATTGATAATTTGATACTAAAAACGTTTATTTTAGAATAATTTTTTTTTCTCGAAGTTTATTTTAGAATAATTAAACACATGATAAGACTACATTATGCATTAAACATGAACATCACTACTAGCTAATTTTAATACGAACTTGATCATCCCAAGCCGAGATTTTTTTTCCCCAATATGACATTTCCATTCATAAAATTTAAATTTATGTATTTAAATGACATTTTTTTTTATAGATAAAAACCAATAGTTCCATTCGAGAGACTAATAAATAAACGTTAAAATGTGGGCATCTCTTCAAGTGGAAATTTAAACTTTAGTTTAGTTTGCATGTAAGATATTAACCATTTTCATTAAACCCAATCCTCCTCATTTTACCATCACTGAGTTAACACTTTGATTTAACATTTTTTATGTGGGCATATTTAATTCAAGGTTTTTTTTTTTTTTTTTCTGTTATATTTGGTGGGGGCCTGCTTATCATTTCTTGGCAGATAACAAAAGGCAGTGCAATATATACATGATGAAGATGGATATGGTCCTACAAAATTTATTGGTCATTTTTAAAAAAAAAAATTGGTGAGCAATTTTCTTGTTTTCATTAGTTTTGATTTGGAAATGAGTTAAACAGTGGTGTGAAATTGACTACTGGTTTTTATTTTTATAGAAAATAGAAGAAAAAAAATTAATGTGACAAGTAGACCACAAAGTATCCTTTCAAAATATGATCATCACAGGCTTAATAGCAGCTAACTTCTTGTTTCTTCTTTGCTCCCGTCCAACATTAATACCCCACCAATTATATTTGATACTGATTCTCAATATAAATCATTTTTTAAAAAAAAAAATTGTCTATAATATAAATTACTTGAATAATAATTAATGTTTATTTATCAATTTTGTTCATGTAATTAATGTTTAAATGTGACTCTTATTTTAATTAATGTTATTTTAATTTCTCATTCAAAACCTAATTCAATATGCACTAGTGCAAAAAAGAGCTTTAAGACCGCCTCATTTAGACCGGATTATAGAGAATCAGGTCTTAAAAGTATGACCGGTGGCAGTTTCGTAAATATAAAGAACTTTTTGGACCGGACTATAAAAGATTCGGTCTTAAAAGTATGACCAGTGGTAATTTCGTAAATATATATAAGACTTTTAAGACCGGATTATAAAAGATCCGGTCTTAAAAGTATTACCGGTGTCAATTTCGTAAATATATAGAACACTTTTAAGACCGGATTTAAAGGATACGGTCTTAAAATTATACTTTTAAGATCGGATTTAAAGGATCCGGTCTTAAAAATATACTTTTAAGACCGGTTTTTACAAACAACCGGTCTTAAAAGTGTTAAAAAAAAGTTAAATTCGATAAACTTGTTAAGTCCGTGAGCGTGCTTGTCTTCTTGGTGATATAACATTTGCTTAGTTATAGATTTAACAAGTGTCCCAAGAGCCTCACGGGTCAAATCCTTAGCAAGAATGACATCCTCTTCCTCTAACCTACTCTCAATCTTCGTAAGTCATTCTAAGAGCCACACAATCAAATCATTGGCAACGTTGGCAGTGAGATGCTTCGAGGGTTTTGCGATGACATCAACTTCAATCCTCAGCAACGGCGCAAGCGTGCTGCTTCGAGGATTCTGGACGACGGCGGCTCCTTCCTCTTCGATCTATGGCTCTTCCCACACTGCCTTCGCACAGATCCGGCTTAAAATCAAACCCAGATCTCTTCTTGCTTAAGTCTGTTTGCTCCTACCTTGACCACTCCTGGACTTTGATTTTGGTTGCTTGAAGCTTTGCCAGCATCGACAAGAGGATCCTGCTCAGATTTGGTTGCTTTAAGCTTGTGATTTTTTTGTAGATCTGGACTTCAATTTCATCTCTAATTTTATATTGATTCAAATCCGATTTCCATGGTGAATGATTTATATTTCTTGTTATGTTTTCTTATTTCTGGACTTTGTATTCATCTTTTTTGTTTTTCTTGTTGGTATTGCTTCCAATCTTCTCTTCTTTTTTGTTTTTCTTGTTGGTGTTGCTTCCAATCTTCTCTTGGTTCTCTGTCGTTGATGACGGAGGGACATTCAAAATGTTGCCAGATCTGGTGATTTGGGACCGGTTGTTTCATTTGAGTTTTATTATTATTATTATTTTGAAACACTTTTAAGACCGGATGTTTAAAATGTCTATTCTAAAAGAAACTCTTTAAGACCGGTTCGAGTCCGGTCTTAAAAGTGAGACTTTTAATACCGCCTGGAACAAGACCTGACGCGGGTTCGGTCTTACGATGCCTCTTTTGTCCGGTCTTAAAAGCATTTTTTCCACCCGTTATGGATAAAGTTGGATTAATTTTTTTTTTTTAAAAAAATTAAAGCATAAATAAGTTAATGGTCATTTATTGGTTATAATGAATTAATTGAAGTAACTTAGGGGGTTAAGGAGCAATTTGGCCAACGAACTATTACCTCAAGAGCGCTCAGCACAAATAACTTTTAAGTGGATCAAAAATACCAAAAAAACTCTTAAAAATGTGCAGTCAGTACAAAAATGAAGTAAAATTTTTTTGTACTGAGCGTCATGGAGTAAAACTTTTTTTTGCTAGGCGCTCCTGGAGTAAAAGTTTTTTGTACTGACTGCACATTTTAAAAATTTTTTTAATATTTTTGATCCACTTAAAAGTTATTTGTGTTGGGCACTTCTAAGGTAATAATTCGTTGGCTAAATTGCTTCTTAACCCTAACTTATATTGTGAACCTGTGAGAAAATGCATGAATTAGTGGTGAATAAGAATCCTCTTATTTTAAATGTAAAAGCTAATTGAGGGATTTAATTTGATCCTAAATGCAAAATATCATTATACTTTATCTCCTAAATTATTCCCAGTAATTACACTATGAGAACTATGACTATATTGCTTGTAGAAAATGACCATTTGGTGCATGGAAAAATAAAGGGATCCCATTTATTTTATGCATATAAATGTATAATGATATAAATTAGGGAGAAAAAAAAATAGGAAATTGATGGGTGGCTGTGAGTGGCTGGATGAATATTTGGGATGACACCAAAAGCAACCAATAAAACAGACAAAATTGAGAAAGCAAAGTACATTCCAGAAAGACAAATGAAAGCCCTCATGATAAGATGGGGACAGTAAATTCAATGTAAGTACCAAGGAGGCACATCAGATTTTATCATGTCCTTACACTTTCTTAAGTTATAGGCATTATCCCTACGCTAATAATCATTTAATAAGAAATAAAAAACCGTTTTTTTTTCCACTTGGTATCTAGAGTTTCGTCCTGAATAATCTAGGTCCGACATGCGTCGCGCATCTGACTATGGTGGGAGAGTTTCCCAACGGGGTTTTTCTACATTCACAAGGCTCGAGCTCAAGACCTTGTTTAAGCGATACAAATCACTTACTACTTATGTTAACTTTTTAAAGAAAAACATAAATATGCATAATTTTTTCAACTATGCCCTTATGTGTAAAGAGAAAAAGTGAGGGAAAATAAATGTAATAAAAACAGTCAATAAGGGGTGAAATTGGAAAATATGCAATAAATGCTTAGATAAGCCAAAGATGAAGCTTATACTGGTATTTTGGGATACACTCATTCATAAATTTAAAACTGGACAGAGTAATTCGGTTGTATGCTAAGTAAAAGCTAAGTTATTGGTTGTCAACGTTGTTTGTCTAACAAATTACGAATGTAGAAATCAATAATTATAATTAAAAAAAATATAAGAACCCAATAAAAAAAAAACTACTACAGTAATCTACTTAAAAATGAGGTAAAATTATATAGCTTGAATATTATTTTTTTCTAAGAATTTTAACAAATAAGTTAATAAATTTTGTGTATATATTAATAATAAAAACTATTTTCAAAGAATCAAATTAAACATTCAACATGTGCTTGTCCATTTGATCTCTTTTGTGATGCTTTTTTGGTCAAGATCTCTTTTGTTATGCTGGAAGAGCCTTTTCACCAACTTTCCCTCTCAGACATTAAATTATTATTATTATTACTACTATACTACTGTTTTTTTTTTTTTTTAATACAAGGAATGATAAACAAAGGCAAGTTAAATTAAACAAAAAGACTAAAAGAGGTTAAAATCTGAGGCCTCTCCTCTCATGACGTACTCCCACCAGATGAGCAACAAGGAAGCAATGAAGACCAGTAAGGGGATCAGAGAAATGAGATTCGTCTGGAGAATCCACATGCGTCAAAGCAAAATGAGCCAACCAATCTGTACATTGATTGCCTTCCCTTAGAACATGGCTATATCGCATAACCCACTGTCTGCGGGTGATTGCTCGTATCCGAGCCACCAAATGTGAGTCACAAGCTGCATTACCTTGTTTGGATAGTAATGCAATGACTGATTGACAATCACTTTCAACAACTACATGTCTTCAACCTACCTCCCATGCCATCTCTAGTCCCCTCAAAACTCCCCACAACTCAGCTAACATCGCTGAGCACCTTTTAAGACGTGTAGCAAAGCCTCCAAGCCACTTACCAGAGGAGTCACGCAACAAACCCCCACAAGCCGCCACCTGATCTGCACCCTTTGAAGCCCCATCCGAATTAAGTTTCACAAATGGAGCTTCAGGAAAGGCCCATCAAACATTTGAGTGTTTTTGTACTACACGCTGAAACCCCCCTTCAGCACTTCTAGATTTTAATTCTCCCAGTAGATCAAGAATGGGCCTTAGGTAGTATTTAAAGTGTGCATCTGGTGTGTTATGAATAAATTCATTTCACCATTTCCAAATAAACCAGCAAGAGACAATAAATAACTCATTCCAATAAAATCCGCCAATTGTAGTTGCATCACTCTTCCAATTCTCCGTTACCCATTCAAACCAATTGTAGCCAAAAAAGGAGAGGGCATGATCAACATGTACCACCTCATACCAGAAAGCACGAACCACATGACAATCTCTAAACGCATGTAGACTGGACTCTGCTTCTTGAAGACACAGTGGGGCAGCGACCATCGTTGTTAGACCAAACACTGATCCATGACCTCAAAGGAAGTCTTTGGTGGAATAATTTCCACCCAAATATTTGTACTCTATATGGTCTCATCCACTTCCATAACTTTATCCATATGTCATCATTTATAAGAGATTGTTGAAAACCAGATTCGGCTAAATAAAGATAGCAACTTTTAACACTAACACCAGTTAAGTTTCCAGCCAACCAAAAGGAACAATCTGGGTCATCATCAGAAGAAGGAGGAAGCATACCTCTAATTAAACCAACCACATTCTAAGGAAGCAGGCTATTTAATAAAGGCAGATCATCATAAGAAGGAGGAATTATACCTCTAATTAAACCAACCACATTCTAAGGAAGCAGGCTATTTAATAAAGGCATATCCCACCGGCCATATTGATCGACAAACCTATTAACCATGCACTCACGCATCTCAGTAGGAAGGGGACTCACTATGTAATCTTGTAGACAAATGGAAGAGGACACCCATTTATCTTTTCAAAAAGAAATAGAAGCCCCATCTCCAATTTCCCATACCACCTCATCCTTCATATTAATAAGAATGTTACATAATGAGCTCCAGAACGATGAACAACCAGTTTTAAGGATTGACAATTGTCCAATTTGTACCTTGTACTTACCCCGAAGAAACCTAACCCATAGGGCATCTTGTTCATTTTGGAACCTCCAACCGCACTTCATAAGTAGAACATCATTCATAATTGCAGTTGATTTTAAACCAAGTCCTCCCATAGACTTAGGACTAGTCAACACCTTCCAACTCAAAGCATGATGAGCTTTACAAATGTGTGAATCGCCCCAAATAAAATTCCTTTGAATTTTATCAATCTCATTACATATATTTAGGGGGTCTAGCATATTGCATATGAAATCAAATAGTCAAAATATCATCAATATATTAATATGGCATCTATATCTATAATTAATATAGTGTATTATCCATAGACACTAAATAACAGTGCTCTTTCTGATTTTTATTATAAAGTATCAACTAACAATTCTCATAAACTAATAAAAACAGTTAAAGTCAATAAAGTTATCCTACAATTTGAGTAACTTCCAATATTACCTATACTAATTACACTAAACTCTAATATTATATAATTATTATTCTCATTCATTACCCTTATTAATTAGGGGCATATGTAAAAACAAATAATTAATACTCTTTAGAAATAAACAAATACCTTATAAAAAAGTTCAAATAAACTTATTAGTCGAGCGGAGTACATCTATATCTAACATCTATTATTGGATTTTCGAAGTGGATTATGGTCAAGGGGGGAGTTACTCATAATGAAGTGGCAAGCTGGTAATTATGGGGATTAAGATGTTTCGAACTCCAACCTGCCCTTGGAAAAGTGTCTTTCATGCTTTTATCGTCTACAGAGGAATGTCTTGGGATTGCAATAAATTCTCAATAAGCATATCTTCAAGAGAATTTAGATAATGGAGACATCAATGTGTGTATGTATATCTATGGCCACTCTCAGAACACCCTGAAACTTCTCTTCCTTCCATTATCACCTGAAATTCCTGAACTAAAAAAAAATTCAGTAATTCCCACAACACTCTGTCCCTTGTGCCCATTTCTACACAGCCTGTATGAAAGCTTTCTTCAAACTTTCTCCAGAAACCGACAATTATTCTGACCATAATTCCATTCCCAACCATCATTCCATGTGGGTGTTTCTTCTTCCTTCTTCTTCTTCCTCCTCCTCCTGTCAGGAGCTCTGAGTGATTCCCTGCTTCGTGTTCCCTGTTCATTTTTTCTTCCACTTTCCCGGGAAAATCCAGCTCCAACACGTTTGTTCCTCTCCCAGACTGTGGATTCAAGCATGTGGGAATCTGACAACGAGTCTGCAGCAGGAAGGGGATATGCAGGTGGGCTTCTGAATCCAAGCAAGGAAGGTGTTAAGACAGATGGGTTTGAACAGAGAGGCCAATCATGGTATGAAGTAAAAAAAATGCAGAATCAGTACTTTTGTTATTGATTCTTGTTTCTGATACTTATTGTGAATCGCAGAAGCTAAAGATTGAAACTTCTGATGATTTTATCTCTACCCATTAATTTTATATCCATGTCTCAATCTCAGAAAAACTTAAAGCAGAATCGGTGTCTTTGAATGAAAATCTTGAACATTGTTTGGCTATGCAGGTATGTTGCAACGGATATTCCGAGTGATCTTCTTGTTCAAATTGGAGGAGCTAACTTCCACTTACACAAGGTAACTACTGTTTTTTTCTATCCAACTTGTACTGTTCTGTTCTTCATGTACTGTTAAATTTCTGACCATTTCTCCTACTTTCTCGGGAAAGTATCCTCTTCTATCTCGAAGTGGAAAGCTAAACAGGATCATATACGAGTCACACGATCCAGATTTGAGCAAGATAGTTATAGATGATTTGCCTGGTGGGGCTGAGGCCTTTGAACAAGCTGCAAAGTTCTGCTATGGAATTGCTGTGGATTTAACAGCAGGCAACATCTCAGGCTTAAGATGTGCTGCAGAATACCTTGAGATGACAGAAGATCTAGAAGAAGGCAATCTCATATTCAAAACTGAGGCATTTCTAAGCTATGTGGTCCTATCCTCATGGAGAGACTCCATAGTAGTGTTGAAGAGCTGTGAGAAGCTGTCACCATGGGCAGAGAACCTTCAGATTGTTAGAAGATGCAGTGAGTCCATAGCTTGGAAAGCCTGTGCCAATCCAAAAGGGATAAGGTGGTCTTACACTGGAAGACCCCCAAAAGTTTCAAGCCCTAAATGGAATGACACAAAGGAGTCATCAAGCCCCAGTAGGAACCAGCAGGTTCCTCCGGATTGGTGGTTTGAGGATGTTTCAATCCTTCGAATCGATCACTTTGTTCGAGTCATTACTGCAATAAAAGTAAAAGGAATGAGATATGAACTCATCGGAGCATCAATAATGCATTATGCAACTAAGTGGCTTCCAGGACTAATAAATGACGCAGCAAACTTTGGAGATGAAGCTAGTAGTAATAATAACAGTAGTAGCAGTAGTATCAACAGTGGAGGTAGCTGGAAAGGTGGGCTTCATATGGTTGTGGCTGGAACTAGGGATGAAACTTCAAGCCTTCAAGCTAAAGATCAGAGACTGATCATAGAGAGTCTTATAAGCATAATCCCACCACAGAAGGATAGTGTCTCTTGCAGCTTCCTTCTTAGGCTTCTGAGAATGGCAAACATGCTGAAAGTTGCACCTGCATTAGTCACTGAATTAGAGAAAAGGGTGGGAATGCAATTTGAACAAGCTTCACCGGCTGATCTTTTGATTCCTTCTTATGACCAAAGTGAGACCATGTATGATGTAGATCTGATCCAGAGGCTGCTTGAGCATTTTCTGGTTCAAGAACAGACTGAGAGCTCAAGTCCTAGCAGAGTGGGAGGGACTAATTTAACTGCCAAGACCAGAGTGGCTAGGCTTGTTGATAGTTATCTCACAGAAGTCTCCAGAGACAGAAACCTTTCCCTCACAAAGTTCCAGGTCCTGGCTGAAGCCTTGCCTGAATCAGCGAGGACCTGTGATGATGGACTTTACAGAGCTATTGACTCCTATCTAAAGGTAAAATAACTCTGCTAAAGTAATTCTTACATGTTAATAATCATTCATGGGTTTTCAGTTAACAGCCTAGTTTTTAGTTCAACCGTGTATTCTGCCTGATGTGTGTAGACGACACAGACATTTGACTTGAGTGCTAATACTTAAGCTATTTTTGAATGGAGAGAAAAGTGAAAAGAAAATAAGGGGAAGAGAATGCTAGGAAGAAAAACTTTTAAAAATGGTAAAAAAATTATTATTTTTGGGAGTTTTCCCTCCTGGTATTCTTTCACCCCGAAATTTTCTCTCCATTCAAGCATAGGATTAAAGTTGTGAGAAGCTAAACTTATACTTGAATGGCTTGTTCATGGTAGGATTTGATCTTCACTTCTACTGATGGTTTTACAGGCACATCCTACACTTTCTGAGCATGAAAGGAAGCGGCTTTGCCGGGTAATGGACTGTCAGAAACTCTCCATTGATGCCTGCATGCATGCTGCACAGAACGAAAGGCTTCCACTAAGAGTTGTGGTGCAAGTGCTGTTCTCTGAACAAGTCAAAATAAGCAATGCAATAGCCAACAGTTCTCTGAAAGATGGTGGTGCGGAGTCTCAATACCAGCCAATGATCTCAAACAGAAAGACACTTCTAGAAGCTACACCACAGTCATTCCAAGAAGGATGGACAGCTGCTAAGAAAGACATAAACACACTCAAGTTTGAGCTTGAGAGTGTGAAAGCCAAGTATTTGGAGCTGCAAAATGATATGGAGAATCTGCAGAAACAGTTTGAGAAGATGCTGAAGCAGAAGCAGACATCAGCTTGGAGCACTGGGTGGAAGAAACTAAGCAAGCTTACCAAAATGTCAAACATGGAGAATCATGAAATTGCTCCACAGATTCCTCCTACTTCTGCAGAACAGAACAGGAAGCAACCAAGAAGGTGGAGAAATTCAATTTCCTGAAACATGGGAGATTCTGATAATAGTGTTGCTCCTTTCATTAAATTTTTGGTTTTATGGAGAGTAAATTATGGGGGGTTTCTTTGTTTTGCTTTCTGTTTCTGAAAAAAATCTAGCTACATTGGATTTGTCTCCAAAAGTGAATCACAAATTTCATGTGCGATTCCACTGGCACTTCAATCAATAATAAAATGAACCATTTCTGTTGTGTTTCCTCTAGGATATCTACGTTACATGTTGCACAGTATAAGTTACAGAGGTCACTGGTTTTAGACATAGTAATCTTCCTCGTTAAACATTTTGATTGGATGGTACATAAAAAATCACAAGACCTTGTTTTAATAAAATCTACCCAATTTTTTAATGCCTAATAGTTTGGCATATTTGTTCTTTTTTACTTTGTTTCCTCAGCCACAAATTGAAACATGTTCACTCAGCATCTCTAATCACTCCTAAATTCTGTAAAACTTCGAATTAAAGATGAAGCATACTTTTAAAACTTCAAACTAGATTTTGCCCCACTAGTGCAATAAGAATTGTACTACAATGCACATAATCTTAACTAATGCCCATGTAGAATGGAAAGGAAAAGGGAACGAAATGAGGGGGAAGTATTTTTTTCATTTAAATGTCATATTTCTTTCCAGATAAAAATTAATAATAAAAAGTTATTATTAAGTTGTGATTATAGAGATACTATTTGCTATCATTATTGTGGTTCAATAGTAAAGGATTATCTTTTTAACGTGGTTGAAAAGAAAAACAAAAATTAAATAAAACTAGCTGACATTGGTATTTTTGTGTTTGGCAAAAAAAAAAAAAGGCACTATTACTGTATTACAAGAAAAACCATGGTTTTAGAATTTTTCAGCAAAACACTTGGTAACCTGCAAAAAATGCTTTTATAAACAAAACCATGGTTTTGGAGAATCTGAAATTTGTGACTTTTCTGAGAGCAATTATTACCCACAACGGACACTTTCCTCTTTCTCTATATCACTGTCCTCTTTTGGTTGGGTGTCTAGTTTTGGCGGTTTTTTCTTCATCTCTCCTCATCCTTCATTAACTTTAAATTTTAGTCATCCATTCGATATCTAACTGATCGAAAAAAGCCACATCACCTAAAATATTTTTTAGTATTGGTCATTAATATTCTGAAATATTTTTTCAAGATCATACAGTATTTTTTCAATATCAGACAGTATCCTGAAATATCTTTTTAATCAGTATCCTAAAGTATCTTTTTAGTATCAGTCAGTATCCTGAAGTATTTTTTTAATACCGATCAGTATTCTAAAATATTTTTTCAAGATCATGAAGTATTTGTTCAGTATCAGTCAGTATCTTAAAATATATTTTTAGTACCAATTAATATCCTAAAATATTTTTTCAAGATCCTAAAATAATTTCTCAAGATCATGAAGTATTTTTTTAGTACCATTCAGTATCTTGAAGTATTTTTTAGTATCATTCAGTATCTTGAAGTATTTTTTTAGTACCAATTAATACTGTGAAATATTTTTTCAAGATCCGAAATTTTAAGATTTTGAAAAAATATTTTAGAATACTGACTG
Source organism: Acacia pycnantha (assembly GCA_025563575.1). Taxonomy (NCBI): domain Eukaryota; kingdom Viridiplantae; phylum Streptophyta; class Magnoliopsida; order Fabales; family Fabaceae; genus Acacia; species Acacia pycnantha. Next base: position 2,780,588 of record JAMWYP010000015.1, read on the forward strand.
ATATTAAAAAGTACTTCAGGATGGAACAGTCAAAATTAATTCAAATCAACGGTCTAGATTGGTTGAGGAGAGATATCAAAGGTTGAGATTGAATGAGGAGGGATGATGAGAATATAGGATAATGAGAGGATCCAATTTTGTCCTCTTTCCTCTAACTCTCGCTCTCTTTTCTTCAAAAACAGAAGCTTCAATAGTTGCTCAAGGCGGCTTGCTGGTCGATCGAAGTATTCGGTGTTGTTGTCTTCGGCTCCAAATTGTGACGGCATGGTTGTCTTTGGCGGATCTGAAGAAGGTGGTGGCTGCTGGTGCTTAGAAAGCTATTTTTTCTTATAAAATCTTGAAGTCGTCCTTGTCGCCATTTCGTTGTTCAAACTCTCAGAAGTCAACAATGTCGCCGGCATGGTTGGCTTTGATAGATCCGAAGAAGGTGGTGGCTGGTGGTGCATATGCTAGTCTATATTTGTGTAAAGAACCGTGACACACCAGTGATTATACGGGTGCTTCATGGGTTAATGATATTGTAGGGGGAAATTATATTTGTTGTTATGAAATGTTTAGAATGGAACTTCCTGTGTTTCAACAACTTTGCTTTGAATTGCAACGACATGGGTTGAGGGAAACTAGAAAAATGGGTATACATGAAATGGTTGCAATTTTTCTGAACATCATCAGACATATGGTTGGGAGTAGGCTGCAACAACAAAGATTTCAACGCTCGAGAGAAACAATTCATAGGGTTATTCATGTTGTCTTAAAGGCATGTTGTTGTCGCGGAATGTCCAACATCAAACCACAAGATCCATCACTTGAGAACATTCACTTCTTTAAAAATGATATTGGAGCAATTGATGGCACACATACTCCATGTTGAGTCAAATCAAGAGAAAAAATAAAATATATTCGAAGAAAAGGATTTACATCACAAAATGTGATGGCGGTTTGTGATTGGGACATGTGGTTTACTTTTGTGTTGGCTAGATGGGAAGGTACAACACATGATGCTCGCATATTTGGTCATGCCCTCACAACTCTTTCCTTGAATTTTCCCCATCCACCTAAAGGTCTATTTATAATTCCTACAATTTGATTATTCATAACTATCAACACATATATTGACATTAATCACATTTTTTCATACAAATAAATATATTATTTGGTAGATGCTGGGTATCCAACACCGATTGGATACCTTAGGCTGTACAGATCTAAGTGTGACCATCTTCCTGAGTTTCAGAGATCATCTAGACTTGAAAATGACAATGAGACCTTTAATTACTTGCATTCAAGTCTTAGGTCCACAATAGGACTTGGATTCTCTTCGTGATTCCATTAGAGATTAGATCATTTATTATACACAATACCATTAGTCATATATTGTTTCCCTAGTTTGACGTACTCTATTATTTAGAAAATGTAAAATGTAATTGTATCACTACTATGAACAATTGTGTTTGGTATTTTGTAGTAAATTGTTTTATCGTTAAATTATATGGATATGAGTATTTGCTTTTATTATGGAAAAATACTATGTTTATAAAAACCTTAGTTAAATTTTCTACGTTTTAAAACAAAACATCACTATTATATTATATGTTTAAAATTCATTTTTTAGCCATCAAACATTTAACTATTGAATAAATAACGTATATTAATATCAAAGATGTTTTTTTATATAATTACTATTTATAACGGATTTTGGTCCATACAATATATTAATACATATATATTTGATTTAATATTTTTCATGTTACATAATTTACTGGTGTTATAGATTTGATTTTGTCACAAATTTATGTATTTTTTATATTTATTATGCCATTTAATATTTAAAATACAACATTATTATCCTCTATATGCAATTATGACATAAGCTAATGTCCTTTTTGGTAAATTTGACAAAAAAACTAGGGTTAAGGTGCGATATGGCCAATAAACGATTGGCTCAGGAGCGTTTAACACAATTAACTATTAAGTGGACCAAAAATACCAACAAACTTTTAAAAAGGTGTAGCCAGCACAATACCTTTAGAAAAAGTTAACGTCCGTTATCTAAGGTGCATATTGACCAACGAACATTTACCCCAGGAGCGCCCAGCACAAAAAAGTTTTACTCAGGAGCGCCCAGCACAAAATTCTAAATTTTACTAAATTAAATAATTTTTTCTCAATTGTCATTATTCAAAACTACTTGTATAGATATCTATAAACAAAAATTACTCATTCTTCAATTTTGTCAACATTGATACTTAATAATATAAATCTGGCAACTTGATGATATATTTGTTAATTAAATGATCTATTGATTATATGAATATAGGACTTGTTGGAAAAAAAAAAGATAACTTAAGAGGCTTGATGAAAGACAATTTAATAATAGGTTAAAGAGCAATTTGGCCTACGAAAATTTTATTAACATCAAATGAATTTTTAATTCACATAAATTTCTTCTAAAATAAAAATAAATCATATAATTTTCTTGTTTAACATATATAAAAAACTATAAAACACCTTGAGTTTTATTTAAATCATATAACTATATTTTTAATTAAAAAATTTGTTTATTTTAGAAAATTATAATTTGACAAAATTGAATTATGAGTAATTTTTGTCCATAGATATCTATACAAGTAGTTTTGAATAATGACAATTGAAAAAAAAAATTATTTAATTTAGTAAAATTTAGAATTTTGTGCTGGGCGCTCATGAGTAAAACTTTTTTGTGCTGGACGCTCCTAAAGTAAAAGTTTGTTGGCCAATCTGTACTTTAGATAGCGGACGTTAACTTTTTGTCTAACGGTGTTGTGCTGGGCGCTCCTGAGTAAAAAAATTTTTGTGCTCACTGCACTTTTTTAAAAGTTTGTTGGTATTTTTAGTCCATTTAATAGTTAATTGTGTTGGACGCTCCTGAGCCAATAGTTTATTGGCCAAATTACACCTTAACCCAAAAAACTATTATAATAACAATATCTAAACACGATCATTTTATCAAAATCACTTTTTTCACAAAATTTATTATGCTTAAATCTATTCTGAAAAAACATTTTTACCATTTTTTTTCCAAAAGTTATTATCCAAAAGCTAATCCAAACGGGTAGTGGAAGAAACTATATTCACTTAAATACAAAAGTTCGGGCTTAGTTTGATAGTATTAAATATTATTATAAACAAAATTAAACAACCGCATGCAAACCCACATCAACACTATAACTACAAGTTCATGATTCAAATATTGCCTAACAACTAGCATTAATCATCCCTTAGAAGCCCCTACCCCACCCAACTCCATAGTTTGAAGAGTTCATACAGTGGTGAGTGATGACAAATAAATTTTGACATAATTTTCTTCGGTTTGACAGCTCTCATGCTTTGGGGTCCATGATTTTAGTTTCAGTGTTTGAAAATTGTGAGACTAAGATCACTCTACTTGTAATATCAAACAATTCAGACCAGAATCATAAAGCAGGAAAGAAACATGATAAGATGTTTCCAGCAAAAAATCATGTCATCCTGCAAGCAAGACAGCACTGTTCCTTCTGCTTCATGACAAGACAATGGAGGGAAAAGAAATTTCAAATCCAGTATCAGACTAATTATTCAGAAGCGATTTCTTCGATGAAAAGACTTACAGTGAAAGATTTTTCTGTGAAAACACGATCCTTGGCCTACCAATTGACAGAGGAACGACGACGTCGATCATGGCGGCTGCTTCTGGAGATTGAAATAATGCCAACCAATAATGTCGCTGCAATGGTTTTGATAGAAACCCCTAGAAAATGAAAACGACAAAAAATGTAATGTGTTTTCGGTATTATCATTGTCATTTTCCCCCCTGATGGTCTTCTTCTTCAGCGACACGAATCTGGTGTCCAGATTTGGCGCCAGAAAGTCACCCCCAACTTGTTGCTGAATTTGGAAGCTATAGGAAAATTAGGATGATTAGGGTTCGTTATAACTGAGATCGATCAATCAATCAATCAACTTCATGTTTGAAACAGGAGGATTCATTTATGGTTGATCGGTGACTTTTCAAATTTGACTTTTATACCCTTCTGAAGCATAACCAGTGTTGCTGGAATATGAATGACATTACTTACATTAGGACTGTTGAGTCTAGAACTCAATGCATGAAGTAGTTTATATATGAACTTGATGGTAGAATTTCAGCTGCAAATCAGTTTGTATGAGTTTTATTACCACTTCCCATTGAACTACAGTAGATATTGATATATCTACAACAGTGTAAAATTGATATTTATAATTATTCTTAACACTTTTTAAAATTAAATTATCATTTTATTTATTTATCTTTTGGATTCTAAGTGTCATTATGAGTTATATCAGAGTTGAAAAAAAAAAGTTTAATATCATAAAATAGGTGGAGTAGGCTAGTCGTTCCACCTAAATGACAATGAGAGGGGAATGGATACTCTCATTATCTCACTTTTTTCTCATCCCTTCTCATCTCTCAAAACTAAATCTAAACCATTGATTTCACTTAATATTGGCTATTCATTTTTTTTTAATATTCTAAGGTAAAAATACTGACTGATATTTTTTCAGTACCAGTTAGTATCCTTTTAGTATTATTTAGTACCCTGAAATATTTTTTCAAGATAATGAAGTATTTTTTTAGTAATGGTTAGTCAAAATTATGAAGTATTTTTTCAGTACCAGTAAATATCCTGGAGTATCTTTTTAGTATTATTCAGTACCTGAAATATTTTTTTAAGATCCTAAAATAATTTTTAGGATCTGAATGGTTTTAAAAAAAATACTTTATGATTTTGAAAAATTATTTTAGGATTTTGAAAAAATATTTCAGGGTGTTGACTGGTACTGAAATTATACTTTAGGATATTTTTTTAAGATCATGAAGTATTTTTTCAGTACCAGTCAGTATACGAATATATTTTTAGTATCTGTCAGTATATTAAAATATTAAAAAAATGAATGGTTAAGATTAAATGAAATCAATGGTGTAGATTTAGTTTTGAAGGATGAGAAGGGATGATGAGAAAGGTTGATAAGGAGAGAATCCGGACCCCTTAGGGTTAGGGTTTGTCGATGTAGTATTATTTGGGTTTAGAGTTTTGTTGTTTGAACTTTGGCTTTTTATGTGTACTGTCTTTTATTTTAGACCTATTATTTATTGATGTTTGGTTTATATTAATTAAAATATTTTTCTTTTGGGAAAAAACCTAGTACAAGCTACAATTAATACAGTTGTTACAATTAATTTTAATCATGCGTTATTGGGGCTACGAATTTTAGTGTCTACCAAAAAAAAAATACAAGACTATGATCACACTCCTAATATCAAACAATTAAGGCCATGAAATATAAACGAGTAAAAACTAAGCAAATAAAATATGGGATGAGTTATTCTGCTTACTCTTATTTTGCCTACATTTGTCTACCTCTCTCACTACCCTTAGATTATGATTTCATCCAACTATGAAGATTTAAGGGATAAAATAAACCATTTTTTACCCCTTCCTCCCTCCCACCGCCTCCCACTCTCCCTCCCCCTCTGCTTGCATGTACAAACTCATCCCTTGCAAAAAGTAGAAAAGTACAAAACTGAACTTTCTTGGTTAATACAATGATTTTTTGTTATGTCTGACGGCGAGCTATAGAGAAGAAACGATGGCTGGAGGAAGAAGATGTGAAATCAAGAAGAAGGATTGCAGAGCGACGCAACAAACGCGAACGGAGATGAGATATGGCTGGGGGTAAGGGATGAGCGAAACAATGAGGCAGTTCAGAGCATATGAGATCGGAATCAAAGGGCAAGAGTGGATGCCATTTGAACTTTATGGGAATGGTGGGAAAGAATGACACAGAATCGGAACAAGAAGGGTTTAGGGTTTTCGATCTGGCTGTAAACGCAAATGAAGTATTGAATAAGGTTGATTCATGCTTTCAATTCGAGGTTGTTTACCTTTGATTGGCGCCGCCCAATCTCACAATTCTTCCTAGGTTTCCCATATCTTCCTTTTTTCCCTCAACATTTGTATAGCTACCTTAAATTGTTTAAAAATTATTCTTAATCTTTATCTTTATCCATAATAAATATACATTCCCCAAATTCTATAGCTAACGTTCAAGAAGAAAGAAAATTTCAAATTGCTCTTCGGGAAGGGATGTGTTCGTCCATGCCAGCGGAGGAGAGAGGAAGGGGTAAAAGGGTTTATTTTATCACTCAAATCTCTGCTTTTGGATAAAATTATAATCTAAGGGTATTGAGAAGGGTATGCAAAGATAGGCAAAATAAGAGTAGGCAGAATAACCTATCCCATAAAATATTTATGAAAAGAGAGATTTTGATTTAAATTTAATTTAATTAAATAAGGAAAACAAAAATAAATAACAAATTATTTAACATATAAACTATAAAATAAATAGTGGTAACTAACTAAAAAAAAATCTCTTATGCTCAACCTTCCTCATCCATGCATTTGATTAATTAATCTGATTATGGTCAAATCAATTATGGTCAACATATCATCAAATCCAATTTCAAATATGCAATTTTAAATCACAATTCAGCAAAAAAATCACAATTCAGCCGAAACATTTCTTTGTTTTTGTGGCCAGCTGAAACATTTCTAAATTGATATTCAACTATTAAAAACCAAAATCATGAAATCAGACCAACTCTAATCAATAAGCATTAAAACAAGGGTTTAATGTTTTTACTTTGCTGCAGAACTATTTTTTCTGTCATACTCACATAAAAGTGAGTGGGTTCCTAAAGAGAAGAGAGAGAAAATATAAGTGGGACCCATTCACTTTTATGTAAGTATGACAGAAAAAATATTTCTATAGTAAAAGCAGAAACATTAAACCCTTAAAACAAGGGAGAAAATGAATAACATTCTATTTTAAAACATTGCATAAATGAATTTTGATAAGTGTAAGTCCATATAAATTTACTTCAAAAATCACCTGTATGTAACCAAACAAATTGGATGGGACTAACAGGGGCTAAAGAAATAAGGACTTTGTGCTTAATAACCTACTAAGGCCCATATGTCTTGAGGAGATATGGTTTTTTGTTTTGTGTGAAAAGAGAATTCATTATTGTCCAAAAAAGAAAAGAAAAGAATTCATTACTAAAAAATGGTGAATAAAAGGGCAGCCCTGATTGTGTATATTTGAGTTAGCGTTTAAGAAGCTTGTTCATATAAATCGAGACAAAACTCTCCCTATATACTTACCTCGTACACTATAAATCATGTTGGAAAAACAGTTTCTACCGCTAACTCAAACAAACTGTTATGCTCAGCCATGAAGTAAAACAAATTAGATCCAAACCCAAAAAAAATCCTCCTCTAGTTCTTAAATATTATAAGATCTGATTAACTAATTTGATTAGTTTAACATCTAGTTTTAAAGTATTATCATAAAATAAGTTTTACCGCATTCAAAATCCCAAAATATTTTTTAAGTATTACCCCACAGTCGAGCACCCCATCACTCTGAACTATTATTTTTATTAGCACCTAGAATCTCTTAAAGTATCTAGTGTAATTTTATCCTTAAAGTATTTTTCAGTAGCAAAAAGTTCATTAAAATTAGAATGCTAAGTGTCACTCAAAAAATATTTTAGGACTGAATGTTACTAGGAAAATACAGGAGGGTGTGAGATGTGATAAAAAAATATATTTTATGATGATAAGTGTGTTAAAAACCATTTTAGAATAATAGGTGCTAATGAAGAATATTTTGAGGTGTTAGTTTTTTTTTTTTTCATAACCCCCCTCCCAAAAAAAAAAAAACTTGTTTTCACTCTTAACATTTTTTTTTTTGCTCAAATGGGACTGCATATATTACCATAGCCATAACAGTACAAATTACAAACCGAACAAGTAAAGAGAGCAACAACAGAACGGATAGCTACAACAACTACAAGAGAATTCCTAACCAAGAAAGAAATAGAACACCACAAAGGAACATAGTCTAGCAAGCTACATTACATCCTCTCATTTACAGAACAAGAAGAATGATCAGCATCCACAACACAATTAGCCTCTCGAGCATCCAAGGTTAGAAGAGACGACAAAGAAGGTGATGGCTGCAAAACTCACCCGATCGGGTACACCTCCTTAAAAGCATTTGCTGCAATTAAATCAGTAACTCTATTACCCCTTCGAGGAATAAAAGATAAAGAAAACCCAACCTGATCAGATAAGAGACTAATAATATCATGAATTATACTCCTACTCCTCCATTCATATAAATCAGAAGATTTAGCAACAATACAGGAAATCAAAAGTAAGCAGTCAGATTCAAAAATAGCTTTGTCAAGCCCTAAATCCATGGCTATCAATAAAGCCCTACGCAACGCAAGAGCCTCTGTCACAAAGGCTGAAATAGACTTCACTTCATCAACAAACCCCCCACCGGAAGGAGCCATAGTAGTCCCGACACACAATACTAATAGCAGCTGAAACCCTATCAAATGAAAAGGCTCCATCGGTATTAATTTTAACCACACCTCAATTAGGGGGGACCAGCGAGCACATGGTAAAGGAACTCTAGTCAAACTCTCCCTCTCAGCCCCCATACACTCCAAATTACCCCAAAAGTCAATATTATTTCATTTAGCAAATTCCACCACAGCAAGTGGATTAGGAGCAAGATGGTTGAAAACAAAGTCATTTCTTTGCTTCCATATAAACCACAACAACCAGCAAACTAGCGAAAGATCATAAGAACTGAGAGCATTTGGTCCTGAAATATGTAGCCACCAAACATTAAAGTGTGAAATAGTAGAAAAGTCAAAATGACCTCCTAGGCTACTACCAAACCATGCACAACGGGTCCATGAGCATCGAAAGAAGAGGTGCTCAATACTCTCTTCAGCTTCCTCACAGATCGGATAGGAATATCTTTGAGAGCGTTTCCTTTTGAACAGTGCAACATTAGTGGCCAAAGCACTATTAAGAATGCGCCAAATGAACTGTTGAACCCGAGGAGTAACCTTGACCTTCCCACAGAGTTCCAACAAGAGGACGGTATAACAATTGAAGAACTAGCCCTATGAACATCCACAAGAGCTTTTTCTTTTTTACTGTGATATCCCAATTTGACCACATATTCTCCCTTCTTTGCAAAAGTCCATATCAATTTATCCTCAAGCCCATTAGTCGGTATAGGAATAGAAAGAATAGCACTCTTAACTTCATTCGAGAGAAAATGAGAGATAGGGGTAAGATTCCAAAGGCCATCAACAATTAAATCACTAACTTTACCATCTGTCACAAAAGGATCATCACAATCAAGGGGTTGTTCAGGGAAAGTGACTCCCAGGACCCAATTATCCCCCCAAATTTGAATATTCCTCCCAAAGCCCAAATCCCATCTCAAATAAGCCCTAAGGAATTCCCTCCCATCTACAATACTAGACCAGCACCAGGAAGCTTTATACCCCTTCCCCACATCAAGAAATTCATTCAGGGGAAAATATACACTCTTCAAAACTTGAGCCCATAAATCCGAAGGCCTCATCATAAGCCTCCAAGCCGTCTTAGCTAGTAATGCATCATTCATGACAGTCAAGTCTCTGAATCCCATACTGCCCTGAGCCTTCCCTAATGTTAGAGAGTTCCAAGCCTTCCAATGGGTCTTTGAACCGAATGTGTTCCCATCCCACCAGAAATTTGCAACAAGACTATGGATTTCTTTGCATGTCTTGAGAGGGAATTTAAAACAGTTCATCGGATATATAGGGATAGCTTGGATCACTGCTTTTATCATTACCTCTCGGCCCACAAAGGAGAGGAAGGAATTACCCCAACTCTGCAACTTACTCGTGACCCGCTCTCTAATATAGGCTAGGGCCTGATGCTTGGTTTTTCCCCAGATACTCGGAATACCTAAATACTTGCCAGGATCCTCAGTTGTCGGGATATCAAGAATATTACAAACATTGGATCTCACCTCATCTGGGGTATTAGCCGAGAAAAAGACACTAGACTTTTCTAAGTTGATGCTTTGACCAGATGCAGAAAATATTGCCTCAGAAGATAGGCCAAACGATTGCAATTATCCTTGGAAGCATTCATATAAAACAATGCATCATCTGCGAAAAAACTGTGGGTAAGAACCGGACAACTCATGCTAAGTTTAATACCGGCTAACAGCTTAGCCTCTTGATTTTTACTAATCATACTCGATAGCACCTCTGCTACTAAAATGAACAGATAAGGAGAGAGCGGATCCCCCTGGCGCAAACCTCTGGTAGGGGAGAAAGAACTAACTGAGTCACCTGAAATACAAATATTCATCTTTACAGACCTCACACATTTCATAATCAAGGCCACCCAGGGAGCAAAAAAACCAACTCTCGACAAAGTTGATTCCAACAAATCCCATTCTACCTGGTCATACGCTTTACTTATATCTATCTTCAAAGCAAATTCATGTTTACCCCCAATATTTTTCCTTCTCAAGTAATGATACACTTCATGTGCAATTATAATGTTATCCTAGATACATCTTCTCGGCATAAAAGCACTTTGGTTTTGAGAAATACAACCATCAAGAAAATGCCTCATTCTATTAGCCATAAGCTTAGAAATAATTTTATAAGAAAAATTACATAGGCCTATAGGACGAAATTGAGAAACATGCTCAGGCCTTTCTACTTTAGGAATCAGGGTTAAATTAGTAGCATTAATCAAGTCTAATTCAGAATTATCAGCAAAAAATTCCTCAACTAAGAGACAAATAGAATCACCTATCTCCGGCCAAGAGCTATGATAAAATGTACCTGAAAAGCCATCCGGTCCAGGGGCTTTGGAGCTACCAAGACTAAAAGCAGCCGCTTTGATTTCTTCCCTAGTAAGAGGCAGCATAAGTTGATGATTCATTTCAGTTGATATTTTGCAATCAATGTAGTCCAGGACAACCGCTGAGGCACTCGAGCCAAAAGAAGAGAAAAGCTGTTGATAAAAGGAAGAAATATTTCCTTCAATTTCAGAGTGCTCCTCCAACCAGATCCCTGCATCATCCTTAAGTCTAAGGATATTATTCCTTTGCCTCCTCCTAATGGTTGACATATGAAAGAACCGAGTGTTCTTATCCCCTACCGAAAGCCAATTCACTCTAGATCTCTGAAGCCAAAAATTTTCTTCCATTTCTAACATTTGCTCAATGGCCACTTTGACTTCACTTATCCCCGTAACATTCCCACTGTTCAAACCCTCCTCAGTAAGGGATGACAAACGATTCTTCAATTCTGCAATTAACTTCAAGTTGTTGGGGAATTCTTTTTTACTCCATTTCACTAGCCCATCCTTACACCTTAGAAAGTTTGCACACAAAATCAGAAATGAAAGGGGAATTACATCTAGTTGTCGCATTCCACCAGCCCACGATCACCTGGCGGAAATTAGGATGACTAGCCCAAGTTGCATCAAATCTAAAGTTACGCTTTCTTCTAGGTGGTGTAGGAAGAAATTGAACATAGAGAAGATGGTGATCTGATCCCAAAGGTTCAACATTAACCACCTGCAGATTAGGAAACTGCTCCCTTAATTGCCAATTCCCCAATGCCCGATCTATACGCTCATGTATGGTTTCTGGGGGATCTCTATTATTGCACCAAGTAAATCTAGCCCCAGAAAAGCCCAAATCATTCAACTCACATCCAACTACAAATCTTTTAAACTGCAAGATTTTCCTCCAAGCTCTAGGACGTCCACCACATTTTTCAAATTGGGAAAGGATGTCATTAAAATCTCCCATACAAAGCCAAGACCCATTGATGTTATGACTCAGACGGGTAATTTCCTGCCAGCACAGTTTCCTGTCTTCTTCAATTGGAGGACCATACACAAATGAGATAAACTCAGGGGAGTCAGCCGCACTGGAGACTATTCGGGTGTGAATAATATTAGGTGAAGAGAAAAGGACTTCCACCTTAACCGAGTCAACCCACCACAAAGCTAAACCACCACTTAGCCCAATTGGATCCACTATCCATTCCTCCTGAAATCCACAGCGTCTTCGAATTTTCCTCACGTACCTTGCTATCTGTTTCGTTTCCATTAAGAACACAGTTAGGGGTTTTTTCCGGAAGCACTCTTCCTTAAGATTCCTAACTGTCAAGGCAACCCCCAAGCCTTGACAGTTCCAAGCTAATGTATTCATGGCGAACCGGTGGCTGGTCCCATCCAGCCACCGGCGTTTTGATCAAAATCAGAGGGAGGAGATTCATAAGAACATGTACCTTGTATCCAACTTTGAGGGAAATCAATCTCAATTGGATTAATTATATCATCCACCGGTAGTGCCTGGTGCACTGAAGACTGGCTTCTGATCAAGGATTTAAGAGTCCTAAAATTCCTTCGCCGCCCTCGCTGAACCAATCTCCCCGACGGTGCAGACTTAGGCAATGCTGGAGAAACGCCAAAATTTAACTTTCGCTGCCTCTTAACTGACTCTTCCTCCAATATACCATCACCGGGTCTTTTTAAGTGGATCCGATTAAGAGATAGGGCCATAGAAGAAACTGGAGAAAGCCCAAGATGCTGAGGAATACTAGAGTGGATCAGATCAGAATCACCAGGAAATTCCACCCTATACACAGGATGAACATCAGACTTCAGCGGGCTGTCAAAGGAATTAAAAGGCTGGTCCAATAATGGGGGAGGCTTCAGAACCGGCCCAACCTCACTAATAGCAACCTGGTCTTCAAATTCCCCTCCACTTTTACATTGGGCCTGCGACACGAAAAGGGACTTACACACTACTGGGCTTACCTCTTCAACAACAAAGGACTGTTGACCAGCATGAGGAGGCAAACTTGCAGACACAGGCGTCGAATGCTCCTGACATGATGTTGACAAATTAGAGCATGAAATCTCACCAAATCCTTTTACCTTCTGACAGCTATCAGACCTAGGCTCCCTTTTGTTTTCCAACGTCACCAACGTCCCCATCCCCCAGCTCCGGCACGACACAGAGGATTCCGGTGAGACTTCCTCCTTCTCAACCACTGGGTCTTCCTTCACAGTCCCCTCACACCAGTCCTTTTTAAGAATAACCACAGCTTCCTCCACAGTGCGTGTAGCCGTCGTACTAAGCCAACTCCTAAAGCCATGGTGCTCAGCTTCAATCTTCATGCTCGCCGATGGATGCTTACAACCTCTTCCCTCATGACCGATTCGACCGCAAAGATAGCAAAAGTGTTGCAGTCGTTCGTATCTAACAGAGACCCACACTGGTTCTTTATTCCCTCTCGGCACCAAAAAACCTGGAACTAATGGTTCGCTGAGCTTAAGCACCACTCTAACTCTGATAAAACCCCGTCCCAACCGACCATCAAGTTTAGGTTTTTCATACATTACAATCTCACCTACCACATCACCCAGGATCTTCGCATTAGACTCCTCAAAAGCTTCCAAAGGAAGCCCATGGAACTGAACCCAAAAGGGAGCCTCCTCAAACTTAACGTCCTCCAACACCATGAAATCCTCCCACATATGCAAGACTAACAAACAACCTAGAATAGACCAGGGTCGGCCTTTAAGGATACGAACCACATCACGCTTATGTTGGAATCGGAACAGAAACACAAGCTTACTACGGTCAAGTTCATGAATCTCTAGCTCTTTATCCAACTGCCAGCCTTTTTTTATCATAGATATAACAGTAGGGACATTCATGTTCTTACCCGTGAGGATTTTTCCAACCAAAGTTCCTCCCACCTCCGCTCCTTCGCTTGCCAGATTCAGAACTACCCTCTTCAAATTAGAAGCCTCACTGCACTGCCCAACCTCCATTCCTCCTAAGTTCACAAGAGAAAAGAGACACACTCCAACCAAGAACACCAACACTCGGACCAAATGAAGAAAAGAAAGACAGCACTCAGCTCACAAAAAATAAAACTGGGAAAAAAGAAAAGAAAAGAACAGGAGATTAGAAAGAAGAGATGGATCGTCGTTCCGAGGGGTGAAACTCCGACCAGACTAGCTTCCAAAAGAAACCAACCTAACTCTCACAGATGAGAGAGAAGCTCCCACAAGGAGAGAGAAATATATCACTCTAAACAATTGTAGTGTTAAGAGAAAAGGAGGGCTACGGATGAATGGAGAAAAAGAGAGGGGGTTAGTCCTTCAATTTTCTCCTATTACCCTACATTTCATTTTCAAGATCTAAACGAGCTATAACCTAATATTAAAAATGCTACTTTAACTAGCAATAAACTATTGGTTGAAGTAATAAACGGTTTCACCCTCATAAAAAGGAAAATACAAATTTAAATTCATGAAAAAACACTTATTGAAATATGCTAAAACCTTTAACGGTCTAAACTTCAAAAAGGATTATAGCCTTGATTAAATGGGGGAAAAATCACTTGAAATGAATATCTTTATTAATAAAAATTTATAAAAGGATCCAAGGCAGATAATATAAGACTCAAGCTCCATACAAAAAAAAAAAAAGCATGTACTTTTTCTTAGTCATGTGATATGCTCAAAAGTCAAAACCAATTATTCAATGAAGGACATTCATTGGATGAATAAAAACAAGGGTTTGAGTTTTGTGAATGAAATAGATTATGTTGGAACCCCCTTTTTTTTATTCAATATCAATAATATTTAAATTTGAATCAGTTAATAATATTGATTATTATTGGTAAAAGAATAATATTGATTACGAAATAACTATAGGGAAGAATAAAAAAGGAAAGGCTTTTTTTTCATAATGTTGTTGACTATCAAATTTTTTAAAGCTTCTCCTTTAAAGGCATTATCCCTTGCTCCTTTTCACTTTGCTCATAAAGATTCTGAAAAAAGAAAAATAGACCAAACCACTTCAAAAAGACCATCACTGATCATCTCCTCTTCATCACTTAAATTATCATTGTCCCTTGTTCTTGGGTTCAACTGGCGAAGGGGTCAAATACTCTCACCAAAAAGGAAGGAGTTCAATCCTGGAGTTGATCAAGGCGTTGGGGGAGGCATCCTAAAGGTCTGCGAAGCAGGGTAACCCAGACTAAGGTAGAGACTTGTGTATTCCTAGTCTTAAATTCCCTGCGAAGTGGGTTCCAAGCACTCTGTCCTTAGACTGTAGGTGAGCCCAATCCCTCTACTAAAATTTTCTTATAAAAAAGGTTAAATTATTATTATTATTTTTTTAACTTCGCAATATGAGCTAGGAATTTCACATCATTCGTTTCAGCCTTGTCAAATTTGCATAGTTAATAAGCTTATTATAGAAAGAGAACATGACACTTGATGACCAAAATCAATATATATTTCAAAGACAATACAAATAAGTAGCTGCTGTCTTGTTATTTTATGAAGTTATTGCCACACTTCTTAATTTTTTTTTTTGAAGAAAATAACTTCTCAGAAATATGTTTTATTTTTTTAATTATAAATACAAAAAATCTTTACAACATACGAAAGAACTAGTTTTTTTTTTTTTTTAAGTACTAGTTTGAATAAGTATTAGCAATAATTAGGTTGAACCCATACATTTGCAAAGAGACTAAGTTGCTCTCCTAAAATATTAATAAATATACAATATGATTATATTTATAAATCTTAGAAATAATTTCAACCCAATAACTGTCATTAGAGTAAATTATGCACTATTGATGGTCATTTTATGTTATGAAGACATGATTAGATTAATAAATTGATATAGATTTTTCAACAAAAGGGGTGGAAAGGAGGGGTGGGGAAAGATTTTTGAAATTGCCAAGTGCCACAGGAATAAAATTAATTTCGGAAAATCCCAGAAAAATATGTTTAAAATAGGGAAAAGACGAATCAGTGAGTTCAATATCACAAATCCCAAGTGACACCTATGCAAGGAATCTGTGATTTGCACAATTTGAGCTCTTCAAATGTTGTCAATAGACTGATCATTTAAAAATATTTACAAATCTCATATTCCTTCCACATGTCTTATTTAAAATTTATGATATTGAACTCCCTGATTAGTCTTTCCCCTATTTTAAACATATTTTTTTAGGATTTCCTCAAATTTCATCAAAAATAAAATAAATGAAAAACAATGTCCGCGCAATATTATCAACTATTAAGAGAATCAGATAGTAATATTTTTGCTTAAAATAAAGGATCATGTAGAGTTATTCAACCGCATGCCCGCCGCATTGGGGAATCAGCTTCATCTACTCTACAAAGTCAACGCCTCCACCAAAAAAAAAATCTAATGATTTTCATGCAGAATTGAAAGCAAAATCTATAGCAAAAGAGATAGAGGAATCATAGATTCATAGTAATAGATCCTCAATCACTCCAAAGAGAAATCAAAGATTCATTATTCATAGTAATTGATCCAAAACATACAACACAGTGATACACACACAATACAGAATACAGGATAAAGTAAACAAAGTGCCAATCATAAAGCTGAAATACACTCAAATTTCAAACCTGCCACACCACTATCACACCCCAATTATTCTCACACACAATAAAACTCAGCCCAACTAAAATACAAAGCACAGCAGAGCAGAGCATCAGGAAAAAGACACCAGAAACAATCAACCCACCTCTCAATTACAAACCTAGAAACTAGAATAGCTTGTCATTTTCCACCATCAGCATGTAAAAACAAAGCACCCTTTTACCACGAATGGTGGTGCATTTGAGGGAGAGAGATAGAGAGAAAGTGAGAGGGTCCCAGCACAGACTCATGATGATAAATCACGCACCACCATCTTCAAGCACTCCTCCAACATGTGAAACTTTTTTTGGTGCTTTAAGAATTTTGATGCCAGCATGATATGTGCGTGCTAGCTTGAAAGAGAGGACAACAAAAGCATAACAACAAGAGTGAATAAAGGAGGGTGGAAAGTGGGACCCCAGTTACCTAACGCGCATGCATTCAACCAGGAGGAAAGTTCAACAATTGAGGGGGGAAAAAGTGTCCTCATTTACAGCATATAGCCCACCACCACCTCCTTCTCCAATCCCTTCAATCTGTGGCCTTTGATCTTTCACCATCTGAAAAGATAAAAGACAATAATTCTGGTCCATACGACCAATCCTCTCATTTTCTCTGCAACCCCAGAGGCAAAATATAGTAATAGCTACCACTGTTTCTGTTCACCAGCTAATATAAACAAAACCTCGAGAAAGAGGATTATAGAATAAAATAAAGAAAACGGAGCATGCTGATTCAAGCTTTAACCACTCTAGTCTCGTACAGCCAACAGTTAAATATCTTTCAATCCAAATCCAAGAGTACCAGTTTGGGACATCAAGGATTTCAAGTATTCAATGGTTCCATCAATGACTGACAGGGGCTCCTTTCCCTTTGCTCTGGGAACCAAGTTCTCAAGAACTCTCAATGATTCACGGATCTTATCCTTTTTAAACTGAATATCACCCATCATTGAATTCTCTTCTCCCCTAGTTTGCTTAGCAGAATACACTTGACCAGTGGAATACTTTGATTCTGCATCACTGGTGCAGTCACAAGACTCGTTTAGTCTTACTGAAATTGCACTGTTGATTGGAGATGATCTCTCGAACCCATCATCATTTAACTTCTGCTTTTTTTTGGGTCGGTCTGAGCTTGCAACCTCCTCCTTCGTATTCTCAAATTGATCTTGCATCACATAAGGTCTTTTAGTTGCTAGTGGAGAGCAACCTGTACTTGCAACCTCATCATCATCACTATAATAATCAACATCTTCATCTGAGTAAAGCAAGGCATTAATTTCTTCGGTGTCTTCATGCAGTTCACTTTCCTCATCATTCATATGATTTTCATTAGAGTCTTCTGGTAAACAGTATTTCATAGGATAATTCTCATCCGTACTAGCTGCCTGTCCCATCTTAATTTCATCAGACGCTGGAACAAATTTAGTGGGAGCAACATTTGGACTTTGAACAAAGGGGGAAATTGGACTGTAGAACAGCCTCATCTTATCACCAGATTGGTCAAAAATAAGAAGTTTTTTCTGCAGGGATGCAGGATTCTCATGTCGCATGGCCCCTCCAATATCTCTTTCTTTCAAACATTGTTCTGAAATTGCTTGGATATCTCCAGACTGGTGATGATTGGGATACTGTAGGAATCCTCGCAATTCCCCAGTTTGCTCAGTCCCAAGATTCGAGAAACCAGGAGATGTGAATCCAGGAAAAGCTGTGTGTCCAGTAAGGTTGAACGTGCTAGTATTTAGGTCTGCTGGAAGGCCACATAACCTAGGCTCCCGCAATGTGCGGGAGCAGTTTAAATAAGGTGCTTGCCAAGCCACATTCCGTGGACAAGGCCAGGAGCTGTCAGCCTTAACCATCCAACAAAAAAAATGACCTACAATACAATAAAAATGATCACTCAATATAAGATGAGACGCTTTCAGTCATAAAAATTCAAAAGATCATTAAAAAAACTGCATACCAGGAGACTTTATGGTGTTCTGAAAGGGATCTTCTTTAATTTGCACTTCTGAGGTACAAAGGATTAAAAAGGAAAACCAAAAACTCCAGCTTAAAGGAAAGAAATGTGGAATTGAATCAATCAAACTACGTGACAGGCTTAAGCAAATGACGGAAGTACTCAGCCTGCATGTCAGAACATAACATTGATGAGTTCTTTAAAGTATCTGATAACTGATGATAGAAGCTTCAGAATATTCAATGGTTCATCAAAACCAAGCTTTTCACACAACAGAGATAAAGGAAAATTTTCATCAAATAACCAGCTTCTTAACCATAAATACAGCTAAGCTAAAGAAAACTGCAATAGAATTAGAAAAACAGTAACAATAACAGATCACTAACCTGACAATCGTGCAATGGTTGAAAGCATGCTATCACTCTAACAATGATTGCTGGTTCACCTTCAATGCCATTCTCATGTTTTAATGTCCGAAATCTTGTTTGGCTTGCCGCTTGGCACACCATAACGTCTTTTGATTCTTGCCTCACTACTCGATCAGTGTGTTTACACCAAAAATATACCCAACAAAATAGAATAAAGAAGGTACCAAATTATATGAATAAATGAAAAGCGGCTAGAAAAGGGAAGAAACTAACAAGGACACGCCAAAGACAAACTACTGAACCTTCTTCACTTCCTATCCTTCAACCAATTCTATACTTATCAGAAGAAATGATCATACAGCACTTGGCTTCCATAGGTAGTGGTTTAGACCAAAGGATAAAAGGTAACCGAGCGGATGATTTATTGGAATGTTACTCTACAGAATAACCTTACAATACACGTTCAAGCGGACAACTTTGCGAAATACATCAACAGAGAGGCCCATCCAACGCATGCTGACAAAGCTGTCCAGAATTACTTGGAGACTCTAGCAGATGTTATGCCCACATAACTAACATCCCTGAACAAGATTATATCATAAAGTAAATATCATAACTTTATTTGGACATGTCCTAAATTCATATTATGCAATATCATATCCTAAAGAAGAACGTTTCATAAACCCTTTTTTTGAACAATAACTTATAAACGAAAGATCTATAAGATAATAATCATTGAGACAAAATGAACAGATTCATTGCAACTTACAACTTCAGATGTCCATTTCTTTAAAATAAAACGAACTAAAAAATATGAGTGATCGAAACTAATTTGCTTTCTCCTGAGTAATTGTTTAAATAAAAAAAGAAAAGGGCTCCTTTTAGCTTCCCAACGACTACAATAAGAGAACAGAGTAAGAAAAGGAATATTATCAACACACTTCTCACTTGTTGACATCTAGTAAACCAAGAAACGAAGCCCACTTAGCCTGATAACTGATAAAATTATTATTTAATCAGACAGAGTTCCTTCACTTTCCCCTGGAATTCTCAAATTCCGCATCCCACCAAGTATATTAACTCAACCGTTGCTAATCCAACCTAAGAAATCCCCATAAGGACGGGTTTCAGAACCCAATTTTGACAAAAGCAATCCTAATCCTAATCAAATCCTAAAATTTTCCCCTTTTACCTCCTCACCAGCAACCCAGAGAAGACAGAAAACTCACCAACCAAGTAGAAAATAGGATCAGATTCCGGAAATTTACAGATCGATTAAAGGAGAAACGAAAGCTTATCGACGGACTCGATTGGAATTTCCGGCAGCGAAGAAGTAGAAGGATGAAACGCACGAGATAGTTAACAGTGAGGAAAGGAAAAAGCGAGAAGCAAATGTCCAAACAGGTACTACAACTACTGGACGCCACAATTATATAGACCCATCGCACGATTTTTCCACCAGCTATGTTATTTTTTTTTTTTTTAGGAAAAACACTTTTCATGTGGTTTGGTTGGAGGATTGTATTATTATGTCACAGAAATGGTTATATATATATATATATATATTAAAATTATATATATACGGGTCTCACCATTTCATGTGTGTAAGAATTTTCTTCTTTTTATGTAATATGAGAAGTTTAAACCCCTATTTTTTATTGGGAAAATCCATCTCAGGGCCCTTATTGACAAAAAAATGTCAAAAAATATTCAAGAAAAAGTCACATGTCAAAAAAGGTCTCAGAGCCTTTTCTGATATTATTTCATAAAACATTAACAACAAAATCAGTCCTATTAACAACTAAATCAGTAGCATTAACAACAATATCCTAACAATTTAACCAGTCTCATTAACAACTAAATCAGTACCCGTTAACAACTATATCAGTCTCATTAACAACTAACATTTTTTGAAATAATATCAAAAAAGACCCTAAGACATTTTTTGACATGTGACTTTTTTTTTACCTTTCCTTATTTATTTGGGAAAATGTATTTTGTCCCTCTTTCCTTCCTAAGTCATAACTATTTAATTTTGTATAAACCATTTGATATCTTTAATATAAGAGCTACTTAAAATAATTTAAATATATTAAATTAAAATA
Organism: Acacia pycnantha; assembly: GCA_025563575.1. Lineage (NCBI taxonomy): Eukaryota > Viridiplantae > Streptophyta > Magnoliopsida > Fabales > Fabaceae > Acacia > Acacia pycnantha. Next base: position 2,801,454 of record JAMWYP010000015.1, read on the forward strand.
AATTACTTAGTTAAATATAACATGATCATATAAAATAACAATGCTATATATTAATTTATAAGTTAAGTAAATTAATTTAAAATAATAATAAACATTAAAAATAATATTAATTAATGGTTTTATATGTAGAATCAAGATCAACCTCTTACCTAGCTAGCTCTTATGTTTAGGACTTAGAGGAGTAGTTTAGATTTAAATAATTAAATATCATCCGTGAATTTAAGTATTATTAATCTCAATTTAAAAACTTTTCTTGCATAATTTTTTCATTTATAAAATTTGACTCACAATTTTATTTTATTTTAATATATATATATATATATATATATTTATTGAGAACATTCTTCTCACCTAATATGATTGGAATATTCTGCTTTCATACACGCCAGTATTGTTTTTTATAATTTAGTTTTCCGTAAAGTTATTTTTCAATATGATTCTTTTCATATTTAATTTAATTAATTTATTCTTTTATCGAATTATTTTAATTTATTATCTTATAAATACTTTTTGAACAATATTTTTTATTAATATGTTATTTTCTCACACGGTAAAGATCTTAAAATAAGTCAATCAGTATTTGTAAGTCAAATGACTTCCTACACACACACACATAAAATAACATAATATAAATTTTATTACACCCATTATATAAACAATCCACCTCACACTTTTTTGCAAAATGTGTGTGTGTGTTTTTAAATAGAATGTTCTCCATTTTTTTTATAAATATAATTATCTATAAAAGTACTTTTTATTATAACAAGAAGAATTATTGAAAAAAATAAAAAACTATATAAATATTTAATTTTAAAAAAACTCATAAATTTTTGGTAACTTTTAGAATTATTATGTTATTCAAAATTAAAAATATTTTTTCATTAAATTTGTCTCCATATACTTGAAACTTTCAAAAATAAAAATTTTAAAAATGTGAGATTTTTTTTTTTATTTAAGAAAAAACACATAAAATACATATGTCAATCTAGGTATTATTAGCTTGACATGTTTGAATGCACTTTTAGGAACTGCAATATTCTCAAGGGGGAAAATGTTGAAAGGGCACAGAGTAATATGGATTCCTGTCAAGGTTAAAAAAAAAAAGGGATTCCTTTTAAATATTGAAGGGAAAAATATAAGAAAATATCATTTAATTTTCAAAATTCTAAATCAGTATTGTTGTCTCAAGAGTATAGACATTGACTATAAGAATATAATAATTGACAACTCATTTTTACAAAAAAAATCACTGATTTGGAATTGTGAAGTTCAAATAATATTTTCTTGTTTTTTTTCCTGATATTAAACTCATTAAAGGCCTCTAGTCAAGTTTTATCATTTTCTTCTTTTTCCGTATTTTTCCTTTTGTGCGTGAGTTTGAAAGTTTAGGGTGTACTTGTTTTCGATCGTATAAGGAAACTTGCAATTCTATTTTAAACACCGCTTAGGCATTAAATGTGAATACATTTTTTAGGGAAGATTATTCTTAGGGTGTGTATGATAACGCTCCCAGAATGAGTTTTTTTTCTTAATTTCTGTTCTCATGAACAAAATTGGATAAAAATTGTGTTTGGTAAATCCGGTTTTTTTTTTTGTTCTCGGGATGAACCGGTTTCTTTTTTGTGGTGGGGAATAAAAAAAAAAAGAAGCAGAAAATTTCTACTTCTCTATTCCATGGCACAAAGCCAAAATCTATTTTTCTCCTTCTCTCTTCCTCTTCTCTCGATCGTGACATTGACGAAGTGAAGAAATTTCAACCACCCTAAGCGACGGGTCAACTACCCTCCACACCGCCGCCGCCGTCGCCACCACCACATAAATAATTTTTTGAATATAAAAATTACATAAATAAAAATAAAATGTGTTAACAAACAATTCTGATTATCAGAACTTTTCTCAGGCACAAAATCAGGAAAAAAAACTGTTTCATCTCAGAATCAGTGCTGAGAAACATAACGGTTCCCATACACACCCTTTAACCTCATTGGTTAATTAATTTCTTTACTATTTATTTAAATAATAAAAAAAACTACCTTACCCACTTCCTCAATTAAATTTGAAACCTAATCCATCAACAATCAACAGAGTTTGTTGAAAGGCCATTAAGGAAAGAAGGAAGGTTGATGGATTATGAGTAATTTAAAGCGTAGTTTAGAAGCTATTAAAGGAGTGTGTTCACATGCTTGCCTAATGCTTATGGAACGCATGAGGAAATTGTGGCAATTCCTCAATCATTATGTACCCGAAAAAAAGAAAAAGAAATTATTCCTAATTCCACAGAAAAAAAAATGTAAAATTAAATCAGTCATATTTTTCATATAACTCTCCTTATTAATTACTCCATCTGGTTCTTAATATAAAATATATTTGGGAAATTAATTTAGATCTTGGTCCTAAATTTAAGACATATTTTTTATATTTTTCAATATTTTTCAAATTTACTTCTATTGATACTCTCTCAACAATAATCAAGGAAAAATGAGAGAATTAGGGAAGGTGACTAGGATGTTTTAGAAAATAAATGTCATATTAATTAAATTAACTTATTTAATCTAATCAAATTAAGTAAATATATAATATTTCTTATATTAAAGACTGGAGGAAGTACCATAAAATTTTCTTTTAGTTTTAGGCAGATAAGTAAGTTAGTGCGTGGATAAAGACTCCAAATAACTCTTTTTAAACGGCTGGTTTGATTTCCTCCTTTTTATAAAAATAACTTTACCATATATTTACCATTATTATTGTTTTCTGAATAATATATTTTGGAAAAAATTCAAACATTCCATTTGAACTTGGGAAATCTCAAAAAGGTCTCAAAAGACTATTCTAAAATTCTAAAATATTTTTATTTTACCAAAATGCCCCTCAAAATTTTTTTCCATAAAAAGAACCTTGCCAGCCACCCCGCTGGTGGGACACCGGCTGCCGAAGCTCTAATGACAATTTGAATAATGAGATTGATTACTTTAGCATATGGATTGACTACTTGAGCTCTACAAATCCTATTTGGCGTCGTTAACAAGTTGAATAAATGTAATGATAACTTGAGTACATCGATTGACAAATTGCACTCCCGAGATTATTAATGGCTACACTCAAGTTGTGATTACCAATACTAAAGTTGATAGGGCTTAAAGAGCAAAAGTAGTCAACTTTTATACTTAAGTAGTCAATTTAATTACTCAAGTTGTCACCGGAGCTCCAAAAGTCGGCTGTCGGAGTCCCTCCGGTGAGATGGTGCCTACCGTCGAAGCTAAAGCACTGGTGAGAGTTTTTATTTAAAAAAAAAATTGAGAAACAATTTAGTAAAAGCACAATATTTCAAAATTCTATATTAATCCCTTCAGACCTATTTGTCATTTCCACGTGTTAACAAACTTTTTAGGTTTTCCAAATTTAAATGATTATTTATTTAAAATTTCCCCTATTTTCGATACACATATTGGAGTGAACTAAAATAAATGGAGCATTGATAATATGCTCCACCACCCACAAAATGTCATTGGGATACAAAGTTCCACTGTTGTTGATGGTTGATTTTTCAGCCTTCGATAGTGCCAATCAGCTATTTCCAATAGTTGGGTTAGTGACAAGTAACTCAAAACTCTAGAAATAATATGAGTAAATACTTTTTTTTTTTCCCTAACGAAAAATACAGACCCCATTTTGGTCCCTAAAAAAAAGGTCATTTTTATCCATAAAAAGGATGAATAAGGGTCGATTGGTGGATATTTTGATCCCTCACAAATTTCCAAAAGGTCCTTTTTAGTTCCATAAAAAGGACGGATAATGGTCGTTTTTTTGTCATGGACCAAAATGGGATCCGTATTTTTTGTCAGTGACCAGAAAGGGTATTTACTCAAATAATATTATAAGTTTGAATTTAGTAAATGTAAAAATGTTATTGTAATTGTAATTGAGCTTGACAATGTTAAAATTTAGTCCAATAACATATTCATAATTTGTAAAAATAATGGGGTGTATTTAATTTAAACGAGCTGATTGACACTAACAAATTGATATTACAAGTTAAATTGAACTCATAACCTTCTACTTATTGGAGAACTTTTATTCCATTAGGTATATATATTGATATAATAATTTATTGTTGAATTTAACATCAAAATTCTAAGATTAAATTCTGTAAACATTTTTTAAATTTGTTTTTGTTTAAGTATTGAGATGATTCATGAAAAAAGGGACTACTTCTAATGTTTTTGACTAAAATTTCATGTCCATTTTCTATGATTAAACAAATTGTTTGGTAATAACATTCAAGAATTACTTTCTCTCCCAAATGTTGTTAAGCCTTTTAGAACTATTTTTTCAAATATTATTTTGACTAACAATTAGTTTATTGTTAGTTTAAAAGTTTTGCAGTTTTAAAAAAAATGATACTCCCTCCGATTCTAATTATAATATCTAGTTGACTTTTTTGGAGAGATTAAGGAAGCTAATTAACTTACTTTGAAGTATTTTTATTTTTATTTTTTTTCTTTAAACTATTTAGTTTGACTAATAAACTAATATAGAGTATAATCTAAGGATACATAACATATGAAATGATTAAGTAACTTATTTAGCTTCCTTAATCTCTCCAAAAAAAGTCAACTAGGTCTTATAATTAGGACCGGAGGTGGTAGAACTTAATCAAACAAAGTCAAACACCAATCAGCTCTATTTTCATAAAAGATAAACAATGGAATATTATTGATCATACCACACACTCTCTTGCTTATCATTTCTCATACCACATGTGAATTAATTCCAAAAATAATGATTACCAATTTCAATTCATGATTGAAGATTAATCATAATTTTCTATCAGCATGTATGTAGGTTAGATCTTGGCACATAAATGAGTCTGAATTTATATATATAGATATAATCAGAAGTGTATATATTTAATTTTATGTTCTAACTTCTAAATAAAACAAATATCAAAATCTTAACAATAAAATGCAATATTAATGTCGGTTTAAATGTAATTTAAAAAATTATAGGGACAAGAACTAATGGCATGAGAACCAAAGCAACCTGCAGACTCAGTTGATTCGTAGCTGGGTACCCTTAAGCATGTAGTCAGAGGTTCGATCCTTGACAGTGTGTATGGAGAAAGTTATTTGGCCAGCACCAATGCCCCTTCGAGACGACTACGGTGCGAAGGAGGATTAGTCTCTGCTGTCGGCAGAGGACACCCCTGGTTTACATAAAAAAGAAAAAGAACTAATGGCATGAGGTAACAAGTGAGAATGAAACCGCGATTTCAATTCCCATTTACAATAAAGCATTAATCTCACTAGGTTGTACGGAAATTAAAAGTTTAAATGTAATCTAAACTTATAAGGACAATGACTACTACATGTGATCAATTGTTATGATAGTTTTGTGGGAAAAGAAATTAAATGAAATGTAATATTAAGATAAGATAAAGACATTATATTGATTAGATATTGGTGGCTGGTCACAGAAGAGACATAAACATGTGTTATGCACTCATTACCAATATCACTTACTATTCATCACCATCCATTAAAAATGCAACTATGTGTGTCCCCACCAAAAAAAAAAAAAAAATTAGCACAGTGCCACAAGGCAACATTGTCCCAATTTCTTGAATTATGGCAAAGCATCACACCCAAAAATTAAAAGATTCTGCTTAAGTGCATTCTTACAATTTCACATCTTAATTATGTTTACTCATTATTATTAGAGGCCCACAAGTTTCATTCCCTTTTTTTTTTTAATGGGACCTAGTGGTTCAGGCAGGGATTGAACCCTAATAAAGGCTGGCAAAGACCAGCATCCATACCACTGCGCTCTCTAGACACTAGTGTTTCATTCCCTTTTATCATACTCCCCATGCTCGTTTTTCATTTCTAACTAGAAGTATCAACATTCATTGAGAGTAAGTGGTAAGAGAATTTGTTCTTCTTTAACCACGTTCTCGGTTCGAGGTGTGAAAATGAAGAAAATGATGTTGTGAGCTCTTTCCCCATAATAAAGGGGTTAGTTTCATTCTAAATATAAAACTTTAATTCATTCTGCGTCATAAATTTATAATATTTTTCTCAAACTGTCTCCCTATTTATGCTTATGTATGCTTAGGGGGTCTTCAGTCAAGGGAGTGATTTTCAATACAGATTATTGAAATTTGTGTTTTAGGTAAAACATCACATATTTAATATTATATGCATGTTCAATTGAATGTGGATCTAGATACAACTAAATTGCAATAATCAACATTAAAAGTATATTACAATAAAACAATTTAAAATTCGATAACCGAAATATTAATTCATTTAAAACCCAAATAAAAGGGCATATTTAGTCCTTTAACTTCACACCATATTTTATTTCGGGCCATTAATTTTATAAGATATAATTTTAGTCCTTTAATCATAATACATTTAACCAGAAAATGTTGACACTGGAATTTTAAATAAAAAAGCATTTTCAAATGTTGACATATTATATTTAATTTTCAAAATGACAATAATTGTTAAAAAAAAATATCATATGAGACTAACATTATTAGAGTTAAAAGACTAATATAGAGTTAGTTTGGCAGTGTAAGACCCTATTAGATCTTTTTGGGTTTTGAGTTCGAATCTCAGATGATAAATTTGTATTGGTAAGGGCAGTCACAAACCCCGATTGGTTACTGGATGATAATTTAAAAAAAGAATTAAAAAACTGAAAAGACATTTTATAAAATTAAGAGATGAAACTAAAACATTATATAAACTTATAAGACGAAATGTGTAATTTTGCCAACAGTAAAAACACCTATGGAATTTGCCCATAGTCCTAGTAAATAATGTCGTCTCTGAGTTTAATTTTTCTAAAGAGATAAAATTGCTGCTAAAAAGCGTTATCGCCATATTATTTACTTGTTATGATTCTTAATACTACATAAAAGTTAGATAATTAATTTTTAGAGATTAAGAAATTAATTAAAGAGTAAATACCTTTCTGGTCCCTAACAAAAAATACGGACCCCATTTTGGTCCCTGACAAAAAAAAAAGACCCACATTCGTCATTTTTATGGGACTAAAAAGGACCTTTTTGGAAATTTGTGATGGATCAAAATGTCCACCAATCGACCATTATTTGTCTTTTTTATAGACTAAAAAGGATATTTTTTTTGTCAGGGACCAAAATGGGATCCGTGTTTTTTGTCAAGGACCAGAAAGGGTATTTACTCTTAATTAAACTATTTATCTATAAAAAATGTGTATTAATTTTCTTAAAATACCTTCTCTAATTTTCATTTGCATTTGAACCACCCTTAATGAAAATCCCTTTACCATCTGCATTCAATAAGGAATAGTTTGAAGGAAAAAGTCAATCTTCCTATCCTTAATATATGAGTGACTTAACTAATTTATGTAAATTAAGAATGCAAGATAAATTACTTAATTATAATAAATAGGAAAAATAACAGCAATGTCCCAATTAAAGAAAATAATATCAAAAAAGTCTCATAACTTGTTAATGACAAGTGATTGACAAGTAAATGAATTATCATTGATAAGTTATGTGACTTTTTTAATATTATTTTCCTTAATTAGGACCTTGGTGTCATTTTCCCTAATAAATATATTACTCAACCTCTCTAAAATATTGTTATATAACAAAATAACAAATTGAGTAAATTAGTTTATAAAAAATGATAAATATTATAAATAAAATAGATAAAGGTTTTACGTTTAATATCCTAACTAGTTTATATAATTAAAACCCACAGAGTATAAATTTGGAAGATAAAGTGGAAGAAGGTATTACATTTATAACTAAAGCAAACACCTTAACTAGCTTTTATATAGAGGAGGATAAGTATTTTGTTTTTATACATAAATTTTATGAAAGGGGTTGGACTCACCCACGATTCAAGGACAAGGCGAAATCTTCCTTCCTCCTAGGCGATACCAATGTTGGGCATGACGAACCGTCTATTACCTTCAGGGGTTTACTTAGACACCCAGAAGCTAGAATGCCTTCTTCAACGCTTTAACCAGCTTCAGGACCAAACACCTCTCTTTGGTGAGAGTGTCCAACCCCTTTATCAGTTGAACCCAAAGACGAGAGGTTAGGAGGAAAAGCATAAAGAAAGCTTAATTTGTATCTCAACATAGGATAGTATTTCCCAACAAAAAAAATAGTGAAGAAAATGCTAGAATCATCAAGTGCAATCCAATCTCTTGGCCATTAGCTGCAATAATCCAATAGAACATGCTACACTCGTGCATTAGATAATCAAAAAAGCCAAAAAAGAAGAGCAAAAGATCCCAATTTTTTCTTTAAAGAAATAAATTATAGCACCCAATAATTTTATGTATAATAATGTAAATTATTAGCAAAGTGGTACACATTTAATTTTTATTTTTATTTTTATTTTATTTTTGGCTAAGAGTGGATGGCACAAGCATCAAATACTCAAAATACTATGATGAGGTTTTCTCTTTAGGTTGCAGCCTCATACAAAAGTGACTAAAATTAAGGGATATCCCCTCCCACACTTTTCAATATTCAATGTGACACTATTCATTGCTTTCTACTTTTGTTCCTTTTAATGGCACTTACTCATCCTTTGGCTTCTCCAACATCATACACTCTTATAATTATTTTAGATTATTAAAAGCTTTGGACTAAAATTTTGTCTTTGGGGTCTTTTGAATTGCAAATTTTTTTTTTCCCATCAGATCCCTCATAACATTATCTTCTCAATTCTATTCTTTTTTAGCCAGAGTACTTTCAACTCACCATGTGTAATTTGATTGAATATGAAGAAATAATTCAATTCTACTTAAGTAAGATTGAAGATTCAAATATTTTGTGGATAAAAAATTATGTTAAAAATACATATCCATTAAACCTGACAATATTTGAATATGACATTTACGACTAAATATTATGTAATTATATATCTTAAAAATGAGTACTTCTAGTGCTTATTGTACCTAATTTGTCCTTTTTATAAGCAACTGTCTCTTTCTTGAGGTTAGTTCTGAATATAAACAATTTTTTTTCCTTGTGTCTCAAAATTTGATTTTTTTTTCTTATAAACCCTTATTAAATACATATTAATTATCCTCTACTCACTACTAATTTTCTTTCATTTAATCATTATTACTAATTTTTTCACATATTTTTTTACTCATATGCTCTTTTCATAAATAAGAGCATATTTGGAAGAAACATGACATTTTTTATACATCTATTGTTTTTAACTAACTTAATCCCAGTTCATTTTTTGTACCCGAAAAACAGTTACTTATAAAAAGGGCTAGAGAGAGTAAGTCACATCTAACCAATTCATTGAAATCAATGAGATATGGTTGACTCATTAACTTTGTCTGAAAATAATTCCCCCCCCCCCCCCAAAAGAAAAATTACCTTCTTTTTTCTTCTTAGAACATGTATCCTTCTATTGGAGGCTATTTTGTCAAAGGCATTATCAGGTACTAAATGTAGATACTTCTCCTAGCGAGAATTTGATCCTTATTTTACCCCATTGTAAAAGACTAGCTCTTTTCGCTAAACCCAACTTCTCTGGGGGAGAATTATACTTACCATTGGATTCAATGATTCTCAAACGAACATATATTCTTTTGAAAGTGAACTAAATCAAAAGACATAAACGGCCAATTCAATATAAATTGAAAATTGAACCAGTTTATTTAAAAAAAAAAAATTGCTCTGAATTTCTTTTAGGTCACTTTTTTTTTGGCTCTGCAAATGGCTTTCGGTGAGCACTAAGAAAGGCATTAATGGTAGTGGACACAAATCTGACTATAAAACTCTGTGTTGAGATAATCTTTTGTACACTATTTCTTATGCAAAGTGCTGAATTAATGCACATTTTAGAACTTAATTTTTGAATCCAGAATTATAATAAACCATTTATAAGATATATGGATTAAACAAAGAAAAAGAAAGATTTGGTATGATCATTACTGGTATAGGTCTGCAAAATCCACTAACATCTGCCATATATATTTTGCAGCTTTAAGCGATTGAGATTGGAGTGCTTTGAACAAGTACTTGAATTATTTGAGTTATTATGATTCTAGAAATAAACAACAATTCTCCCTTTTTTTCAGATAAAAAGAAACACTTTACCCACAACAGAGATTGATATCTTTTGAAGTATTTTTTTTTATATATAAATTTTTGAAAAGGGGTTGGGTTCACCTACAATCCAAGGGCATGGCGAAGTTTCCCTTCCTCTAAGGTGATATCAATGTTGGGCAGGGCAAATCGTCTATTACCTTCAGGCGTTTACCTAGGCACCTGTAGGAAATTCACCAGATGCCTCTAGGGTTTATTTCTGATGAAAGCCTCCTTGTTACGTCTATCCTTCACAAGGAGGAGAAAGTAGGTTTATATACTACTACATCCAAGACCTAACCCTAATCCACATGGGCCATAGGGTTCTTGGGCTTGTAGTCTCACTTAAGCCTTATTGGGCTCAAGTGACTAAAGAACATATTAACCCAACAGCACCCAGAAGCTAGGATGCCTCCCTCAGCGCCTTGACCAACTCCAGGATCGAACCCCCTCCCTTTGATGAGAGTGTCCGACCCCTTTGCCAGTTGAACCCAAGAATGAGGGGTATATCTTTTGAAGTATTGAGTGTAAATGATAAATGTCTTTGAATTAGATTTTTTTACCTACACGCAAACACTAAACAATTAAACCTTCTAACCACTTGTTTAAGTAATAAGAGTCTCTAAATTTACACCAACCTAAGTTTCAATTTTGATGCTAATAATTAAAGTATTAAAGACGTAAATTAGGGGTTAAAATCCAATTTTAACGCGTATTTACAAGGAAAAAATATATTTAAAAAAATTTAGAAACCAATTGATTTAATATATCAAATGGGAATCCCTCTGCACTTGATTCTCTATGTCCATAAAACAGAGGAGATATAAAATGCGTGTTTTATTTTCAAATGGCAAAAGTCCATTTGTCATAAAATTGGAATGTATAGCTAGTATGAGGATTGAAATGAAGTACAAGCATTTCTTACGCATCTATATTCTCATCCACACAATGATTAATCTAAAACGGTAACCCTATGTTTGAATGAAAAGAAAATTAGGGAGAAAGAAAACTACGAGGAAAAACTCTAAAAAAATAGTAAATATTTTTACTACTTATGAAAGTTTTCCTTTCTGGTATTTCCTCCCTCTATTTTTCCCTCACTTCTCTCTTCATCCAAACTAAATGAAATGGAATGGAGTACCAATTCATAATGAATTCAGATGCAGTGAATAAACATGTGTAAGAATTGTAAGAATGAGGATGAAGGTAAAAAGGAAAAAGCAGGGGTAGTATTATACTCTATTTCAAAGTATGTGACTTAGGAGTTTTTCCCCCTCAAATAGAATTCATCCCCACCCCCCCCCCCAACCTTGGTTTACTATACTGTTGTGAGAGACTAACCCTTTCTTGCAGATGTAAGATAAAAAGATCCTTTCAAACATTAAGTTCTTAGATAATTTGACAAACATGTTCTAAGATATCCTAGAACATTTATATTCAACACCACCAACAAAAGCATGACCTACAAAGATTTAGATACTTTGAAATGAGAGCACATAAGGTGCTTCTCCTTTATGTGCTTCTTATGTGCTCATTCTTCTAATTTTGAAGTGAGCATTTTTTTTTTATTTAAATTAAATTATATACTACATTTTGAAATAGTTTTTGCACCCAGTATTTTAAATTAATTAATTTCTAGGATACTAGTGTTACAGAAAAAATATGTCCGAATGCACGATTGAAAATTAATTAATTTGAGATATTGGGTAAAAAAAATATTTCAAGATGCAACATATAATATAATTTAAATAATAAAATATAAAAAAAAAAATTGCTCATCCCAACACATAAGAGAGAAGCACATAACATGAACCCCTTTGAAATTAGGTATCCGGAAAATGAATCTGAGAAAGAGAGAACGGGTGGGAATTAGAAGTAAATCCCATATTAACCATCACTTCTTGGGCACACTCACTTCTGACGTATTTTAGCTTCAGATTATTCAAATTCAAACTTCGAGCCATTTAATAAGAAGCTGTAATTGAGATTACCAAATTATATCAAGCAACCAAGGATAAGCATTTATATATTTATTAAGTACAATGACACTAAAGTATCCAGTAAGATCTAGAAGCACCCAAGATATATCAAGTTAAACAACACAACCATCGTGTAGCATCATACATATCCATGGTAAAGCACCACAATATTACTTATTAGAATAAGGTATCACTGCGCTCTCAGGACCTCAATCTCAAAATCCAAGACAGAGTTTGGCATAATTCCCCATGCTGGAAAGCCTTGAGGACCATATGCATAGTCAGGAGAGCACTGCAAAAATTATCATAAAAAGTGAAATCAAGGTTAGGTGTGTTTCAGATGCAAAATATCCAAAGTGAGTCACAGTCAAATTCGAAACAAAAGGATGCAAATGGCCCTCATTACATAATGAGGACATATCAAGAAGCCAATTCTAGTTTGTGACAAGGGTAACTGATTGTCAGAGAAGTTGAAACATGCACAACATAAAATATACTACCTCCAATCCTTAATATAAGAATTGGTTGGGAGTTGGATTTGGTCCTCAATATAAGATCTCAGTCCGTTTTATCCACCATATTTGTCATTTTTTTTTCTAAACTATCCTTATTGAATGCACATGTTAGGGGATTTTGCATCAAGGAGTAGTTTTAATGCAAATGATTTAAGAGGGTATTTTAGAAAAACCAAACCCACATTTGTTACAAGTAACTACTTTAACTAATATCCTTAATCTACTTAAGTTAGCTAAGCATATATGATACTAAGGACCGGAGGTAATATATTGTGGAGAAAACGATATTTAACCAAAAGCCAGAACCAGTCAAGATCTTAACCTGAAACGCAAACCAAATCCCTGGTAGTAGATTAATGATCTCTTGTTTTATTTTTTAAAATAAGCCAAAGAAGGGGGAAAATGTATTCACTCAAATTATAAACACTTAAGATGATGTAAGGGATACTTTCAGCTCATTTGAAGAAAAACAACAGCACAGAATGCATATATAATAATTACCCGCAGACGAGCAACTTCACCAAGTTGCATACCCATCACACCTTCATCCCATCCTACATAAAATTGAGATAAATGAATTAGTTCACCACGTTTCAACAATTCTGTCTTCAAGATAAGGTATACACAAAGTGGAGGGAGCAATTATCAGAGATATACATAAATACGTAAAAACTACAGAGATAAGATGGACATATTATCATTATATATATTTATGAAAATGAAAATTGTTTGTAGGAGTAAGACTAGAAATGTAGAGGTCAATCACCTTTTATAACAGAACCTTGGCCAATCTTAAACGTGAAAGGCTGCTGCCCAGGATCCTTAGTGCTTCACAAGAACAAGAAATGCGTCAGTGCAAATTTTACAATGAGAAGGACTAAAGAAACCATGTTCTATGTGTTTCCCCTGTATTCTTTTCTTTCCCCACAAACAAACAAATAAAAAATCCTCTGAAACATGCTAAAACTAAAGTATTAGCAGCCTAACCTCCAAAATTTCTGAGAAAGGTCACCGCTTTTTCCTGCTCAGGGAATTTCATGAAATAAAAGTTAGCACATTAAGCAACAGGCGCACTTTCCAAAACTTTCGAAGTAATGGTAGTAGTAAAACACAACGGAAAAATGTTAAGAAAACTGTTATCTATAAAAAATATGAACATAAAAGAATACAAAAGCATGGACTCTATAAGACTTTCCCTAGATCTAGCAATGTCCATCCAAGCACTAAGTGAATAGTCAAACCATGAAAAAAGTTATTTAAAAAAAATAGCTGTCATTCGTTTGACGTTTTCAGTTTAAACTAAATCTGCTGAGGGTAAGTGTGTAACTGTGTATATTCACCGAAAATTCATGCAAAGTTTAGGAGGAGACATTAGAATCATGACAATGTTACTTAACTAATGCGATTAATTGGCATCCTTAATATGTTTCTGTTTGTCCATTCAAAACTTAGGTATTTATTTGGCAAGATTAAGAAAGGTTCCACTGAACTTTACCCTCTCACAATACGCACCCCATCTGCTCCGACTGGACTTTAACCTAGGATTCAAAACTTCGACACTACACTAAGGTGAGAGCTTGGGGCAGTACAATTAGTATATTAATGCATGATTAATTTGATGGTTTGAATAAAAAATTGAAATTGCTATGCCATCACTCAGATAACTGAGATAAGCATTGGAACAATAGGGGAAAATTAGGGATTTATTCGGCAAGATTAAGAAAGCTTCGACCTTCGCCCATGGCGTTTTCCACTAATTTTCCTAGGCAACCAAGCATTTAAAAAATGAAAAAAAAAAAAAGACTCATTGAGAAACCAACAAAACAATCGTCAGAACTGTAAGTCCATAGCAGCGAAGAATTCTTCTTCAACCCTAGGAAATCTCAAAGATAACGAAACCCTTTCTTTACTATGGCAGCGAAATTCGAAAATTTTCTACCGCATACCAGATTGCGAAAACAAACGGAACGAAGAATCTAAGCTTAAAAATTATTTAAAAAAAAAAAATCAAAAGGGCAGAGAGGGACTGAGAACTGAGAAGCTCACCGTATCCAGTGCAGTGAACAGTGACGCTTTGGCCCGCTACTGGCTTTGGACCAGTTCCAGGCCTGAGGATTTGCTTCTCCACTCCCATCTCTCTTTTTCTTCGCCTTTCCCTGCGATTTCCGATTCCCTCTTTGTTTCGGCCACGATCTATTTTCAGTTCCCGCTTATATAGGCGCTCACCTGACACATCAAACTTTTTATTTTTCTTTTTGAAGGATGATGTAACTTAGTTCATATTTACTTCTCTTTATTTATATATAGAGAGAGATATAAATATGTTCATCCCTCTAATTTTGATTGTGAGGGCATCTTTTTTTGGGTAAAAGGAGAAAAAATACATATGTTGTTACATTTTAGGAGTAAAAATTACAGCACCGTTAAAATCTAAGTTAACGGTGCATTTGCAACAGAAAATGTCATATTTACAATAGAAAATGTCATATTTACAACAACATTTAAACACCTGGATTTTGAACATAGAAATATCATTTACAACTGGAAGTGCTATATTTACAACAAAATTTAAAATATGGTCATATTTATAACAGAAAATGTCATATTTACAACAATATTTAAACACCTGGATTTTAAATATAGAAATGTCATTTACAACAGAAAAATGCTAGACGAAAAAAAACATTCTTGCCACAAAAAAATAAGATTCATGGATTTTGGATTATTATTTAAAAAGTCAGTTGAGATGGAAAATGACTGAAAATGACATGAATTTTATTGAATACTCACTAACTCCTAAATATATAACAAAGTTGATTTTTTTAGAGAAATTAAGGAAACTAATTAAATTACTTAAGAGTATTTTTATTCTTATTTTTCCTCCAAATTAATTAATTAAACTAATAAACTAATATATAATCCCTCTAAAAAAATCAATTATGTTTTATATTTAGTTGCATTTATGATAATTGAAGATAAAAATTTAAATTTAAATTTAATAAAAAAATTAAAAAAAAAATCAGTTTCTAATTCTATCACGAACATGATTTATTTGATCCAATTCTGGCTGATGTGGTTGGCACATGTTTTGCCACATCATCGTCATTTTTATCTCCAGTGTCTTCTTCTGTTCCCTCCAACACCTCCTTGGATCATCATTTTATTTCCTCTGTTCCTCGACTTCAACTTAGCAGAAGCAGCTTTTTTTTAATCTTCTTAGCTTTTACTTTCACTTCTCCACTTTCCTTCTTCTTCTTCTTGCCGGAAACTTTATGCATAGCAGGTAAATCATTTTCCTTATTTCTCTTAGAAGACAAACTTTTATGCTCTTGGCTTCCTTCTTCAATATTTTTCTCAACACTTGACTCATCTTCACTGCTCGACACTTTCTCTTATCTCTCTCAATGAAAGCAGAGCATTGTGTGGGCACCTTCTAGATCATTGTCACTCTCTTGGTTCGTTTTTGTTAGTCCCTTTGATTTCCAATAAAAAGAATATGAATACAATAATATTAAAAGAAGACCTCAACAAATCTCTTCGCTCCAGCTCGCCTTAACAAATTTGTAAAATTCCGCAATAAAGTTTCAAGAATCAAGGACAATGGAAAATCATCAATTCTTGTTGCCATCTCTTGTTCAAAGTAGATTCTTCTGGTTTCTTTTTCATCTGTCCTGAATGGCGGATTTTCATGGAGACAATGAGCCATGGCCCCAAGAAAAGAATTTGTCTTAATTTAGCCCAAAAATTATACATTTGTTCTAAAAATTTATATATTTGACCCCCAAATATTTTTTTTAAATTAATTAATGAATATACATTTGGCCCTCAAATATTTATCTCAAAGTCCGCCACTGCACCGTTCAGTCCTGCTGTTAGAATATAAAGGAATAGTTGATTAGTTGGTTAATGCTCATTCTATATAAAGGGCTTAATCATTGTAGTTTAGGTGTGTTGAGTGTGGAGCTCTAACCATGTTAGAGAGAAGTTAATTTCAGTCTCTCTATCTAGAGAGAGAAGTCCCTCCTAAATCCTTAGAGTTAGGGTTTGTTGATTGTCTCCTTCAAGTAAGGGTAGATTAGAAATGATTCATATGGATTATAGTTTGTATAAGCATATTGCTCTCATTGAGATTAATACAAGATTCTTCAATTTCTTCACATTGTTTCTCTAATTGCTTCTCTAATTATACTTGTCAACATGGTATCAAAACCCGGTTGAATTGAACAATGGGCCTGAAGCCCTCAGCTGAAAATCAAGAAAGGCCCGTAGAAGCCCCAAGAACGCCCAAAGAAGGCCCAACATTCGGTGATTTCACGTTTTGCTTGCTTGCAATCGGCAGCATGAATCTTTAGTCCGACATCTTGGGAAGTCACTGCAACATCCATTCAAAGTCGCCTCTTGAGTATTTCTTTCACGGTATCATCGTTCTCGACTAATTTGGTTTTTCCTCCATCTTCCACCTTGGATCTTGAGTTTTCGCTAAGAGAAGGCAGGGGAGAAAGAGACTCCTATTATTCTCTCCGTGATGTTTTTCGGCCCTTACTGGTTTTCCGTACATCGACGACGACATCAGCAACTTCATCTCCAAATCCTCAATCATCCTTGTCGTCGATTTCATATCTCCTCCAGCAGATTGATGCATCCCTTGAATCTTTCTCTTTTGTTAATGATGTCGTGCAAGGTCTCTGTGTTCTTTTCTGTATGTGCTATCATGTGATTTGTTTTATTGCATATCATCAAGATCTTTGTAGTTTCTCTGATTCGGCGTTCAAGACTTGTGATGGTCATTGGTTCTACCGCCTCTTCTCCAGTTTTCTTTGAAGATCAGCAGCAAGGAGGAGATTGAAGATTTCAAGTTCGAGTTTGATCATTGTAAAGATTCGTTATAATGGGAACAATCTTCTCTTTATGTAAATGGCATTAAAGGGGTTCTAAGTTTCTCCGCAGGAGAGTGCTATGTGTTGGCATCAGGAGCAATCTGAAAGAACAAGGAAGTAGATGATCTGAGTCGTGTCCGAAAACACTGTCCTATAGAGTTATTCCGCAACCACCGGTAAAGAAGAAGCGGTACTCCCCAGGATTAAACAGATCCTTCTTGATTAAATTAAGGTGGCAGAACTGGCGGAAGATAAGATAACTCAGTAAGAGATTACCGATGTTTTCTAATTCTCTCTTCTCAAATGATGTCACAATTGGGGTATTTATAAATAATGAATCAATGCCTTGTAGTGGTGACTCTTGAACATTACACCTCTTCAGAAAAGTCATAACTATATGTTAAATTCATGAACCATGTTTATTCATGAACCAACGCAAACCCCTTAATTTATAAGGACATGACTTCTCAAAACTCATCTCTTCATTTAAACATATTCCATAATATTGGAAAGACTCTTTCTTTAACATACCCATATGCAATATTTACAACAATCCCCCACATGTGTCAAAGAAAAACACCATTAGCTAAGTTACACCATGGATATAACCATTGTATCTGGTGGTCCTTAGAACTATGAACCAGACCTAGACCAATAACACTTAATACACAGAGATGTCAGTGAAGCATGCTTCTATGAACTAACAAATCTTGGTGTGTATTAGAGGCATTAAGGGTCAGATTATATCCTAACATTTCCACTATTAATCAACGGTTTTGGGCGTTATGACGGCCATGCGCGTGCCTAGAGCATAACGAATGCTCTAGAGATTTCGCCACGATCTCATAGAAGCGGCCACACTCCACATTCGTAGAGGTGATTTCATGTAAGTGTACCTGCATTGAGCACACCGTCCTGTATGACTATGAAATCATTAAGAGCTTTGCTCAACCTCAAAATCATGCATTCTAGCACTCTCCCATTGTCATAGGAAGGGACAAATGTTATTTTTCGTGCTAGTCAGAACTGACAAACGACTTGTTCTTACCCATTGAACCTTCTTCATGGGATCACCAATCACAAAAGTTGGGTTGCCATCATTGTCAATTACGAGTTGGCTTTAGTCTCATTCCCCTCGACCAATTTATTTCATCCTGCAGGGTTTTGTTAACGGCCGATAGGCCTATTATTGACCTCACCAAATCGATTGAGATAACTCCAACACAAACCTTAATTTGTCACCACTAAAGGTCAATGACAACAAGTGGATTTTCACACATAGATTAGATCTCACTTAACATCCGTGTACATATATCAATACAACGGGAATCCATCACATGATGCCAATATTATCTATGGCATTATCCCTTAACTATTTCTTTCTCTTCATGAGAGTTTACATATGCTCAATCTCCACATATCATTTGCTATGTCATGGGATTAACATTTATCAGTGCTACAAATTCTCAACAATTTATGCATACATTGATTGAGCTTTAGAATCATCTCAAGTAGTATCATAAAGAATATTCACATAATGGTTCTCAAAACCAATATTTAGAAACATTTCTTATTTGTCATCAATATTCTTTTATGATGTTTAACACCCAAAATCACATTCAATTCTCTCATGCTTTCAAGCACGTAACATGATATTTTTGACCATGCAAGTCATCCACATTAAATTAAAAATTTCATGATATCATGCATGCTTATACCAAGAGAAATTAATAATACTATGATAATTAGAGCACATATATCTCTACCCTAGATATGGTTAAATTTTCATACCACTACCATATACTTTTCACACAAAATATTTGATAATTCACAAAATTTGTTTTCACTAGCAAATAAGAAAGCCTTCGTTAAATAAACATAACACATGGCAATTTTTATAATTTTCAATATATTTTCTTCCACCAAAATAATAATTTTTAAGGTGCCCCATATCTTAGATACCCCCACACTTTCAAATATTTTATAATAAAAAAAATTCTAATTAAATTAGAATTCCACATAATATATTTATAAAGATTCACACTTTATAAAACTACATAAATCATATTTCAAACTAACTGATAGGGTATATGAGTATATCCAAATAAATCACACATCATGCAATTAATTATTTCAATTAATTAATCATGGTAACAAATTCTTCTAATAAATTAAATAGTGGCTATATGATATATTCACAAATATATCACCAGATTTATTGAAAAAAAAATTGCTTCAACTTCCAACTATTATCATGCGAAACACAACAGATCCCACTTTTATTCAGCCATATTAATTTAGAAGGATTCACAATATTATAGGAGAGATTATAGGAGATTAGAAATTTTCAAACAAATTAATATATCCGTTGATAATAAAGCCTTAAATGGAAATAAATTCCCCTTTCATTATAATTAATTATATTAGAATTTTTCAAATATATAACATCCTAAAATTTAGGAATTTATACAATTATTACAGTAACTATATTTAATTTCTGCAACTAGAAGCCAAATAATAAAACCCAATAATGATTTCATTATCATCAAAAATTTCATCTTCATACCAAGGTTGTCAAACTCACGATTCTAAGCAAACTCATGACAATGATGTAAACTTGTATCGTGAACTCGAATCGGTAAACTTATAAGTAGGGTGGAAATAGGCCAGGGGCCTGTGGCCTGGCCTGTTAAAAGCCTGATCAGGCCTGGCCTGTTGTAACACCCCGGTTTTCACAACTGTTTTCATAGCGTTTCGATCAGAGTTTTGAGCGACAAATTTTTTTTCATAATAAAGAGTAACTGAATAACATTGATAACAGTGTATCTCGGTTGTTCATAAGGCCGTACATTCCTCCGAGTGTTTACATCTAACGTAAGTACAACAAAACTAAAACGTCTCCATCGATCTTCATGCTAGCTCCCTACATTTGTCCTCGATCTACGTGGCTCGCTTGCTCTCTCCTCGACCCTCGGTCCTCCAGAACCTGAAGCTATAGCTGAGATCCAATTTAGCGCATTGGATCTCAGGTAACGGTTAACCTCATGCTTATAAACAGTTGTAATAGTGATCTAAGTACGATTCCTTAATCACAGTGTGTCTAAGTACGGTTCCATAGGCACGGAGTATCTAAGTACGGTTCCATAGACACGGGGTATCTAAGTACGGTTCCATAGACACGGAGTATCTAAGTACGGTTCCATAGATACGGTGCATCTAGTACCGAACAGAATGGCCAGGTAAGTGTCTATCATGGGGGGCCTCACCGACTTTACGGCGACTAAATGGCACACCCACATAGACTAGCCTTGCCTTCGGCACCAAACTATTCACATAACATATTATCACATATAATCATTCAATAATCATCAGATTAGTGTTACAGTACGCGAACGTACCTCCGTTGACGAACGTCGAAATTCTGGCGGAAACGGCACGTTTCGGCACTTCTGGCGTAACGGCAGCAGATCAGAGTTTCTGATGTCCTATAAGAGTAATATCACTTTTATTAGTGATTTGACATCACACAGGCATTTTAGGTAAAAATTACCATTTTGCCCCTATACCCCTAATCGGCGGAATTTCGCCAGCACTTCGCTACTTAAACTTTTCGGGGACTCAATCCCTACCAAGTTTTACCTCTTTAGGCATCTTTCAATGCAATGAGGCCTAAAACAATAGTAGGAATTTCACTCCTACTTACTAAAACTATCTAACAACTCTACTAACTACCGAACTAAAAGCTAAAGACCGAAGGACTTACCCGTTGAAGAACTCCGTACAAAATTTGCCCGAGCTTCTCTCTCTTCTTTCTCCCTCTAGGTTCGGCCAAGGCAAGGAGAAATGGATGTGAGAATTTGTGAAGAGAGGCATGCCTTTATATAGGCAAGAAGTGGGCAAGTTGTGTAATTTTCACAAACCAACTTTGTGCCCAAAGTTGTAATTTTCCCCTTGATTATAACCATGAAAAATAAGACCAAAATGTTGTAAAATTCTTGTCCATGGAGAGCTTTGGTCGACATAACATGGGTGATGTGGCTGCAATGGAATGGTTCCAAGAGTAGTGACTTATGTTGCTTTATAGCCGTCAGATAGAATTTCCCGATCGGTACCGATTCGCGTAATTTTGGAGAAATCTCAAAATTCTGGATTTACAACTTTGAAGAAATGTTCTCTCTTACTAGAAATGTCCAAGTTAACCTAAATTTTGATTCCATATAGGGCTCCAACAGTCCGGTTGAAGTTTTCTCGAAACGTGTCCGAACGCTTAGGTTTGAACGCATTTACGGAATCATCAACTTCTTCGAAAAATTCACCGATTCCAAATATGTTCATATAAATTCAAACTCATTCCTAGATGTTGAGTTAGAATTTATTTTCTTTAAATCCAAAAATATGCCTATATGCATTTTTCCCTATTTCGTCTTATTAGGAAAAAGCACAAACGGCTTCAGAATTAACTTCCACAAGAGTTTAACGGAAGATAAAATTCCACTGATCGATATTCTACCCTGACTTTGGAAATCTATTCCTAAATCTCTAGATAGGATCCGTTTCTTAATTTTTAAATTACTATTCATCACTTTTAATTATATTATATAATATTCAAAACTTTGCAAAATATCAAGATATTAAAAATGTGATATTATCTTCATTCTTCTTTGAATTTTCGGCTGACGAAAATAATAATTATTAAAATTGAGAGAGTATATTATCTCTAATTGTGGTAATTTAATAAATTACAAACTTGGAGGAATTGAATAAGAATGCTCAAAAAATTAATGTAATGACCATAATACCCTTGTAATTTCTAAGACAATGCAGAATACATGGAAACAAATGTGTCCGTGTAAAAGTTATGAGGTAATGATGTATTATAATTAAGAAAATTATCAACTAGTGAAAAGAAAGAAAGAAAGTAATTATTGGCTTATTACTTAAGCATAGGTAAAGGAAATTCATGAATAATTATATGAAATCCTAAAATTAATGGTTTTTGGCCAAGAATTAATAACAAAAGGAAAGACTTCCGCCGGAACATCGAAAGGAAGTATTCAGCCGGGCCTTCTACTCGGGCTGCTGTACCGTAGTTGTAACCAGCCAGACCTACGGCAGTTTATTTATACATATCAGTTACTCTTCCGCTCAAATGCTCTACTCTGATGATTTTAAATGAAAAAAAAAATTTATACTGCTTTTAAAAGTTGGGATGTTACACCTGTCAGGCTAAAAGGCTAGGTCAAGGCCTCTGAATAGGCTTGTAAAGCCTGTCAGGCTGGCAGGAGGGTAAAAGTGTAATTATATATATATATATATTTATTAAAAAAAAAATGTCTGCCAAGCCCAAGCCACATTCATCATATCCACGTTTCAAATTAGAAATTCCCATTTCCATTTCCGCCATCGACATTTCGACAATATGTAACCCACTGGCCACTAACCCTAAACGATTCTGAGCCTCACCGTCCTCACCGTCGGCCTATTCTCGATCCAGTCCGGCGAGCTTCTGCGAGCGACGGCGGCCTCACCCTAAACGATCCAGATCTCGATCCAGTCCGGCAAGCTTCTGCGAGTGACGGCGGCCTCACCTTAAACGATCCAGATCTCGATCCAGTCCGGCGAGCTTCTGCGAGCAACGGCGGCCTGTTCTCAACATTGAAAACCTGCGAGGATCTCACTCTTTCTGTTGGTAAATCTCTGTTCTTCGCTTCTCGGCCTCACCCTATTCTTGCTCCCTTTTTTATGAAGTGGGTTCTTAAATGGTTGCTGGTGGATTTTTTTTTATTAAATTCCTGCGACCTTTCATCACCAAGGATGGACTACATGCTGCTAGGCCGTAAAGTCATTAGCTTTTTTTCCCCTCTCCGGGTTAAAGATGGCGTAGTCTAACTACAAAGTCAGAAATGGAATAATGGGAGGGGCTGGCATGTTCAGTTTTGTTTCTGGTAGAAACATCAGACTGAAAAGTATTTTTAAAAGCATGCTTCCTGCCTTGTTGCATTGCAGGATATTATTAGCTTGGAACCTTAGCATATTGTTAATTAATGATGACGAGCAAGTATTATTCTTAAAATGGCATGATTTCAAATGGATACTATTCATTGGAGTTTCGGTGGGGAAAGGTTTTGAATGATGTTGAATTATTTGTATTATTGTGGATGAAAGATTAAACTCAGGGATGACAGTTTTAAATTTTGTGTACATTATTAGTCTTCTATGTGTAAGATGCATTTGCATGTCACTAAGAGGCTGGACTTGTGACACTTAATTTTATGTTAATTAATTAATTCATTATGTTCAGCTTTGAAGCAGGACATGCTGATTCTTTATATTTAAAAGCTTCTCTACTGGTTCTAATTTTTGGACACAGTTTTAATTGGTTAATGTATTTCTCAAAGAAGTAATGAAGTTTCTTTGACTTTGTGAATTCCTTTTATTTAACAAAACATTAAGTGAAGTGGATCGTTTACTAGAAAGAGTAGCTTCTTTTCTCTTTTGTGCTGCAATTTGATAATTGTGTCTCAGCATCAAACAGATACTGAGGATAGCTGACTTGGTTTGCCATCTTGTTGATGGTCAAATTGGAATTCCTTTTCTCTTTCTCTTTTGTGCTGAAAGTGTGTTGCATATTTCTTTTCTCTTTTCTCTAATGAAGCTGAGCAAGAACAGTGGTATGACTGTGATAATTGTGTCTCACAGCATCAAACAGATACAGAGGATAGCTGACTTGGTTTGCCTTCTTGTTGATGGTCAAATTGGAATCTGTATTTATGGGATGTTGGATGTTGAATCTGTATGTTGGATGTGATTTCATTTTTCATGTTGTTGTAGAATCTATTATGTTGTTGTATTTGATTTCATTTTATATGATGTATTTTAGATCATTAGGAATAATTTATATAAGGCCTGTTTTTGGCCTGTTTAAAGCAGACCTGTTTACAGGAGGCCTGTTTTAGGCCTGTACAAAAGTTTTAAAAATACAGTGCTTACGGGCCGGAGGCTCAGGCAACTTCCATACATAACAGGCCTGGCCTGTTAAGGGGGAGGCCTGGCCTAGTTTGGCCTGTTTCCACCCCTACTGTAAGAGTTTACTTTTGTCATTAAACATGTATTAACAGTGTATAATTAAATAATTAAAATGTAAAAATGACAACAATTTGATTTAAATATATTTTAAATCCAAATAATTGAAATTAAATATATCAACATTCATAATTTATTATATTTAATAAAGAAATTTCTATAAAATTCATATATAAAGTCATTGAGGATGACAAAATTGAAAAAAATTAAAACAATTTTGTAAGCTACAAACGTAAAAATGATAAATTCGGTGTGTAAACTCATGAGTTTATATGAGTTTACAGCTGACACGAGTTTACTAGAAACTTGACTCGATTTAATAAGGTAGAAACGTAAAGACTCAGAGAGTCAACTCACGAGTTTGACAACAATGCTTCATACCATAACTAATTTAATTCAAAATATTTACTAATAAAATCTTCCAATGAAATCAATGCATAAGATATTCATTATCTTCCCTTTATTAATTTAATTTAATATTCATCAAATCCTTAATAAAATAAGGAGATATAGTAGGAGATTTATTAACTACCATATCAATCAAAACTAATATATTTATTAACTAAAATATAATCAAACTTTCAACGGATGTAAATTCACACTGCAAGCAATTAATAATTAGAATATATAATCAAATATCATATTGATTTTTATAGGCAAATCAATACTGAAATTATTTCAGCACATCAAATATTAAAAGCTATAACCGCATAATTAAATTTCAGTATATTTAAAATCCCGAAATTGTGGAAATTTGGGTGCTTCCTTTTCATTATTCTCCGGCGTATCTCTGTCCCGTCATAGCCCCTCTCCCCATCCCTTATATTAATTGTGCTCACGTTTGCTACATAGTTTCAGGTTCATCCATGGCTGCTGCTCAACCTGTTAACATCTCCGCTGCTGGGGCTATTGCTGGGGTTGCTACCGCCCAAGAGAACATCCAGAAAGTTGAAGCTATCAGGGCTCGTTGTGTGGAGCTTGGTATGGTTCTCGCTGATTGGGGTTACGATGATGTCCGCCGTCAGGGGTTTATGATCAAGTCCTTTGAGAAGCTTGCTAAGAGTGTCACCTCTCTTAGGGATGCTGAAGCCCAGAATGAACTTGCTAGTGAAGCTCTCCGCCAGCGCAGCGTCCAGAATATCCAACGCTTCAGGTTTGAGGACTTCTGCAACTTTGCCAAATGGCTGAAGTCTGGGGCTGGCCGCACTGCCGCCAGTGATTTGGCTGTGCGTCAGCGTGTTGCGCGACGTGCTGGTAATGCAGCTAATATTCCTGCTGTCTCTCTCGTCTCGCTGTTTGAGGCGGGACATTCTGAATATTGCCAGCGGATTAAGGAGATCCGCAATGTCAATGAGCGCCGCATTGAAGATTTGAAGCGTCAGCTCAGAGAGGCCCGTGCCTTGATGGAGCATGAAATTAATATGTCCAAGAATGAATTCCTCCCCTTTAGTGAGTATGAGGAGCCTGCCGTTGAGGACGTCATGAGAGATGCTTTCCGCAACCACCAGTAGAAGCAGTACTCCCTAGGATTAAACAGATCCTTCTTGATTAAATCAATGCGGCAGAACTGGCGGAAGATAAGATAACTCAGTAAGAGATTATCGATGTTTTCTAATTCTCTCTTCTCAAATGATGTCACAATTGGGGTATTTATAAATAATGAATCAATGCCTTGTAGTGGTGACTCTTGAACATTACACCTCTTCAGAAAAGTCATAACTATCTGTTAAATTCATGAACCAATGCAAACCCCTTAATTTATAAGGACATGACTTCTCAAAACTCATCTCTTAATTTAAACATATTCCATAATATTGGAAAGACTCTTTATTTGACATACCTATATGCCATATTTACAACACTATGTTCTTGGAATTGAAAGAATCTGTGCAGAATCATGTTTCGACTGCATTTTTTTATTTTGGAAACTTGGAAAGAACTATTAGGAAGCAATTAAGGATATCACCAAAAGGATGGGAGCTGGAATTGCGAGGAGCCGGAAACAATTGCCAACTATGATGAATATTGTCATTATGTGGCAGGGCTTGTTGGGATGGGTTTATCCAAGCTTTTCCTTGCCTCTAGTTTAAGACTTGCTAGGCATATTTCAATTCCTTAAGAACTACTACCACTTTACTTGGAATCTCCAGAATGATAGAAGCATCATACAGGAATTACATTGCTTGCTTTAGTTGCCTAAGAGTTCTAATTTGAAATTAGAGATGGCAGTCTGCAAGATAGGAATTAACATGAACAATAAAAGAGTGTTGTGAAGACATTTGTGCAAGATAGGAATTAACATGAACAATAAAAGAGTGTTGTGAAGACATTTGTGATCTTAAATGTTCTGTTGAGTGCAGTTTTTCGCCTCCAGACATTTTTGATCTTGCTCGTCTGTTGAGTGCGGTTTGTCGCCTCAAGGAAAGATGATTCATTCTCTGGTCAATATCAAACTCAGTGGGAATAACGCAACACATTATAGTAACAGGGCTGCAACATATCTTGAACTTCGAAGTTTTATTCAAGCTAAGACAGATTGTGCAAAAGCAATTAACATCGATAGAAAGAATGTGAAATCCTATTTCCGAGAGGTACAACAAGAGAGATGTGGGTCTATTTTTGATTGGTATAATGGCTATAGCTGAGGCTTTTGGAGTGGCTGTGCAATTTATTATAATTGTTGATGGTATAGTAGGAGTTGCCACTGCTTTTGCTGCTAGAGACATAATTGGAAATGTATTCAATGGGTTGTCTGCAAGAGAAGCTTGCCAGAAGTGAATGGAAGAAGATTGTCATGAAGAAATTTTTGTATTGTTTTGTGATTGTAAAACTGGTCAATTTAATTTACCTTATCCCCTTATTTTTGTGTTGTTCAAGTTGAGCACCTTGTTAAATAGTGTTCAATTTGAGGGGGCGTGTTAGAATATAAGGGAATGATTGATTAGTTGGTTAAAGCTTATTCTATATAAAGGGCTTGATAATTATGGTTTAGGTTTGTTGAGTGTGGAGCTCTCACCATGTTAGAGAGAGGTTAATTTGAGTCTAGATGAAAGTCCCTTCTAGATCCCTAGAGTTAGGGTTTGTTGATTGTCTCCCTCAAGTGAAGGTAGATTAGAGATAATCCATGTGGATTATAGTTTGTATGAGCATATTGCTCTCATTGAGATTAATACAATATTCTTCAATTTCTTCACATTATTTCTCTAATTGCTTATCTAATTATACTTGTCACCAATTGATCAATCTCATCTTCGATCATTTGGGTATTTATGCATTCAACTTCTCTCTCTCTCTCTCTACATTGACGGTTTTTTTGGCAAATAAATGCAGATGGTTGCCGCACTATTCTCAGCACCGTGTCCGAGCACTCTTTCGTCTATACTTCACATATAGACAGAGGTATTCTCGATGATCGAAGCAGCGAATGAATTCAGCGAGGTCTTCGTTCTTCACGCTCAACGCTCCTCAGAAGCTCCATTTTGTAGCTCCAAGGTGGTTAATGCACGGGTGGAAAAAAAGCTTTTAAGACCGGACAAAACAGGTATATTAGGACCGGACCCGCGACAAGTCTTGTTCCAGGCGGTATTAAAAGTCTCCCTATTAAGACCGGACTTGTAACTGGTCTTAAAGAATTTCTTTAAGACCGGACATTTTAAACATCCGGTCTTAAAAGTGTTTCAAAATAATAATAATAAAAAAAGAAAAAACTCAAATGAAACAATCGGTCCCAAATCACCAGATCTGGCAACATTTTGAATGTCCCTCCGTCATCAACAACGAAGAACCAAGAGAAGATTGGAAGCAACAACAACAAGAGAAACAAAAAAGATGATTACAAAGTCCAGAAATAAACAAAAATAACAAGAAACGAAATCATTTGAGCAGGATCCTCTTGTCGGTGCTAGCAAAGCTTCAAGCAACCAAAATCGAAAACCAGATCTGAGCAGGAGCGGTCAATGTAGGAAATAAACAGACTTAAGCAAGAAGATATCTAGGTTTGATTTCAAACTGGATCTATGCGAAGGCGGCGTGGAAGGACCCATAGATCGAAGAGGAAGGAGCCGCCGTCGTCCAGAATCCTCAAAGTAGTACGCTTTATTTGTTGCCGAGGATTGGAGTCGACGCCATCGCAAAACCCTCGAAGCATCTCACGCCAAGCGTTGCCAAGGATTTGATTGTGCGACTCTTAGGATGACTTACGAAGATTGCGAGTAGGTTAGAGGAAGAGGATGACATTCTTCTTGAGGATTTGCCGTGAGGCTCTTGGGACACTCGTTGAATCTATAACTAAGCAAATGTTATATCACCAAGAAGACAAAGCAAACTCACGGACTTAACGGGTTTAGCGAATTTAGTTTTTAAAACACTTTTAAGAATAGGTTTTTGAAACAATAGGTCTTAAAAGTGTAAAAAAAAATTTGACCAGGTGGCAATTTCGTAAATATATAGAACACTTTTAAGACCGTCTGTTAAAAGTGTTCTATATAATTTTTTTTTTTTACACTTTTAAGACCGTCTGTTTCAAACATCGGGTCTTAAAAGTATACTAAGACCGTCTGTTTGAAGCAGTAGGTCTTAAAAGTGTTCTATTTATTTAATTAGTTAGCGTATACGATTATATTGTGCAATTATCTTAATTAAGTTGTTAGAGAGATTTTAGGAATTAAGTTAGCAGATCATGGTTTTTTGAATTTCGTAATTAAATTCCTGATTGTAATAATCTTAATTAAGTTGAAGAGAGATTTTAGGAATTAAGTTAGCAGATCATGATTTTTTGAATTTCGTAATTAAATTCTTGATTGTAATCATCTTAATTAAGATGTTAGAGAGATTTTAGGAATTAAGTTAGCAGATCATGGTTTTATGAATTTCGTAATTATATTTCGATTGTAATCCCTAAATTATAGGAAGCTGCTAGGTTTATTTACTTATTAGCATCGTATATAATTCCAATTAAGCGAAGGAATAAATCATCGCATTCTCGGACTTGATCGGTGTCTTCTCACAATATTTACGAAATTGTCATAGGTCATACTTTTAAGACCAGGATATTTTATAACTTAGGTCTTAAAAGTGTTCTATATATTTACAAAATTGTCATAGGTCATACTTTTAAGACCGGATCTTTTATAGTCCAGGTCTTAAAAGTGTTCTATATATTTACGAAAGTGCCACCGGTCATATTTTTAAAACCGGATCTTTTATAATCCGGTCCAAAAAGTTCTTTATATTTACGAAACTGCCACCGGTCATACTTTTAAGACCTGATTCTCTATAATCCGGTCTAATTGAGACGGTCTTAAAGCCCTTTTTTGCATCAGTGATGGTGGGACAAGTGACTTATTTTTTATTTGACTTTTGCAGAAATAAAATATAATAAAAGTCAGATTGTTGTGATTTGTATTTTAATTGACGGTGGTAGAAGTGGTTTTTTTCCAAACTGAAACATGTTTTGATTATTATTAAAAAAGTCAATTAAAATGAAAAATAACTGAAAAAGACATGAATTTTATTAAATAATATATATCACTCTGGTCCTATTTATAAATATACTTTTACAGAGGGTGAAAGTGGATTTACAAATAGGATCAGGGTGGGGCATATGTACATTAGTTGTATATATTGTGATAATTGAAGATAAAATTTTAAATTCGATAAAAAAATAAAGTTAAATTATTATTAAAAATGAAAAAACAAAGGGTTTAATTAAATATATTTAATAAATAAAATTATATATAAATTACAATGCATATAAATATATATCATCAGGTTGACACTGAATATGAATATTGATATATTACATTGCTAATTGAAGGTGTGCTGAATTAATGCTGCAAAAAATCAAAAAAGTTGAAGACAGTGTTTGAGAGGGACAAGTGGTGACTTCGCGGTTATCTTCACCACAAATAAATCGTCTTCGTGATAGAATCAAAAATAAACTTATCATGCATAGCGATAAGAGAAATTAATGTATTATTTGTATGAATTTTCTTTTATAAAAAATTTTATCCATTAAATATATTTATTAAGGATTTTATTGTTTATTAATTTTTTTAGTAATCATTTAAATTAAAATTTTTATTATATCAATATATACCACTAATATGTATATGTAGTATTCGATATCATTCATGTCATTTTCAGTTATTTTTCATCTCAACTGACTTTTCAAATAATAATTCAAACACTCATCATTTTAGAAAAAAACCACTTCTGTAAAAGCTAAATGAACAATCCAAACACAAATCACATTTACAATATGACTTTTTTCCTACCACGCTTTTCCAAAAGTCAGATAGCTTTTAAGACACCGCTCCCACCGCCAACCCAAACAGACCTCTTACACATTATAGCAAACACCTTGAATGCAATCATTAAATTTTTTTTATTATCAAATATTAATTACAAACTACAGTTTCAACTTGTTTAAATTCATTATTCCTCATGCACCCCAAATCCCACATAAACAACACCAATAAATCATTGAAACTCGACACATACTCACAGACAATTAGAATAAGAAATTAAAGATGCTACACTTGTTTTCATTCCCCTATTCTAATATTATAGTTTTGAAAGAAAAGAAAAACAAAACAAAACTTCAACTAATAATAGAAACAAAACCATATAATTGATGATAGAGGCATCGAGATAAGCTCCCTTTTCCCCACATTTAACAATGACTCACAATTTATCATCCCGGTTCAAGCATTTTATAGCAGCAAAAATTAAGACTTCCTTCCCTCACGCAACCACACACACACAAATTAATAAGAAGGAGATAAATGGAGAAAGAAGAGATGCTTACAACAACAATATCCCCAAAGGAAGATGATCATAAAAGCGTTGTTGCAGAGCAAGGACGAAGAAGGAAGAGTTGAAGCTCTACACCCACCCACATACACGAATGAGCAAGACAGGGGAAATAGAGAAGTTCAACGTCCATGACTTCCACAACAACAAAAGACCAAAACCCATTGTTGCAACTTCGGCAAGTGCACCGATCGTTACAAGTAATAAAGTGTGTGAGAAAAGATATCGTCCCACGAGGAATAGTATTACAGCCACTAATTAGTTATTTAAGCTTTAGTTGGATGAAATAGAGTAATAGGGGTGAATTGTAGCTAAAAAAAAGTTTTGAATAATTAAATAAAAACTTAAGAATCAAGAATCTCAAGAATTTCAAGAATGTTTTAGAAAAGATGATTTATAGAGAAAACGCAGCTAGGGCATAGAATTCCCTATGTTCCTCTAAGTATTCTAATTAAATTCCTAATTGGCTGTTATTCCCATAGCGACGATCAATTCTCTAATATTTAACTAAGTCCCAATGTCTTGATGCTACCTTAGTCGTTATCTTTAAAAATAACCTAATGTCTCAGTGTTATTTAGAAAGATTATGTAAACAGGAATTATAAGATCACACAAATTTGTAAGCCTATGTCTAGGTCATGCAATTTTATGATGAGTTAAAGGTTCTGGTTAAGTGCACCAACATCTCTATTGTCATGCACTAACCTATGGGCAATCTAAAAGGGGATCAGTCTTTTTTAGAAGGCTTTAAGTAAATATAACTCATTCAATCTGGTAAATAACATTCAATCGAGAATTTCAAATAAATACTTAAATTAACATAGGGTTCATCCTCGCCCTAACTACTAAAAGGAAATTAGCCAAGCATGGCTAGATTAACAAAATAAAGAAAAGATTAAAACCAAGATTTGCGTGTCTCCGTTTTCTCCTTCTTTCTCAGCGTCTTCTGCGTCTTCTCGTTCGTTCCGTCGATTGCCTCCGCGTGTGTCCAACAATTCGTTGCCTCTGGTTTTCTCGTTCCGGCCTCTCTTTTGCGTCTTCCAGGTTTAATAATTGTTCGCGGCGTTCCCTTCCAATTCCCCCTTCGTTCTTTGCGTGGTTCTAATATATATTAGGGTATTTGCCTTTTTCTGCGGGTCCCACGTGTTTGCATCTTTTTCCAATATCAATTCTTTTCTGATTCCCTCCTACGTGCTTTCTTCTTTGTTTCATTATGATAGGATAGAATATAATAATATATTATATTATTATATCCTTTTCAATTTAATCTATTGCCTCTTTTAGATCACATAATATCTCCTGCATAAATAAGTAGGATATCAATAGATTTTCTGTTATAATATTCTTTTATCCTATATTTAATTAAAAGATAGATAAGTACATAAAGATAATTAAATAAGTACAAAATATTAATAAATTTAATCCAATCAATCCCAAAATCTACCCTTATTTAATTATAAAATATATACTTATCAAACTCCCCACACTTAAATATTTGCTTGTCCTCAAGCAAAAGAAAGAGAATTAATTATTTGAAAGGAACATTGCATATGGAATTCTTAAACAGAGAGCAATAAACCACCACACTTAGATCATATCATCAAATCTTATTTAAGTTAATGTCTTATAAGAATAGGTCACTAAGTCAATAGCCTTAAACAATTATAATAATCTCTTAACATCCCATAATCAAAGGATCAGTGAATAATAAGAGCAACAATAAGATTAGTAGAAGAATATTACGCTACTTAATTTTTCCAGAAAAATTCAAATGCCCCCACTAAACCAAGCTTTTAATAAGGATCCTCATGTAGGAGATGACTCATTTTTTTTTTTTTTTTTATTATTATTATTTGTCTTGAGCCGTTGTAGGTCCCCTTTTGACGCGACCCTGCACATGGGTGATGCAGCACCGGTTACTCAGTTACTCCAACAGGCACCTCAAGAGGCTTTTAGCCCAACTCATAACTCTCTTGGACTTTACCGTTTGACGCGACCCATGGGTGATGCAAAGACCGGTTACTAAGTCAAGTCTAGAGATGTCGAGCGGAGTTGTTTTTTTTTTTTCTGAACAAAGGTTCACTTAGCTAGCAAGGTCATCATCTAATTTTCTAAAGAAATCATGTAGCAAAATATTCAAAAACTAATAATCTGTTGATCCTATTACAAACTATTCCCTATTCTCATAGTTGCTTGATGCATAGGGCCTCGACCATCCGGGTCAGATAACGCACTTGGCGTTTTAGTTGCCTAAGAGTAGTGGGATCAGCTGAGGTCTCGTCACTGACACCAGTAGGTTCCTGAGTAGTGGATGGGCCAGGATGGGTGGGGGGCTGTGTCTGTATCGGGGTTCGCATCCTGGCATGCCAGGAGGCATCGGAGGTCCAGCTATCGATGGTGGACCACTGAATCGGGGAAGCCAACTGAACATCCATAGCTTCATTAGTGGAATTGTGACACTGCTCGTAGACAAAGTTGCATGATAAGTGAGCAATGTCCCAATTTGCTCTCCTTCCTTCCCGAGGTGATTGTTTGGGTAATTCTATCGGAAAGGATCGACGCTATATCGATATTTCGATTGCCCAAGATTTCATAAATGAGCACAGCCCGCTCCAAGTTGACATCACCATGGTTAGTAGATGGAAGGATGTTGCTATTGATGAAGTAAAACCAGGGACGGGCCTCCGCAGTAAGATCAGTCCTGACCAATTTTTCAGGGATGCCAGGTAATTTGTGTCTATCACACCAGACTGAAGAGGGATGGGCAATGCGCACTCGCAGAGATTCAGCGGAATCAACAATATCAGGTCTAAATTGTTTGGGACGGATGGGGGCAAATAATTTCATATGATCTTGGAAAGCACAAGGGCTGCCTGGATCATAACTAGTACCCAGAAAACTCTCAATAGTGGCAGCATCAAATGGAACAGATATACCCCTAACCCAAGATATACGAGTATCCCCTATCTGTACAACATCAGCATTTGCAAAAAATTCTCGGCGAGTGTACTAGAGCTATCGGTAGGGAAAGTTACCAATGTCTTCCATTGGCGACGCCGGATGATTTCTTCTATTGGTGGTATACTAGGTAGGAATAGATCAATCACCCTCTCGGGGACAAAGCTCTTGGGAAGAAACCATGACCAGCACCGCTCCCTACTTGCTTGTGATAGAAACTTGGAACCTCTAGGAGTGGTGTGAGAGGAGGAAGAAGCTCGAGCTCTTTTGAACCAAAGAACCAGGAGGGGCATATGGTGGAATAGCCTTGTCTTTGTCCTTCCCTTGCTCATTGTGCCTTTGGACTGAAATAATAATTAAAAGAAAAAGAAAAAGAAAATAAAAAAAATGGAGGGGTTTCGACGGAGGGAGGGGGATGCGGGAGGGGAGGGTGGGGGTCGGCGGAGAGGGGGGATGGGGGTCGGCGGAGAGGGGGAAGAATGGAGGAGGACGAAGGGGTGGAGGTCGGCGGTGGTTTGGGGAAAAGGGGAAAAGGGAGAGGGTTCGAACGGAATGGGGAGAGGGAGGGGAAGAGGTCGGAGGTGGGTGACGGGGAGGGGAGAGTGAGCGACGGAGACTGGACGGTGGGAAGAGAGAGAGAGAGAGATGGTGGGGGAGGGTTTCGACGGAGGGAGGGGGAGGGTGGGGGTCGGAGCAGGGGAAGGGGAAAGGAAGAAGACGAAAAAGGGGGGGGTTTCCAAAAGATTTTTTTTTTTTTTTTTTTTCAAGTTTTTTTTTTTTTTTTTTTGGTCTTTGAGCACCGAGAGTTGGCTCGGGCGCAAATTTGGCGCCACAGGCGCCAACTTTCGTTTGAAACCTTTTTTTTTTTTTTTTTTTTTTTTTTTTTTTTTGGTGCGAGCACCGAGAGTTGGTGCCGGGCGCAAATTTGGCGCCCAGGCGCCAACTTTCTGTTTGAAACCCTTTTTTTTTTTTTTTTTTTTTTTTTTTTTTGTATGGAGCTTATAGTTTGCTCCATACTTTTCACAACCTTCCTATCCTAGATGAAGTAGCCTTTTTTCATCAGCAGATTTAACATCAAAGTTCAGCAGCTTAGTTGCCCAAAGCGCCTTATGTTCAAGCTCCACTGGGAGGTGGCAAGATTTACCATATAACAGGTGAAACGGTGACATGCCGATAGGAGTCTTGAATGCCGTTCGGTATGCCCACAAAGCATCATCAAGCTTCTGGGACCAATCCTTCCTTGACTTCCCAACAGTCTTTTCTGAATTTGCTTCAATTCCCTGTTAGAAATCTCCACTTGCCCACTAGTTTGTGGGTGATATGGAGTAGTGACACGATGAGTGACACCATATTTGCTAAGCAGGGCCCTCGGTACCCGAACTGCTGAATATATTCTTTTTGAGAAAGGATATCACCACCTTAGCTTCATTAGTGGGAAGAGCAATTGCCTCTACCCACTTTGAAACATAGTCCACGGCTACAAGGATGTACTTGTTGTTAAAAGAGCTTGGGAATGGCCCCATAAAATCAATTCCCACACATCAAAAATCTCAATAACAAGAATGTTGTTGAGTGGCATCTCATGTCTCCTAGAGATATTCCTGTTCTCGGCAACGATCACATTGCTCAACATACTTCCTAGCATCCTTATACAATGTAGGCCAATAAAAACCGCTTTGTAGTACCTTAGCGGCGGTGCGTTCTCCGGCGAAATGTCCACCATAATCGAACCATGACAATGCCGGAGGATCTTATGAGTTTCCTCCTGCGGGATACGGCGCGGAGCATTCCATCTCGCACACTGAAAAATAAGAAGGGCTCATCCCGGATATACCGCTGAACATCATGCATGAACTTCTTCCTCTGCTGCCATGTTAGTCCCTCCGGTATCATCCCAATGGCCTTATAATTAGCAAAATCAGCAAACCAAGGAACACCGCTAATTGCTAAGACATACTCATCCGGAAATTCATCATGAATCTCCATTTCGAATCATCTTGCGGCTCCTTAACTCGAATCCTAGACAAGTGATCGGCTACCACATTCTCTACCCCTTTCTTGTCTTTGATTTCAATCTTAAACTCTTGGAGTAGCGGCATCCAACGGAGAAGCCTTGGCTTAGCGTCTAGCTTAGTCAAGAGATATTTTAGAGCGGCATGATCCGTAAAAATAATAACTTTGGAACCAATCAAATACTGTCTAAATTTATCTAATGCATAAATAAGCGCAAGCATCTCCTTCTCGGTTGTTGCATAGTTCAATTGTGCCTCATTCGAACTTTACTTGCATAATATATAACATGTAACAACTTATTCTTCCTTTGCCCCAAAACAGCTCCTATGGCGTAGTCACCGGCATCACACATCGGCTCAAACGGTAGATCCCAATCGGGTGCTCTCGGAATAGGTGCGGTTGTTAATCTTTCTTTCAACAATTTGAATGCAATAAGACACTCTTTGTTGAAGTTAAAGTCTTCATCTTTGACCAACAACTGACTAAGCGGTTTGGCTATCTTGGAAAAATCTTTGATAAACCTTCGGTAAAAACCCTGCATGACCAAGAAAACTGCGAACACTACGTACATTGGTGGGAGGGGCAAGTCTTTGATGATTATAATCTTGGCTCTATCCACTTCTATCCCTTTATCGATATTCTATGACCCAAGACTATCCCATCTTTCACCATAAAGTGGCATTTTTCCCAATTAAGCACCAAATTACTCTCTTGACATCTTTGGAGTACACGAGACAAATTAGTCAAGCAAGTATCATACGAAGTGCCAAAAACAGAGAAATCATCCATAAATACCTCAATAAATCTCTCAGTCATGTCAGAGAAGATAGACAACATGCACCTCGAAAAGCAGAATAGCCGTCTAAGAAGCAGTAATAAGAGTGACCTGCAA
The DNA here is from genome assembly GCA_025563575.1 of Acacia pycnantha. Lineage (NCBI taxonomy): Eukaryota > Viridiplantae > Streptophyta > Magnoliopsida > Fabales > Fabaceae > Acacia > Acacia pycnantha. The sequence continues at coordinate 2,838,701 of JAMWYP010000015.1, forward strand.
GCCTTTCAAGCATTTGGTCCATGAATGGTAAAGGGAAGAAGTCCTTACGAGTGGCATCGTTCAATCTTCTATAATCCACACACATTCTCCAGCCCGTGACAGTTCTAGTGGGTATCAATTCATTGTTCTCATTCTGTACTACAGTGATTCCACCCTTCTTCGGTACTACATGTCTTGGACTAACCCACTTTGAATCGGAGATAGGATAAATCATACCGCATCTAACAGTTTCATCACCTCCTTTCTCACCACTTCCTTCATAGTCGGGTTAAGTCTCCTCTGGGGCTGCCTTACCGGTTTCACATCGTTCTCCATTAGAATTTTATGAGTGCGGAATGAGGGACTAATCCCTTTCAAATCGATATAGACCACCCTATTGCGGTCTTGTGGGTAGTCAAAACTTTCAAGCAACTTCTCTTCGTCGGTAGGTGACAACTCGGCGCTAACAATAACGGGATAAGTGTTATCCTTTCCTAGAAAAGCATACTTGATTAGAAGGGAGCTCCTTTAGTTCTACCTTAGGAGCAACGGGTGGTGCATCATAATCCTTCTTTTGCGGCTCTCTCAGTCGTAAATTAGAATTTTCATCCGCACAAACCTCTTCTTCCACTGCAATAAGCGAGCAATATCATCCTCTAAGGACTCATCTCGAATCTTCTTGAAAAAGACCCTCTGAATGGCTTCGTCAACTACATCAATTCAAACAGTCACTATTATCAACTGGGTATTTCATGGTGAAACACATTGTAAGTGATTTTCTCGTCATTCATTTGGAATTCCATTTTCCAAGACTACATCAATTACCGCTTTCGCAGTAGCCAAGAAGGGTCTTCCCAAAAGCAAAGGAAGTTCAGCATCTTCCTCCATGTTAAGAACCACAAAATCCACCGGGAAGATGAATTTGTCCACTTTTACCAAGACATCCTCAATGACACCTTCGGCTTCTTAATGGATCTATCCGCCAACCGTAATGACATCATAGTAGGCTTCATCTCTTTAATGCCGAGAGCTTTTGCCACGAGATAAGGGCATTAAATTTATACTAGCTCCCAAGTCACAAAGTGCTCGCCCATATTGACATTCCCTATTGCACAAGGAATGCTAAAGCTGCCGGATCCTTAAGCTTTGGTGGCAACTTAGTTTGAATGATGGCACTACACCGCTTGAGTCAATGCCACATTTACGCCTCTTGCAACTTATGCTTCTTGGAAAGCAAATCTTTCATGAACTTTGCATAATTAGGCATATTTTCAAGAGCTTCGCAAAAGGAATGTTAATCGCAATTTCTTAAAAATATCCAAGAACTTGGCATATTGTTGCTTCTGAATCTGCTGCTTCAACCTTTGGGGATAAGGAGGTTTTGCATAAGAAGGAGTGGGAGACTTCTTTGTAACTATCTCCTTTGGAACCGCTGCACATTACATTGCTCGACCTCTTCCTCCCCTTTCTCGGACTTGTCCTTCATCGAACAGATTTCTCAACCTAGTGCACCACTATACCACTCCTTGTAGTTATGGCCTTACAATGCTCCTTTGGATTGACCTCTGTATCACTAGGGAAGGACCCTTGGCTTCTCTCTGCTATTTGTTTTGATAATTGACCAATCGATTCTCCAAATTCGGATCGAAGCCCCCGATTCTTGAGAGCAGACTTTGTTTCATTACGGAAAGCTTCGATCCTGTATGTATTCGGTAGTGGTACGAGTCAAGCGTGTTAAAGCCTTTTCCGGATCGGTAGTGGTGGATTCGTGGAACCGCCGAGGTCTTGCTTGGGGTTTGTAGGAAAAGTTTGGGTGAGCTTTCCGGCCCGAGATTGTATGTGTTGCTATATGGATTAAGGCGATTTCGGGAGGATTACCCATGTAGTTAACCTCATTTGTTTCTCCATTAATGAATGCTTGCACAATCTCCATTAGCGTGTTCCCCTTTGCAAAAATCACAAAGCAAAGGAGGCCGAGAAGAATTAGATGACACGAGAAGAGGCAAGTTTGTTTAGTGATAGAAGCTAGCTATTTGTTGGATCACCTTGTTTTGTTGGGCAATGTTCTCATTGTGGGCCAACATTGTATTGTAAGAGTCTAGTGAAGAACTCCCTCTTTGGTTGTGGAGTAACAGTTTCATTCTCTAAGGACCCCATATCTTCAAACAACTCCAATGATTCCTCCGGAGTTTTATTTTTAACGTACCACTCTTTGCGGCATTAATCATCATCCTAGAGGACGGAAGCATCCCATTGAGGAATATTCTCACACGATCATAGTCTTGCAGCTCATGTTGTGGGCACTTCCTAAGCAACTCCTTGAATCTTTCCCAAGCTTGGCAATATGATTCCCCATTGCCTTGAGTAAAGCAACAGATGTCGACGGCGGCTTTGTATACTTTGAAGAAGGGAAAAATTTCTCCGGGAACTTTGTGGTAATAATGTCCCAAGTGGAGAGACTTCCATTAGGACAAGAACGAAGCCAAGCTCTGCTTTCCCGTCGAGAGAAAGGAAACAGTCTCACACGAATAGCCCCTTCGAAACCCCATTCATCTTGATGGTATCACAAATCTGCGAGAAAAGTCTCAATATGCTGATTAGGATCCTCTAAATCACTCCCACTAAAAGAGCGTTGTTGAACCAAGCCTATGAGGGATGGCTTGATTTCAAAATTATTTGCATTTACTGGTTGGATTGACAATGCTAGTTGCTGCCCATTTGGATTAAGCGTCATATAATCGCCCATGGTCTTTCTTGGAGGAGGAAGGCGAAGAGGATCTTCACCATTTTCTCGCCATTATAACCGGTTCGGTCCCAGTACTAGAGTTACTAGCCTTTCCTTTACTCGTTGAGCAAGTTTCCGGTTTCTCCTTCTTTGTCTTCTCAATTTCGGGATCAAGCTGCGGCGAATTTACTGTCTATGGTACCTCGCATAAACGAGTTAGATAACAAAAGAAAAAGAAATCCAATCTAGAGTTTTAACAACTACTTAGTGTTGAAATATTTCTATTCCCCGGCAACGGCGCCAAAAACTTGTTGCAACTTCGGCAAGTGCACCGATCGTTACAAGTAATAAAGTGTGTGAGAAAAGATATCGTCCCACGAGGAATAGTATTACTGACCACTAATTAGTTATTTAAGCTTTAGTTGGATGAAATAGAGTAATAGGGGTGAATTGTAGCTAAAAAAGTTTTGAATAATTAAATAAAAACTTAAGAATCAAGAATCTCAAGAATTTCAAGAATGTTTTAGAAAAGATGATTTATAGAGAAAACGCAGCTAGGGCATAGAATTCCCCTATGTTCCTCTAAGTATTCTAATTAAATTCCTAATTGGTCATTATTCCCATAAGCGACGATCAATTCTCTAATATTTAACTAAGTCCCAATGTCTTGATGCTACCTTAGTCGTTATCTTTAAAAATAACCTAATGTCTCGGTGTTATTTAGAAAGATTATGTAAACAGAATTATAAGATCACACAAATTTGTAAGCCTATGTCTAGGTCATGCAATTTTATGATGAGTTAAAGGTTCGGTTAAGTGCACCAACATCTCTATTGTCATGCACTAACCTATGGGCAATCTAAAAGGGGATCGAGTCTTTTTAGAAGGCTTTAAGTAAATATAACTCATTCAATATGGTAAATAACATTCAATCGAGAATTTCAAATAAATACTTAAATTAACATAGGGTTCATCCTCGCCCTAACTACTAAAAGGAAATTAGCCAAGCATGGCTAGATTAACAAAATAAAGAAAAGATTAAAACCAAGATTTGCGTGTCTCTGTTTTCTCCTTCTTTCTCAGCGTCTTGCGTCTTCTCGTTCGTTCCGTCGATTGCCTCCGCGTGTGTCCAACAATTCGTTGCCTCTGGTTTTCTCGTTCCGGCCTCTCTTTTGCGTCTTCCAGGTTTAATAATTGTTCGCGGCGTTCCCTTCCAATTCCCCCTTCGTTCTTTGCGTGGTTCTAATATATATTAGGGTATTTGCCTTTTCTGCGGGTCCCACGTGTTTGCATCTTTTTCCAATATCAATTCTTTTCGATTCCCTCACATGCGTACGTGCTTTCTTCTTTATTTCATTATGATAGGATAGAATATAATAATATATTATATTATTATATCCTTTTCAATTTAATCTATTGCCTCTTTTAGATCACATAATATCTCTGCATAAATAAGTAGGATATCAATAGATTTTTCGTTATAATATTCTTTTATCCTATATTTAATTAAAAGATAGATAAGTACATAAAGATAATTAAATAAGTACAAAATATTAATAAATTTAATCCAATCAATCCCAAAATCTACCCTTATTTAATTATAAAATATATACTTATCACCCATAGGGACGCATACCCACACACAAGCAATGAACGAGAACAATGGCGGTGGAAATCAACAGCACAGTACAAAAGAAGAGAAATTTGGTGCTTCAAATGGAGCCCTACGATCCCTCTGCATAATCCGGACCACCCCACTCACCAACGGCAATAAGCAGTAGGCGACATCACTGGAGTAAGAAAACCCGGGAAGAATCCAGAAAATTTCCTCCCCTGCTCTCTCATGATTCTCGCTGGAAAAGGGGAAATAAGAAGGATGGGAAAAATCTGAAGGTATATATTTATTTACTTGATGGCATTATGGTAATTTCATAATGATGGAACAAAATTATAAAATACTCATTTGACACCACAAGGATTTTGACTTGAGACTTCATATTTAAGATCCTAATGTAATTTCCACTAGTCCTCCAATTCCCTTTGTTTAATTTCCAACAAGAATTTTATATTTTTCATATCATGTAAATCTCATTTTTTTTATTAAAAGAGCATATTAACTTATTTAATTTTTTTCTTGGGTGTTACATGTCGCGGGCGTGTCATATTTGTCTAGCGCAACAAACACCCCACACACACACACATATATATATATACACCATAAAAAACAAAAATGGTGGGGCCCACATAAGAATTATACTTAAACAGTCTCTCTCTACAATCTCGACTTTTGTGCGCTGATGTTGGAAAAGCTCCCCCTCCTAGCTTTTGGAAAAAGTTGCGTTTTGGGTTAAAGCCCAATGAAAAATAAGCCAACCCAAACACCTTTCACTGAGCTTATTTTCATTGAGACCTTTTTCTAACGCCTAGCAATGTTTTTTGTCTCCAACACCGTGGAAACCAAACGGGCCCAATAATAGTACGCTTCTACAAAAAAAATCAAGGGAAAATCCGTACCAGGGCCCTTTTATCCCAAAAAATCTCAATTAAGGCCCTAAGACTCTGACATTCCCAAAAGAGGCCCAGGGCCCTTTTTGACATTTGAATATTAAATGAAAAGACAAAAACACCCTCAGTTGTTTCACTTTCCTCTTTCTCCTTATCTTCTCGCTCCTCCCTCTTTCTCTCATTGCCCACCCATTTGTTCTCGTCCTCTCTCAGGACGACCTCAAGGACGAACCACCCTCCGATCTGGACTCGGCATCGGAGTGGGATGAGTTTGGTGACTCAGACTACCACAAGTCTGAGGAGGAGCTCGACCCGGGATCATGGCGCCCCATCTTCGAGTCGGATACAGCAACTATTGCTGAATTAGGCACCAAAAGCGAGGCGATCTACTACTCCGGCCTTCGCAAAATAATGTCGGCTGTTAGCTCAGGTGATGTGAGTTTAATGGAGGATTCGTCCCGAGAGATCGAGGCGGCTGGAAAATTGGGGAACCATGTGGCGCAGTTTGTGATGGGTTTTTTATACGGGATGGGCTTTATGAAAGAGAAGAACAAAGCTGAGAAGAATTACACGAAAGTAAGTTTACATTTTCTCTCCTTGCATACTTGAACTGTAGACTAAACATTTATTGTCTGTGCTTAAGTTGCATGAGTTTGTTCACGTTTTCCATTTCCTATCTATCAGATTAGTGGATTCTTTTTTTCTCTTGTTGATAAACACTTTCTCTTTATCTCCTACCCACATGCTTGTAAGCTGTCAATACCAACATCCATACAAACACCAAAGCTACAGCGAGAATGAGGTGGGAAATGCATATGTGCTCTCCCACCGCCAATACCAACATCCATATAATCTCTTAACCTGGTCAATTTATATGTACACATTATGTGCGTGTGTGTGGGAGAATTCACATGTCTTCTCTCATAGCCAATACAAACATGCATACAACCTCTAAATCTGGTCAATTATAATGTATGTTGGTATCGAGTGTGTATATGCACACACATGCATACGCATACTGTGTTTCCTGGAGTGGCCCAAGTACTATGTTTACTAAAGCAGACCCTTGATTATGACTCTCATTTTCTGTTTTTTATTTTTTTATTTTAACATTTATTTTGACTTTTAACTTTAGGTCTCCATTTTGGCTCTTGCCCGTTTGGACAGGGATGCTCCTCACTATAAGAAGTATGTAGTAGATATATGTTGTTGTTTGCATGCAAGTTGTCTCATGAAAGTAGAAAACTCATGCTATTTTTTGATGCAGGGATGGGTATAATGACTTCAATACATTCTACATGCAAGTAAGTAGGAACAAATTTGTCAACTTGAGTTTGGTCATTTTGATTTCTTTTCAATTTAATACCTTTAATTTCTTTTATAGGGTGTATTTGGCTGGTCCAGTCTTTGTTATTCTTCCTATTTCATACTAGGTTTCCTACATTATGTTCAATTACTAGCTGAAGAAGCTAAATAGAAGAAAGAAGTGTTAGAGAATTAAGGCCATTAGGCCCAATTGTGAAATGAATCTATTGGCTTGGAAATCTGTTGACATGCAATTGAAGTCTCTTTTGGCTAAGTTAGAACTAGTATTAGATATTTTTTCGTTAGTGTGTATAATTGTGCATCTTCTGTCCCATTGTTGATTTCAATCTTATCTATTTCCAGGATGCGTCCGGAACCAAGGGAGGATCAGGTAGCTCCCCAGTTATAGATTGGCAAGGTAGAGCAGTTGCCTTGGATGCTGGGGGTAAAACATCAAGTGCATCTGCATTTTTTTCCCCTCTAGAACGAGTAAGCTTTTCATCTATATTTGCTTAACTTAATACTTGTCCACTGCTTACTATTTTGCACAAGTCTTCTAGTGAGGCGCAACTAATTCTGTTGAGGAAAGGTGAAGTAGATATGATGATTTAATTTTCAGGTCGTGAGAGCATTAAGATTTCTTCAGAAGGGTAGTGATGCTAATTTAGGCAAATGGAAGGCAGTTTCTATACCTCGTGGTACCCTCCAGGTTTGTCCTTTGCAAACCCTTCCCTCTTTGCTTTTTGGTCATTGAAGTAAATCTATTCATTACATGAAGTTTGAAAATGTTGGTGAACTTCATTATTGAAGTACTTAAACCTGCCAAATTACAAATTTACAATGTAAGTTACAAATATGGGCTAGTGTCATGGCGCAAAATGCTTTTTGAATGTGATTTCAGTCTTACCATTTTCTCATCTTTACTTGTGGTAATGTCCAAATATGATATTAAATTTCTTATGCAAGCCTCCTGTCCACCAACAAGGTGCTCGTGCTATAATTGTGGTTGCGACTGAAAATAGAAAGCATTAGATTAAGGATCCAAGTCTCCATCAAATACTTTGGCCATGTCAATTTGCAACTAAATTGTCCTTCAAATAGACATTTCGTTCTTTATCTATGCAATCAAGCATTGTGTAAATTTACTTGTTACAATGATAATACAGGTGACATTTCTCCATAAAGGATTTGATGAGATTCGTCGCCTGGGCCTCAAAAGTGAGACAGAGCAGGTACTTGTTGATCTATGCTCTCATTTGTGTTATGTTTCTTGGGAAGCATTTTCTATGCCCTGAATTGTGAATACTGTCTTTGCTTGTGTAGATAGTACGATAGAAGAGAAATGCTGAAGAAAATTATAACTGATGTCCTTTTTTTATAATTATAGCTGAATTGTTGTCCTGAAAGATCTCAAGATTAAAGATGTAAATTGGCTTTCCATCTAATCATAAGTTATTGATAGCATAAAGAATCAAGAATGTTTGCCATAAAAGTGACCCATTCATTTACAATTGTTGTAGGTACACGAGCAAGAAGGCTTTAGTATAAGAAGAAGCAAGAACATGCTGAAATCTACTCTATGGACGAAATTTGTGATTTGAAGGTGGGCTTCTTGTGGTGGCTGGTCACCCATCCTTACAACAACCATCGCCAAAAAGTGTTGTCTTTGATTGAGGACTATCACAAGTAGAAGAAGAGACATTAGGGGGCATATTGTTAGGACACATTGTAATTGACCACAAATATGTATTTATGTACATAGGCTGACTTGTTTTTAAGTGTACCTAAATTTTTCAGTGGTTGTATGACAAATTTTATTACAACAATTGTGCAGAACACTTGAGTTCATGTGTAGGACAAAGTTTTGTAAATTTTATGATATAGGTGACGTGACATTTTAATATGAATGAGAACGACAATGTGTGCAGAAGCAGGAAAATGGGATATAATAAGGTACTCGTTTATCAACATTATCAGCCCCCATTAACAACTACATCAGCCCCCACTAACAACTACATCAGCCCCTATTAACAACTATATCAGAAAAAAATGCACAACTATAGCAACCCCAATTAACAACCATATCATAAAAAACTGACAACCACATCAGCCCCCACTGACAACATCATCAGCCCCCACTAACAACATCATCAGCCCCACTGACAACATCATCAGCCCCCACTGACAACATCATCAGCCCCAATTAACAACCATATCAGCCCAAACTAACAACATCAACCCCCTTTAATATCAACATCAGAAAAAAAAAAGAACAACCATATCAGAAAAAAAATGCACAACTATAGCAACCCCGATTAACAACCATATCGAAAAACCGACAACCACATCGCCCCCACCGACAACATCATCGCCCCACCGACAACATCATCGCCCTCACCGACAACATCATCAGCCCCAATTAACAACCATATCAGCCCAAACTAACAACATCAACCCCCTTTAATATCAACATCAGAAAAAAAGAACAACCATGTCAGAAAAAAAAAAAATGCACAACTATAGTAACCCCAATTAACAACCATATCAGAAAAAACTGACAACCACATCAGCCCTCACTAACAACATCATCAGCCCCCACTAACAACATCATCAGCCCCCACTGACAACATCATCAGCCCCACTAACAACCATATCAGCTCCCACCGACAACATCATCGGCCCCACCGACAACATCATCGCCCCAATTAACAACCATATCGGCCCAAACTAACAACATCAACCCCTTTAATATCAACATCAGAAAAAAGAACAATCATATCAGAAAAAAATGCACAACTATAGCAACCCCGATTAACAACCATATCAGAAAAAACTGACAACCACATCAGTCCCCACTGACAACATCATCAGCCCCCACTAACAACCATATCAGAAAAAACTGACAACCACATCAGCCCCCACTGACAACCACATCAGCCTCCACTGACAACATCATCAGCCCCCACTGACAACATCATCAGCCACAATTAACAACCATATCAGCCCAAACTAACATCATCATCAGCCCCCTTTAATATCAACATCAGAAAAAAATGCACAACACAACATCAGTAACCATTAACAACAACATCAGTAACCATTAACAACAACATCAGCCCCATTAACAACCATATCAGAAAAAATGCACAACACATGATGTAGTTGTTAGTGGGGGTTGTTGTAGTTGTTAATGGGGGCTGATGTAGTTGTTAGTGGGGGCTGATGTAGTTGTTAATGGGGGCTGATATAGTTGTTATTTTTTGCTGATGTAGTTGTTATTTTTTGCTGATATTGATGTTAAAGGCTAGGGGTCTGATTTAGTTGTTATTTTTTGCTGATATTGTTGTTAAAAGGGGCTGATGTAGTTGTTAAAGGGAGTTGTTTTAGTTGTTAGAGGGGGCTGATGTAGTTGTTAGTAGGGGCTGATGTAGTTTTTAATGAGGACTGATGTAGTTGTTAGTGGTTACTGATGTAGTTGTTAATAGGGGCTGATAATGTTGATTAACAAGTACCTTATTATATCCCATTTTCCAGCTTCTGCACACACAACTAACAATGACCAGAGATGTAGGAAACAACTGTCGTTCTCATTCATATTTGTTTTTACAACTGTATAACCTGATCGGACACTACTAAAACAAATTAAATATATGTAATAAAATCTGTCATACAACCATTGAAATTTAGATATACTTAAAAACAAGTCAGCCTATCTACATAAATACATATTTATGGTCAACTACAATGTGTCCTAACAATATGCCCCCTAATGTCTCTTCTTCTGCTTGTAGTAGTCCTCAATCAAAGACAACACTTTTTGACGATGGTTGTTGCGAGGATGAGTGACTAGCCACCACAAATTATTGAGCAAATAACATATGAATATCACCATTCCTCTGTGAAAGTGCTATGCATGCCACAAAGCCTTCCAAACCTGAAACAACCAATTATCTTGGATAATTAGCAGCTTTTTGCCAAATAGATGTTAATCAGAAAAAAAAAAAAAAGAATGTAGAGTATTAGCAGCCCATTGATTTGGATAAGCATTGTGTGGCTTAATGTGTGTAGACTCCTAAGGAATCTCCTAGATGGTCTCGAAAGGCATTAATCAACCATATGTTTTCTTAATCAGAAAAGAATTTGACAAGAAAAGGGACCCAATAGCACAACATGATAGATAGATTAGTCAAAACACCAAATTAAAATGATTGATCTTCAATATGAAAGGGCTGTTGGGATCGATAATTTTGTTATCAATGGTGAAAATGAACCAACTTTCCAATCTTAATTCTTAATAACCAGGCAGCTAAGACCTTAAATATGAATGACATTGTGGAGTAAGTAACCAAATCATCACCAACTTAAAAAAGTCTTTCAATTACATAAAAAAGCCTCTCTTATGCATGCACTGACTCTCCAGCTGCATATTTCTATAATATACCCACATACATTCCAGAAGAGAGTAGAACCTTCACATAAAATACGTGGCTTACTCAACGAAAGTGATTGGTACAAGAAATATAATTACCTTCCCTGTTAGCATTTCATAAAACATTATACCGATGCTCCACCAATCTGCTTCCTTGTTGTGGCCTTTAGCCAGTAAGATTTCTGGAGCCATATATTCCATGGTCCCACATAACCTGCCTGATTCATCAATTTCCTTTGCCAATCCAAAATTAGTTAACATTACCTGAATTAGAAAATGAGTTTATGAATATATTTGAATCATTAAAAAAAACTTATAACAAATCTGATGATCTTGACTGCACTTGTTATTTGCACAAAGAAAATAACATAAAGAATCAGATAGAAAACGACTGATACAGTGGGCCGACGAGAGAGAGAGCCCGAAAATTTATAGCCACACCTGCACAACAGAGCAACGAAATTGACCTCCAACAATGCTGAGAGGGAGGAAATAGAGTGCGAAAAACAGTGACACAAGAAATGGGAAGGTCACACCGAATCGCCAAGAGCGAAGAGCCGAATCAAGACTGAGACTGGCGAAGCTCGGATAGGGAGGAGAGCAGAGACCCTTGCACGGTGGTTGATGGTTGCACCTTTGCCACATGAGCGCAAAAACGGCGTCGGAGAGCTCAAACGGCGTCGGAGACGACAATCGGACCGGAGAGCAAAGACACGATCGAGAGAGAGGAAAGAGGAAAGAGGAAAGTGAAACTAAAGGTGAGGGTGTTTGTGTCACTTTATTTAATATTCAAATGTCAAAAAGGGCCCTGGGGCCTGTTCTGGGAATGTCAGAATGTTGGGGCCTTTTTTGGGGTTTTTTGGCTAAAAAGGGCCATGGTACGGATTTTCCAAAAAATCAATGCAAATGGTCCCTACAAGATGGCCACGTGTTTCTTGACTTCTTGCTAATCAAGTGTGTGGGGCTAGAAATTTTGTTGCTTTCCTTTACCGGACGCCAGAGCTCAAAATTGTAACTTTTCCCATAAGTGGATTTTTTTTAGAAGCCTATTGTGTTTGACGCTAACCCAAACACAAAATTAATATTTTTTTTTCTGCAACTGAGCATTTATTGGACTTTTCATGCTTGTGAACGCTCTTCCAAATTGGCATTGACGTAGCTTTTTTAGGATAAGCTCATCTACTCTAACGCCAATCTAAACACTTATAAATGATCTTTTTTCTGCACCGAGCTTTTTTCTAACGCTACTGAGCTTCGGAGGGGTTGAAATGCTTTTCCAAACAAGTTGATAATGAGAGTTTCTACTTTCTAGTGATATTTTTCAAGCTTATTAAACTCATATTGGTTAGATATTAGATTAATGGTTAGTGGGTCAGATCAGAGTCAAATCAAAGCTAATCGGGATCAAACCGGTGGAAAAGTGAAGATTCCAATGTTATTAATATGAAATTTTAAAGAAAAAAAAAACTGAATTGGGTTGATGTCTAGACCAAACCGGTTTATCGAATGGTTCATAGGTTTTCAGGTCCAACCGGTCGGTTCCATTTTTTTTTTTTTTTGCTAATTCATCCACTCATTGTATCTTTACTTATGTTATGTTTGGACGAAGAGAAAGCTAAGGAAAAAGAAAACTAAGAAAGAAAAATCCTAATTTTTTTTTTAATTATTTATGGAATTTTTCTAACACAATATTCCTCTTATTTTTTTCTCACTTTTCTTTCCATCTAAACATAGCATTAGGCAAGACTTACAAACTCACACATAAGAATCTTTTGTTATTGGCAAGTTATGAGAGAAAAGCGAAAGGAAAATAGGAAGGAGGGGATATTAGGAAAAAAACTTTCAAAAATTGTAATTTACTTTTTTGGGAGTTTTCCCTTCTAATTTGCTTTCCCTTAATTTTCTCTCTATCCAAATGTAAGATAAATGTTAATAGGTGTAGTTTAAACGTTGTACCACTGTGAAACAATTTAACTGACAAGAGTGTTGAGAAATAAGAAAGCTTTAAAGAGATGTGTTTGATATTATATATGCAAAAGACTCTACATTTTGCCAATGCCTAGGGAGCGCAGTGGCACGCATGTTGGTCTTTGCCAGCTTCTATCAGGGTTCGGACCCTGCCTAGGACTGTTTGGTCCCCATGAAAAAAGAAAAAAGAGTCTACATTTTTGTGTAATACAGTAGTTGTTTTGATATCGCCAAGAAAAATCAAGTTCAAAATTAAAAAAATAGTTGTTATGACTTATGATCAATGTCAATTAATATTGTCCAAAAAAAATGGCTGTTTTCTGAGTTTTTTTTTAACAATATATGTTAAATTTATATTGTTTTGTTACATTAGAATATCAAGTGGCTGTAGTTTAGTGGTAAGAATTCCACGTTGTGGCCGTGGAGACCTGGGCTCGAATCCCAGCAGCCACATTTCATTTTGCTTTTCTTTTTTTACGATGAATTTCGTTGTCCAACGACGACGTTTGTCCGAGTCAATACTCCCTCACTCCATACATTATCACCGTTCCAGTCTTCCAGAATCCAGATTCAGAAGATCTGACAGAAACGTCAAGCCTCAAGGTGACTTTTCTTGGTGACCCCCAACTTGTTTATCGCTTTCATATTTGTTATCCGCTTCTCTTTGGGAAGTCTGCTTCCATCCTCAATTTTTGACTTCGATGCTAAAAGGGAAAAGAAATTAGTTTGCCCCCTGATTTCCGTTCGGATTGGACGTTGTTTCATCTTCATTCCTTTTTAAAATTTTGTAAATTTCATGTTCAGTTTCAACTTTCAGCGCAATTTTTTATGATCTAGTCTTTATGGAATTAAGGTCAGTACTTGTGTTATGCAACGGGTTCATACCGAACTAAATTATTTTGGATCTGTCCAGTTTTAGATTTTTAATGTGCAACTCATTTACTGTCCCCAGAGAGAAGTTCATTTGTATTAAAGCTCTTCGCTGAAGTACTGTAGTTAGCTCTAAGATAAGGATTCTTTGTTATTTAGTGAAGGAGGTGCCTATCTAGGATATACGAATTGAAGGATTATTTATCTTTTATAGGGGATCTTGTATGTTTTGAATTGAGGTATTCAAATGTTTTGGGAGCTCACTGGGAAGTTTGGTACCTTTTAATTAATTATTATTATTTATTTTTTTTTGTGCTCTCCAGGAAGGAAGAGATGATTGACGATCAAGGCTTGGGTTTTATTGCCAATTATCTTGGCATTTTCATTTTTGCTTTGGTTATAATATACCATTTGGTCACAGCCGACCCAAAATATGAAGGCAGCTAGGTATTTTCATTTTTGTGATGCACCAAAGTTTGAAGTTTGATTTGGTTCTGTTGACCGATCTGTTAGATCAGCATGTATGACTTAATCTTGATGGAATGGTAGTTTGTGACTTCTGCCAACTTATTTTTCAATCTTTAGAGACGTATGCCATTTAAAATGGCAGTGATTTTTTCACTCTATTAATCCATTTTGAGGACTATTTTTTCATCACTTCCAATTTTTGTTAGTTAATAAGGTGAATGTTTACATCTATAGAGCTTGGACCCTTCAGAAAAGAGTCCTGTTTCTGTTGTCACGCATTGGACAGTTGTATTAGACAAAATATGATACCCATGCTTCCTAGTTCCTAGGTATAGACTAACTAGGAATGTAAAGAAATCATTCCCTTGCCCAATATGCTTATACTCCCTCCGGTTTTTAATATAAGACATATTTAGAGAGTTAATCTTGATCCTAAATATAAGACCTATTTTTCATATTTGTCAATATTTTAATTTACCCTATTGATGCTCCATCAACAGTAATCAAGGAGAAGAAGGAATTAAGGAAGATGACTAGAGTATTTTAGAAAGTACATGTTATATTAATTAACTTTCTTAATCTAATCAAATTAAATTAAGTAGATATGTTTTATATTAAGGACCAGAGAGAGTATATAATATTTATATCAGCTTAGAATATGAAGTATTAGATGGCCCTCCTTAACATACCAGATGCCATGGAGTTGTAGTTATTGTTGTGTTTCAGTCCAAGCCTTACATGCTTCTTGTCAAAACTAAATTTAAGATCAGCTCTTCAGTCAGACTGGACTTCAACATGACTTGTTCAATAAATGAGCCCTGACCCAACCTGACTATGAGCTAAGTATGAGCAGGGCTTGTAGCAGCTGGGAGCTGGGGTTAACTAAAACATCTAGAATCAACAGTTCATGCTCATATGAAATAAGAGAAAGCTTGGTTTTTATAACTGGTAAGAGCACTTTAGAAAGTCGCCCTTGATAACATGTACCACTTCACTCCATGTTACTATCTACTGATTTTTCCATGTGCAAATCTGTCAGCATATCCACTTTGGAATAGGACGTAAACATAGAACTAGAGGTAAATATATAAGATGTCCATAACCAAGTACTGGAGCTATTGAAGTAAACTAGTCAAGTAAGGTCACGGCTGCTGCAAACAATTTGAGAGGGATTGTTTACTCTCCTGCACGGCTGCACGTACTTGCCAGTTGCAATTGTAGAGTATTCTATATAAGCACATCGCGGAATAGGAGGGAGGTGCAAATTGACCTCAGGGATATTTGGAGGGGAAATTGGTGGAGCCGTGGAGGCAACATGTACCCTGGTCACTCAGACACTGGCAGGAAAGAGGGAGAGTTTGGGGCTGGGTAGTTGCCCGAGTCAGGCATGCCAAATGCAATGAAGGAAAGTGAAGCAACCTAATAGGCAGGTGCCATTTGAGTATGAAATCAAAAACTTTTACAGGTCGAGCAACCTAGGATTTAAGTAAAAGGGAAAGTCATATAGGATTGGTGGTAGGGTGAGTCAAGGAGATAGGTTTTTTCATAGGGCAACGTAAGAGAGAATGAGTATATGGTTTGGGAACAGTTAGAAATTTGCCTAGTGTCTTTTTTTTTCCTCAGTTAACAAGATGGTTTGAGGCACTCCCCTGTAATCCCTTTATTGTCAGTTGTTACATCTGTTGAGCAAATCGCAAGGTTCAACGATGTACTTTAGGTCCGGACATGAATGCAAGTCAAGTCCTTCATTCCATTTTACATGAAAAATAATTGGATTTTGAACAGGAGTTCTTCGAATTTTGATGAAGTTGATTCTGCAATGGTCAGCTTTACTCAAACACGTCTATAAAATCACGTTTGCGCACTTAAACGTGAAACATATACATTTTGGATGTGATTTGAAGCAATCCTTAATTGGACATAGCTTTGACGGTTAGTGCGGAAGCTCTTAGACTTCCCATAACCAGCATGTTTTAAATAGGAAGTTGCAAACTTGCAATGTGATGAAGCAGGGGATTGCTCAAACAACTGACAAAAAAGTAGTCTGAGCAGAGAACACATCAACTTGATCATCAATAAAGTTTCCCAATTGCAATGTAGAGAAAGTACTAACTATAGTAACAGAATGAGGAAAAAAACATGTCATCACCTGCTCTTGTAAGTACTCCTTCCAGACTAACCTTGATATTTTTTGTTGCGAGTGAAAGTGAAGTAAAAACAGCACAATAAAGAGATTTCTTAGTATACTATAAATTGAATTACAGTGTTTAAAAAATGTATTGTACAGAAATACATTATTCAGTCTATTGTTTTTATGCCCTTCAAGGATACAATTACATATTACAGAAAATTTCTGAAGAGGAATACAGCCAATTTTATGAAGGAAAAAAACAGTAAAAAGTCAACTCCAAAACAATGTATCTTTGACCGCGAATCTGCCAATTTGCTCGATTTTGGTTTTCTGGTAATCCAATGTCCACTTATCAAAAGTACACTCAGTAAAGTCATAGTAACCCCCGTGAATGGAGAGTTCCCCATTTGCCACCTTGGTTTCTATCCATGGGTAAGTAAGCAGGTTTGATAATGAATTGTTAACTGATTCCTGTAAAAATAAACTTAAGCTGGATTACATCCAATGTTGAGAAAGATAAAATTACCCTAATGGAGATATCAAATTAATCCCAATTAGACACAAAATAAGGAGAGTCCCATTGTGTGTCTGAGATTGCAAGAGACATTCTTGTGTGTAAAATGAAGGGTTAAGAAGTAAATTTGTCTCAGAAGTTTTCTTTTAGGAGCAATATTATCCTGAAAGTTTTTTTAGGTTCAAAATTGCCCTGAAAGTGTTAAACGGAGCAATGTAGCCCCTTTTCGTTAAAAAGTTAATGGTCAATGTCAATTTTTTAACGGTACAAGGTAAAATTGTTATGTTTTAAAACTTCTGAGTGACATTGAACATGAAAAAACTTCTAGGGCAACATTGCTCTTAAGCAAAAACTTTTGGAATAAATTTGCACCTCAACCCTAAAATGAATAGGCATTAATCTCATGCTCAGGACTACTGTAAAGCAATGTTGAATATGGGCATCCATGAGAGCACTAGTTAATCTCAGACCTGATTTAATCTCATTGGAAACTCTGAAAACCCTAACTCGGGCTTCCATACCATCTCTCTAAAAATGAAGACACAGAATGATTTGCAGAAGCAGAGAAAGGACACATGTTCACCTGACCCTATGACTCTATGAGGCACTATCATGATTTATCTAGCATTCTAACCCCTGATAAGCACAATTCATTGTATTATTTAATCATTTGAAGTTTCGGAAAACAAATGAATTACAAGGTAAATAATATTTTTACCTTCTCACAGTGCCTGCACTTCTGGTCAAAGTTGAGAGAACAAGCAGCAGCCTCGGTTTTAATTTTCGCATTCTTCCCAACTACAACCCAGCTTTTGATAAAGCTAATGAGAAATGAAAAATATAACCAAGTGAGACATGTATGACACAATATTACCAATATAAGGAAAAATGACAACCTAAATCTAGAATTATGTAAGTCAACCTTGCATTTGCATTTGCATCATCCTCATCCTGCATACTCATTAGGGCATGAATCCCCCCACAGCGACTGTGCCCAATGACTAAGATATTCTCAACCTGTGATGACAATGGTTTTAATTCTTCCTCAAAATAGAAGTATACAAAAGTCAGGGTATTGTGACCAGCTAGCCTTGCACATACTTACATATTTAGAATGAGAAACTTTTCTAGATATTTCACAGTTTCATACAACCCCAAACTATAATAGCCTCAGTTGTTTAAAAAGAGTAAATTATATGTTATTAGAAGATGTTGTATTTTACTGCGCTTAAAAAAACTCTTAATTATGGTAATAATGTTGTAGCAGTTAAATGGTATACTGAAATCTTAGATTCTTGTCCAGTCCCTAATCAAGAGATCAATAAGCATTGTAACCAAAATCATATTTACCTCTGATGCTGTTTTATATAGCTTATGGCAGTGAATTGAGCTAAATGTACTTCAAAATAATTATTGAAGGAAGCTAGACTAGTCAAAGCAATCAAGCACATTAATGAATAGTTAACAGCCCAAAAAGATTGTAAATCAAGAAAATGAATCCTGTGTTATACTTTGCAAGAAAAATGTGCTTACCTTGAGGGAATTCACAGCAAATTCTAATGCTGCATTTGTTTCTGAGGGTCCACTCTGTATCATGGAAAAATGAGATTAGAAAGGCTAAGCAGAGTGGTTAGCTCCACACTTTAGTGACCATCCTCCAGTGGCAGAACCAGAAAAAAATTTTAGCCCGGGCCAAAAAAATAAACATATTGAACTACTCTCTTTAATTCTTATTATAGGGTATCAACTAACAAGTATATTTGGTTCCTTTATAAAATAGAGTAAATACCTTTTCTGATCCCTGACAAAAAACACGGACCCCATTTTGGTCTCTAACAAAATAAATGTCTTTTTTAGTCCATAAAAAGGACGAATAAGAGTCGATTGGTGGACATTTTGATCCCTCACAAATTTCCAAAATGTCCTTTTTAGTCCCATAAAAAGGACGAATAAGGGTCGGGTTTTTTGTCAGGGACCAAAATGGGGTTCGTGTTTTTTGTCAGGGACCAGAAAGGGTATTTACTCTATAAAATACTTGTTTGTTTCCAAATAGCATTAAATATTTTTTCCATGTATACCCATAATTAAAAAGGTAGTCACTCTTTTTTTCGAGGAAAAAAAGAGAGTAATAATTAATATGATATTAGAGTTTAGTGTAATTAATAGGGATAATATTGAAAATTACTTAAATTTTAGGACAAATTCAATGATTTTGACTGTTTTTATTGACTTATGAGAATTGTTAGTTGGTTCCTTAAATAAAGATTAGAGGGAGTATTTACTAAATAGTATCAAATAACCTGGAAAATACAAACAAATAATAACATATAATTATAAATTAAAACAATATATAAGATGATACTAATATTTTCGGTATCTCAAACAAGAATTTTACTTTCCTCTCACCGCCTAATGAGTAATGAAAGAAACATTATCCTTACAAAGAAGATAAAAATTAGCTGGGGTCAAATTTGTGACCAAATAAAATATCATATAATATATACATATACATACTAACAAATTTTATAAGATCAGGCGGGGCCAGCTGGCCAACACCACGTTCCGCCACTGCCATCCTCAATAGATGAGGTAGACGGCCAAGATAAATAAATTTCAATGGTAAATATACCTCAAATGGAGGTACCAAATTAGCAACATTACGAATCGTGAATGCTTCTCCTGGTCGAAATCCCAGAATATTGGAGGGACAAACCCTTGAATCTGCACAAGCAATAACCATAAACTGTTCTAGAAATTGTTAGACAAAATTCAAGAGAACTAAATTTAGCAAATCATTTAGTAGACAAGTTGATAGAACAGACCCAGAGGAACCAAAAAGCAAACCACTAATAAAAAGCTAAAACCTTAGCCAAAAGCAGGGGAAAGAGGGAGGGTTTAAATCACCTTTGGTGCCTGACCCTTGGCCAGATTTTGGAACTGTTCATTGTTTTGCCTGCCAGAAAACAAACCACATTAACAAAGTTTCTTCTCTTTCTGGGTATCAGAAGGAAAAAATTGAAACAGGGTTTTCTCAAGCTTACAAGTAGTTCTTCTTGAAACTTAAAAACCTGTCCTTGATATCATGAAATATATCACACCCATCTTCAGCCTCAGTTAACGTCTCAAGCTTCTTGTTTTCAAGTTGTTGAGTAAATCCTGAAGGGCCCATAGAAGCCCTTAAAGAAAAACTTTGAGTGCTCCTGCAAATATCAAAGCAAGATGTGGCGCTGAGCTTTATTTCAACAGTTTTACTCCGAAGTTCCGAGAGTTAGTAAACAAAATTGCAGTTACAGTAACAAGGGAAGCTTGCCTGAGTTAAGTAAAATGAAATATGTATCAGTGATAACTCAAGAACAGAATTCCTCGTTTACTCTTGAACTTGTATGTTCGTGTAACAACTGGTACTTTAAGAGTTAGAAATGAAAGAAACAATAATTGAGCCCTCCAAAGGTATTCCCCCAAAAAAAAAAAGTTTAACTGCTCAAAGCATCATCAATTTAATTAAAAAATGGCAGTTTCAGATTAACTATTCCACTTTTTTGACCATCAAAATCTACAAGACTTGCCGTGTAAGCGAAACTAACCTTGAATCCGAGACCAATCTCAAACGGAGTTTCTCCCTTTTCCCAGATTTCAGTTTCCCACCAAAGATCTACCAAGGAAGATAGTGTATCAGCCCACTGCCCACCCACAAAAATCCATCACGAAATGGGGGATCAACCATAGAAGAGAAAATGACATACCCTCAATGAATTCGACACAAACCCATGAAACACAGTGCAGGAATTAGACGAAGCAGCAGTAGGATCTCGTGAAACCGAGATTGGTGCAGGAAATGCCATTTAGAAAGCTGTAAATGATCAGATGGGTTATCCGACAGCAATACAAATCGAGAATTGAATGAAGCAGCCATGGATGGAGGAGGAGGAGGAAGTATTTAAAGAAGGTGGATAAAGTTGGTTGGTCCAGCAAAATATGGATCCGATGTCTCCAAGAAAGACGGAGAAACCAAAGCTGAAGCACGAGAGCAAAAGCGACAGATAATACTATAATTTACTCATATTGTTATTTGCAGTAACTGACATTTGACAGTACAGTCACTGCGTCATTCTCCCGACCAGAGAGTTTCACGCTGACATCCGAGAGTCTCCAGAAACTTCTTACTTCGTGTTCCCTAAAATAGTAAGCAAGAGATAATGTATCCCTGAGTGAGTCTTTGTTACCGACTGCTTCAAAATATATGAGCAAAATAATTAAATTACGTATTTAAAAAAATTAGTTAAAATTGATTAAAGAAAATAAATATATAAAAATATAACTCAATTTCCTAAAAAGCCCATGTTTATGAAGAGGGTAAGTGTGAGAGAGAATGAATGAAAAAATATATGAAAAACATATAATTAATTAGGGGTAAAATTAAAAAAAAAATGAAACAAAAACAAAGTGGATCTTATATGAAAAATAATACCGTACGTCAAGTTTGAATTTTATATTTTAAATAAGAGGGAGTATAAAACACCAACTAAGAAGTATTTTGGGTCTTTTTTTTTTTTTTATAAGTGACTTGTCAGTTTTTTAGGAGCATTAATTTTTTTGCCTGGTTATAAGGCACTTCATTAAATTTTTTATGAGAATGAACAATTTTACAATTAATTTATTATTGAGTTGACTTTATTCCTATGAGGAATTATGTCTATCAAATAGGGATAAATTAAGAAAGTTGTTAAATTTTAAGACAAAATGAAGTATAAGGTTTTCTTTGATCTTTGTATAACATACTGGAAGTGCCTTATAAATAGAATCAGATAAGTAATTATATTTAAGTTAAGTGAAGTTAATAAGGGTAATATTAAAAATAACTTGAATTATACGATAAATTTATGATTTTAATTAATCTTATTGATATGTGAAAATTAGTAGTTAGTACTTAATACTACTTCCAATTCAAAATATAAGAATAAAACAACTAAATTACGTAATTTGAAAAGTTAGTTAAAATTGAGTAAAATAAATAAATTGCTTTTTAAAAGAAAAAAAAAACCCTATTGATCAAGAAGGTGAGTGGAAAAAGAGATGAGAAAGAATAAGTGAAAAAGATAAATGAATCTAATAACTCAACAAATTTATCTTGGTTCTTTGAGATAATTGTTTTTATTGATTTTTTGAAAATAATGTCAATCCTGGGGAGCGTCCCTCAATTATAAACCATTGTTCCTATCAAGGGGCAGATCTAGAAATTTATGGAAGGGGCACAATTGGTAGGGGATGCGGGGGTTCGGGGGCGCTGGCCTCGAATTTTGTTTTTTTCACTTGTCATAAAAAACACAAAAAATAATCCATAATCATTGACATGGTTAAACCTAATAAGTTATTAGCATATATAGTACTCTTTCTACATTAGCAAAATAGAAGAGAAAAGGTTGGATTTTCCTTCTTCGACATAGAGCAGCCATATCAATTGGTCTCAAACATTAGTGCAACACTCATTTAATCATTATCAAAAGCATAAGCATGTAGGGGGAATAAGGAAGAGAAAGCTAACATCTTTTGTTTGACCCAACCGGTAAGCACTGTCCATCGCCTGCTGATCCCATGAGGGATTCCAATCGTTCTCATAAGAGATTATTGTGTCAGCAGCAGTCAAGATTCCATTCAATAGTAACCTACATGCTCCAAGCAATTTTTTGTACTGGGAATATCCACCTAAAATACAAAGAAAATGCAACAAAATGCTAGGAAAATATATCAAAGAAGTAAGTAACCACTCATTAGAAATGAACTTTACCTAATAATTATACTTAAATGCATTAAAAAATAAAATAATATAATTGCCTCAAAAATTTATCTCATTAGGACGGAAGGTATAGAAGGGAAAAATAAATAAAAAAGTTATTTTTATAATTTTATCTCAAAAATCAAGGGGGGCACGTGCCCCCCTTCTCCTCTACCGATGCCTTTGATTCCTATATCTATAAGAGTAAGGGACGTAAAAGTGCCACAGCAAAATAAAAAAAAACAAAATAAAATTTAAAAATAAAATTTATGAGTATAATAATAAGAGTTAATGTTTATCTAACACATTGAAATATTTTTCCAAGTTCGTTCCACACACTATTTTTTTTTGTGGTTCTTCCAATGCCCCCGAAGCATTTTTCTAAGTGTACATTTTAGGACGCTGGATAAATACAAAATACTTTAATGTGATTGACAAACTTAAAAAAATATTTCAGAGTGTTGGCTGAACGGTATCTATATTATTATATCATAAATTTTATTTCATCATTTAAAAAAAAAAAAATCTCTATTTTTTAATTTTGTATTTTGTGAAAACTTATATATTGCTCAGTCCGTATCCACATTATTATGGGCATAGGAACTAATATTTATAATTGAGGGAAGCTCACCAGGATTAACAATTTATTTTGTACCAATATAAAGTTGGCCTATCAGAGTAAATTCCCTTCCAGATTTTCTCTAGCTCTCGAGTTCAAATCCCAAATGAGACACTTGTATTGGGAGGGGTAGCTACAAATCCCGAACGGGTTGCCAGATGATAATATAAAAAAAAAATGTTGGAAAAAGGATTAATAATTTATTTTAAAAAATAAAAACAATTATTTCAAAGAATCAAAATTAAATTTGCTGAGTTATTAATCATGTTGTGCCCTGAACATTCACCCTTCTTAACAAGGAAGCAGATCTTCTCCTTATCCTTTTTTCTCATTATTTCTCATCAGTCCATAAGGGTCATTGATTGAGAAGATGAGAGAAAAGTCAAAATAGTATTGTAACCTTTCAGATCAATTAGACAGACATGATTTAGAAATCATGAGTGATGATGATTAGTTGGCCCGCAATTGATTAAAATGTCATCTGTTACGGACTCATATATGAGGCCCAGTTAATGTATGGCCCAACAAGGGCAATCTATGTCAAGATCCACCTATAATCAAGGAGGATACTAGTCCAAGATTCTGACCTAGATATAGCGCACATCACTTGGGCTTGGAGACATAGAGTCCAAACCCTAACTCTGAGATAAACTTTATAAATAAGAGGTAAACTCTAAAAGTATGAACATTCTCTCTCAATTACTATTTTGTCGTCACTGTGCACACACATCACCCCCTTTGACTAACGCCTATTCGTGCACAATGATCTACCCTGCTCATAGGTATCTGATCCATAGATACCTAAGAAAACTCCCCCCACTACGTTTTCCATGAAGTAATGCCGCTTGCCTCTCTTCTTCAGTAGGGGGAATACCCCAAAACCAAAACCGAGATCTAGGAGGAACTGTTCGGTGTAACTCTTCTTCCTCCTTTGGAGTTTATCTTACCCTTCTCCATGGGTAGCGGAAGTCTCACCCAAAGATATTGTGTTTGGTAAGGGGGGGAGATGTAGCGATATGTTTCTATGTTCGATAAGACAATTCTAGGCTTGAGAGCAGAAGTTCAACACTACAGATTTAAGGCACGATACTGGAAACTAAGTAGCAAGAATCAAGAACAAATATTCATATTCAAAGAAAAGTCTACCTAGAACCCCAGAAAGGAAAATCTACCTAGAAACCCAAAAACCGAAGTGGCCAAAGACACAGATCAAAAACAAGAGCAAAGCAACAATTAATCCAAGAACTTCTAAGCGAAATCGAAGGAAGTGTTGAGAAATGGTGGAAGTACCTGATCTGGAAAAGGTTTATAAAACCCTAAATGTGCAAACTGGAGGATCGTAAGAAGACAGGTCTTTGAAGAAAGTGAGAGTTTTCTCAGAGAAATGAGCAAGCGACGAATGCAAGGTGGTGAAAATGGGGGGAAATGTGAATATATAAACGTAACCGTTGAAATTAGGAAGCGAAAAAGTCAGGGGCAAAAGCGACAAATCACCCCAAAAGCAATGATGACATATGTGAAACAACGTGTGCATTCACTACAAAAAAATAGACCATTAGTAGCGATTAAAATGACATATTTGTAGCAGTTTTAGGCGCTACTACTGACATTAGTAGCGGTTATACAAACCGCTACAAAATACACTGTGACAATCTGTTTTGAGCGGTTATAAAAACCTACTACTACATATACCTTAACCGCTACTGTATTTGTAGCAGTTTCAAATGACCGCCACTATCTAAGGCTGCGCTGACGTCTTGTTGGAGACATTAGTAGCGGCCAACAAACCGCTACAAATTGAAATTGACCAGACTTGTAGCGGGTATATAACCGCTACTAATTATGTAAAAAAATTGTACTAACCTTTTAAAATATTATGTATCGATATTCCCGCCAATTTTTGGGAATTTTTGTTTTTTAATATTTGTAGCCATTGTTAACCGCAACAAATAATTCCCGCCATTTTTGGGGAGGGGGGGATTTTGCCGCCTGTTTTAGATTTTTCTTTTCATACTTGTAGTGGTTGTAAACCGCTACAAATTATTTCCGTCATTTTTTGGAAAAAAGTTTTGGCGCGTTTTATAAATTTTTGTTCATATTTGTAGCGGTTTAATAACCGCTACAAACGAATAAAATAGAAAAAAATTATATATTTTTAATTATTATAATAATTAACTATATTTTGTATTATTAATAATTTATATTTTTAGTAGAAATAAATGACATTAAAATATAATATTTGATTACATAAGGTTATTATACAGGTGTAAAACAATGAAAATATATTTGTAGGTATAATAACAACTAATTATAAGTTCTTTAAAATAAAATTTAATTATAAAAAAAAGGTTAAGGATCAATTTTACCAATAAACTATTGGCTCATGAGCGCTCAACACAACAAAATTTTAACTGGACCTTAAATACAAACTAACTTTTTAAAATGTTAAATGAGCACAAAAACGTTAGGGTGTAGGCAACGTCCGTTAGTTGATTTAAATTGAGGGAAATAAATTGATCTCAAATGCACATGTAGCAGGTGGGACGTGAGTCAGCCTAAACATGTGAGAAGCAAATTAACTCTGGAGATTGAAAGAAACAATTGAAATAGGGCTCATTCTGAACGAAACAAAGGAGAGTCGAAGGAGAGCCGAAAGTCTCCGTGAAACCTGTCGGACCTAGTTTGAGAGAAAGTGTTGGGATCGTCGCTGCTAGTCATGAAAGTTTGAGAGATTGTTGGACCTGGAATCTTGTCGACGATGATGATTGTGGTTTAGGAAGCTCAGACGACAATGGCGCACGAAATGAGATAATCGACAATCTGCTAGCGTTTTCGGTATTCTGAACTGGACAGGTAACCTTCGATTTCTCTCAAGGGATCATATAATCTGATGGAAATTTCTCTAAGTTTTCTCTGCAAATTTGAGGTCAGCGATATCATTTCGTTTATCCCCCCCCCCCTTTTAATGATGATTTTCTTTGATTTTTTTGTTCTTGCTTTGGGTTGTAAACGGGAATTGAAAGTGTGCTGAATTTCGACCTCAGAGAATTCTTGTTTTCTATGTTGTTAAACCTGCCAAAATCAGAGTACCTAGTACCCGTATGTTTTCATTTCTTCCGATAGCCAAAAAAGCTTTTCAGCGGATATCTTAGTGGAACCATTTGGTGATGGTATTTTACATCAAACAATCTAGGAACAACATTTCTGTAATTATTGTTGCATTAAAAGTTTTTACTTTTTCTGTGGGTTCAAATCTGCCTATATTTATTGTGTCTGTGCTGGTCATCGTTTGTGTCTCATGTCATGATTTATTGAACTTGTCCTTGTTAATTGCTTTCAAAAAATTTATAGGCGGTTTTTCTCTCCCAATGGCTGACAATTAATTGCATGCGTGAGTTCCTATTGGTGTAATGGCGAGGAAAGGGAAAGATAATGAGGGAGAAATTAGTTCTGGTGAATTTGAAAATATTCCTGGAACTGATGATTATATAGAATTTTTAGGTGAGGTAGATGATGAATTTGGAAATATTCCAGGAACCGATGATTATGTAGAAGAATTAGGTGAGGTAGATGACATAAGTTAGGTAGATGACATAGCTGGGATAGAAGACATTCAGTTGAACCATCATGGTGAGAGACAGGGGATTTTATGTTCAACCTGAATGTTGGAGAGACAGGGGAAGTTGATTGTGATAACATTGGTAGGGATGATGAAGATGACTCTGATAGTGATGATGATAGCTATATGGAACATTCAGAGTCAGGGTCAGAATGTTGTGATAGTGAAGAGAGTTTAGTGGATGATTATGAAATACATGAAGACCTTGAGGATAGATTTAGTGATGAGGATGAGGGAAACTTTAGTGCGGCTCTACAAAATAGGGTTAGTCGAAGGGAGTCGGATGGCTCTGAAAAAATGGCCTCCTTCACATTGGGTATGACATTCTTGGATAGAGGTGAGTTGAGGAGGGCCATTGATAACTATGCTATTGAGAAGGGGGTGAATGTGAAAATAGTTAGAAGTAAGAAAAAGATGGTCATTACCACTTGTGAAGAGGGCTGCTCATTTAGGTTGTATGCAAGTAGAGATAGCGTAGGTCCTGGGTACATGGTGAAAACGCTGAATCATGAGCACATGTGTACTAGGGTTTATAAGAATCAAAGGGCAGGTGCGAGGTGGCTAGCTAAATACTTCAAGAATAAAGTCCAAGATAATCCTCAATACAGTGTAACTGAGATGAAGAAGGAGGTTGAGCGTGATTTGAAACTGTTTGTCAGATATAAGTGTAAGAGGGCTAAAAGTGTTAGTTTTGATTAGTTTTGATGATGTCTTATATAGATGTCATTCTTAATAGCAAAAAGGTTGCATACTACATTTATCTTTTACTTTGACTAATTATTATATTTAATGTAGATGCAAAGTTTTATGATGGAGAATGTTGATTGAAGAAAAAAGTTCTTGCTCAATATAATGAGAATATTATAATATCAAGGAAGCAAGAAGTTATCAAATGATTTGGGGGATAATCTAGAAGAAGAGAAGAAATTGAAGAAGGAAGAACTTGCAATGCAGTGGAATATCTTTACTCAAGTTCTTATATTGATGCTAGAAGTCTCCCAGATCATATGGGAATTGGAACGGATCAATTCAGAGTTAAAACCAGCAAAAATCAGTTCCAAGATGAGCAAACTCGAGCTCATAACTAGCAAACTCGAGCCTGTAATGTTTTCAACATTTCTGGCGTCTCTGAACAAGGTAAACTCGAGCCTGCAGCGGTCTTCAGCATTTCAGCTATTCTGTTCAGTGTTTCACTTGGGCGATGTCTGGTAATTTGATGATATATCCTAAACTAGAGATCGGATTGAGGTGAAACCAGTGGCATATGAAACTATACTCCCAAGGCGTCATGTTGATATATAATTCAAGCAAAAAGGAGTTAAGATGAAGGATCTATGAATTTATGAAGTTGACAGTGAAATCCACGTCACACAAATGACCAACCTTCAATGTTTTGAGTGTATCTCACAAACGGAGAATCCAATTGAGCTGAAATCGGTGGCATTGGAAAGTAGACTCATAGGGATTTCCAATTGATAGTTGAACCAACCAAAAAGGAGTTCAGACCAGGGAGATATGACCCTCAAAAATAGACTGTATTTTCAGGATGTTGGAAGTTTGCTATCAAGTGAAGCAAACTCGAGCCTATTAGTTGGCAGACTCGAGTTCGCGGGTCACAGAGAACTATCAGGTCGCGAAAATCATCCAAACTCGAGCCTATAAGTGACAAACTCGAGCCTAGACAAGACAGAGAGCAAAAGATGATTTTGAAGAGACCCAAACTCGAGCCTATGAGTGCGGACTCGAGCCTGGATCCCAAAAATGTTAAAAACTCTATAGTTTGCTCTGAACCTCCGGTTTGCACCTTGCAGAAGCTGAACCTGACACCTTGCAAACTCGAGCCTACTTAAGCAAACTCGAGTTCATGTCTCTGATGCAGAAAATCAGCAATTCGAAAGTCTCGTTTCTCATCAAAGAACATCCACATGATTACCCAAATGACTTATACTTATTCTTAACATTATTTATATCATTTGTGTACATGTTTCAGATTATTAAAGCTTGAGAGAACATCAATCTTGACATAAATCAAGATCTATCAAAAGGATGAAGATGAACTTTGCTGCACATTTTCAGAAATGAAAAGATGACATATTTCAACAAGGAACTCGGACAAATGCTCAATTATATTATTTTAAAGTTATCCTCTGGACAGAAGCAAGTAGATGACAGCCTAGAAAGATACTCAACCATTCTTCAAGGCAGACAACAAGGCTCCTGCCAAATAAAGCACCTGAATATATGGGAGACATAAATTCTTGAATAAACATCATTTAATTCAGAATTATTCCCAATGACTATATCCATCATAAATGCTCCCAACGGCTAGAATTTCAAATGGATTCAAATCGAATGGATATGCATCGATTCATTGTTCACAACGGTAATCAATCCTTGATTGACGAAAATAAAAACAGAGCATTGATTTCACGCGTCAATGATCAAAGCAAAAGTCAAGAAGATGAAGTCCTTCGTTTTGGAAACAATTGCTACAACCATTACTCAGAATGATTCCCTGAACAAATAGAGGAAAGTCATTAAATGATGTAACGATCATAATCTTCAATGCAGAGCAAAAGTTGGAAATCAGAAAAAGCCCCAAAATGCAATGGACGAATGCCTCCCACAACATCAATACAAAGTATCTATAAATAGAGAAAGAGCAACAGAAGAAAAACACAACAACAAGCAGAGAAACAGGCCTACCTCTTCAACATGATATTACTCTGATCTGCTTATCATTTACTCTCTGATTTTCAATGTCTATATATCATAGAGAGTGAAATATTTTGTATTGTACTTCAGTGTTTATCCATACACTTCTGAGAGAGAAGATTCATTGTAAACATTCTATCTTTCTATTTGTGAGTTACTCAAGATTGGGTGATCTTGAGTGGGAAACACATTGTGTTGATTACAGCTTGTAAGGGAGTGAATCCTAGTGAGAGGATTACTTCGAGTGCGAGTGTGTAATCAAACAAGTGTATTGATTACGGTTTGTAAGGGGAGTAAGTCCTAGTGAGAGGATTACTTCAAGTGCGAACGTGTAATCAAGTTGAAAGAAGATAGTGGATTGAAAATATCAAGTGGAGCTTGAGGACTGAATGTAGGTCAAGGATTGGGCCGAACCAGTATAAATCATAGTGTGCATATTCTCTTCCCTTATCTCTTACATTCCAGCATATATGTTTGAATGATTGCTTATCACTTTATAAATTATTATTGTCATTCAAACTACTTTCAATAAGTTGCAGAAATTTTTTTAAAGTTCTAAATTTTTTAATCAAACACCCAATTCACCCCCCTCTTGGGTGATAGCCAAGTCTTTCAAAAAGGATGATAATGGAGTTCATGGATGGGGGTTTTGCAGATGAGAATGCCAAATTAGAAGCTAACTGCAATGAGCTGAAAGTGTCAAATCCGGGATCCGATGTTAGTGTGGAGTTAAGTGGCAAAGCTTTAGATCAAGGAATGAGGGTATTTAGAAGAATGTACGTCTGTTTTAATGCATCTAAGGTATGTATGTCATATTCTCTTACAATTTTCTGTCAAAAGTTATCCCCATATTGTGTTTTGCTTTACAAATTTCCTATTGTCTTCCCCATATAATTGTTTAGAATGAAAGCTAAGTTTGATCTTTTGCCTGAAATAATACAAGCATTAACAACCTTTTGGTTTGACAGCAACAATACCTTTTACATGTTGCAATGATTTGAAAGAAGCACGTCAATATAAAAAACACTTTAATACTTTGTATTTGAATTAATTGTTGTCTGTTAGTGCATTTGTTGTCTCTGTTATTGCATTTACTGTTTCTGTTAGTGCATTTGTTGTCTGTTAGTGAATTAATTGTTGTCTATTAGTGCATTTGCTGTCTTTGTTGAAAAAAGCACGTTAATATAAAAACACTTTAATACCTTGAATACTTTTAGCAATCCTCTCTATTAGTGCATTTGTTGTCTCTAATGTGTTGTCTTATATTTTTAGACCTTGAATTAATTGTGATCAGTTTATACATAACATTTTATATTTTTAAACCTTGTATATATTTTGGGCTATTGGGCTAGGTGTCTCTAATGTGCTGTCTTTTGTCATTAAAAAATTAGGTCGGGTGGAAAGTAGGTTGCAGGCCATTTATTAGGCTAGATGGCACTTTTTTGAAAGGGAAAGCTAGGGGCATTTTGTTGACTGCTGTGGGTTTAGATGCAAACATAGGGTTCCCACTAGCTTTTTCTTTGACTAAGAAGGAGACAACTGTTAATTGGAGTATATTCATACAATGGCTGAGATCCTCGCTTGACCTTGATGACGGTGGTAAAGTTACAATAATGTCTGACATGCAGAAGGCACAATTTTTTTCCATATATGTGCGCTTTTTTAATTGCAGTCATACATTGTATAACTGACTTGTTCTTACATGTAGGGGTTGCTATAAGTTGTCAGTGACGTCCTTCCGTTTGCTGAACATCGGCTTTGTGCAAGACATGTTTATGCGAACTGGAGCAAATGGTGGAGGGGAAATGAGCTTAAGAAAAAAAAAATCAGTTGCGCATGGAGCACCTACAAGGAACAATTTAATGACAACCTAAAGGCATAGGACAAAGTGAACAAGGCAGCAACTGAAGGAGCAGTGAGTTAAGGGATGGGTAAGGGCCTTTTTTAGTAATATATGCTTGTCTATGGTGGTAGACAATAATGTCAATGAGAGTTTTAATGCCTGGATTAATGAGTATAGGTATTTTCCTGTAATTATAATGTAAGTTATAGTTACTCATTTCAATATCTCTGTGGTAAAGTTATATGTTAGATGCTAGTTATATATATGACCATGTGCATTTTTTTATTATAGCCCGGATTAAGGACTGAAAAGGTCATTGAGGAAGGTACACCGGCTGAGTTTATGCATAATGCCAACCCTACAACAAAATTTTCAATTCCAAATGAGAAAGAAATAAGAAAGTCATCAGCTGCAACATCATCCTCCCAAGATGGTTCCAAGAAGATTGACTTCACTTCTCCTAGTTATACTGATTCGCTACTAGCTGTGAACCCTCCTGGATTGCGGTGGAAGGGGCAACCAAGTATTAGCAGCTCACAACTTCGTATACAAAGCCAGGTGATCATGACAAGATGAACATCACAACTACAACAACAAAGGGAGCAGATTATGACCAGGAGGATGGCTAACTCTATCAACTAGACTTGTTTAGGATACTTTTTGTTTGGGTGATTTCTTTTGGCGTATATGTGGAATCACCCATGTTTTATGTAAGCTGAAAGCAAGAACCACTGTATTTTTTGTATATTTTGAGCTAACTCTGGCAAGAAACACTTGTTTAGGATCCTTTTCTATTTATATTGATCCTTGCAACTTGCAATCATTGTACTTGCTTGTATATATACTTTGCCAGGTGTAATGAAATATACAAAATGCGCCTCTGGCTTGTTATCTGCTTGGCAAATATAAAATATATTGCATGTGTGTTCTTTTGCCAGAGGACATTATTGTTGCATTGCTGCCAAAATTTATTGTTCTTCAGAGTTTAGTGCCTCTGTCTTGTTATCTGCTTGGAATGCTAGTGGCGCTTGCTTAGCATAACTCTTGGTCATTAGTTGTTTATTACCCTCTAGGTTGAATCATGATAGGCGCCTGTTAGCATTTTTCTTATGAATCTATGTCTCATATCAGTGTACTTTGTTGCTGCAATTTTTTGTCTTAAAATCCTTGGCTGCTGCATTTTTATGTTTTCATTGTTTACCATGTTCTGTCCAAGGTGTTGACAATTCCTTATACATTAGACATAATTGAAGTCGTTCATGTACTGTGGCTCCGTGCTTTTCATTGTTTACCACCCATTTTCTGTGCTTCTTGTTTCACTCGTATGTTTTTCACTTTTCTTGTGATACACAGTTAGCTACTTAGCTTCACCCTTTCAATATCATTTTTTACCCTTTCCATTCATATGAAAGCTTAAGGCTTTATGGCTCATGCTTATAAAGATTGATGCGAATTGCACTATGATACTTTCATCACTAAATCTGGTATCTATATCATGAATTATATAGATGGGCTGTCTGAATTTTATCACGTACAGTACCATACTTCAATAGATGAATTTTAAGTGCAACCTTATGTGGTTTAAGTGCAACCTTATGTGACCAACTTTTTTATGGTCAAGCTGATATTACTTTTGATACAATCAGAGTTAATGGCTGTTGACAGCTACTTCAAATAAAGATATAATTTCGCTTGCTGCACAATTCTTTACTGTATATAACATTTTGCAGCAAAGTGTAAACTCCATGGTTTCTTTGGCAATTGTTAACAACAACATAAATGACTAACTTTTCTGTTCTGGAATACAACAATATAATGTGCACTAGAGGAATACATAAAATTAACTAAGAAACTAGAAGGCTACAAAATAATGTTGAACCTAGAGAAACAAAAATCCCCTCAGCTAAGAATATTGCATCAGCAAAAACTCTTCTATTCCTAACCTCCCAGAGCTTCCAACTGGAGATACAAATACTAATCTTCCAAGAAAAGTCCAAGGAAGGAGACTGGATGATAAGGATTAGCCAGCTTCTAATGTCCAAGCTAAAGAAATTAGCCCACATATCTGAAGGCAGAATCTTCCTCCAAACCGAGGGGGCTATAGTACAACCTTTACATATGTGATCAAGGTCTTCACAGTTGTCTTCACAATCTTTCCAAACGATTTTAGCAACAGCACTTGCATGACAATTTTTCTTTACTGATAAATTGAGACAATTATCCTTCAGTCAAGTACATATAATATCTATTGCATACTACACCTACATAAGTACCTAATTTAAACCACAAAGAAATTACATATACCAATTACATCTTCAGATACAATACACACAACCAAACACATGTAACAAATAACAATGTCATTACTACTTTAAACTTGTTTTTCCCCTTCCTAAGTTCCCCATCATATAACTCATTTCTGCATTTAAGCTTCCTCAATTCACCATGTATTGCATCAATCTCTTCACTTACTCTCTGCCCATGCTCTGCTCTTCGGAGATTGCAATTTTCATCATATAATTTGTCAATGTCGTCTAAAAGCTTCGTAATCACGATATTTGCCCTCTCTCCGAACTCGTTATCATGCCAAGCGAAGAATCCACACCTCCCATCCTGTGTTCACAAATTCGGTCAAATGAAAAATGTCACCAACCACACACCCAAACCATTTCAACTTTGATTAAAGTTGCTTACCTGGTTGTAGAATGGGCAGCCGTAGAACCTTTGACCTGGGTTGCCGTCAGTCCACGCCATCCATCTCGACACCACCATTCTGTGATGAAAATACCTCCTCGGAGGTTCATAGTCCTCCTCGTGACTCGGTTGTCGAAGCAGCAGCACCCTCCACCTACATCTTCCAGTCAACAATGATGCAGATGACGCCATTAAAGACCGCCTTTCCCGTCGACGATGATGGGTTTCGTAGTGATCGTCTCTCGATTCTACTCACACACTTTTTTCCTAAATAGAATGAGCCCTTATTTCAATCTCAAGCCTCCTCCTCCAGATGTTAATTTCCTTCCACGTTTAGGTTGACTCACGTCCCACCAAGCCACGTGTTGTATTTGATGTTAATTTATTTCCCTCAATTTAATTCCAACAGACGGACGTTGCCTACACCCTAACGTGTTTGTGCTCATTTAACATTTTAAAAAGTTAGTTTGTATTTAAGGTCCAGTTAAAAGTTTATTATGTTGGGTGCTCCTAAGCCAATAGTTTATTGGTAAAATTGCTTCTTAACCCTAAAAAAATGTGTGTGGGAGTAAATGAAATAATATATGTGAAAGTAGAAAGAAAGTTGATAAATATTCGTAATGCAAATTGTAAATTACCAAAAGTAAGTATCACTAGGTAGAAGAAAAAAGAAATATTTCGATACTCATCCTATTTAATCCGATTGAACAACACTTAGGATGATCCAGTTGAACAACATTGACTCGCTTCAAACACTTAACCTCTTTGAGAAAACGTAGAAATATGAGAGAAAATAGAGAGAAAACGTGTGTCGAAAGCATATTAAATGTGATTTGGTGGAGGTATATTTATATTGATGTCTGCGCATCACTTTGTAGCGGTTGAAATGACACTTTTTGTAGCGGTTGATAATGCGTTTTTTTGTAGCGGTTTTACTTTTGTAGCGGTTTTTTGGTTTTGTAGCGGTTTAGTAACTGCTACAAATACTATTTTGGTTTTTTTTTTAAAAATAGAAGAGCATAATTTTCTCTCTCAATCTTCATGGGTCGCTTCACTTGCCCTGGTCCGGCGGTGAATATCAATCTTGATTTTCTATGGGCCTTTTTCAGTTTATTGTGTAGCCCAAACGATGGTGATGATGGATCTTCTTTATTTTCTTGGATCAAGCATGAAGCTCTGATGCCATGTGGGGTTGTAGAAAAAGCAATCATATTTCCTGAACGTGAAAAAAATGGCGATTGTGGTGAGTTCAAAAAGTTCAGTTCTGGTTCCTCCTTCGGTGGAAGATGATGATTTGCTTCATAGGAGTTCTAAAAAGATTAAAAATGGAGAGTGTTCGGTACAAGCTGAGGAGTGGCCGAGTCTTAGTAGGAATGGAACTAAAACCTGGGGGGCAGGGATGACGTTCGCTGAGAAGTTACAAGGCATTAATCAGGGCGGAGTGGGTGCTACAGTGGCTGGAGAAGGGAAGTTTCATGCTGATGATGATTCTTCTGACAGTGTAGAAGAGGATTCGGAGATGGAGGATAGTGAACCTCTGTGTAAAATCACTGAGGATTCGAACAGGAACTTCCCCACCTTCACCTTTTCTAAGAAAATGAAAAGGCTGTTGCATAAGGCGTGGAAGAGAGCAGTTATTGTTAAGCTTTTGGGGAGGAGCATTGGCTATAAAAGTCTTCTGGCTATATTACAAAATCTCTGGGCGAAACGTGGAGTTATCAATGTAATCAACGTTGGGCATGGCTTCTTCGTGGTGAAGTTGTCCAACAAGGAAGATTATTTAAACGCGTTAACAGGAGTCCGTGGATGTTGTATGATCACTACCTTACTGTGAGACCTTGGGAGCCTGAGTTTCATCCTGAGAAGGCTACCATAGATAAAGTTGTTGTGTGGGTTAGAATGCCTAAAGTTGCCTTGGAGTATTATGACAAGGAGGCTCTAGAGTGGATTGGAGATAGAATAGGGGAAACTATCAAGGTGGACTTTAATACTTCTTGCCAACTGAGGGGTCATTATGCTCGGGTGTGTGTTTTAGTGGATTTAACTAAGCAGTTGACATCTGGTTTTGTGTTAGATGGTGAGTTATATTATTTGGAGTATGAGGGTTTGCATGGGCTTTGTATTCATTGTGGTATTTATGGGCATAAATCGGATAGCTGTAAGTCTGAATCTAAACTAGCTAAAGTCGATGACAAGGAGCCTGTGGAGAAGAAGACAGGAGTTGTGGGTGAAACGATGATGGAGGAAGTTGTTTCCAGTGAGCAGGATACGTGGAAGATTGTGAAGAAAGTCAAATGGAAAAAGAAAAATAATAATACTCTGGGGAAAGAGAAGGGGGTGAGGCTAATCAGAAGCAGAGTAATGGCTCAAGATTCGGTGTTCTGCCCGTTGGGGTTGGGGAGGCTGTTGAGGTTGAGCAGGTTGGCAGGGAGAAAGTGGCGGTGGATGCTGGAGAGAAAAATTTGTCGATCACTGTGGTACCTTCTGATGGGGTTGAGATATTAAGGAAGGATAATATGGTACGAGCTGTCAAAGAGAAAAAAGGGGGTGGGGAATAAGAAACATGGGAAAGGAAAAAAGTATGT
This sequence comes from Acacia pycnantha, assembly GCA_025563575.1. NCBI lineage: Eukaryota > Viridiplantae > Streptophyta > Magnoliopsida > Fabales > Fabaceae > Acacia > Acacia pycnantha. Next base: position 2,875,443 of record JAMWYP010000015.1, read on the forward strand.
CTGGGGATAAGGTTAAAGTAGGTGGAAGTCAAAAAGGAGTCAGAAAGGAAAAGAGGCCTAGGGAGTTGGGGGGAAAGAAAATTGATCTCGATTTGACCTTGCCTGTAGAAGGGGAGCGCCATGTAGCTTATTTGGTGAAACAACCAATTCGAAGGTGGGGCCCGGTGGAAGATGCACATGTTGATGGTGAGGATTCCCTGAGTGCTGATGTGGACTTAGGGGACTCTAGGCTTGAGATGGGCCTGAAGGGGAAATTCTGGGCCTCTTCATCGATGCTGGATGTTGATTGCAGTGTGGTTCCTGAAACTGGGCCGGAGTGCTTGCTGGTCTGTGAACAGGATGGGGATGGTGAGCTGTTGCGGGATGCTGATCCAATGAATGATGTGGGTCCAGTCAATGGGCCAGAGGTTACAGGTGGGGCTCCTTATCCGAATTATATTGTGTCATAATTTGGGCCCAGGTCTGTGTATCCTTGTGAGCTGCGGCTGTTATATATATAAAAATAAATAAAAATATTTATATATATGGGGAAAATAATTTATTGGAATTGTAGAGGAGGGTGTGGAGATAATTTCTTCCAAAATATTCGGGTTTTGGTTAATCGCCATCGTCCTTTTTTCCTAGTGCTCTCTGAAACCAAATGTACTGACAGTAGCAGGTTCAAATGTCTTGAATCGCTAGGTTTTGATGGACGCTCATTTGTTCCTAGTGTGGGAAGGTCTGGGGGGCTGGTTGCGATGTGGAGAAGTGATGAAATTACGGTGACTCCAATCTGTAGTGATTGTCAGTTTCTGCACTATAGATGTATGATTAAGGAGGCTCCGAGTTTCCTTTTAATGGAAGTCTATGTTAATCCTAATCCTATTCTGAAGCAGGCTTTTTGGGTGGAGCTTGAAAGGATTGCGTCGATGGTGAATGAACCATGGGCTACCTTAGGTGATTTCAATGACATCCTATACCTGTGTGAGAGGGTTGGAGGTGTTGCGGCTAGATGTAGGTTGTTTGCTGATCGTCTTAGTGTTTGCAACTTGTCTGATCTTGGGTTTGCTGGTCCGAGGTTCACGTGGAAAGGACCAAGAGTGTCGGGAGGCAGAAGACTGTTTGAACGTCTAGATCGGGTCTTAGCTAATGGCCACTTTCTGTCGGAGTTTTCGTCCTCTTCAGTTAAGGTATTCCCACGTTCCAAATTTTCTGATCATAATCCGGTTTGTTTGAGTTTTGCAGAGTCTGGAGTGTGGGGTGGGAGGCGTCGTCCCTTCAGATTTGAGGCCATGTGGATGAGTCATGAGAATTTTTCTGATTTCTTGTCTAATTCCTGGGCTGGTGGTGAGGACTTGAATAACTCTTTAACTGGGCTTCAATTAGCTCTTAACAAGTGGAATAAGTCGGTGTTTGGTATGATTTAGGGGGAAAAGCATATTCTTATGTCTAGACTTGATGGGATTCAGTGTTCGCAGGCATATCCTTTCTCTGTTTATTTGTGTAATTTAGAAATTGAGTTGCAAGATCGTCTTGAAAGACTTATGAAGCTGGAAGAACTCAAGTGGTTTCAAAAGTCCCGCACGGAGTGGATTAATAATGGTGATCGCAATACTAGGTATTACCACCTTAAAACCAAGATGCGTAGGCGTCGGAATAATATTGTTTTGCTTAAAAATGATAGTGGCGTATGGATTGATAATGAGGCTGAGCTGAGGTGTTTGGTATCCAGTTACTTTAAAGACCTCTTTTGTTCTCCTCCCTCGGGGTCCCCTGTGTTATGTACCAATTCAAACTTCCCCGCTATTGATCCTTTGCTGTTATCGGGTTTAGGCAGAGTTCCTCAGGATGAGGAGATTCGATCTGTTTTGTTTGACATGGGCTCTTTCAAGGCTCCCGGAATTGACGGCTTTCCTCCGTTTTTCTATAAGGCTAATTGGAACACTGTAGGATCAGGCCTCTGTAATTTTGTGAAGCTGGTTTTTCAAGGCAAGGCTGAGGTTAAGGACTCCAACATTACTCTTATTTCCCTTATTCCTAAGAAGGATAATGTGGAGTTGGTGTCTCATTTTCAGCCTATCTCTCTTTGTATGGTTCACTACAAGTGTGTTACTAAGGTAATTGCTTTGCGTCTAAGAGGGGTAATGGATAAATTAATTTCCCCCTTTCAATCTAGCTTTATCAAAGGGTGAAATATTCAGGATAACATTATTGTGGGACAAGAAATTATGCATACTATGAGTAAGATCGGAGCAGGAAAGGTCTTATGGCTTGGAAAATCGACCTTGAAAAAGCTTATGATCGGATTAGCTGGGGTTTCCTTAAACAAGTTTTGCTGGATGTGGGTTTTGAAGATGGTTTTATTAACCTGATTATGAGCTGTGTTTCTTCAGTTTCCTACAATGTTCTGTGGAATGGCTCCTAAACTGATTTCTTTAGCCCTAAAAGAGGGCTTAGGCAAGGAGACCCAATCTCTCCTTATTTATTTATATTGTGTATGGATCGGCTCTCTCATTTGATCTGTGATGCAGTTGAGAGTGGGGGTTGGAAACCTATTGTTGTCTCGAGGGATGGACCTAAGGTGTCCCATCTTATGTTTGCTGATGACTTGTTGTTGTTCGAGGTTGCTATGGAAGATCAATCTGATTGCATGATGAAGTGCTTGGATAGATTTATGGTGGCGTCTGGGGGAAAGATAAGTACATCTAAGTCTTCTCTTTTTTTCTCTCCCAAGGTACATCTCCACCTTAGGTTGAGAATTAGAGACAAGACTCATATGCAAATTTCCAACGAAATAGGGCGATATCTTGGATTTCCGCTCTCAGGCTGTAGGAGGAGGAGGGTGGATTTCCAGTATGTCATTGACCGTGTGAGGATGAAATTGAGCTCCTGGAAGGCAAGTTGTCTCTCTATGGCGGGGCGAATAACGTTAGCTAAGGCTGTTGTGAGTGCCATTCCTACATATCTGATGCAGGTAGCTAAATTACCTATGTGTGTGTGTTTGGAGGTAGAGAGATTGCAACGGAATTTTGTTTGGGGGCATGATGAGGTCTCTAGGCACACACTCTCTATTGGATGGAATCAAATGAGGAACCCAAGGGAGTATGGCGGACTTGGGTTCAGGAATCTAGCTTTTGTGAATGTAGCTTATGGGGCTAAGTTGGCATGGAAGGTGGCAATTGGGACTAAGGGTCTCTGGAGTGATATTTTACTTCACAAGTACATGTTGAGGGAGGAGGATTCGCTGCTGAACTTCAAGGCAGGGGATTCTAAGCTCTGGATATTTATATGTGCTCAGAAGGATCTGGTTGATAGAGGATCTAAGTGGCAGATTCGCAATGGAGGGACAGTGAGTTTCTTTTATGACTGCTGGGTTGGATCAGGTATAAAGTTAATAGAATTTTGCACTAGAGGTTTGACTGAAGAAGAGGAGAGTTCGTGTGTTAGGGATTGGGTGGAGGACGGCAGATGGGATTTTGATAAAATTAATTCAGTTCTGAACAAGGATGGATGTGACAGATTGGCTCCTACTCTAGCTCCTAGGGTGGATGCTGATAATGATTTTATGATTTGGGGAGAGTCTAGTGATGGATGTTTCTCTATTAAAAGTGCCTATTCTTTAATTGAACCAAGCCCCCCTCTGTGGCGGGATCCCCTGTACAAGGTTATTTGGAAGTGGAGTGGGGTGGAAAGGATCAGGCTATTCATGTGGAAGATTCTCCTAAATAAGCTCCCCACTAATCTTTGGAGGAGTTTATGGTCTCAAGCGTCTCCTTTTTGTGGCTGCTGCCAACGGGAGGTTGAGGATATTTTGCATATTCTTAGAGATTGCTCACATGCGCGGAGAATGTGGAATAAAGTAATCTTGAACAGGTTTGCTTCTTCCTTTTATTCTGCTGATCTTAATTCTTGGATGAGTATGAATTTAAGAAGATCTATTGGTTTCATTGCGGGTAGTCGATGGAACTTGTTTTTTGGAGTAGCGATTTGGAAGTTATGGGACTGGAGGAATCATGCTATATTTGATCCTAATTTCTCCAAACCTCCTGATCCGGTCGCTATGGTGTCGGCTATATGGGAAAAATATATTGTCCAATCTGATGTGGGATCACAATTCATAATGGGGTCTCGGTTGGTTATGGGGGGTCGAATGTTCCTAGAGGCTGGACTAGGATAAATGTTGACGGGGCGGTAGTGATGAATTCTGTTGTGGCGGGCTGTGGAGGAATATTCAGGAACAGTCTTGGTTCATGGTATTGGTTTCACCAAAAAATTAGGCTGCTGTGGTGCTAGTGTTGCAGAAGAGTGGGCTATTTACGAGGCTTTGCAGTTAGCCTGGGATATGGGCTTAAGGAGATTAATTATTGAATCTGATGCTAGTAAGGTTATCTCGTCTGGGAGTTTATTGCTATTGGAGATCAGGAATACGTTGACTCGTGAATGGCAGGTTAATTTCATTATAATTAATCGTGAGGCTAACAGGATAGCTGATGCTCTGGCTAAGATGGGTCTATCTGCTTCCGCTATCTTATATGATTGTCCTTCTTGCTTAAGGTCTTAGGTTATCCAAGAGAGTCTGGGATTTAATTCCCCTTCTATGTAATTCTTGCTTGTATTTCGGGCTCTTGCCCTCTCCTTTTTATCAAAAAAGAAAATATATATATATATTTCCTGAACGTGCATCGAGGGTACAATGATATGAAAATCCATCTAACAACCACCGTTCCTGTGTACACCTTTTATTCACATGTATAATGTGCACCCAACTATGAACAACATGCACCTCCTAAATGGGCTTGGGCTAAGGCCCAAAATATGATCCTATTTATACCTATATTCCTACAGCATATCCGAGCAATTTCATTTTTCAGAAAAAACAAATTCAGCAGCTGCACATCGAGCAAAAAAAGGATCAGCAGCTGCAGCACTCCGGTCCAAGGAAAGATCAAGAGCCTAAAATCCACAATAAGAACGAATCAATAATCAAGAGAAGTTATCATGTTTTTTCCATTTAATTTGATATTATTCTAATATATGGTGCATTATAATTAAAAGTATGAGAAAACATCCATACTATCATATGCATTATTCATGTCTCACATTGTCCAGAAAAGAATAGAAGTGATATGCATGTAGTCGGTAATCTACTCTAGAAGTTCTATAAACTGTAGAGATTTGGTTGTTTTACTTGCATTTTCATCATTGTTATTTATTAGCATATTAAATAAGATATAAACATGAAATCTTAAGCATGTTACATTATTTATAAATTATGAACAGTGAGTACAACAATATTTTTGGATTAATAAGAAACAAGTCTAGTTGCTTTTTCCAGTAGAGAAAAAATTTACCTTGCCAGTGATTTTACCGTACATGTCAATTACATCTTGTACTGTTGTCCCAAAGTGTGTGGTAGCATCATAACTCTGGATAATAGTTTCTAGTCAGTAAAACTGATTTTTACTGATAAACCAACACAAATATATTACAGGTAACTAACTTAACGTTAATGTTTGCAAATTAATTATATAACTCTTATATCAAGAATTGGAGGTAATAACAAGTTACTAACCTCACAAAGACACTAGTACAGTTTCCTTTGGGTCAATAAAAGTAACGACATCCATAATCTACAAGCTTTTTCTATAGTTTCTTAATATTCCTAATAAACTCTTTATTAACCGACCAGAATTTCCTAAATTCTTATTATTCTCTCCAGAAAATTAAAAGCACTAAAAGAAGGAAAAATAAATAAATAAGCTTGGGAGGGATGATACTTACCATAGAGATGAAACAATTATCAACTTCATGATCGTTTATGGGTACAAATCTGTCATAAGTGTCGAAGAATATCTCATCAACAGGTCCAAGAAGGTCAATACCAGGCTTCAACTCTATCTCAGGTTGGTCAGTCTCTGCTTCTGTAGTAACAAAAGCAATATATTTTCCTCTTGCTGCTACATTGTGAGCGTAAGAGCAGCAGAAGAGATACCTGCAATGATATGGGTAATCAGAGAACAAAACATATATAGTTGGAATTAAAAATAGAAAACAAAAGTTGCATTACTCTACTGTCATATCGCAACTTGCCAAAATTTTTTTAGCTTTTTTCCTTTTAATTTTACCTAAAATGAGTGACACTTGGATATTTTATGGGTAGCGTAATTCTGAATTTTTTTTGAGGATTTTTTTGAAACATCAAAACCACACAATTTTAGAGTATTTTTCTTTGAAAAATCGTCAAAAGTTCAAAATTTTACCATTTTATGCCTATAAAATATTAAAATGTCACACTTAGACGATCTAATGATCAAAAGGGGGAAAAAAGCATCTGGGAGGTTGGAGTATTACAAAAGTATTAGAGAGAGGCACATTAGAGGCCCCAAACCCCAAGTCCCCAACCTGATAAAAGCAATATATAAACCTAGGTCTTAGCTCCCAATGCAAATGAATTTAACAGCCAAACTAGCAGGCAAAGGCACCTTTATCCCTTCATCCATTGAAAATCTAAAAGTAGATAAGCATACTTACATATCTGATTTACGACTAAGTTGCTTCTGGGGCAGAATGACCTGTGCTGAGGTAGAATTATTAGTGTTTGGAATAGGATGGCTCATAATGCATATTGCACGTGAAACTTTTCCAACTTTTTGGACCTGTTGGATCATTTAATAATTAGATAAAGATCATACTTAACTAAACTTATATTTTTTTATTTTCTTTTTGCAATTCATATCTAGAAACACTATTCAATCAAATTAACATTTCTAGTCACTATATTAAACATTTCTAATAGCGGATACCTTTTCAGGCAGATATGATGGATCACACACAACTTTCTTGCATTTGGCTGTTTCTCCTTCAGAGGTCACACCAATGGCTATTCCATTCTCATCAAAATGAACCTGCCTTGCCCACAGATAAATTTAAAAGAAAAATATAAAGTAAGATATTTGACTATTTGAGAGTAACTGATAGGGATATTGGGAAATTCTAAGTGTCCTCTTCCTCTTTTGGTTTATTCCAGAAGAAAGAAGATAAAGATATAAATAAGGGTAGTTTATTAGTTTATTATCAGTTAGGATAAAAAAGACTAGTTTATCAGTTTAGGTAGTTACTGTGTGTTATCTGTTTTCATAGGCAGTTATGATGTCCAGACTTCATATATACACGTATTCTGTTTTATAATGGATGTGAAGAATATTATCTGAAATTATTGTGTATTGGCTAGAGTTTATAGATTCTGACTCTAGATTTCCCTTTTTCTACTTCTCTCTTACTTTCTTTGAGTTCTATCAACAAGGTATTCTTTAAATTCTATCAATTTGGTGTCAAAGCGGTGAATCTCTGACCTGTAATTCACCATGGTTAACACCCGTACTTCTTCTTACGAAAACAACTCACCATTACACCCAAATTAGAACCCACAAATTCCCACAAATTCAAATCCACATAATGATCCCGCTGTAATTTTAGTACAGCAGCCCCACAAACGCATCTTGATTCCAGTTCGCAACAATTAGCAGCCATTCTTGCGCAATTAAATCTGATGAATGCAGAAATCAATGTTCTGAAGAAGCAGAAGACACCAACTGTGATTCATAGAGAAACAAGTCATACTCACAGAGGAAATTACGGTGCACATGATGAAGATGATACAGAAAATCCTTGGTGGAGTAGAAATCCTTCTAAAAGACCTAATTCAAAGGTAGAATTCCCAAAATATGAAGGAGAAGATCCAAGAGGTTGGGTTTTAAAGGCTGAAAAATATTTTAGGTATTACCAGACGCCCAAAGATTTAAAAGTTGATGTTGCAGCAATGAATTTGGAGGGAGACACATTAGATACCTTTATTTGGGTTTCTTCGAGAAGAACTATAAGATATTGGGAAGAATTGGTGCAAGTTTTCCAAGAACAATTTGGTCTTGCAGAGTTTCAGAACCCAGACGTTCATCTTTGTGGAATTAAGCAGACTGGTACTATGGGTGAATATAAGCAAGAATTTGTGCGTCGACAATCTCGAGTCCAGGGTTGGCCCGAGCATTGTCTTTTGGGCGTTTTCATCAATGGCTTAAAGGAGGAATTACAAGCAGACGTCAAAATTCAAAAACCTCGGACCATGTAGAAGGCCGTGAGTTTGGCCCTCGAATTTGAAGCCAAAATACAATCTCAATCGATTCCACGTTTTACTCCACGATCTCAATTCTCACATGCAACAGAACAATATTCACGACGCTCAGATTATTTAAATAATTGGCGAGATAATAAAAATTTTCGCCACGTTAGCATGGAGACTTTTTGACCGACGCAACTCACTCAGGCTCATCTCCTAATCATCTGATATCGTCGACGGTTGCCAATTACTCGCAATCGACATATCTGAGCCGATTAACGCCGTCTGCAATCAACCCGCAAGTCTCGGCCAGTAACGACGTTGAGAGAGAGTACCGAAGAGAGAAGGGACTCTGTTTCAAATGTGGCGAACGGTTTATGCCAAGACACCGTTGCAAGCCATCGACTCTGAAATTGATGGAGATTGTCGATGATACTGAGAAGCCACTAGCAAGCTACACAGATGAACAGAACTCCAACGCAACAATGGCCGAAATTTCCTTCTTTCCGCCTTGAGGACAAGGCTGTTTTTCTGGGGTATTGATAGGGATATTGGGAAATTCTAACTGTCCTCTTCCTCTTTTGGTTTATTCCAGAAGAAAAAAGATAAAGATATAGATAAGAAAGGGTAGTTTATCAGTTTATTATCAATTAGGATAAGAAAGAGTAGTTTATCATTTTATTATCAGTTTAGGTAGTTACTGTGTGTTATCTGTTTTCATAGGCAGTTATGATGTCCAGACTTTATATATACATGTATTCTGTTTTATAATGGATGTGAAGAATATTATCTGAAATTATTGTATATTGTGTATTGGCTAGAGTTTATAGATCCTGGCTCTAGATTTCCTTTTTTCTACTTCTCTCTTACTTTCTTTGAGTTCTATCAACAAGGTATTCTTTAAGTTCTATCAGTAACCTATGATATCACCTAATTCATTCTGCAGTTAGGTGAAGGACATAAGAATAAATTGTGGTCTCTTTTTTTTGTTGAGGATTGTGGGCCAAAAAATAAACAAGTTTGGAACTAGGGGAGACAAAATAAATTATCTGCAAAAGTTCCATTTAGCATCATGAATTTTCATAGGCTGCCATGACTCTTGACCCCAACTTTCAGTTAAAGAAAATGAACTTCCTGCAAATGATAACAGACTTACCTTGCAATCTGGTTTGTTAAGCATGTAAGTTCCACCATACACTGCACTCAAACGTGCAAAGGCCTGCCAGCCATAAAATGAATGAATCAATGAATGAAAATGTTAGCTGAAGATATACGTTAGATTTAAAAGGATGGAGAAATGAACCTGTGGCAACTGTCCCAGTCCATATAGTGGGTACATATAAGGTGATCCGTATGTATAAGGTGATCCTCTGTGAAATCGTGCAACGGACTCTACATAAAGCTTTATTAAACAAAAAAAAGGTATTAAATGCTTTAAGGAGTCCTCAAGTGACTATAAGCGACTGATATAACAATATTTTTACTTGCAAAACACTAACAAAAAATCTCATGAAAATAGAGAAACTGAGAAAGCACAAGGAATCAAGGTGGTAGTAATTCCAATAGCATAGCACAAATTAACTTATCCCATACATGATCTAGAAGCTTGTGATTGGATTCATGAAGAGAGATATTAAAAAAAATGAAGATATAAAATAACATCTAACCAACTATAGTGTCTAAATGTTTGCTTCTCAATGCTGTTGTCCATTAAGCATAACGCATTAAAGCTTTTTCTGAAGATTTAAGTCAACAGTACAGTTCCGTTATCACAATTTTAAGATCTATATTGCCATCCAAAGGTTCAATATCATGGTGCTAGCAACGGAGAAATTGAAATGTGCTTGAGTGACACCAAAGTATAGGAGCATTATTAACGCACACCTTTACTTTCTGCACAAAGTCCTTGGCTGGCTGATCCAAGTAATTATCGTCAATATGGAGTGCCATGGCATGACCAATGAAATCAATTGTATCATCTGCTAACCCATACTTCCTACAATGGTGGGGAAATAATGAAAAACAAAGTTGACAACAATATTTTATCTTTGTTAATACTGTGTCATTATATAGCAGTGCTTTAATGATGGCATCTTAAAACAAAGTTGATAAACAAACGCTTGTTTCCAAAATATGAACTCAATTTCATTTGGATTAAAGTGCAAATTTTCCTGGAAAGTTTTCACTTATGAGCAATGTTTTACTCCATAATTTTTTTGGGCTCAATATCACCCAGTAATTTTCAAAACGTAGCAATGTTAGCCCCACCCCATTTATAAACTAATGTTGATTGTTAAAAAATTAAGGGAAAATTGCATTTAGATCCCAGAAAAGAGAAAATACGAAAGATGGTTCCTTGAAATCTCATAATTGCATTTAAGTCTCATGGGAGTTTTTTGCAATAAATTTCAATTGTCAAATGCCCAAGGACTTGTCAATGGACACCCATGAACTTGTTAGTGTAGCGTCCATGGACTTGTCATTAGACTCCCCTGGACTTGTCAGCAGAATTGGAATTTATTGCAATGGGACTTAAATGCAATTTTGATATTTCAAAGGACCATTTTATCGTATTTTCTCTTGCTTGGGACCTAATGCAATTTTCCCAAAAATTAATGTTGACTGTTAACATTTTTATTGGTAAGGTGAAACATTGCGTCTATTTTAACACTTTCGAGGCAATCATAAACCCAAAAAAAACTTCTAGCCAACATTACTCTTGAGTGTAAGCTTCCAAAGCAAATTAGCACCTTATAGTCCATTTCATTTTGTTGGCAAACACTCATCTTGATAACAAGTTTATATTTTAATTTGACATGTGTAGCGTATTTAAGGTCAAATGATTGAGTTCGATGCATATTCTCATTGATTCGTGTGAAATATATGTGTTACAATGAGATGAAATCTGTTGTAACAAATTAAGGACTTCTAGGGAATTCAAAAATTGAAAGATAGAATCTAATCTAACTAACTTCTAGATTGTAGGATCTAATCTTGACTAATCTAACTTCTATATTTTCTCTCTAATAATACTATTTACAAAATAATATAATTACCACACTCCCCCTCAAGTTGGATCATAGATACTTATCAGTCATCATGTCCAACTTGCATACAAAACCTTTAGAGATGTCCTCGGGTAGACCTTTTGTGAGTATATCTGCAAGCTGTAATTTTGTAGGTATGTAGGAGAGACAAATAATTCCATTTTCAACCTTTTCCCTAATAAAGTGACGATCAACATCAACATGCTTAGTTCTACTGTGTTGTACTGGATTCAATGCCATGCTTAAGGCTACCTTATTATCACAGTAGAATTTTAAGGAGATTCTATCTTGGTGTAGGTTTCGTTAGCGACCCTTTTTATCCATATTCCTTCCATGACTCCTTCAGATAGTGATCTTAATTCTGATTATGCACTACTTTTGGATACCACTCGTTGCTTGTGGCTCTGCCACGTTACTAGATTTCCCCATACAAATGTGCAATAGCCTGAAGTAGATTTGTTGTTCTCTTGGTCTCCTGCCCAATCTGCATCTATGTATATCTCAATAGTCCTCAGATTAGTTTTTCTAAAGAAGAGACCTCAGTCAGGAGTTCCTTTGAGGTATTCAAGTGTTTCTGCTTCGGCAAGTGCATATGTTGACTTGCAGTACTTATTGTGAAGGCGATGTCAGGCCATGTGTGAGAAAGATAGATAAGCTTTCCAACCAATCTCTGGTAGCGCCCTATGTCTGCTGGTTTTTCTTCCTCTTCTTGTTTCTTTTTTTCTGCCACCTCTTGTTCGGTTGTTGGCTGTTCTACTTTGTTCTTCTTTTTCTTTTTGACACTAATGGGAGTCTTGCTTTGCTTACACCCAAGCATGTCAGTTTCCTTTAGTAAATCAAGGACATACTTCCTTTCTAAAATGTGAATTCCTTCTTTTGACCTAGCCACTTCCATTCCTAGGAAGTATTTCAAGTTACCAAGGTCTTTGACTTCAAACTCCTGGTTTAGTGCCACTTTGATTCTGTTCATTTCTTGAGGATTGTTCCCTCTAAGTATTATGTCATCCACATATACTATTAGGATAGTAGTCATACCTTCATGGTTTATAGTGAACATAGTGTGATCGGAGAGGCGTTGGTTATATCCTTCAGCCTTTAGAACCTGTGAGAATCTGTCAAACCAGGCTCTAGGGGACTGCTTCAGTCTATATATGGACTTGTTCAGCTTGCATACCTGTTTACTGTGACCATTCTCAAAGCCAGGTGGAAGTGTCATATAAACTTCTTCTTTTAGGTCCCCATTTAGGAAGGCGTTTTTTATGTCTAGCTGTTGTAAAGGCCAGTCGAGATTGACAGCAACGGAAATAAGGATTCTGACTGTGTTTAACTTTGCTATAGGGGCAAAAGTTTCATTGTAGTCCAAGCCATAAGTTTGTGTAAAGCCCTTGGCAACTAGTCTGACTTTGTACTTGTTCAAGGTACCATCAACATTTTACTTGGGGTATATACCCACTTACACCTTACTGCCTTTTTTCCTTGGGGTAAGTTAGTGACATTCCAGGTATGATTTTTCTCAAGAGCATTTACCTCATCTAATACAGCATCTTTCCATTCAGGAATTTCAAGTGCCTCATGTACATTTGTGGGAATCTAAACCTGATCAAGGTTAGTGACAAAATGACAGTATTTCTGTGAGAAGTTACCATATGACATGTAGTTTTGAATAGGATGTTGAGTACAGGAACGTGTCTTCTTTCTCAATGCAATGGGCATGTTCTATGATGCACCGAAACGTCAATTTTTGGGAATGGAACGTTTCCAAGACGTGACTTTGAGGGAGACACGACTTTGAGCGGGAGACGCGAATTAGATGGGTTAAATGGCAGAAATGCAATATTCTTAAAACTGAAGGGCGAATCGAATCAGATTTTTGAGTGAAGTTAAATGCCCTAATCAGCAACCAAAAGATTCAGAGAAATTCATACCACAAACGCAGTATCAACTCAGTGAAATCGCCTCAGTCTCTCCCATTTCCCAAATCGACTCGACGCCATCGCCGTCGCCTGTCAGTGTTCTGCTCCTGTGGTTCTTCCTCCTTAGCTTCATGCGTCGGTGTTCTGCTCCTGCGATTCTATTTCAGATTGTGTTTTAATATTATCCATTGCTTCTGGCCCTGGCTTCTCTTCATTATATAAAGAACATATTTTTATTTCTCTCTAATTTTCTAGCCCCTAGAACGGATCGCGAGTTGTGGCTATAATGACTTTCTAAATGTTAGATACTAGTCATTTGTGCCCAAGTAACATATTGAACTGATGTGATGATTATGTTGATCTGATAATCTCTGTCCAGGTAAAAGATATAGGATTCACAGGTGTTTTCAGGTTGATTTTTAATTATGCTAATGATTTTTCTTTTATTATATTGTGTTAATGTGAAATACACTGTTTATATTAAAAATATTATTTAATACTAAGACGTATCGTATTAGTATTTTTAAAGTAACGTATCAATGTCACGTATCGGCAACGCATCGAAAACGCCGTATCGGTATCAGTGCATCATAGGGCATGTTTAGGTCCTCGTTGGTGTCAAGAGTCTCTCTCAGTTGAGAGAGTGGCTGAGCCGCAGGCATAATGGACCCTACAACCTTTTTGTTCCTCCTAGAGTAAACCTTGTCATATTGTTTGGCATATTTATCTCCCCCTGTTTGTGATGGCATTGTGAGTGAATTAGGTGTGGAGGATATGATCACAGGGTAGGAAGGTGGTATAGGTTCAGGTATAGTAGGCTGAGAGTCACTCCAATTCTCCCCCTGACTCCAAGGTTGTAGATAGAAAGGTATGGCTTCAGCAAATGTGACATCTTGGCTGACAAAGATTCGTTGGGATTTGGGGTCATAACAACGATAACCTTTTTGGCAATTGGAATAGCCAAGAAAGATGCAAGGAATGGACCTAGGGTCAAATTTAGAAGGAGGATGGTGAATATGGACATATACAGTACAACCAAAGACACGGAGAGGAAGAAAGTGATCAAGGTGTGAAATCACATGAGTCTCACGGATTTTATCAAGAGGGGACATATGGGAAGCACATGAGTAGGTAATCTATTGATAAGGTGAGTGGCAGTGAGGATTACATCTCCCTAGAAATATTTTGGAACATTGCAGGTGTACATAAGGGCACGGGCAATGTCAAGAAGATGGTGATTTTTACGTTCGGCAATGCCATTTTGCTGAGGTGTGTTCGGACAACTACTTTTATGAATGATTCCGTGAGACTTTAAAAAGTGGCTGAAGGTATGGTTGAAACATTCAGTGCCATTGTCAGAGTGTAAGACCTGAATGGTAGAATTAAATTGTGTTTGAACATAGTGGAAGAATTCAACAAAGATATTGAACACATCATATTTTTCTTTTAAGAGGTGCACCCAACACATGCAAGAGTGATCATTTATGAAAGTGACAAAGTATTTTGAACATGTCCGGTTAGGTACTCTAGAGGGGCCCTATACATCACTATGGATGATGGAGAAGGGACGAGTAGAGTGATAGGCAGTGGGAGGGAAGATAGTACGTTGATGTTTTGTTAGTTCACATGTTTAACAATGGAAATTGACATTTTTATTGAATGAAAATTGAGGAAACAATTTTTGTAAATACTGAAAACTAGGATGACCCATCCTTCTATGCCTTAACATCAAATTATTGTCTAAAGTAGGGGAGACATAGGTCTTTATTTGTGATGACAAGGCACTGGCAGAGGAATCATCAAGGTAGTAAAGGCCGTCATGCTCCTTACCTGTGCCAATCGTCTTCCCCGAGGAGAGATCTTGAAATATACAATGAATGGCGAAAAAGTGAGCATAACAATTTGTATATTTTGTCAATTTGCTTATTGAAAGGAGATTGTATGCCAAATGAGGAACATGAAGAATAGAATCAAGTTTTAAGTCTCTCTTAAGAGATACGGTACCAGTACCAACAAGCAGCAATGGAAGCACTAGAATTATTGGCTGTGCGAATTCGATTATTACCAACCAAAGGAAAATAAGAGGTAAAGATTCTTGATTCTGAGGTCATATGATCAGAGGTGTCAGTGTCTATTATCCATTTTGGCAGAGAAGATGATGATATAAGAGTAAGATGATCATTACCTTGTTTGGCGATGGAGGCAATTGGTCCTTGAGAGGACTAAATTTTTCAGCATGTTGAGAAGTTAACTCTTCTATTCTGTATTGAGGGAAGGAGGCACTGATTCCAAAGGAGTATCTGCCTCAATGACTGTTTGATGAGCAGAAGGTGATCGTGGTTTGCGCAATTTCCAATCAGATGGCTTACCGTGGAGTATCCAGCATTTGTCTTTGGTATGACCAATCTTCTTACAATGATCACACGTTGGATGAGATTTGTTAGAAACAAAACCAAAAGAGAGAATGTGCTTACTGATGAGACTAGACGCTTCTGGTCCCAAAGAGATAGCCTTGAGAAGCATAGTGTATCTTCGGGGCTCTTCACGGCGAATCTCGGAATATACTTCCCGGAGAGGAGGAAGAGACGAATTACTCAATATCCTTGCTCGAGCTTCGTCAAATTCTGGGTTTAAGCCGACGAGAAAAATCAGAATCCGATCGGTGTTGACATTCCAGAGGTGGCGAGTGGCATCAATGGAAGAATCCCATTCATTCTCGGCCATTTGGTCTTCTTCTTGCCAGAGAGCGACAAGTTCGAATCAGAATTCAGCAATGCACCGAGGGCCTTGAGATGACTTCCAGATGCGACGACAAACATTAAATAATTGGGATAAATCCTTGGCGTCTACGTAAGAATCGCGAACAACATCCCAAATATCCTTGGCAGTAGGAAGATACATGAAGCTTCGTTTAATCTGCAGAGACATGGCATTGATAAGCCAAAAGCAGACTAACGAATTATTAGATTCTCATTGAACCTAGGCTGGAGAGTTCTTGTCCAACGGTGGTGTGATTTCCCCGGTAAGGAATTTCCATTTCCCACGTCCTCTGACAACCAACAGGACAGCTCGCGCCCAGTCATAGTAATTGTGGAGATTTAATTTTTCCGAAACCAAGTGGTTCTTGGTGGAATGGAAAGGAGTTGAATTGTCGCTAGCTTTGGGAGGCGACGGTGTATCGTGCGATGACTCCATGGAGGTAGAGTTTTCTATCGGATCAAACTCGTCTGAGTTATTGAAGCTACACCGCTGCTCTGATAACTGGAGGAGGACGGTGACTGGATGGGGTCAGGCTGTCTTGATCGAAGCAACTGAGTTGGACACTGGGACTGGCAATCGGACTAGCGATGCTGTGCGTGGAGACCAATACGACGCTGTGACTGGCTCGAGGAGGCTGGGAGGACTCGAGGAGGCTGAGAACATTATAGTGGGTAACTTCTCGTGACGGGCTTGAGGAGTTTTTGAAGGACGCTACAGTGCTGCTCTAATACCATGTAGCGTATTTAGGGTCAAATGATTGAGTTCGATGCATATTCTCATTGATTCGTGTGAAATATATAAGTTACAATGAGATGAAATCTGTTGTAACAGATTGAGGACCTCTAGGGAATTCAAAAATTGAAAGATAGAATCTGACCTAACTAACTCCTAGATTGTAGGATCTGATCTTGACTAATCTCACTTCAATATTTTCTCTCTAATAAAACTATTTACAAAATAATATAATTACCACAACATGCATTGTGCAGCTACTATATATGCTAATATTAAAAAAGAAGTTTCTTTTTAATTTGAAAGGGTAGCAAAAACAGGAGGGAGGAATAATCTTGATGACATGTAATTGCTTGTCTCGAATTCAAAAGAAAAGTGAAGTAGATACATACGAGATCAGCTGTCTTGAAGTGACTTGGTTCAAATCCAGCCCATCATGAGATTTTGGGTCATTCTCGTCATAGTATTGGACATACCACAAGAATTTTTGAGCTGGAGGCTTCTCAAACCGCCTCAATAATGGTGATTTCATTGCTTCCACGTGAGTTGCTGGAACTTTATGAACCTATAAAAGTAAAGATATTCTGCCATATAAGGTTCTATTCAAACATCCAAAGTTTCATGAAACATAAAAATGACAACAATTTAAAAATATCAACTGTGAAGGTGAATATGGTGCATACCTTTCCCCTATTATAGACAAAACTGCCATCTACAGTTTTTAACTGCAAATACTTGGCGACATCTGTGTGAATCAAAACTCGAACCAAAGCTCCAGTTGCCAAAATGAACTAAGCAAAACACACACAAAGTTGCATTGAGCAAAACTGAATTGGAAATAGAGAATATATAATACAAATCTACAAACAAACAAAAAAATTAGGATTTCTGTTTTAGGACCTCCATTAGCATGTTAAGATGAAGAAGCCTAAGTGTTGGGTTTCTGTATTTTAAAACTTGGATCAACAACCAAGGCATAGTAGCATATTAGTATGGTCATTTTCAAAAGAACAAAACTTAGGTTGAGTTGGTTACATCCATCAAGTCAAGTTCCTAGTCACACTTGTCATTTTGCCATTGTTAAATGTTAAAATACATATGTGCACTTGTAAAGATTAGGATTTGTGAATTTTCATATGGGCACTTGTTATTGCAATTGTAAGCTGTTAAAA
Organism: Acacia pycnantha; assembly: GCA_025563575.1. Taxonomy (NCBI): domain Eukaryota; kingdom Viridiplantae; phylum Streptophyta; class Magnoliopsida; order Fabales; family Fabaceae; genus Acacia; species Acacia pycnantha. The sequence goes on from JAMWYP010000015.1 coordinate 2,893,159, forward strand.
TTAGGATTTGTAAATTTTCATATGGACATTTGTTTTATTACTGTTAGTTGTTAAAATGTGTATGTGCACTCATAATTTCACTTATATGAACTTGACCTAATGGATATGAGCAACTTGACCTAAGTTTTTTTTTTTTTTCATTTTAAAAAATGCAAGAAAAAATCTGACAACAATTTATTTTCTGTTGATTTGCTGGGGATGGAAATTGAAAAGCCAGATTACCTTAGGTACCATGTCAACATTGTACTCTCTGCTGGAGCCCAGTTGCTCTGGCAGCGTGTCATCTCCCCTAAAACGCTTCCATAGCTACAGAGTAAAAATATGTTATAACATTGGAAATAGCCAAAAACAGTAATATAATAGCTGATGTAACTCTACATCATGGAAGAAGAATAACCTGTGTAAGGTTGACAGACGTAGATGCTGCTCCATAATAGTCATTTCGGTCCATATGCAACACCTGATTCAAGTGGATAGGGTATTATAAGGTCTTTTAATTTTTGTAAACTGAAATAATAAGGTTATTTGTGAACATAACAGGAAGCAATAAAGCTATAAATTCCAAGAATATAAATAGTCAAGCGAAGAAAGCCTTTAAAGAATGTTTTGGAGAGGGAAAAATGGAGGAGAAGACAGAGTGATGTGGGTTAAAGAAGCGTGATAGCTTATTGTTTCAGAGTTCAACTTTTGGAGGGAAAGGAAATCAGTAATGTGGGTTAACCTTCGCTAACATTTAGCCTTTCAATATTTTTATGTAACCCAAATATCACAATTACACGCTTCTTTTTTTAAAATAAAAAAAAGTACTCGACAAACTTGCATGCATGCACAGTTTAATTTATCCAAATATACAGTTTAACTAACCCAGGTTCAGATTATTTACTAAAATGCTTTCCATTACAGATATGTAAGAGGGTATTTCAATTTTTAAAAATATGTAAGAATGTATTTTAGTTAAAAAAAATGCATTTAGGTCATGAAAATGTATTTTAGTGAAAAAAAATAAAATTAGACTAAACAGTAAAACGACTTTTTGTTTCATATTGGTTCATTTATTTATTTATTTTCAAAATAAAAAGCAGTCCATATAATTTCAGTAAAATTTGAGAAAGATATATGTGATTCAGTAAAATGCTATCGCAGCCTCGTATGTAACACCTCAAACAGAAAATGAATGAATTGGAGAGATGGTTTTGGTAATATATATTAAATATTAAAATATAATGTTAGTCGAATATTAAGTACTAATGTTTAAAACAAGAAAATTAAGTTTAACTTTCCCAAGCATGACGCATTGACTAGATTATGTAATTTATTAAGGTATATCCATGTAAGACTATGGTGTTGAATACAACAGTCAAAATGATGGTTACAATTTCCAAACATAGAAATTATTAATTAACCACGCAATCTTCCACCTAAACTTTCATCTCATCATACTTTCAAAGTGATCGGCAATATTCTTATATGTTAGATGTGAAGTGAACCCTTACTTTTACTTTGGAGACAGTTAACGCCATCTAAAATTGAGATTTCATTAAGTTTTTACAATGTGGAACGAGTTCAAATACTGAAGTTCTTAACCTAAGTTAGCTACTATGTGCTTGTTTGGATGAGTTTATTTCAGTGATTTTGCGATAAGAACACAGATATGGGATAAGAATTTAGTTTTATCAGACATAAGAGTGCTTCTTGATAGTGATGCCAAACTGTGACTATAATAGACAATAATCTTCCACCAAAAATCAGTAAAATAGAGATCGGAAACTTTCCATATGACTCAGATTACGCTCATCGCTCACTCGTACAAATTAAATGTGGCGAAACAGAATGCAAATAGCAAATTGATAGAGAGAGAATCGATCGGAAAAATAATGAATCAAAAGCGATTAATGGAAGAGAGAATCGATCGGAAACGTACCTTGAAGCCATTGACAGAGAGAAGGCCACTGAGGATGCATTCCTTGAGACCAGTGCCGAGGACGATGACGTCGTAATCTTCATCCATGGCGGAATTTGAAGCCGCAGAGAGAAATGGAGAAAGCGAAGGAGAGAAGAGAAGGAGGCCTAGATTGAATGATTACGACATGAAGAACATTTATCTTGAAAAAATCAATTAGCCGTGACTCAGCTGCTTTCTGCTTTCGTCTTCACTTTCTCCTTGCTTCCGTGTTTCACTTTTCGCGCCACCTTTCCTTTCTTTCTTCCACTCGTCCGTCCGTCTTGATTTTGTTTTCAACATAATTTGGTCATTTGGGTGAGAATTAAAAATCAAAAATTCCTCCTTAAATTAAATTCTGACTTGGAATGAATATTGACAGCACCTAATTATTCTTACTAATTTTAATTGTTTTTTTTTTTTGAATTTTCCCTAACAGGGTAATGGAAATTTATTTTCTTTACTTTTGGGGAAATTTCAAACTAACTTTTACTATATGCAGGCAATTACCATGTGACTTCCTTCTCTCTCTAAAAGGTTGACATTTGTTTCTGCGGTTTCTTCGACTATCCTGCGTATATTATGCAAACCTCTCGCATTCTAAGTAATGTCTGAGAAAGAATGGACAAGTAGAATAGATCCTTCTTGTGGGGGAGCACAGCGGAGAGTCGGCGGACGCATCTAGAAGCCTAGGATGAGGTGTGTAAAGAGAAAAGGAGGGTTGGGTTGCGGTTGCAACACATCATATTTCAAAACCAAGCCCTCCTAATGAAACTAGGGTGGAGGCTTGTAACACATAGGGATGACTTTTGGGTTAAGGTGGTACGGGATAAATATAAATGTTTGGTCAAGAATCAAGAAAACATGGGATACTGTTCTTGGGGGAATCAAAATTGGTTAGGACGGTAATTTGGTGAAATGGAAGTAGGAGAGACATGGAGAATTCTCTGTGAAATCCACCTATAGAGTGCTATCAAGGAATGTGAAGAAACATGACAAGGACTGGGATGGAGTGTGGAAAGTTCAAGATCCACAAAGATGCAAAACCCTTATGTGGCTAGTAGCTCATAAGTATTTGCTCATGAATGCTAGTCGGAAGAAACGGGGGCCTGACGGGAGATGTGAGTTGCCCTATGTGTGGGGCAGATTTTGAAGACACTATACATGTTTTTTGTGACTGTACATACTCAAAGGCTATATATGGAGGAAAGTGGTAAGCCCAAAAAGGTGGCGCATGTTTAGTAATATAAACCCTTCGAACTGGGTGTGGTGGAATATAAGAGGCCTAAACAACATACGTAGGGAGCGGCTTCCAAATTTACCATATTGTGTTGGTGGTTGTGGCAACGGAGGAATTTATTTGTGTTTGAGAAGAAATTTATCTCAAACGAAAGTATTCTCGCTAGTGCAAGCACAATGGTGGAGTGCATGAAACTCACTAATGATCGTCTAATAGGGACAAAAATTAAGGGCTACTCTGACCCCTAGTTGAGAGTCATGGCAACCATCGGAAGAAGGTTGGGTGAAGGTGAAGGTGAATGGTTCTTTTTCAGGTACTACTACTACTCTGACCCCTATTCAATGCGAGCTTCTTTCTTCTCAAAACCTTTTGAAGATTGGCTTTTTATAGAAATTTACATCCCAAGTTTAAAAGTTGTAATTGGTGAATCATTTCTAGGATTGTGTGTTGGAAATTGTGGAGGTGTGAATTCAACATTTTTTCCCTTATAATAAGCAACAAGACTTCCGACCCGTGCGTTGCACGGATAGTTTTATACTTTAATGACTAAAAATAGATAACATATATGACTAATATGACAGAGATTAAGCATTTCATTGAATAACTTCACAAACAACATCATGGAATGTTCATAATAAAACCTACCTTATTTCTATGAATGTAACAAAAGGTTTTGGAAAACTTCTCTATAAACAACATTTAATGTGCTATTGCTGCATTTACTGAACTCGTTCAGTATAAGTATTTTCAAACCGTTGAAATTCTTGACCCTAGATAATGCAACATATAGTTGTCCATGTGAGAAAATCGGGCTTGGTAGGTAAAGACCTACATTTGACATTGATTGACCTTGGCATTTGTTTATTGTCATTGCAAATGAAATAATTATAGGAAATTGCCTTCTTGTCATATTGAAAGGTAGTTTTGTTTCAGATGGATTCATATTCATTCTACGTATCAAAATCTCTTCACCAATGCTTGTGAAGATATTACTGACCTTTCGGACTTCCTCCTCATTAAACGAAATGCCAAGTATTCCCTAGGTGTTAGTTTCTTCTTCTTCTTCTTTGTTGTTGAGAGCGATTCAAGAGCATGTTGATTAGTTGAGTCATATCGGTTGTCTCCATATGGAAAGAGAAATGGATACTACAGTGGGAGATATGCCATGTGTAGCTCATCGATCCTCTGTAATTCTACGCTTTGACGTTTTACAATGATGTCTCTCTTCGTGTATGAATTATCAAAGTCACCTACAATTAGAGCGGCAAGCTCCGAAGATGTTGGCATATTATATTGCTTAGAGACTGCACTTGAGTTGCTACTTCTAATTAGTCTTATACTAACATCAGGGATCACATTTTCCTTAATGATTTCCGCAGCTTTTCTATAATATTTGACTACATAGTTGTGTTTATCCAGGCATTCTTTCAACATTTGAACAATCTTTTGATCCAAATTTTCAGCACCAACATGACGGCTGTAAAAATTAAAAAACACAATAATTGTTTCACCTTGTCGCATATATGAAATAATAATCTACAATGGGACAAAAGATTTAAAGAACTCTTACCTCACGGTTGAAATTCGATTCGAAATTTCATTTTTGGTGTCGTAAATATATAGTTGGGCGTAAATTGGAGGATTTCCCTGAGCAGGCAATAAGCTACCAATCAAATGGTGGTTTTGACATGAAATGACAAATGAATAAGGGCCTCCTCCCCTAGAGTTTATTGAATGGTCTATTTTGCCACCCATTGAGGTGAAACAAAACATGTTGTTGTACGAAAGGATATTTTTCAAGAAGTTTTTTGACTGTACTGATTGTTTGCTGAAAAAAGAGTTCATCAAGCTCTTTAGGATGTCTTTTTAATAAAGGCACAATAATCTTTCCATTACAACAGCAAATACCAAACTGGCGGAATTTCATTTTTCTTCAGACCTTTCAGTCTTTCAGTAAACCACAATTCAGCACCAAAAAATTGACATTCATGACAAGCATCACCATCGTCTAAATAACTGGAATGAAACGTACAAGTGAGATTGTTCTCTACTTCTCCATGATGATTTGAGTCATAATGTCCATCGTTAGTTACTCCGGAATCTGCTATAATAATTAAAAACAACACTCCTTTAAATAAGATAAATTTTAAAAATACACAACATAGAAGACTAAAGAAACTACATCCACTACAAAAAAAGTGCCACTTTGTGGCGGTTAATTTGTAGCGGTCAAAGTAAACCGCTATAAATATGCGAATTTGTAGCGGTTTATACCGAAACCGCTACAAATTTGTAGCGGTATGACTCGCGCCAAGTGGCGCGCTGGTTCGTAACGACATTTGTAGCGGTTATCATAAAATAACCGCTACAAAATATGGCGCGAAGTTGGCGCCAAATTTGTAGCGGTTATTTTGTAGCGGTTTATTTATACAAACTGTCACAAATATGGCGCCAGTTTGGCGCCTTATGGCGTGCCATTAGTGGCGGTTTTGAAACCGCTACAAAACAAAAAAAAAAAAAAAAAAAAAAACGCTACAAATGCGAACCACTACAAAAATTGTTACATCAACCGCTACAAAGTGTGTAATATTGAAATTTGAATATTTCGAATCCCGCCAAGTTTATTTTTGTAAAAAAATATGTTCATATTTGTAGCGGTTGTTAGTATAACCGCTACAAAATGTGATATTTTGAATTTTTTTTTAAGAAAAATACCAATGAATTTTTGTAGAGGTTTTGAAACTGCTACAAAACGCAAAAAAAAAAAAAAAAAAAAACCGCTACAAATGTGAACCGCTACAAAAACGGTTACATCAACCGCTACAAAGTGTGTAATATTGAAATTTGAATATTTCAAATCCCGCAAAGTTTATTTTTTTAAAAAAATATGTTCATATTTGTAGCGGTTGTTAGTATAACCGCTACAAAATGTGATATTTTGATTTTTTTCTTTTAAATACAAATGAATTTTTGTAGAGGTTTTGAAACCGCTACAAAACGCAAAAAAAAAAACCGCTACAAATGTGAACCGCTACAAAAACTGTTACATCAACCGCTACAAAGTGTGTAATATTGAAATTTGAATATTTCAAATCCCGCCAAGTTTATTTTTTAAAAAAATATATGTTCATATTTGTTACAAAATGTGATATTTTGATTTTTTTTTTAAATACAAATGAATTTTTGTAGAGGTTTTGAAACTGCTACAAAACGCAAAAAAAAAAAAAAAAAAAAAAAAAAAAACCGATACAAATGTGAACCGCTACAAAAACTGTTACATCAACCGCTACAAAGTGTGTAATATTGAAATTTGAATATTTCGAATCCCGCCAACGTTCATTCATTTGAAGCGGTTGTTAGTGTAACCGCTACAAAATTTGAAAATTATATATTTTTTTTAAATACTAATGAAATTTTGTAGCGGTTTTTAACCGCTACAAAACATTAAACCGCTATAGAATCCGTTACATCAACCGCTACAAATGTTACGTATATCTCCCTATAAATATCCCCACCACAGCTCATCTCACACACTCATTCATTTCTTCCCACTCCCTTCTCTCTCATTTTCTCTCATTTCTTCCCACCCCTTCCAAAACTTAAATTTCAATGTTTTATTTTTTTCCTTCTTATAATAGTGATACTATTTTTTTCCCTTATCCAGAACTTTAAGTATATTTCCTCAATATTCCTTCTATCATCATCAACTTTCTTTACATAATCAAATATCATCTAATGTACAACATAATTTTTTTGCTCAGATGTGGACAACACAATAAATCTTTATTATTTACATATTCTCAATATTATACCTACATAATATTTATACTTATCTAACTTAAGTTAATCAGTTTTTTAAATATTAACTATTATCATTTAATTTGTCACTTAAATAATAAAAATATTCAATATAATATTGTAACAATGGACACAAATTATGATTTTTTTTTCAATTTTTCAATATTTTGTAGCGGTTGTAAAACCGCTACAACAACCGCTACAAATTTTAATTTAAATTCAGATTAAATATTTGTAGCGGTTTTACAACCGTTACAAAATTTGGGCGCCAATTTTTTGAAAATTCGTCATCTTGAGAGCATTTTGTAGCGGTAACACAAAACCGCTACTAATACAGTAGCGGTTTTATTACATGAGTAGCGGTTTTAGACAACCGCTACAAATCAGCTTGCCATAGTGGATTTTGACTAATTTCATTAGTAATGCCTAAAACCATTACTAATATCATTAGTAGCGGTTAAAATGGATTTAAAAGAGAAAACTGAGGAGTTGGCAACTCATTCTGACTAATTTCACCAGAACAATGATTCATCAAATGCTTAACTGAGTTTTGAGTAACAAAAAAAGAATGACGGAAATTATTTTCGCCAGCACTTTCTGAACATATCCTTTTACCTACAGAATCAGTTTGTTTAGTGCTCATTACATACTAAAGTTCGTTACAGTAAAAAATAAACGGATGTAAATAAAATATCATGTTAATAGCAATAAAGGTGACTTACCCATGGTAGTGAAAACGTAGTTTTCACCTGAAAACGGTAGGGGAATGAAAAATCGTAAAACGTAAAATCGTAATACAAAACGTAGTTTTTACCTGCATATATATATAAAGAAATTCTAGAAAAGTAAGGCACCTGCCATCATCCATACATATATTCATCTATGCAATATCAATCAAAATATCCAATATTATCATCAAATACCATTTAAACAAAGGCAAACCGGCCATCATCCATACATATATTCATCTATGCAATATCAATCAAAATATCCAATATTATCATCAAATACCATTTAAACAAAGGCAAACCGGCCATCATCCATACATATATTAAGGTAGATTTTCTCTAAATTAATTCATGTAAATTAACTCAAGGAAAGCAAAAAGAAAAAAAAAAGAAATTATATATAAGAATAAATAAATTATAATGATATAAGGTAGATAAAAAAAGAAAAAAAAAAGAAAAAGGTTTATGTTATTATTATTATTATTATTATATAATGTTTCTGCAAAAAAAAAAAAAAATGAATCAAGTGCAGCGTGTTTTGGGGGGCCCACGATACAAAAAGGATCTGAGAAGGGATTGAGATAAGAAGTTTTGAATGGAGAAATAGGGTAATCATTTAGGGGGAAAAGCAGATTGGAAAAGCGGCGTTTTATTCCAAAACGCAACGTTTTTGCGTTTTTGTGTAAAAACGGAGCGTTTTTACCGATTTTACTCAGACAACGTTTTTTTTCACAACAAAACACGTTTTGCTCATATTAAATCATAAAATCGGCGTTTTTACACTTTAAAGCGCGTTTTTGACTACCATGGACTTACCTCCTCCTTCACTCTCACTGTTTTTAAAAACCTCAGACCGCTTCTTCCTCATAGCTGGTACTGTTTTGTAAGAATGATGAGAGGTTTTGGATTCATAACGTTGTTGATTTATGATGCAGCATTCTATATATGTGCTATGTCATTATCAATACCTTGAATATGACTAACCTCATCCTTCATTGGGCATTCTCATGATGTACCAAAATGGAAAGCTAAAACTATGTTCTGTATCAATTAAATGACGAATAGATCGATTTGATTTGAATCTATATGAACGGATAGATTCCATTGTACGTAATAACTGATGGCATGGATTGCCATGTAATCAACCTTTCTATTTATTAATTATGAACGGATATTTAATTTTAGTGACGAATAAAAATTTATCACAGTTGTCATGACTGATATCCATTGCATATAAATTGTGGTGGGAAAAAATGTCTAAACGAATTTAATTCTGGTGCTGAACTCAGTTGACATTAATTATATATATTTTCACATCAATGCATCGTAATGTCTACACAGTTCTTATATTTAATTTAGGTTTAAATATAAGAAATAAAATGTGAAACGTAATTGATAACGTAACTTATTTGACCAAAATTTTCTTAATATTTGAGCTAACGTAATAGGTACATGGAAACTTTAAATGTAAGACGTTATATATTAATGTGCTGGACATTTTTTTTTTTTGAACAATTGCTGGACATTATTATATTGTAATTTTTTTTACTGTAAAAAAATAATGAACGTCAACATTTAATTTTTTTTTCGATACAGAAATTTTAGGAAAGGAGTTAGGCTCACCCACGATCCAAGGGCAGGGCGAAATCTCCATTCTTCCTAGGTGATACCAATGTTGGGCAGGGCGAACCGTCTATTACCCTCAGGCGTTTATCTGGGCACCCAGGAGCTAGGATGCCTCCCCCAGCGTATTGATCAACTCCAGGATCGAACCCCCTCCCTTTGGTAAGAGTGTCTGACCCCTTTACCAGTTGAACCCAAGAACGAGAGGTCGTAAACATTTAATTTTATATCAAAGGATATTTTTCAAAAAAGTTTGTTATTATTTTCACTAACTTGATAAAGACATATGGGATAAAATGTAGAAATGACTGTTCAACTAATCGAATATATCAATAGTTTGACTTCATTTTTTTTCTCGATGCAGTAATGAAAAAAATGAATGATAAATACATCAATAAGTGTATTAAATAATTTAAAGACGAAATACATTTTGCACTAGTAAAAATACGTAATAACAATGTTGAAAAAGAAACTTCAATTTTTAAGACGTTCAGAATAAGTAACATATATTTGAATGCTTGATGAATATGTCAGTAATTATATCAGCAGCAGTAGTCATTTAACACAAAGGCCTATGTTATATATATATATTTTTTTTTGATACTAAACGAGGAGGGAGATCCCTCAACCAAAGCCACTGCTATGCATTACAGACTCTTTATCCTTATCCAGGAAATCATATAGACCTCCAAATGCGGAATGAAACTGATGGAGACCAGGCCACGTATCAAACGCTTGCTTTGCAACATAGTCTGCTGCCATGTTTGCCACCCGAGGAATCCAATTCACCAAAGACCTCCCAATCCCTTCCTATCATGCTCTTTATCTCTTGAATCACAAGCGCATCCGGGTGACCCATCTGAAGAGGTTTTTTCAATAGCGACACTACCTCCTCAGCGTCGGATTCCAAGCACACTCTGTGTTCCCCGGCATCCCAGCACATCTTAAGGCCGAACAGAACAGCCCATAACTCAGCTAGAAGACTATCTGCAGGTTCCTCTGCTCTGAACATAAATCCCTGTTTGAGCAATACACTGTCATCTCGAAGGACCCCCCGCATGTTGCTATGAGATTGCCTGCACATGCCCCATCTACGTTTAGCTTGACCAGAGGGTCTCGGTGGTGCCCATGCTCCACCTCTTGACCGGACACAACGACTATTTAGGTTAACCCCCTGTAGCCGCACTCTCGTCTTCGAACTAGCAGAAATAATAGACTTGGCTTTAATAACGAGTGATTCATTACTGGTAGAAACATTTTCGAAAATCCTGGTGTTCCGCCGTTGCCAAATCAGCCAGCAGGTTATGGCAAAAAACTCACACCAGCCCCCTTTCCCTCGATCATGGACCCGGTGGATGTTCTGCTTGATCCAAGATTGAACCTCCAACTGGAAAAATTGACGCATAGCCAACGGATCCACAACCATCATCCAGAGTTTCCTTGTCTAAGAGCAATCACACAACACATGGACCAGGCTCTCAGATTCCGCACCACACCCAGAACAGCTTCCATTGCCTCCTATCCCTCTCCGAGCTCGCTCCGCATTAGTGAGAAGTTTATTATGCAGAGCAAGCCACATAAAAGTCCTGCACCGTGGCATTATTTGCAACTTCCAGATCCGTTGCCATGGTCGTTCATCCCCATTGGGAGATCAGATAAGGCTTGGTAAGCTGATTTAATATTAAATTCCCCATGCCTATCATGCCTCCATCTAACCGCCCCGGAGCCTGTATCAACAACAGTACCCGCCAACACTTTGTCCCAGGAGCTCTTAATCCCCGACCAACCATTTGATCCCCGTTTTGATAAATCAATGCTTGGTAAAACATCATCGCCACAGTTATACTTACTTCTTACTACCTTCACCCAAAGCTCATCCCTTCGTTTAATCAGGCCCCACCCTAACTTCATCATGTATGCTTGGTTTTGGCGATGAAGATGCTTCATCCCAAGACGCCCCTCTTCTTTGGCTCACACACAGTATCCCAAGCCACCAGATGCGTTTTCTTCTCTCCGAAGTAGAACCCCACGTAAACCTTCTATTCTGCTGCTCAATATTATCACACGTTGCCTTAGGCAAGGAAACGGTTTGAATGGTATAGCCTGGTATGGCAGAAGTAACAGAAGAGATTAACGTAGCTCTACCTGCTAGCGACAGCGCATTCACCTTCCACCCAGATAGCCGGTTACGCACCTTATCAACAATTCCTTGATAGCTCCTCTTGGTTACCCGCTTATGATGCAGAGGGACCCCCAAATACTTCCCAAGATCAGGAGTAACTTGGAATCCAAGTGTATCACAAAGCTCCGTCCTTCGTATGTGGTTCACATTCTTGGAGAAAAACACACGAGTTTTGGCCGCATTCACCTTCAAACCTGATGCCATACAGAACTTATCAAGACAATTTCTAACCTCAGTAGCCTGTTCTCCAGATGCTTCAACAAAAAGAACGATATCATCAGCAAAAAACAAGTGGGAGATTGGCGGACCACCCTTGGTTAAATTGATAGGCCTCCACTCCCTTCTCCCAATACGCTCCTGAATCAGATGGGCCAGACGCTCCATGTAAATAACAAACAGGTAAGGAGAAAGAGGGTCTCCCTGTCTAACTCCTCTAGAAGGGGAGAAAGCGCCTGCTCGCTCACCATTCCACAACAGCTGCATACTTGGAGTAGAGACACAGCAAATGATGATATCAATCAATGACCTAGGTATCTTCAAGTCCTGGAGACAATCCCAGAGAAATGCCCAATTAACTCGATCATAAGCTTTCTCCAAGTCTATTTTAATAGCCATATACCCCAGTTTCCCCCTCATATTGCGCATTGAATGAATAACTTCCTGAGCAACAATAATATTATCCGAACTGTGCCTGCCCGGGACAAAGCTGCATTGATGAGGACTTATAACCTTTGGTAACACCACCTTAATTCTGTTAGCGATTGCTTTAGTAATAATCTTAAAAATCACATTACAAAGACTGATAGGGCGGAAATCCTTTACCACTTCCGGATGATCTTTTTTAGGGATAAGCACAATCAGAGTCTCATTCACGGTTTGAACCTTGGTAGGGGAGAGCCAAATGGATTTAATAAACTCACAGACAGATCTCTCCACCACCGGCCATTGGTTCTGATAGAACAGAGCATTTAACTCATCCGGCCCCGGAGCCTTTAAGGCTCCCATGGTAAATAAGGCATGCTTAATCTCCATGTCAGTAATGATTCGGCCCAGACTGTTCATGTCAGCAGGGTCAATATCTGGAAAACTGACGGTACAACACAGAGGGGACCGCCTAGATTGTTCCTCCTTAAATACCGTCGAGAGATAAGAAACCATCATCTCCTTAATCAAGTCCAACTCATACACCCAGACCTCATCACTTCCTTTCAAAGCTCCAATGTGATTCCTCTTCCTCCTCCCATTTGCACGTGCGTGAAAATACCGAGTATTCCTATCTCCATCCACTACCCAGTCACTTCTTGATTTTTGAGCCCATATCAAGGATTCTTGCGTGAGAACTTCCTCCAGCTGCTGCCAAAGCGACCTCTGAAGCTTCTCCAACTCCATAGATAGGCCAAACCGAGACTCAGTCCTCGTAATTCCATTTAGTCTACCTAGCAATTGTTTTTTCCTTGCATTAGTATGACCAAATACCTGCTTGTTCCAGTGTTTACAGGCTGTAGTAAATTGATCAATATTTTCTGCCCAAGATAGGTCAGTATTCCAGTTCCCGGACACGAAGGAGGGGAATCGTTCATCTAACACCCATGCTGCTAGGAAGCGAAAAGGTCTGTCCACCCTGTTAGCCATCACACATCCTTCAAGCTGCAAGAGTAGAGGCCGATGGTCACTTTTGTACCAGTTAAGATGTTTCACCACTGCATCAGGAAAGGTCTCTTGCCAAGAAGTTGTACCCAAGGCTCGATCCAGCCTACTCTCCACCCCAGTTCGTTTCCAAGTGAAAGGGGGACCTACAAACCCCAGATCGTGCAAACCAGCATCATCCACGAAACTGCAGAATTCCCTATCCGAACCCCTAGTAGACCGCCACGAGCAACGTTCATCAGAGGCCAGAGTCGCATTAAAATATCCACCTAAGCACCATGTGACATGAACTGATCGACTTAAACTCACCAAATCACGCCATAATGACCGACGAAGGACTATATTTGGGCTACCATACACAAACGTCATTTCCCAAACTTGCCCTAGAAAGCCAGTAAAACGGATATGAATGAATTGGTTTGTTGATTCCCGGACCTCCACGTGGCTAAATTTGTCAGACCATAGGCACCATATCCCTCCTTTAAACCCATCTCGCATCAATTATTTTAAAATTAGGAAATCCCATCATATTTGCTATACGATGTGCTTTGGATCCGCTACACCTTGTTTCAAGAGAGCAACAAAATCCACCCAAAAGAGTGAGCTATACCTCGGATAAGGGACGGAAAAGAACGAGCCCCAGCACCTCTTACATTCCAAAGGATGTAATTCATTGAGAACTTGTGATTTGTTTGGGGGGCCCATCCCCTCGGCTATCCTCAGATGACATAATAGCGTCATCACTATGCATGCTAACATCCTGGGAAAAGCACTGATTATTTACCTCCATACGGATACCCCCATCCTCCATTATTATTCGGATCCCCATCACAATTAATATCCCTCCATTAATATTCGATCCCCATCACAATTAATATCCCTCCATTAATATTCGGATCCCCATCACAATTAATGTCCTTAACATTAGGCATATTACAATCATTTATTTTCCCAATAGTCTCCCCCAATTTCTATTCGGACAGTCAACTCTCCAACATGCGGCCCACTAAATCCTTTTTCTCCAAACTTTCCTCCCCCAAATTCGGCTCCCTCATTAATTTGGCCCCTGATTCGGTGCTTTCACAATTCAAAGGAATTTCTTTCCCTTTTCCACGAGATTGTGGTTTAACACCCATTTTATTCTCCTTCCCACGTGCCCTAATTTTTGCTCCTGCCTTGCGTTTAGCCCCCACTTGAATCCATTCTTGCTTTTCATTTTTATTTTTATTCTGCACTTCAACCCCAAAATTACGCAGATCAGCCTCCATGTCACCTACTAGATTTCCATTCACATCTCCCCTCTGATTCACATGATCCTACGTACCTTTAGAAACATTAATTCCACCAGGCCCCTTATCTGCCTTATTTATCGCCACCTCCGGATTTGAGACCTTTACCACCACCTTCACAGAATTATTTCCCAATTCTCTCTTCACCAACATTTGCGGCCCATAATTGACGCCCTGATCATTCCCCTTAGACTTCTCCATCGCATTTACTTCCTTGATCGGAGTTTTCTCCGGTGCCGTCGTGGCCACAGATGGAGCCTCCGATGAGCTATTCCCAAGTTCCTTACTTTGGGTTGTAACCGCACATTGGTCCATCCGGTGACCATACCTACCACAGGTGAAACACACTAAGTGGAGCCCTTCATATTTGAAGCGACGTTCTTCTCCGAAATGAATAAAACCAGGTAACAATGGCTTTTGCAGATCAACCTCAACGCACATTCGAGCGAAACCTCCCTTCTCAGAGAATGCAGTCGTTCGATCAATCTTGAGTGTTTTCCCAATCATATTCCCAATCCTCCTAATCGACTCCACATTGTACAGTTCATTGGGAAGGTCTGGAATACGCACCCACACCGCCACCCTCTTCTGGTGATCTGCTTTCCAGGGGTTGAAATTCGGTCGCCACCTTTGAACTAGGACATAATGATCGGCAATCATCCACAGACCTTCCTGTAGGGCATGGTCCCTATCCTCCGTCGAAGAGAAAGAAACAAGAAAGTACCCATTGCTCAGAGGTGTTACTCTCAATGGTCCCTTAGCTGCCCACATCCGCTCCATTCTGAACCTCATAAACCCAACATTAACGGTCTTTCCCAGGAGCTTGACAATTAGAGAGTATTGATAGGTGTGAATTGTGGCAAAACAAATAATATGGGAAATAGAAGTAGAGTTCGCGTGTACAGCAGTCTGGTAACTGATATCACCATTCCTTCAATTTCTAAATGCATTAATGGACTGAGAGATTAGGTAACACTCAACGCGAGTTGTTTGATGGACATTTATGACAAATTTAATGCACAAACCCGTCTGTATTACTAAATGAAACCGACTAACTCCCCCTGAGTGGATCAGCATTCAGCAGTAATAAATGATTTCATACTAAAGTCTAAAAAGGAAAATCCTCATCATGATAGCAGATGACAAATATACCATAACTATTGTATTATAGAGGACTTTTAATGAAGAAAGTACCATTCATGAAACAGGCTATATCATACGCCTAACAGTCATCTGAAGAAACTGAACATATTTTTCACTTAATACAGTCCAAACAAAAAAAAGAGTTTACGAATATAAATTGCTTAAACACCCTTGTAACAAAACAGAAGGAAGAAAGACTTCATTCACTGCCCAAGTATGATGTTCTTTGCCATCACAACTTCTGGATAATCTGGTTCTATAAAAACTCGAGTAGCACCGAGCACAGAAGAAAGCTCAACACCTACAACATCAGAAGAACAAAAATTACGACCAAAGATATATGGACGAAATATATTAAACCTACATTCTTATAAATATAATGGTACATCAACCTCTCTCAGTTTTCCTAATGATTATGACATACTGGACTACAATGAACACTCCAGAACTGACATTGAAGCTTTCCAATAGTGCAAGTGTCCTCTCAAATGCATCGCCTTGCAATACACATCTTATCAGAAATTTCTTGCTGCAAGATTGTGAAAGTATAAATGAGACGCGATCTGTAGTAAACTAAACATTGGTTGCACTAAAGGAAAATTGAAACATACATTCTCAAAAGAAAGTTGGGCAGCAGACATACGTTGCAGGTTCATACGAAATTCATTAACAGCAGGATGGTGATAGTTGAAAATTGCTTCCGACATATTACCATGATTGACAAAAATTACTTGACCATCTACAATGCAGAGTAAAAAATGTTAGTTACCGATTCTTAAATAAGTAAACATATTGAACTAACATAATGAACCAATATGAAGAATAAAACTAACCACATATCCTTTTCATCTTAACCCATAGCGATACACCAGTTATGTAAGGAAGACAATTCACCTTCGAATCTGACAGTACTGCATTTTAAGTAATCTGACGATGTCTACTTGTATATGGAATATCCCAAAAATTTGCAACAACCTTCACAGCGATACACCAGTTGTTTATTCTACCGGCAAGTTCAAGGAACGATAGAACATTACATGTAGACATTATAAAACTCAGTAAATGCTGCAACTCTAACGGAACCCATTTCAAAGGAAAGAGCATCCACAAATGCCATTTCGTACGGAGTTATCAGGTTTAAAACGATGAACGTTTATACTGTACTGAGTTTTCCAACCGTGCGACGGACTAATCAACAATATGGTATAAATGGATGCAGTTTTGCTTTGTCTATCGTTGGAGATTATGCATGGGGAACGCAAACTCCATAATTATACATAGGGAACAGAATAACCCTATCTGAAATTACAACTATAATTAATGATATTAATTTGAACGTCCAACGAAATTCCAGATTAGGTTTACATCTGAACAGAATGTGAATGAATTTGAAAAAAATGGGTTAGAGATGAGGAAGATGGACACGGGGATGAATATGTGGGTGTACAACTAATGACGAATGAATGATGAAGAAAATGCATGGTTGGCAAGCCATGTGGCCCAATAATTAAGTCGTTTAGAGGTGTAGTGTTATATATTTGATTGATTGATGATGATTATTATCCATTTAACAATAAAAAGAGTAGCTTACAAAGGCTAGCAATAATTTACAGACATCCTCAAGAAGGTACGTCATTGTCCATGGTACTGACCTAGTTTTAGTCATGATGGTAAAATGTGACATTCACTTTCCGATTAACCTACAGACTAATATCTCGCATCTTCACCAATGTTATTAAAATCAGACCGTTTACTGAATCAATCAGGGTATTTGATCAAGGATCAATGAGTCAGATTAGAGTTAACCTGAAGTTAAACCGGTGAGAAAGTGAAGATTCCAAAGTTAGTAATATGAAATCATAAAGAAAATACTAAAAAAATTGATTTAAGAAAATTAAAGCCCAAACCGAACTGGTTTACTTATCGCTTCGTCGGTTTTCAGGCTAAACTGACTAGTCCGGTTCGGGTTTAATTACATTGATCTTTACCCTTTGAGATTGCTAGCTCTCTTAGGCTTTGTTTGGGAGTTTGGAAGGAAGGGGAAGGAAAGGAATGCAAGGAGAATGGAGGGGAGGGGATGGAAGGGAAATTGAGGATATTTCCTCCCCTTGTTTGGGAGTTAAAAAAATAGTAAGGGAGGAAGATGGAGGATTAATGAGTTATTTTTACCATTTTGTCCTTTTCTTTAATAATCAATATAATTATTATACTTTTCAAATAAATTTAAATTTAAATTTTCTAAAAAAATTATTTATGTAATTTTTACATTAAAAAAATTATTTATGTGGCGGTGGTGGCGGCGGTGGCGGTGGCAGTGGTGGTGTGGTGGTGGGTGGTTGTGGTGGCGGGCGGTGGTGGGGTGGTGGCGGCGGCGGCGGCAGTGGCGGTGGTGGCGGTGGTGCGGTGGTGGTGGCGGTGGCGGGGTGGTGGTGAATAAGGGTAACAAAGTAATTAATCTATTTCCCTTCTTAAAACCTCCCATATTGGGGGAACTTTATTTTATAGAAGAATGAGGGTTTTGGAGGATTTGTAAAAATCCCTAATTCCCTCCCTTCCTATTTTTAAAACTTGCAAACAAGGGAAGGCACTACCAAAACCCTCCATTCCCTTTCCTTTCCCTCCTAAATGAAACTCCCAAACAAAGCCTTAGGGAATTGTCTAACCACACTAGACAAATTGTTGAAAGTTTTAGCATCTTCTAATATATCTTTTCTTTTAAGGTTAATGTGTAAAAATACACATGTGGTTTTTCCAAAAGTGGACTCCAACACCAGTTTTTTTAGGAGTGAAAGTGACTAAATAGTTACAAAATTGGGGCAAAAGTCACATATTTTGTTAAATATAGATAACGTCCATTAAATTAAAGTTAACTTCATCATCTCCATTTAACGGAATCTTTGACTTTTGCCTTACTTTTGTAACCACGTAGTCACTTTTCACTTAAAAGAAACATTTGGTGTTAGGTGCACTTTTAGAAAAACCATATATATATATATATATAGGGTTTATCATTTGTTATGTCACTTAACATAAGGTTAAGTCAAGTGACCCTAAAACTACGTCGTTTTGAGAGTTCATTAATTCCTCTAACCTTAAAACAACGTCGTTTTGGGAGTTAGAGCAATTAATGAAGGATATTTTGGTATTTTTGTTTTTGTATTTATTACATGAATTTTACCAAAACACCCTTCATGACATAAGGTTATGTCAAGTTACTCCAAAACTACGTCGTTTTGGGAGTTCATTAATTCTCCCAACTCCCAAAACGACGTCGTTTTGAAGTTAAGGGAATTAATGAACTCCCAAAACGACGTAGTTTTGGGGTAACTTGACATAACCTTATGTCAAGTGACATAACAAACGATAAACCTATATATATATATATATTTTTTTTTCCTTTTTTTTTTCACCGTTACCCTTTCTTTTATTGTAATTGGCGGGTGATGTACGAGTTTTTTGGTTCACATCAGCGTTTGTGATTTTCATTCTTTAATGAAATTTTCTCTTTGCTTCCCAAAAAAAAAAAAATCATAATCAAACTCCCCTATAATTTTTTTTTTTAAAAAAAAAATAGCGGGATAAACAATAATTGGTTACTGGCAAACATACGGATAAGTTTTGGTACAAATTCATTTGAGAATAAAACTTGGTGAAATTATTCATACCAAAAAAAAAAACTTGGTGAAATTATGTTTTTATTTCCTTTCTTCATTTTCTAAAAAAGAACAGAGCAACCTCTTGGTAAATCAATTTTAATGAACAAATTATACCAATTTTGATCACAATAGAAATTTAATAAATATTTTACAGGAAAAAAAAGATAAAAAATACCAATTAAATTTCAAAATCTTAAATAAGTGATTTCCTTTTAAAGGGGACAAGACTTATTCAATTTGAAAATTTAAAATTTAAATACGCCTCCAACCCTAAGGGCCCTTTTGGATGGGCTTTTTTCATAAAAAAAAACACTTTTTTTAATTCAAAAAAAATTAATTTATGTGTTTAGATGATATTTTTTTAAAAAAGTAAAAGTCACAAAAAAACTAAAATGCTGCTTTTTTCAAAAGCTCAAATTTTGAGCTTAAAAAAAAAGCACAACATGGGGCTAAAAAAAAAAGCACTTTTTTTTTAAGTCAATCCAAACGGGCTCTAATTTGTATTGTAATTGCATTACAAACTATTCCCTCTGATATTTATTATAAGTCACCAACTAGCAAATTTATTTGGTCATTTTTATAAGACACCTGCTTGTTCCCAATGAGCATTAATTATTTTTTTTCATGTCTGCCCATAATTAATAAGGGTAGTGGGTGAGAATAATAATTAATATGATATTAGAGTTTAATGCAATTAGTAGGGCCAATATTGGAAATTACTTAGATTTTAGGACAACTTTATTGATTTTAACTGTTTTTATTGGTTTGTAAGAAAAATTAGTTAATGCTTTATAAAAAGGACCCGAAGGAGTATGTCATATATTTAGGACAGTACTAACTTTTTCTTTGTCTTTTTTTTCCTATTTTATTTTGACCGACATTTTTTAGACCAATTTATTTATGGGTTTAATGTTTCTGCAGTTGCGGTATAAACTTTTTTTCTACAGCACTCACATAAAAGTGAGTGGGTCCCATTAATATTTTCTTTCTCATCTTTTTATAATGGGACCACTCATTTTTTTGTGAGTGCTTCAGGAAAACTCATTTTTATGTGATGTGAGTGCTTCAAGAAAAAAGTTTCTCCCAAACTCCAGAAACATTAAACCCTTTATTTATTATTTATTCCTTTTCTCCCTCACTAATCTTGCGCGCGTTATATGGGGCTTATGGTGGAAGCAAAAAGAAGAATGAGAGTGAAAGGAGCCTGACCCTTGTCCAGCGGGCTGCGTCGATGTGATCGGCGACAGTTTGACTCTAAAATGACCCCTTGACGCAGAATCTAGTATAATGTCGTTCTAAAATAACGAGAACACAAGTAAAACAATCCTCAAAGCCAAAAGGCATATCTTTTTTTCCTGTAAATTCGGTCAAGTTTCTCACTCACTCAATGACTCCGCCCAGAAGATCCTCGTCTTCTTCTGCTTCTACTGCTGCTGCATCATCCTCAACTGCGAAATTCAATGTTTTCGAATTCAATGAAGAGGATGCGCGCGTCGAGATGGCGTCCGAGCGTTTTTTGGACAAGTTCGCGAACCCTAAGAAGAATTGCGCTTCCCCTCTTGCCAAGTATACTTTCCTTCAAGCTTGTAAGTATCTTTACCGATCCTTACATTCTTCTCCTGTTTAATTTTTTTTTTTGGCTGGAAAATGGTTTGATCACTTGTTTGTTGGGTTTGTCTGAGTACATGCTCTGATCATGTGGGGAAGCGGGAAAATAGTGGGAGGAGTATTTTTGAAAGCTGAAAGTACTTGAGCTTAATATTGCAATTTAGCTTTGAATTTTCCTGAACTCTTGTTGGGGAAAATTTAATTTGCAAACGTGTTACGGAGAAAGTGCAGAAGTGGGATGACATTAAAGAAATGAATGAATGCAGTGTTGATTATCGATCGGCTGATTATGTAGTCAACTTTAATTTGTTTGTTACGATGTGGTTCAGCGACCAAAGTGAAACCATTCTTATAGTTGATGACATGTGAGAGAACTAACAAAGCTCGATTTGAAATTTTAACATCTACTAATCATGAGGGGTAGTAAATTTTAACTGGCGACTTTGTAGGTTTAATTTGTTGCCCTTGATTGTGTTGCAATTTTTAGGGTAATTTTTTTACCGTCAATTTTCAGGGTAATTAAACTAACATTAATCACATGATAAGATTAATGTTTGATGGAACAAGTTTTTGTAAATCGAAACTTGGATTTGTTCTTGATAATTAATTGGTGAAGGAAAACATTGAAGTTAAAGTACGAGATGTAGAGCCAGATTTAGGGACCATGTATATTACATGTGTATACTCATTTCTTGAAAAACTTCACCCGTTACAATGAGTTTGACTAATCTGCTCGATTGAAAGTGCCCAAAGCGCTAGTAGCCTAGTACTTCATTCGATACGCGTCTTTGATGTTTCACAGCATGTTTGGAAACAGTTTCAGTTTCCCAAACATATGTTCCCAACATCCAACTATTTGTTGGATCTTGGGAATCCTTGTCTCGAGGCATAGGAAATGTGAAGTTGAGACACTAAAACTGTTTCTCAAACGCGCATTAAAACATGGAATGAATATAACAACGCTCATGAAATGTGGCAATGACTAAAGAAGCCAGAAATTGGATGAAAACAAATTTTAATGAGGCTAAAGTAGAATCTAAATATTTTTTGTGCCCTTTGTTTCCCTATCATTGCTGTGTTCCTTGTTCATGCGTTTAGGCTATGTTTGGATCAACGTTCAGAAACCTAAAACATCGTTTCAAAACTAAAAACAAGCATCCAAACTATTTTAACCAAACAAAACACTACCTTCAGTAAACAGCATTCTCCCTCAAACCAGCTTTCGAGTAGAAGTTATTGAGACCTGCTTCTACATTACATTGCATTAAAAGATGAGTTTGTTGTGCATTTAATGCGTGTTTTAGAAATTTCAACAATCCTTTACCCTAATCCCTTTGTTCTATCTATCTGCTTCTATCGGTTTTCCGGATTCCCTTTGTGACCTATAAAATAGAAGATAAATGAAAACTAAGATGATTTTTCATGAAGACTGTGAATACTTATCTGCTGACCTATATATATAGAGATATTTACTAAATTCCCAAATTACTCTCCCCCTACATTTACCTAATCAAACCTGAATTCCCCATATAACACTCTACTTTCTACCTTCTCGTCTATTTTATTCTCGGCTCGGCATTTCTGGTTGATGATAGGTTGCTGGATCTGCCTTCATCATCTGTTTTCTTTTGTCTTAAAAAAATTGTTGCTATCCATTGTGCTTGTTGATGCTCAACAGATCTGTGCCGTCATCGTCTCTTTTCTTCCCTGCTTGGCGTTTCTGATTCCAAACTGCACTTGCATTAGTCTTTGTGCTTTGGTCACTGTGTGTACTTCCCTGCTCGCTGTTCTGTTCTCTGCATTTGATTCATTAGTTTCTTTATTTGTGCTGAATTTGCCATTTCTCTATTGTGCAATTTTCTGGGTTTGACTTATGTGCTTTGAAACAATAAAGCTGTACTGTAATTTCTCTCTTGTCTTGTTTCTCCTTTAGGGATGCTTCTGATGATTGTAATAATTATGCTTGATTCATATCTTAACCTGACTAGGGCTGCCTACTTAACCTCATTCGCATTCTAATCCTGCATAACATGAATAGAAAGTTATCATGAGTGTCTAGGAGGTTGGGATTTTGCTTTGCAGTTCATGCTACTGGTTAACTGCACACATCAAGTAGGTTGAATGAAATTCACGGATTCTGTCCAGCCATTAATTATCTACCTTGCCACAGCGTGAGAATGACATTTTCACTTGATATCATCATTTTCATTAGATAAAACATATAGGGATTGTGTTAATGTAGTTGCTCACAGTAACTTTTGCTGATATAAATTTTTACTGGAATGATGATGACTCTGATATTTACTACTTATTAGGATATTCTTAAATTTGAGAAACTGAGGAATTCTTGTTTTTTCGGCTGCATTTCCACCACACCACAATCATAATTTTGTAAAAATCATGAAAATAAAGTCCTGTGTATCACGAATTTTAGTAATATGCTTGATTAGGGGACTGCTAATCTAGGTACTTTATATCCCCCAACTGCGGCTAAACATGCATGGTACAAAGACCTTCTACTCTATAGGGAGAATAACAGTTAGGATGAATTATATTTTTTTTTGTCCGCCCATATCTTGACTTCAAGGACTAGAAGCCATTGTGTCAAGCAAGATTACCATTATCTCTACTGCTTTTGTTGGTGAAAAGAAATATTCACACTAAGTAGCAAAAAGGATACATGCATTTTTGCTTCACATTTGTTCCGTACATCATATGAATATCTCATTCTATTGTAAGGAGACTCTAGTGTGTTGTGTATCAACATTAATGATTTGCATTTAATCTTTGCAAAGTACACTAAAGAGCCAGTATTGCATCAATGTTAAACACATCAAATACCATCAGTTTCTCTCTTCAATATAATTAGTGTTGTAATGTCGTATACATTTTATGTTTTCTTTAGTAAGTACAGATAGTTTTTTTTAAAATAATATTTTCAATAACTTGTGTTTTTCCATTTAGTATCATTATTCATTGAGGAGTTCAAATGATGTATGCATATATCATAAAACCCATGCCTTTTTAGTCATTACACATCTAAACATGCTTTTGATTTACATCATACATACAAGTTTCAATATGTCAGTGACTTAAAAAAACGTATTTAAACATAAATCAGGCTACATTAACATACTTTTACCCAAATTTTAGTTTGCAAACACTAATCTAAACACACACTTAGTTGCACTGCGCGTTGCTTACCCTTTTTGCAACTGGAATGTGGATATTTTTGTTGCCCTTTGCTTGCTTGTCATTGCTGTGTTCTTCTTTTAGTTGCATTCTATGTTGCTCCCCCTTGTTGCAACTTTTATACTTTATAAATTATTATCAGTTTTACCATCATTTTGCTTCTAATTGTTGTTAATATGCAGTTTCAAAAGGCCCTCAAAACCTGCATAAGGATATTTGCAGTGATCCAATTGATGTTGATGCTGAAGGTAAAAATCATTCTTGCAAAAAGTCTATCATTACTTTTAAGTGTTGTTGATGGTTTCCTTTTCTTTTTTTACTGATGCAGCTCATGAAATTACTCAAGAGTTAAATTCTTCACTGGAGGACACTAGAAGTAAACCATCAGAGGCTGGGAATTGTGGCATGGATCATAAATGTGCACAGGCCAAATCATGCTCAGTTGATGTATCACTACAAGAGAATACTGCAAAAGAGATGTCTAGCTTTGATGGTTTTCAGAAAAACAACTTTGATTTTGGAGTAATTGCTCTTGTCCATCTTAATTTTGTTGTGTCTCTTACTCATCCTTGTTTAAAGGAAAATCATAGATGTTTTTTGTGACCATATTTAATTTATTTCTTTTCCAGAATGATTCTCATGATATAATTTGCAATGATGATGTCAGTAGTCAAGTGAGTGCTTCATCAGCTTCAACGTCAACTTCAGAAGATATTGAAGGTATTTTTCTATACTCTAAAGTTTTTCTAAGTGACATAAGAATTAGTATTTCATTAATGATCAGTTAACTTCAAAAGACATTGAAGGTATTTTTATATGCTCTAAATCTTGTGATTTCAGTTTCCTTTGGAGACAAGTTAATGGAACAGGGTTCTGCAGCTTTTGAAATTGTGAGAGTACTTCTCATCCATCTTTGATTTATAAAATTTTGGTTCTGTAATGGAATACAATTTTTTTCACAAGTTTCTATTACTTGTTTGAGGGCATTTCTTATGTTTTGTCTAACGGTTGCTGTTTTGGACAACAAGTGTTTCTTTTTTTTTTTCTTTTTTTTTTTTTGGGGGTTAAAGAATTGCAAATGGAATGCGAATGTAACAGGGTACTATGTTAATCAGATGTGAAGATGATTTATGTCGCATGTGTTTAGCTTGCCTTTTTAAATGTAAATAAGGTTTCTTAATGGTAAAGAAGTGATATGGTTGACCCATAGTTTTTTGAACCTTCAGGTGATTTATATTAGTTAAGTGTTTACTTAATCAAATTTGCTTAGCTAAACAGTTATTGCACGTTTAATGGTTGGCATTCAATTTTGTATTTCATTTATGCTCTATACGGAAATATTATAATATTACTTTAAACAAATCAAAGTATGCATGCATTAATTTTGTCCTGAGGATATTGGAGAAATAGACCATTGTAAATAACATTTCCCTTGGTTGTGTTGGTAAGATATTTCTCATTTACTGTTATATTTTCTTTCCTTTGCAGAATGCCAAGAAAAAAGTGGTTGATGTCTTCCCCGATTTTATTCTGTATGGGGATATATATTCCACCAACTCCCAGTTAACATTTTCTCAGAGCTTTGTGAAAATTGAAGGCTCAAATGTCAATGGAAGTGGAGGAACTTTTAAATTTGAGTGGTCAATTGACAATGTCATAAAAATTGAGTCCTATTGGTGTGAACAGGCGAGTTACATCCTCTTTTTCCTTCTCTTACCTTTTGGATGCAAATGGAGGGATTTTTCCTCCCGGGGGGATGAAAATTTGAAAATATTTAACCTTAGGACTAACAATATCTATTTCTCCAAAATTAGTGAGGAAGTACAGAGAAAATTTGAATGTAAGCCTAATTAGTTTCAATTTCAATATCATCTTTCTGTAAATATCATCCTGATAGTAACCCTGTAGCTAATTTCTCTGCATTGTAATTAGAGAGTTCAGTAATAATAGGAAGGTCAATACCTGAGAGCAATGTGCAGCTTTTGGCCTTTTTTGGCTAATGTTTTTGTGCTCAATTTGGAGAGGAATTTTCTCATATTTAAGCAAGTTTCCATCTCTTCATTTGATTTATGCCTTATGGCCTCCCCGATTGGTTGTGCCTTTTGCGTTACAGGGGGAGAATGGACTACTTTGCTTCGTATCTTGTCTTTCTGCTTTAATGTTTTGCATTATTTCTCTTCTCACTATTTGGAAGATATATTATCCTCCTCCCAAGTACTAATTCCTTCTTCGTAGTAAATTTTCCTTTCTTTGAAAAAAATGTAGGTCACTATATGGTTCTCAATGATTCTGTCACATTGTTCATTTTATAGATATTCAAACAAAGTTAAAGATATTACCTGTCTCTTCAATTTTATTCTTCCCGTTTTCATTTACCACTATATCTCCCTCTCCTCAATTTGCTTTAAAGCCAAAGGTTTTAAATCAATTTGAATTTCTGCTGACTGTAGGTTGAAACGGCCATGATCAACCTTTTCCTTACATCAGAAGATTCTGGAGAAGATGGAAATACAAATCAAGGTTCCTCTTCCTTTAAAACAGTGTCATTTATCTTTCCTTTTCCCCTGTTTGTATAGACCTAGTTATTGTTCTACAGTCACACTTTTGATTCGTATTTTTTAATTTCATAGGCTGTTTTGCAGGTCTTAGCTGTGCAGTATTTTTTATTTACAGAAAATATTTTATAGAATGAACTACTGCTACAGCCGGGTGCTCTTTGTATCTATTGAAGCTAAACTTTTTTTATAATGGTTTTAGATCCAATGTTTCCCTTGTCCTATTATATTTTTAATTAAGACTAACTTGTATAGTTCTCTTGTGAGTTTTGCTAAAATACACAAACCTATTTTTAAAATATACATAGATCTTTCTTGACACAAGAGATGTCTCTTTTTCTTGTTTGGACTTTGGATACATCATGAAGATGTCTCTTGAAATAAAAATGTAACTCCGCACTTTAGTTCAATTTAAAATTTTTGGACGCAATAGCTTTCATTAATCCTAAATGCATACTTCTTTAATAAGAAAATTTAAATGAAGGGTATATAGGTCAGAAAATTTTAAATCTGACTGAACTGAGCGGAAGTTTTTTGTTTTAAGGGTTGTCTAGTCTATATATATCTTTTAAAAAGAGGCGGGGTGTTTTTAATTTGAATTAAATTCAAAGGTTTGTGTGATTTACTCTTTAACGCGGGGTGTTTTTTATTTTAATTAAATTCAAAGGTTTGTGTGATTTACTCTTTAATTAAATATGAAAATTTATTTTTATTATCTCCCATATTCTGGAAAAATATAGACAAGTTGATTGCTGGTTGTAAGTTTTTGTTTTGATCATCTCTCTCTCTCTCTCTTTTTTGGGTCAAGGGATCATCTCTTTTTTGTGATCAAAAGAAACACAGTTTGCCAAACGGCTATACCTTATGTGAAAAAAATCAGTTGTCAGTTTACATCTGGTCCCTTTTATTATATTCATGCAGGATTTAAGGAGCTGAAACTTGCAGTTTATGATCCATACTGGTCTAAAGCAGAAGGGGTGGTTAAATCATTGGATGTGAGATATACAGATATTTGGAATGATATTTTTGAGTAAGTATTTTATTGCCTATCTTGCTGGCGACATAATACTTCTCAATTCTAAGTGCTTTGATGACTGCTTCCGCAGCCACCTTTTAAATCTTCTTGTTGGGTGGAGAAAGTTAAAAAAATAAGCCCATTAATATACCTAGCTACTTTTACTGGGACTTCACAGCCTTGTAGTATGTTAGTTTTATGGATTTTATGTCCGCATGTATCATGTGATTGGCATATTATATCGTGAAATTTGTTTCTTTTGATGAGATGGATTAGTTTCTGATGGCTATTAACCCACTGGTGGCACTAAAACACACAGATGGAGACATAATTTAGTGGCAAAAGGTTAAGAAAGAAGGGGTGGGGTGGGGGGACATTGATTCAGAAGAAATTACAAAGGTTAAGAATCAGATAAAACAGAAAACTAGAGGAGTAAACGAAGATGGTCATAACTCATGATGAAGAGGCAGGAAGGAGTAGTTAAAGAGTTTTTGACAGTGGTATATAGGGATAAAAGCTGAGGAGGGGGAGGGAGACGAATTTTGGTCAGATTTTGTGTGGAGAGAGTCAACCTTTCTAAAGACCACAGCTTGTTCTGTTCTTGAATGATCTTGTGCTGTGTTTTTTGTCTGTTTCTAGTGAGTGTCTGTGTATTAAGGTATCTGGAGTCCTCTTTTTCACCTTCAGTGCCAGTATTCTGCACTGCTAGCCATATCTTCCCCCTCAACGTCATTTGTACCTTCTGTGGTGGTATGTTTTAGTGTTCTGTGGCGGGAGTATCTCAATACTTTTGTGTCATTTTGTGCAGGTATTAGTTAGTGTGCCTTACTTTTAAATGGGATTAATTTTTCAGCTCTTCTGTTCATACTCTTGTGTAATTCTATTCTTTAATGTGGTCATTTTGTGATCTTTTCTGGAAGCAACTGCTAAGTTTTTTTAATCTTCTCTAGTACTTATTTTGCTTTAATGTTTGAGTAATTTTTGGTCCTGATTTTGTCTTTATACAATAACCTTTCGCATAATTGTATGAGAAGGAGGCTCTTCAATCTTGTTAGTGTTGATTGGTATTTTTGTTTGTATGCATGCAGCTTTGATACAGATATTGGAAAACTATCGCAATTTGACAAGAACAGCTATGTCTCTCAGATGCATTATTTTCCCATGTAAGTCAATTAAGCATTTGTGCTTGCATAGTCATGTCACTGTCAAAATATGATCTGTATTACCAAGTGCATTGATGTGTATGCTGCATTTAAGATTGTTGATACCGATTGGCCCAAAAAAGGTTTTTGATACTTATTTAATCAGTGCTATCTTTGTGATCTTTGTGCTGGATGCATTTCTTCCAAAGCCTAATTTTCCGAAACCATTTTGGCAGTACAAAAATGTGTTCTGTTTCTCAAATCATTCTGGATGCATTGCTGGACCCATGGGCATCTGTAATTACGAATCATTCATGAACATGACATGTACCTAATAGCTTAAGCTTTTGGGATGCTGGTCCTTGACAGTATTTTGAATCTAACCATTAAGATTTTAACGTTGTTCTTTCTATCCATGTTATTCTATGACTTTGGTCTTTGACAATTATAGTCTTTTGCCTGCCATGTTTGTTTTTGGCCAACCTGTTCTCAGTAATTTTTATCAGTGTAATATAAATTATTTGAAGAAATTTCTTACTGGTATAATATCATGCTTTGCAGTTTTGATGAGACTTTTGATGAGATTATTTATCCAAAGGGGGAGCCTGATGCTGTTTCTATTAGTAAGAGAGATATTGAGCTTCTACAACCAGAGACATTCGTTAATGACAATATCATTGATTTTTATATCAAGTAAGAAGGACAGCAGAAGTTATAACTTTTTTTGGACTTCATTTATGATGCTATAATATGTTTTTATTATGGCGAAAGTCTATTTATAATTTCTCTCACACATACATGCAAGTCTAGGTAGTCTTGCTCCCCATTGATTTTATTTTTAAAAAAATAATAATAGAATAACTCTTTAAATGTAGACAGACCTTTTCATTTTACGCTCTATAGTAACTAATTAATGCTAAATCTGCCGTATTTATAGGTATTTGAAAAATAAAATACCTCCCAATGAAAAGAACAGGTTTCACTTTTTCAATTGCTTCTTCTTTCGGAAGCTTGCTGATTTAGACAAAGATCCTTCAAGTGCCTGTAATGGTGAGGAAGCATTTCAACGAGTACGGAAATGGACAAGGAAGGTGAACCTTTTTGAAAAGGATTATATTTTTGTTCCTATCAACTATAGGTGGGACACTAACTGAGCATATATTGCTTATTTGTTGGGATGATGCTGTATTCTGATAAAAAATAATTGATGTATCTTGCTGCTGGCAGCCTTCACTGGAGTTTGATTGTCATCTGCCATCCTGGTGAAGTTGCATGCTTCCAAGGCAAGGTCATCCTCCTTTGAGATGATTTCTTTATGGTTTATTTGGACATTACCCAATATTCAATTTATTTGACTCTTGCAGATGAAGAAATTAAAGAATCTTCCAAGGTACCTTGCATCTTGCACATGGATTCCTTAAGGGGGTGTCACAAAGGTCTAAAAAATGTGATCCAAAGGTATCTTTCTGTTAGCTCAGATTTTGAGTATAAAAGGTCTCGGAGTCCAAATGTGAATTAGGACTGGACATGATCTACACAAATTAGATAGAATAGATAAAGGATGCCTTGTGAATACAAGGTGGGACAGCTGCTTTTCTTTCTTCCTCTTTTTCTCTCTCTTTTTTCTGTGTTTTTTTCCCTTTTGGAAAAGGGTGGGGGGAGGGTGTAGAAGCTAATGGAAGCAAACGATTACTTAGGATATGTAAATAAATTTATTTCAAATTATAATTAAAAGAACTTGTTATGGCTGATTTATGGATTCTTTTCTTTATATATTATTATGACAGTTACCTGTGTGAAGAATGGAAAGAGAGGCACCAAGATATGCCAGACGATGTTTCTTCAAAATTCTTGCATTTGCGATTTGTCTCACTAGAGGTACTCTCTGTCTCTCTTTTGTTTCCCATCTAAATGTATGGAATATAAATGCAACTTCTAAATTTCTTTTTTCTCCACACCATATCAGCTTCCACAGCAGGAAAACTTATATGACTGTGGTCTCTTTCTGCTCCATTATGTGGAACGTTTCCTCAATGAAGCTCCCATCAACTTTAACCCTTTTAATATCACTAAGTTCTCTGACTTGGTGAGTGACTTCCCTTTGTGTAAACACTTGTATTTCCTCTACCTTTATACCTGATTTGCAACTTTAACTAAAAAGATGATGACTTTTGATAGATACGTTAAAAGTTGACTTGTATATTGAGTCACAGATAATATTGTTTATTTTTTATTCTTCCTTTTCTTTCGGCCCCTGTTGAAGAGCAAGTGGTTCCCTCCATTTGAGGCCTCTCTGAAACGAGCTCAAATTCAGAAGCTAATTTATGATATCTTCCGAGATAATTCTCCTAAAGTTCTCCCAACTGATTGCGTTGGCAAAAGTTCTCCCTCAGAAGACAAAATGGAAACAGATACTTTTGGTGGGAGTTGTCATCCAACATTATGGGAAGGAAATTTTTTCTGTTCTGCGAAACAGGGGTCAGATAATCAGTTCCATGCAGCTTCCCCTACTAGAGCCATATCAAGTTTTAGAGAGCCAGGAATTATTTTCAAGAACTTGCATGGAACAATTGGAGATTCATTTTCTGTGAATTGTCAGCAGGGGGTAACTTGTCGTAGGAGGGGCTTTATGTCACCAATTGAGGTAATGAATTTAAAATATTTAACTAGTGTTCTGACCTATGTCATTTAAAGGTTTCTTATAGTAAATCATATTCAAATGAAAATCTTTTTATTCCTCTGATCCTTAATGTAAGGCCTATTTGTCTAATTTGAGAAGATTAAGGAAGTTAAATAAATTATTTAATTATAAATATGTGACATGATCTCTCTAAGGTATTTTTGTGTAACATTTGGTTATATCAGTTTATAAGTTAGACAAATTATATTAGAGAAAAATGATAAATATAAAAAGATAAATTGGAAAAAGGCCTTATATTTAGGACCTAAATTCCCCCAAAAAAACTATATCCTACATATATAGGACCAGAGAAGTATTAAATACCTATTCATATGGTGGTTGTAAATTTAGATCAAGTGTATTTATGGCTACAAATAACACTGGTAAATCATATGCAAATGAAAATCTTTAACTTCAATTGTTAATTGACATGACTTAGTCATTTCCTAGTTCAAGATATTCTGGGCAGCTGCATAAATGGAAGATGTAGTTTTCATTGAAGGTAATTTATTTTCCTTGGAAGCAGGAAATTGAAGAGCTTGATGAAGAAACCACAGTATCACCGTTATCGATGGAAGATTCTCAAGTTGCAGTATTGGCATCTGACCTCCCATCCACATCATATTCCAGATCACCAGAAGCATCATCACAGGGATTCTCCATGAACTTCAAAAACGCCTTAGAGGGACATTCATATTCAAGAACATCTGCTGGTGTATCCTGGAATTCGTTGGAGACAGAAACTCAAGAAAACTGTCCCCAAGAGAAAATTGAAGGGTCTAGACTTCCAGACAAGAGCAACATGCTTGAGCATTGCTCTTCAACCTCCACTGAGGAACTTGCAGACTGTGTTGTTCAGGATTCTCAAGAGGAAAATGACATGGATGATGATGATGATGCAGTTGCAAGTGTCAAATCTCCTTCCTTTTTGGAGGGGAATGGTAATCCAGTAACTAAAAAATTTGACTTGCATGAGACCATCGATCTTGAAGATGATGATTCTGTTGGCAAGAAAGGGCCACCATCATCTGGGTCTGATGAACATGATGCCAAAAGGAGAAGGCTTGTGGAGACTGAAGGTGAAAGGCAGATCACAAGAAGCTTACTTGAAGAATTTGCTTAATTTCACTTTGAATAGTGTTAATAGCAGTTTTTTCCCCCTTTCTTTTTTGTTGGTTTTTTTGGTGGTGTAAAATTGTTCATATCTCATGTTCCCCAGAAAAGGGACCACAAAGGGAAGAATCTCCTATACAGATTGCTCGTAGATAGGAAGAAAAGAAAATTGAGCATCCAGAACAGGCTTTTATTTTCTCCAAATACAATGGAAGGTTAGTTATCATCTCTCTCATGAGAAAGATGATTTATACTTAACAGTGCTTTCCCCCTCTAAAAACTGCATCTTTATAAACAAAAAGGTTCATGTTTGTTTTTTTTCTTAAATATTCTTCGATTATTTAGGGGAAAATCTCAAAAAAGAACTTTAAAAATACTAAAAAAATAGAAAGGTGTTCCTAATATTCATAATATCAGAGAAGTGTTAGAGTTTGATTTGTCATTTTTGAAATTAAATTGAAATGACTAAAATATTATTTACTTATCAAACCCTCCACTTCTCTCTCTCTGGTCTAGATCTTGCTCTCCATCTCTTTTACTCTCTCCCCTCCCTCCTCTTCTCTAGCAACGACGACCCATACTTCAGCTACGGCGGCCTTTAACGACTGCGAGAGGTAAGTTGTTTCAGTGTTTTGGTGGCCTTCAACGACGACACCTTAGTCAATTGTGTCAATCCTCATTTGGCTGTAGATCTAAATTTTATTTTGACTTGTGTCCCCAAATCATCCTTTATAGATCTGGCCCGCTTCCAAATCTCTTCCTCTCCTACTCTTGGGAAGTTGTTTTGGCACCACCGACAGAAAGGTGTTTGAACATATTTTTTTGTAATTTCCTTTGTGGATTACGTTCGGATAACTCGAATACACCTTTTTTTGAGTTAATTGTGGAACGCTAACAATGAATTTTTCTATGGTTGAATTCCACAGCAACTCTCTCTAAATGGGTTTGATGGAGACATAACCGAAGCTCATGGAAAGACAAGTATGATCATTGTTGTCAAACTCGCGAGTTGACTCTCCGAGTTTACTGTTTTTACGTTCCTACCTTACTAAATCGAGTTTAGTCTCTAGTAAAATTATGTCAGCGGTAAACTCACGAGTTTACACATCGAATTTACCGTTTTTACGTTTGTAACTTACAAAATTGTGTTAATTTTTTTCAATCTTGTCATCATCAACGGCTTTATATATGAATTTTATAGAAATTTATTTATTAAATATAATAAATTATGAATTTTGATATATTTAACTTCAATTATTTGGATTTAAAATATATTTAAATCAAATTATTGTCATTTTTATATTTAATTTATTTAATTATACACTGTTAATACATATTTAATGATAAAAGTAAACTCTTACGAGTTTACCGATTCGAGTTTACGATCGTATGTCACTGTCATGAGTTTGCTTAGACTCGTGAGTTTGACAACTTTGAGTATGATTGCCGAAGGGGGGAGTCAGTAACATCGGGATGGTCGTTGTGTTCAATGCCCAAAGCAATACTTTTATAAGATACCAATTAACAAATATATTTGGTTTTTATAAGATACTCCCTCCGGTCCTAATTATAAGACATATTTAATCGATTTTAAGGAGATTAAAGAAAGAAGTTAAATTAGTTAATTTTACTCGTTTTCCTAAAATGTCCTTATATAAATTTAAAATGACCTAAGTGAAAGTAAATCAATAGCTCCTACCACATACCTCTCCAACCTAATTTTTTTTCCACATGCTATCTAATTGAAATAATGGTCTAACTATATATACATATATATGTGTATACATATAGACACACACACACATATATATGTGTGTGTGTACATATAGGCGCACACACCCCCACACACATATAAACACACACACACACACACAAAGATATACATGTATATATGTGTGTGTGTTTATTTTTGTACACACACACATATTGACAGACACACACAAATATACATATATGTACACACACAGTACACACACCCACATATATATATGTGTGTGTGGGTGTGTGTCTATATATATTTGTGTGCACACACACACACATATATTTGTGTATAGACACACACACACACAAAATATATGTGTGTAGACACACACATATATACATGCATACATATATGTAGACACACACATATATACATACATAGATACACACACATATATCTAAAAGTTTCGTTGACCGGAAGAGTATACACGTCCACATACATATACTGACAAAAAATCAAACACACTTAAGAGAATAAAATAGGGGTGTTTTAGGAAAAAAATTGACAATTATTAGAATGTTGTCCTATAATTAGGATCAAAATCAACTCTCAAATGTTGTCTTATAATTAGGATCGGAGGGAGTACTTGCTTATTTTCAAAAAGCATTAAATATTTTTTTTATGTATACCCATAATTAATTAAGGTACTGGGTGAAAGTAATAACTAATATAATACTCCCTCCGGTCCTAATTATAAGACATATTTAACCGATTTTGTAGAAATTAAGGAAAGAAGTTAAATTAGTTAATTTTACTTATTTTCCTAAAATGCTCT
Organism: Acacia pycnantha; assembly: GCA_025563575.1. Lineage (NCBI taxonomy): Eukaryota > Viridiplantae > Streptophyta > Magnoliopsida > Fabales > Fabaceae > Acacia > Acacia pycnantha. The sequence continues at coordinate 2,928,246 of JAMWYP010000015.1, forward strand.
TATATAAATTTAAAATAACATAAGTAAAAGTGAATTAATAGCTCTTACCACATACCTCTCAAACCTAAAATTTTTCTTTCCACGCGCTATCTAATTGAAAAAATGGTCTTACTATATATATATATGTGTGTGTACATACATTCATATATATATGTGGGTGCGTACATATATCTACACAAATACATATGCATACACACACACATAAAAAGATATATGTATATGTGTGTGTTTATATATGTACACACACGCATGCATATTGATGCATATTGATAGACACACACACGGATAAAGATATATGTACAACACACACATACGTATGTGTGTGTGCCTATAAATATTTGTGTGTAGACACACACATATATACACAGACACACATATATATACATACATTTATAGACACACACACACATGTGTGTGTGTGTCTATATATATTTGTGTGTATATACATATATAGATACACACACATATATCTAAAAATTTCATTGATTGGAAGAGTCTACGCATTTATATACATATACTCACCAAAAACCAAATACACTTGAGAGAATAAAATAAGGGTATTTTAAGAAGAAATTGACAAAAATTAGAATGTTGTCTTATAATTAGGACCAAAACCAACTCCTAAATGTTGTCCTATAATTAGGACCGGAGGGAGTATTAGAGTTTAGTATAGTTAGGACGGGTAATATTGAAAATTACTTAAATTTTAAAATAAATTTAATAAATTTAATTATTTTTATTTATTTGTGAGAATTATTAGTTGGTGCCTTATAATAAAAACTAGAGAAAATATCATATACTACCTCCGGTTCTAATTATAAGATTGGGATGACTTTTTTTTTTTGAGAGATTAAAGAAGTTAAATAAGTTACTTAATCATATCATATATTATGTATCCTTAGATTATATATTAGTTTATTAGTCAAACTAATTAGTTTAGAAAAAATAAAAATATAAACACTCTAAAGTAATTTAATTAGTTTACTTAATTTCTCCAAAAAAATTAACTTGGTCTTATAACTAGGACCGAATGGAGTATTAGTTTTTCCTACTCTACTAAAGGATTATCCAGTAGTAATTTGTCTTTAATCAGAAGTTTAACCTACTATGTAGGTGCTGGTGTCTCAGATTTTTTATTTGGAATTTGTGAAAAGTTTATTAGAACTTGTTAAAATATTATCTGAACTTGTAAAACCCTTACCAAGAGTAGGAATCAATATCATGCCATTATAGCAAATGGTGAATTTTGAATTGGAATTTACGAAAATCTTATTAAAACTTGTTAAAACTTTATTTGAATTTGTGAAATCCTTATCAGAAGTGGAAATCAATACTTTGTCATTTGTTGTAAGTGGTGATTTTTGAATTAGAATTTGTGAAAATCTTACCAAACTTGTTAAAACCTTATATAAACTTGTGAAACTCTTATCAGAAATGAGAATTAATACCTTACAATTGTAGCAAATTGTGAATTTTGAATTGAAATTGTAAAACTATTATCAGAACTTATTAAAACTTGTGAAACATTTATTAAAAGTGAGAATCAATATCTTGCCATTGTAGTAAGTGAGGATTTTTGAATTGGAATTGGTGAAATTCTTATAAGAATTTATTAAAACCTTATTTGAACTTGTGAAACCATTATCAGTAGTGAGAATCAATACCTGCGATTTGTTGCAAGTGGTGATTTTTGAATTAGAATTTGTGAAAATCTTACCAAACTTGTTAAAACTTTATCTAAACTTTTGAAACTCTTATCAGAAGTGAGAATCAATACCTTGCAATTGTAGCAAATGGTGAATTTTAAATTGAAATTTGTAAAAATATTATCAAAACTTATGAAACCCTTATTAGAAGTGAGAATCAATACATTGTCATTGTAACAAGTGATGATTTTTGAATTGCAATTGGTGAAATTATTATTAGAACTTGTTAAGACCTTATTTGAATTTTGTGAAACTTTTATTAAAAGTGGGAATCAATATCTTGCCGTTGTAATTTGTTGTGATTTTTGAATTTGGAATTTGTGAAAATCTTATTAGAACTTGTTAAAACCTTATTTAGACTCGTAAAACCTTTATCACAAATGAGAATCAATACATTGTAATTATAAAAAGTGGTGATATTTGAATTGGAATTTGTGAAAGTTTTATCAAAACTTGTTAAAATCTTATATGAACTTATCAAACCTTTATAAATAATGGGAGAATGTTTTTTAAACACAAGGGGACATTGCTATCATTTATATTTAATTTTGAAAATGACAAAGCAGACCCTCACGCTCTCTGGTATTTCTATCATTTATATTTAATTTTGAAAAGGACAAATCAGGCCCTTACACTCTCTGATATTATGAATATTCAAAACATCTGTTTGTCTTTTAACATTTTAAAAGTTCTTTTTCAGGGATTTTCCCATTATTAAGTTTTTTATTTCATTTTATGATCGCATGTATTTTGTTATACCATGTTTATCTCTCTAAACAGCATGCTATGGCTCCATTTTATGCTGTTAATTATGTGCTTTTTTGCCTTAATTATTATTTAATCATTTAAAATAATCATTACTTAAATTTAATTTCTTAACTGGTTAATATTCAAACTTCTATGTTATATACATCATATGAGCATTATACTGGAAAAAATCATCAGTAACTAATAATAAATATAGAAAGATGGTTTGATACATTTAAAATATTAAATAAAGTTAAATATGATAAACGTGACCAAAATCATGTCACCTAAAATATTAGCTTAAATGGTACTCCCTCGTGTCCTATTTATAAGAGCTCAATAACCGAATTATGCGATTAAAGAAAACGATTAAAATTATTTAAAAGTAATAAATATGTTGAAATAAACTTTATTTTCTAAATATAAATATCACCAACATGAAATACATATAATTAATGAGAAATAAAAATGAGAAAAACCTCATTAAATATTTTTATAACTAAAAATCAGGTTCTTATAAAAAGAACCAAGACAGTCTAAATTTTGTAAAAAAGATTGGAGGGAGTAATAAAATACTAATAGAGGGAGGAAAACAGGATAAGTAATGTTAGGTTAAAAAAAAATTCAAATCATATTAATGTGATAAAAAAGAAGAAAAAAAAAATAAAACTCAAACTAAATGAGAAAAAAAAAAGGGGGCAAAAATGATTTTTAAAAAAGGAAGTTTTTTTATTGGCGGAAAAAAATAGAGCTGAGCGCTAAACAGATAGGCATTTACAATGGACTTGGGAGAGGAGCCCGTTGCGGAAGGAACGGATTTAGATTCTCTCCCATACACTCCTTACTCCCAGCTTTGTCTCTCGCCGGCGAATATCTCAGGTGCGTTTCCGGTCACATTTTCATCTTCCTGTTAGGAGTTTCACTATTCTGCGTTTTCTCAGGCGATATTTATTCTTTAATTCCCCTCTTATCTTCTTTCTGGGTCTCTCCGGTCGTTTTTTGCCTTCATTTGTCTTACTGGTATTGTTCATCACATTGTCGGATCCAAAAAGAACTATTGTTTAATTTCTAATTTTCAATTTTTTTACGGAGTTCAGCAGTTTCTGCTCAGCATCCAAATAAGAATTATTATTCCCCCAAAAAAAAAAAGATGAGCATGATAAAGAGATTGGGAAAATTTAATTGCTATGGAGATTTCATTGAATCTGTGTGGCACCCTATGGACTTCAGAGCCATTTTATTATTCTGTTGGCAAGCATGAGTATAGTCTTTGGTAGGTCTTGTCTTGAAGTCTCAGCTATCTTCTTTTTCTTGTGACAGATCCTGATCGTCCACACTTCTCACATATCAAATTTCAGACTCTTTATTAGGCTTTCTGCTGCCTCCATTCACTTCTCAGGTATGCTCTCTGTTTAGAAATTGGCGGGTAATTTTGACCTCATAATTTGTTTTGAATTGATAGATGATCTTGATCACTAACTGAGCTGTTCTCCTTTTGCCTTATCCATTCCCATGCTCCACTAGCATTTCCAAGCGACTCAGGATATTTCTCGTGAATCTCTGCATTTGAGTTTGAACTATTAGACATTCAACATTGTTTGTCTGTAGATGCTTCTAAAGTTCAAGCAATCTGATTTCAATTATACTATAGTCACCTAATAGGAAAATTTATAGTAGTCTCAAGTTGGATCAAGATTCTCTGGGTGAGAATATCACACGACACTGTACTGTCATCTGTGTTGCAATCCGCACTTAATTTATTAATTAAAAGTGAATCAAGGGTTTTATCTAAAGAAAGGAGTAAATCAACTGTATATTGATGCTACATCATATCATATGACAGATAAAATATCCAAAACCGAGAATTAAAATATACAGCTTGACTAAGAGTTGAGTTGTCATTTATTGTGGTATCTTACTGCTGACTTTACCTTTAATTGACAATAAATGATCAATGATGTGATACAATTAAAATGACGGTGTCATGTGGTATCCTTGCTTAAGAGGATATTGATCCTAGGAACTCACCTAGTATGATATACTTGAGGCAAAAGTATTCTAAATTTTGTCACGAATGTTTATTTTGTATTGATTTCATTCTGTACGCTTGCTAAAATTCTCATTATCTTCATAAAATCTGACAACATTCGTGTGTTTAATGGCATTAACTGACCACATGTGACCAAAAAGTTACTGGAAGATGCTAAAATGGATACTGCACTATCAAATTTTATCACCTTAGCCCATATGCCATCATTTTAATTTCTCTACCCCTAACCTAATCTAAGTAGGACTTGTTTCCTAGAGAAGGTGTCCTTTTCTTTGCGTTCCTAACTAGATTAATTGGTGTATATCTTTGGGCCTGCGTGATGGATCAATTAATTTGGTTATGCAACTATAGCTTGTTAGCATTGATGTCATTGAGAATGTTCAAAAACATGCTAAAAGAAATCGACATAAACATTTCATATGAAATTGAACACGACTCAACTTTTGGAACCAAAAAAGGGTACTTTTATCTCTAATCGAGTGAGCAACGTAAGATTACTTTTCAATTTTCTTACAAGGAACTATTATATTTTCTTGTGAACTATAATTTTCAAATTATTTAAGGATAAAATACATGGAACCTCCTCCAACTATAACTGATGAACATTTTTTTTTCGATGCATTAACTGAGCCATGGAGTTTTGTTCTGAATCGGTTTTGTGCAGTTTAAAAATGGATTTTGATTTTTCTCTTATTATTACGAGCACTGACTATTGGGCTTGGATGGAAGGTCTTTTTAATTTTTAGAATTAAATACAATAGTAGTGAATGAACACGTAAATATCTATGAAATTGAGTATTAAATATAAACATCTGTGAAATCGAGCATTCATCTTCCAGGTAATTTAAAAATGATTTGGTTGGATTTGTTTGAAAGAGTGCTTTAAAATGCTTGACTTCCCAGTACGCCATACTCTTATAACGAGTGTAATTAGTATAATGTATTCTAGTTTGGAGTTGAAGTCTTGATAAAGTTTGGTTTAATTATTGATGCATCATGTGAATCTCTCTACAGTAAACTTGGTGCAGATTACAATCCTGAGAGCTGCTACCAACAAATCTATCTCGATTTGCTGCCAATCAGCAATATTTGAATTCATAGCACATGGCATATCAAATTAGATGTATGATTCCGCAGCCAGGATTATCAACTTCAGGGACTGAATGCCCTGACAAATCCTGTATAAACGTTGCAACTTCTAGAATCCAAAGCTGGTGCGGCGAGGCAAGCTTTTCTGGACAAGATCTAAAAGTTGGCATGAAGTCTGCATCATTTGCGCATGGCTGGTAAAACTTTGAACTATGTTCCAAAATATGGATAGTTCGAACTCTTACATTTTTCGACGTGTCCAATGTCATGCTGCTTTTCTGTCATTTTCTTAGTTATATGATCCTGTGAGAACGTTGTCTAGAATTCTTCAAGTCACAAGAATGGGTATATGCATTGTTCTCATGACTGTATACTCTTTCTTTTTCTTTCATGCTAATGCACAGAGCTTCCACATTCCTTTCTTTCCCATATTCTGTCTTTTTAATGCATTTTAGTGGTTGTCAGAATTAGAGGCCGCCACCACTTCACAAGTCTAATTGGTGGCACGTTTTCTAATATATGCTGAATTATTTGCATGCTTGTTTTTTGTCTTACAACTGGGAGAGTAAACAAGTGGTTTCATGTGCTTGTAAGTTGTAACATCTATTGATTTTCAATACCTTGGTTCAGTTTTCGGGTAAAAAGGTCAGGATGGAAACTTGCCTTTGCCTTGAACACAGGTGGAGCGTCAGATGATAGCGAAAAACAAGACCTCAACAATGCTAGTTCCAGTTTTGGCAGTACACGATTGGGTAGAATTTTGACAGCAGGTGGCAGACAACTGCTAGAAAAACTGAACTCGGCCAGGAAAAACTTTCCCATGAAGGTATTCCTGCTACTTTTGGGTTTCTACACGGCAAATGCACTGGCTACAATCCTCGGGCAGACCGGTGACTGGGATGTTCTGGTCGCCGGTGTTGTGGTGGCTGCAATTGAGGGGATTGGCATGCTCATGTACAGAAAACCTTCTACCACGAGGACTGGGAGGTTGCAGTCTTTTGTGACAATGATGAACTTCTGGAAAGCTGGAGTGTGCTTAGGTCTCTTTGTGGATGCTTTTAAGCTAGGCAGCTAAAGATCCCCAAAAGTTTATCTCTTGCCTTGTAATGCAGTATCTTCTTCATTCATAAATATATGGTTAGCCCCAAGTTCGGCTCCATTTCTCCTCTGTTGCCGAATTTTATATATGGTGTACATTTATTGTAATATATAAATAGAAATTAATCAAATTATAAGACGGTTGCTTTGCAATGCTTTATTCCACTCTTGTCATCTTGTAAGAGCTCCAAGTGAATTGCAGAGAGAGATGTTCTCTCTTTTCGTTTAGATTTTCTCAAGTGCGAAGCTGTAAAAGTATCTCCCAAATAAAAGGGATATAGTGAAAAGATATTGAGTTCATACTCTCTCTTGTAGTCCTTAAGTCCTTAATGTAAGATTTATTTATCTATCTAATTTGAGGAGATTAAATAAACTAAAGAAATTATTTAATTATAAGGAAAATGACCGAAAAATACCACTTAAATTTTAAAATACTGTTGACAAACAACAATAATGGGATTAACAAAAATAATAAAGCAATTGACAGTTCGTTTTATTGGGAAATCACCTATTTGAGATTTTGAAATTTAAATGGTATTTTTTTGGGATTTTCCTTTAATTATAACATATATGACATGATCTCTCTAAAATATTTGTGCAACGTTATATTATATATTAGTTTATATATTAGGAAAATTAATTTGAATAAAAATGACAGATATAACAAATAAAATAGAAAAAGGTTTTATGTTTAGAATCAAAATTTAACCATAAACTAGGTCCTACATTTAGAACTAGAGGAGTAGAATATGTTGTACGACATCAAAGATGAGAATCACTACTCATTCCTATGTATCAAATATGGAACATCTAACCGAATTATCCCAAGAAGCATTGAAAATCTTGGTCCTTGGATGATAAAACACTACACAAAACAACTACCCAATATGTCATTACTCTTGTGACAGGGTGTAACATCCCAACTTCACAAGCAGTATAATTTTTTTTTTATCAAACATCATTTCAAAGGTACAAGGGTGTTTCAAAACTAATACAGAAAGAAGTCTTCAGCCGCTACTCCTAAGCGTGCTGCTTGTCCTTCTCCTCGATCCTCGGTCCTCCCGAACCTGACGCTATGTTAAGAGCTGAGATCCAATTTACCACATTGGATCTCAGGTAACGGTTAACCTCATGTTTATATACACCATATATGTACGACAGACATTTATAGAATTTTGGCAACTTTTACTATGGTCAGACATAGGGAATACATAATCGGATACGTGTGGCAATAACAATACAGTCGGATGTAAGGTTAAAGCACAACGAGAAATGTACATAATCAGATATGCACGGCCATAACAATACAGTCGGATGTAAGGTTAAGGCACAACGAATAGTCATACGATCGAGATGTAAGACAACGGTATAGTCGGAGTACGAGTGTAATAGTACAGTCGGATGTACGAGACAATAGTACAGTCAAAGTACGAACAATAGTACAATCGGATGTACGAGACAATCATACGATCGAGATGATAGACAATTATGCAGTCGGATGTACGGACAATAGGCATGACAGAACAAAGATGCGATCGAGTACGAGGCATTATACACACATGCATACAATAAACATCGAGTTAAGGTTACCGACGCGAACGTACCTTCGTTGACGGTATTTCGCACGTTTACGGAAAACGGTCGTTTTGACAAAAAACAATAAACGTCTGTCGGACAACGTAACGACAAAGAAATCGAGTTTCGACGTCCTATAAGAGTAATATCACTTTTATTAGTGATTTGATACTATATCGGCATTTTAGGTAAAAATTACCATTTTGCCCTTCTACCCCTAATTGGCGGAATTTCGCAAAGACCGTTACTCTTACAAACTTTCTTCCCGAAATTTCGCCAGAACTTCGACGCAACTATGATTTTCGAAAATAATGACTAAAATAGCCCTCCCATATGATATCCAATCATACTTGAAAATTTAAAGGCTATTCTAACATTACTACTCTAACTATCGAAAGAACTACGAAAGCTTAAAGCTTGGTACTGAAAAACTTACCCAGAGCTTCGCTGCGAATTTTCCCCAGAGCTCCTCTCTCTAAAACCTCTCACTAACTTTCAAAATCCACAAGGGAATGGTGTGAAGAATGAAGAGCAATGCCCCCCCTATTTATAGAAAAAGATTGGGCCAACTTAGGTAATTTTCTCCAAAACTTCCATTCAATTACAACCATGCATTTTAGGGTTTGGGAGGTGGCTCATCCTCCTCCAAGCAGCCCTAGGACGAAATTTTGTTTAACGGGGGGAGAAATGTAATACCCTCAAATCTGACTTAGGGTAATTTCCCTTGAAAAAGGATAATTTGCAATTAGGTCCCTAAGACGTTTGAAGATTTGCAAATAGGTCCCTAAGCACATTATGGGTTATAAATACCTGTGAAAGCTATAAAAGAAGCAAGTAAAAATCTACTTGAAATAGGGAAGGATATTGTCCCTAATTTAGGTAATTTATTAAGTTACAAACTTGGAGAAATTGTAGAAGAATACCCAAAAAGTATTGAAATGACCGTAATACCCCTGTAGATGCTAAGATAATACGAACACATGGAAACAAATGTGTCGGTGTAAAAGTTATGAGGTAATGAGGTGTTATAATTAAGAAAATTATCAACTATTGATAAGAAAGTAATTAAGTAATATTGGGCTAATTACTTAAGCATAAGCAAAGAAAATTCGAGATAATTATGTAAAGCTCAAAAATTAGTGATTTTTGTTTTAAAATTAGTAAAAACATGTTTACTAATTAATTGGAAATTTTGGAGAAAAATAGTTGAGTTTAGGTATTTTTGAGCCTAAAATCGGTATGGACCAATAGGGAAATTTTGTAAAATTATATAAAAATAATTATTAAATAATTATTTTATATAATATTAATTAATTATTAATTAAATAAAAACGAAAATTAAATAAAAAGGGACCAGATTTTGACCGAATTATTTGACAAAAATTGAAGATAAGAATTGGCAAAGAATATCTAGATATTAAGTTTGCAACTTGTATTATTTTATATTATAATTAAATTGAGTGAATAGTGATTTAATAATTAGGAAACGGATCCTATCTAGAGATCTAGGAATGGGATTTCCAAAGTCAGGGAAAAATAATGATCGGTGGAATTTTGTCTTCCGTTATACTCTTAGGGAGAAAATTCTGAAGTCATTTGTGCATTTCCTAATAAAACAAAATAGGGAAAAATGCATATAGGTATATTTTTGGATATAAGGAAAATAAATTCTAACTCAACATCTAGGCATGAGTTTGAATTTATTTTGACATATTTGGAATCAGTGAATTTTTCTCCCTATATGGAATCAAAATATAGATTAAATTGGAAATTTCTACTAAGTGAGAATATGTTTTCAGAGATATGAATCCAGAATTTTGAGATTTCTCCGAAATCACGCGAATCGGGTACCGATCGGAGAAATCGGTCTGAAAGCTTCTGGAAGGTGACACATGGCCACCTCCCATTGGCCAAACCCTTGACTTTTGGGGCCAAAATTTCGTGCAAGGGCTGCTTGGAGGAGGATGAGCCACCTCCCAAACCCTAAAATGCATGGTTGTAATTGAATGGAAGTTTTGGAGAAAATTACCTAAGTTGGCCCAATCTTTTCTATAAATAGGGGGCATTGCTCTTCATTCTTCACACCATTCCCTTGTGGATTTTGAAAGTTAGTGAGAGGTTTTAGAGAGAGGATCTCTGGGGGAAAATTCGCAGCGAAGCTCTGAGTAAGTTTTTCGGTACCAAGCTTTAAGCTTTCGTAGTTCTTTCGATAGTTAGAGTAGTAATGTTAGAATAGCCTTTAAATTTTCAAGTATGATTGGATATCATATGGGAGGGCTATTTTAGTCATTATTTTCGAAAATCATAGTTGCGTCGAAGTTCTGGCGAAATTTCGGGAAGAAAGTTTGTAAGAGTAACGAAGTCTTTGGCGAAATTCCGCCAATTAGGGGTAGAAGGGCAAAATGGTAATTTTTACCTAAAATGCCAGATATAGTATCAAATCACTAATAAAAGTGATATTACTCTTATAGGACGTCAGAAACTCTGATTTTCTGTCGTTACGCTGTCCGACAGGACGTTTCACTGTTTTCTGTCAAAACGACCGTTTTCCGTAAAACGTGCCAGAATACCGTCAACGAAGGTACGTTCGCGTACTGGTAACCTTAACTCTGATGTTTATTGTATGCATGTGTGTATAATGCCTGTACTCTGATCGTACTGTTGTTCTGTCATGCCTATTGTCTGTACATCCGACTGTACAATTGTCTATCATCCGACTGTATGATTGTCTGTACATCCGATTGTACTATTGTTCTGTACTTTGACTGTACTATTGTCTGTACATCTGACTGTACTATTACCTGTACTCCGACTATACTGTTGTCTTACATCTGACTGTATGACTATTCGTTGTGCCTTAACCTTACATCCGACTGTATTGTTATGGCCGTGCATATCTGATTATGTACATTTCTCGTTGTGCTTTAACCTTACATCCGACTGTATTGTTATTGCCACACGTATCCGATTATGTATTCCCTATGTCTGACCATAGTAAAAGTTGCCAAAATTCTATAAATGTCTGTCGTACATATATGGTGTATATAAACATGAGGTTAACCGTTACCTGAGATCCAATGTGGTAAATTGGATCTCAGCTCTTAACATAGCGTCAGGTTCGGGAGGACCGAGGATCGAGGAGAAGGACAAGCAGCACGCCTAGGAGTAGCGGGGTATTTTAATATATATATCAGTTACTCAATCGCTCTGGTGCACTACTCTGATCATTTTGAAATGATGTTTAGAAAAAAAAAAATTTATACTGCTTTAGAAAAGTCGGGTTGTTACACAGGGAGGGCATTTACATCAAGTGTTCATAGTTTCTATAATATCCTGAATTGGGCTAGAAATTTGAGGATAAGTGTAATAACCCAATTTTCATGTAAATTATTGTATAAAGTTAATTAATATCATATTATTGGGATATATGGAATTTTCATTAAATCCATGACAAATGATATTTGTTCTAATCTAATTGACTAATAAAGGATCGTTATTATGCCTAAAATGAAGAGGCATAAGAGGATAACGGAAGACTCAAGAATATATGCACATGGCAAATTTAAGAGGATTATCAATAAAAATCTTTTGACTTTGTATATGCTTATCTCATGGATGATGTCATCATAAAATTGAAAAGTGCATATAAGTTCAAATGCAATCAAAGAGCATAAATATCTCTTGGATTTATGAAAGATGGCGCAAGGCTAGAAGAGGAAGGAGAAGATAAAGTAAATTACACTAAGTAGGAGATAAGAATCATGTAGAAAACCCTAGAAAAATAAGTGTCATGATATGAGGATATTTAGCTTCATAGAGAAAGACATTTATCTACTTATAATTAATATAAATTGGAAAACATAATTATCTCCCAAAAAGGCCCATAATTTCGAATTGGTAAAGGCAAGGGGAAGAAAATAGATTTATCACATGATTAATAAGAAGATATTTAGAACAAGGCCACACGTCTTCATATAAATTAAAGATTAGTTGGAGGGGACACATGTACACTTTCATCTAAAAAGAAATTAAAGAGGTGGACACCTAAGACTACCAAGTGTCAACATAATATTTAAAGAAGATTAGATAAGGACACTTGTACAGACTTGATTAATAATATGTGACACCTAATCATCTTCTTTATTAAGCAAAGGATTATAACCACAAATGGGCATATAATTAAAAGATATTTTGTGCTCAAAGGGGGACATATGGCGTGACATAGAGAAGGAGGAGAAATTAAGATTTCTCTAGAAAAATGAAGAGAAGCCTAGAGATTTCAATGGATAATTATAAAGGGTAAGATAGTAAAAATCCTAATGAGATATTTTGGAGCCAAAGACCTTTATATAAAGAGAACTTCACTCCCCTCATTTGACACCAAGAAGGCGCCATACATATACACACATAGAGAAGAAGAAGAGAGAGTAGTGAGCTTAAGAAATAGAGCCAAGAAGGAGTACAAGAAGAATTGCAAAAGAAGATTGAGGTAAGGAAGTTGTGAAAATTATTCTACTTCCTTCAAATTCATATGGTTATGTTTGAGATCTTAGTTGATACCTTTAAATGATATTATTGAAGCTATCATCATCTTTACAAAGGAATTCAAGAAAAGGTGGTGAAAGAAGCAAGGACTCTGAACAAGTAAGTCATCTTCCTAACAGGGGCGGAGCTAGGAATGAAAATTAGGGGGGCGAAAATTACAGAATAAAATCTAGTGGAATCAGCATTTGACATTAGGGGCAAAAATTACAGAATTGGACCCAAAATTTTAGGAAATTATGATTTGACCTTATAAATATTTCAACATTTTCGTTTTAGTCCCTTTATGACACTTTTAAATAGGAATTAAAACGAAAAGATTGAAATTTTTAAGTGGCTAAAGCATAATTTCTAAATCTTTTTGGTCTAATTATGTAATTTTAGGGGGGGCGGGGGCCACCCCTAGCCCCTCTCTAAATCTGCCACTGCTTCCTAATCTCTTGTGATTTTGAAAGAGATTTTGGTTAATAGTTGGAACATAATGATATGATTTTATTTTGGTAATTTTGATGGTTTTAAAGGGTTTAAAATGAAATTTTGTATAAGGAAGAGTGTAGAGCATGATTTTGGAAGTATTAGGGTCAACAAATAAAGAAACATAATTTGAGAAGCTGAAAAACCAGCAGGGGTACTTTTGTAACTGGGAATGATTTACATGTGTCTAGCCTTGGTAAGTATTTTTAATCAAAAACAGACATGTCAAGGGTCACATAGATTTTTGAAACATCTCAATCGAATTTTTCTACAATTAGTTATGAATTTTTGAAGTTGGATCAAAGTTCTGGAAAATTCCTGGACCTTGTGCGAAAATGAAGAATTAATAACTAATGAAGGAATACTCATTAATAAGAAAAATTAACGAGCTTCAAATAGTGAAAGAACCCTTCACACAAGTTATATAGTTACATATTTTTAGGAGAAAAATTATACTGATGATAATACCATTTATATTTTGTTACTTTAGGTCTGTAATTCCTACTAAGTTGTCGGAGGTTGGTTATTTAACTAATCAGTTGTTTGCAGGTAAGTAACCTCAATCTCATATGCTTTGTATGACTTTGTATATATGTTTTACCATGATTGTGTATGCATTCAGTGGTACTATGTTTTCCAAGCACTTTGGTATTGGAACCCGCTATGTGGGACCCTTGGCATTGATGTGTGCCTTACTGAGTAGTCTGTGTTATGTGTTATAAACACTGCTTGTTCTGGTTTAGGCTTTATGCCTCACTGTGTGTGACCTACTGAATGTTGTATAGTTTATGTTTGTGATTTTCTTACATACTTTGTATATACCCTGGATATGAGATTAACGGTTAGTCTGGGATTCATCTATGAATCCCAGGTTATTACAAGAATATAGGTAGTGCATCTAGGATGGAGCAAGAGACTGGAAGTAAGATTGGAGAGCATGACTGAGAATTTTGAGGAGGATGGAGACAACTTTTGTTATTACATCTTTTACCGTGGATGACTGGATATTACTTTTTGATTATTTTGGTATTTAGACGGGATGACTGTATATATTAACCCTTCAGGGAAACTTATTCTTTTTGGATACTTATTTACTTTACTAGTATTATATTGTCCAAATTATTACATGCTCTGCTGCGTATTTACTCTTATACATGTTTGTATTTGAATATAATTGATAAGAATGGGAAAGATCACACTACTTGCCACCTGTAAAGGTGAGGCCGATAGGGATGTAACAATAAGCTTATGTCAAGAAGATGAATAAGCCAGTTTGGAAAGAGTTCCAAGAATGTTAAGAGATAGAAAGACTCTTGGGGACTATATGACTTGGTCCTACTGGGCAGAGGACCTAGTATGCGTAGGTAGTAGGATTGAAGTGTCGGTGTAGAAGGGCACAAGACACATACACGATGCCATTGAGTTGGTAGAAATATGTCACCCAACTATGTCATGAGGTATGAAATGATTGATCGAGCAAAATGTGTCGGTATAGGTGTGCACATGATATTTCCAAGACAGATATGTGTACCCTGCGTTTTTGGGAAATGACACCGGTATCTGGCGCCATGTTGAGGCCCACACACATACTCTAACAAGGCGTCATTTGGAAGGTCTCGGTATGTGTGTCGCAATCCCAAGTGAAACCCGAGTAAGAACCGATAAAGTAGCTTTATTAAAGTATCTTTAATAAAGTAGGTCTTGATGACACAACTTTTGTGTTGTTTCAATATGAATATGACAAGTGTCATCTCATCTGACAAAGTACAAGATCAGTTTTGTGTTGGCATCTTCAGAACACGCCACCTAGTGCTTTAAACCAGGGAATCTGTCGGTTCCCGACCCAGACACATACTTGACTTTTTCGAACACCAAACCCAAGAGTCAGGGGAATTCGTCAGGCTTCCCTTCGCCTAACACAAAAAGGACTACAAGGAGAGATAGGAAGAAAACTGAACCGGGTTGGTCAAGGACACATGGCACACTTTAGGCCACACATGTATGACACATGTCATCACAAGACAACTCTTCCTCTCTCCCACACTTATAATTTCGTCCAAACAACTCAAAATGGCAAAAAAAAAAAAATAGAGAGAAAATGGAAGGAAAATAAGAGAGGAAAGAGAGAAGATGAATAGTAACATTCTTGAGCTCTGGAGCCGATTTCACCTTCGATTCGGCGTTTCTAGCTCCTGAGGCTTTCTCTAATGTTGTTCCTCTTAGTGAGAGCAACATTTCTATGGTTTCGGATTCTCAATCAGAGGTGTTTGGTGCCGTTTACAAGGTAGAGGTGTTGTCGAAATCAAGAACCGGTTATGGAATCGAGTAGAGGTACATATAAGCTTCGTTTTGTACCGTATATCTTAAGGTCTTCATGAGTTGTTATGCTGCCCTGATTTTTTGTCAGTCACTATTTAAGCATGAATGAGTTTGATTTTGCTATTTTTTATGCTTCCAATGAGTTTAGAACGAAAAGTTGTGTGGGATAAAATTGAGAAATGATCTCGGAGGCATTGGTAGAGAAAACATACTTTTGGCCCAAAAACCCTAAAGGTTTGACCATACCAGTTCCTAGAGAAGGGATTGATTTTGGTAAATTTGATGTTATAAATAGATTCTACACACGACATTGCCATGCTGAATGTGTTGTTTGTTGGTCGACCGTCACATACTGTACATGCATTTTATGTGAGATTAACTATTACTCTGGGATTTATTTGAATCCCAATCCTTGTCATTATTTGTGAAATGAATAGCACTTGCTCCAGAAACCGAAAATGAAGAATCTAGACTGAGCTAAAGGCTATTGTTGGTTATCTATTTTAGAATTTTTAAGTAATGTATTTAAACTCTGTGAGAATTCCTGTTATGTAATCAAGTGTCAAATATTAGTATATTTATGCTATTTTTGTTCGCCCACTAAACTATGCATTAATACTCTGATGAGTGTCGTGATATTAAGGGAGATGCCACAATTTCCACCGAATTGGCTACACACAATTGCTCTACTTGTAGAACGTGGTTGAAACGACATTGTTGTACAGAATAAAATACTTTGTTCATAGATAAAACAACGATCACAACAACAACAAGCATTATCTCATTTTATAGGACTGACTGTAGGGATAATATTCATATAGAGACTGCCACAAATTGAAAAGGAGGTTTAGGGTTTAGGATTGAAGCTGATGTTCAAGCTCTTCTCTACGCCGTTCCAAGTCCTGGTAAGAATCCATAATCAAGCAAATAGAGCAGAACTTTGATTAGAAGAGCGCTCAAGTAGACCAGGTTTGGCTATAGATGGACAAGCAAATCATTGAAAGATCTCAAAAACATAACAAAAGTGAATCTCAATCAAAAGACTACTACAATATAAAATTATTGATAAATGCAGATAATAATATCTAATTTTTAAGATGAATTAGTTGTTGGATAAGAAGATTAAGAAAATTAATGTAATAATCTTGAAACTCTTGTCATGGCCATTAATCCAACAGGAAAAGTGGAAATGTAGAGTTCATTCAATTTTCAATTCTGATAAAAATGCATCTATCTTCCATTTCCTGGTTTGATAGCAGAAGAAATTTTAAGAGCTCTCAAGCATATTAAGGATCATATGTTCCTTCTTGCGCAAGCAATATCTATCAAGATCAACCCTATCAAATAACCTTGATTTATTACCCTTTTAGCTTAGCTCAATTTTAGGCTAAGAAAAAGAAACTTCAAGTTGCAAGATTCGACTAAGAAGTACGAATAATGACAGATATAACAGAACACGATAAAAAAATACTCCTTCAATCCTAAATGTAGGAAGGTCTTACATTTAAAACTAGAGGTAGTAAAATTTTAACATAAAGCTTACCTCAAGATCCTTGTTTGCTTGCTCTCTTAAGCTCTCCCTCCGATCCAGAGCACGTTTCATATAGCCAATACATAGGAGTTCCTTGAATTTATTATTATTATTATAAAGAATGTCAGCTTTGTCTTTCATTCCAAGGTAGAGAAGCAGAAACTAACAACAGACTAATTGAGGAAGAACACAGAAAAAAGTAAAGGGAGAATGATATAGCCATACATAAACCGAAATCTGTTTAAAGAAACATTCACCACTCAACGTTTGCCAAGCAAATTGAAAACGTAAAACATGAACATGCTTTTCTTAAAAGATATATAAATATAACCTCCTTTCAAAGGAACTAACAAAACTAACAGTTTGGCATACATGTGGACACATAGTCAATAAGACAGTCTAAACATCATAATTACAGAGTCCAATGATCTCACCGAAACAACATAAACTGCACCACAAGCCAGAAGCACAAAGCATGCTACGTTCTGAAGAATAAATTCTGTTCGCCCCCCACTGGGGAAGGCTCTTGTCATTATTGCAACACTGCAGAAAGAAAACCAGAAATTTAGAAACCAAACAAGAAGGTCTGTGTCATTATATCTCTAAGGACCCGTTTGTTACAAAGAAAGCTTGGGGAGGGAAAGGGAAGATCCCAATCTTCCCATGGATTTTGGTTGTTTGTTACACAGAAAGTCCAGTCAGCATCTTCCAGTGAGGGTCCATCTTCCCTCATTTGAGGAAAGTGTTTTCCATCCGAAAATGGAAGGAAAGCTGCCATCTTCCCGGAAGATGGTTTTTTGACAGATTTACCCCTGAAATTCAAATTTGGCGGGAAGTTCGAACTTGGCGGGAAAGTTCAAACTTGGCGGAAAAGTTCAAATTTGGCAAAATTTTTTTCTTCAAAAGTTCGAACTTAACAATAATATATTTTTTTAAAATATATTTTAGAAAATTTTTTCTTTTTATTTTGAATTAATTTCTTTTGAGGGTAAAATAGACATTTCCTAATTTTTTACCAACTTTCCCTCTTCATTTTCTTCCTACCAAACAACTCAAGCCATCTTCCCTCATCTTTCAAATCTTCCTTTCATTTCCTTTCCCTCCTCCAAAGTTCCTTTCCCTCCCCAAACTTTCTTTATAACAAACGGGTCCTAAAAGTAACTTCTCATTCTATAGCAAGTCAGTTACTCTTAGTATAATATTTCTAGTTTTCTACATACTAACACAGAATTACAAACTTAATTTAGGGAATAAGTGCTGGCATTTTCTAGTGGCCACGGCTAAAGTATATCAGTTTGAACTAACCAAACACAATAGAAGTCAATTATTCCAACATGACAGTTTAAGGGTGCAGAACCAAGCGGAAAAGGGAAAATTGCATTCATGCCCCTTGAAATTACTAAATTACTAGCAAGTCTTAGGGGATCTAAGGGTTTGAGATTCCAATTGTAAAAAGACGCACTTATCCTTACCCTTATTCAGTTGTCATTACCTACCCCCTCACTTGTCAATTAATGCTCCCCTCTTATTAATTCATGCTCTTTCACTTGTCAACCAAAATGAAATTATAAAGTAGTGATGATTCAAAATATGTATAAACCTACCATAAAATTTTGCTTTCGTTTGTATGTTCTAAGGACACGAGTCCAAATCAATAGAAGGTAATTAAAATATATACAGAGTATTGTATTTTAATTGGTTGACAAGTGAAAGAGCATGAATTGTTAACAAGTGAGGGAGTAGGTAATGACAAGTTGACAACTGAATGAGGGAAAGAGTAAGTGCGTCTTTTTATGGTTAAAATCTCTTACTCTTAGGTCCCCTACAACTTGCTAATAATTTAGAGATTTCAAGGGACCTTAAAATAGTAATTTGTCTTCATTGTGACCTGAGTGCAATTTTCCCATTATTAAAATAACTTCAAAGATGAAGAACTAAAGATAAACATCACAATTCTCACTACAGAACACGCACAAGATCTGCAGCATACCCCTGCAAGCCCAATACTCCAAAGCCTGCAAAGAATTGAGTGAGAAATCTAATTAGACTATGGGAAACGCAAATTTAACATTAACCATCGAAATCAGCCCAAGGCAATTCAATGATCTTTAGAAATAAGAGAGTTCATCAAGCTGAGAATATAGTACTCCCTCCTAATCTTATAAGAGTCAGTTGACTTTTTTTAGAAAGATTAAGGAAACTAACTAAATTATTTATTCATAGTATATGTCAGCTTATAAGTCAAACTAAAAATGGGGGAAAAACCCACGTTGAATGAAGGAAAAATACCTTGAATGATCTCATGATAAAACTCCATTCTGTTTCAGCCAGAACCACAAAACAAGATATAAGAACCGCATAGCATCGAAATATGCCATCGAAAATCTATCATTCACCCACACAAATAACAGCAAAAGAATTAGTACAGAAGATGAAATATAACAGGAACAGCCATTAACTACCCCTAAATGACAAATGTTAGAGAAGAGATAAAGTGAAGCAGACATACCCCAGATAGGTGTCTGAAGCTCTTTATTGCAGAGAGGACATTGACGACTAAGCAAAGAATTGCAGCCAAACTGGTAAAGAAGCCGAAGGTTTTACACGCGACTACCAATGGGCCTGGTCTCGCTCTGACTCTGTTACTTGAAGGAAGAATAGGAATGCTCTCTTCTCCCTCCACGCTTCTCGACATTTTCTCGAGCTTTCTCAACGTCGAGTGAACGATTCAACTCACTCAGAATGAATGCGAGGACACTCTCTCTTACAAGAGTTCGTTTGAAAGGTTTCGAGCTTTTACGTTGTCTTTGAATAATTTAAATTGATCCTTCGCTCCACGTTTTACGCGAGGCACTGGTTTGATTGTTTTTATTTTGGGAAGATTACTCATGAGTCCAGCTGAACGACCCTGAGCTGTTTGGTTAGAGGAAAATTGAGCGTGGGAAATAGAAAATTGAGATTGTCTGTGTTTGGTTTCATTTTCATATGGGAAGTGAGCCACCTTTCAACTATATAATTGAAAATGTATACCAATTTTTAAGTGACTAGGGAAACAACCTAGAGACACAAAAGCTCTTTGATGTAATATTAGATGTGATATAAAAAGATGAGTGGGATGCCCATAGACATTTAAATAATATTTTTACTCCATGGGCAAAATGGTCTTTTGACAAAATATTTTGTGTTCCTTTCCAATCCTTTCTTTGAGCCAAACAAGCTCATTACTAAAAGGTTCCACAAAATAAAGAAATGGCTTTGTTTTTTGGGGAAATTCCAAATAAATACAATTTAAACTTGAAAAATTCTAAAAAAAAATCTGTTAACATATGAAAATGACAAATAAATTTTAAGGAACTTCTAAAAATTTGAAATGTTGTGTTTCTATCAAGAAATGCACATGTAGGGCATTGGAAGTTGACGAACATCCCATGTCAACATCAAGGGCGGACCCAGGTTATATATAAGGGGGGGCAAGTGCCCCCTTTAAATTTGAGATGTTTTAAAATAAATAAATATATATACACACACACACACACACACATATTTAAATGATTGTCAACCCTTAAATTAAATGCTCACCCTTAATACATCAAGACTACACTTCTTAATCAAATAGGGGATGAATGGTTGAATGATTGTTTAGTACCTTATATTGAAAAAGATGTATTTGATAGCATTGATAATAAGGCAATCGTGATGGAATTCTAAAATATAAGGCCTAGAATGATGACATTGTAATTATTTTCATTGTAATATACTTTTGTTATTAGAATATAGGCTAAAATATACATTTGGTCCTTTATGTTTGCCTCTGGTATCATTTTAGTCCCTTAAGTTTGTAAAGTACACGTTTGGTCCCTGGAAGTTAACACCGTTAGTTTAACTTAACGGAAAATACTAACTCAACAATTTTTAGCGATGATGTGCAATTAAATACGACCAAACATGCTTATATGTTAGTATTTTAATAAATTAATATTTTAAATCCTATTAATTGAAAAATATTTAATTTTCATGGACTATTATACGGTTTTTCACTGTTTGTAAAGATTAAATACTTTTTTCTGTCTGTGAAGATTAAATATTTTTAACTAATTGGATTTAAAATATTAATTTATTAAAATATTAACATATAAGCATGTTTAGTCAGTATTTAATTACACAGTTATCGCTAAAAATTGTTGAGTTAGTATTTTCCGTTAAGTTAAACTAACGGTGTTAACTTTCAGGGACCAAACGTGTACTTTACAAACTTAAGGGACTAAAATGATACCAGAGGCAAACATAAAGGACCAAACGTATACTTTAGCCTAAAATATATGTATTTGAACATATTGAGTGCCCACCCTTCAGTGTAATTTATATAATTGCATTTCTAACCGCACTTAACCATTGCTTTTCTAAATGACAGGTTTGTAAAATAATTGTTTTTCTTATCATATCATAGTTCACTTGATTTCATTAATATTTTTTTGATATTCTTTTATTTTCTTCTTTATATTCTTTTGTTTTTTAATGTATTTAGAACTTTCCTTAAAAAAAAATTTCGGGGGTGCTGCCCCCGAACCCCCAAATCCCCCTGCCAATGGTGCCCCCTTCAATAAATTTCTGGGTCCGCCCTTGATCAACATGTCATCATAGCTCTTAGTCGTGCAAATATTGAGCCGCTAACACAAATCTCAAGGTTTTATCACCATGACACCTACGTAGCTAGTTACAAGACCAAATTCAAACCTGTTCTTGGGAATTAATAGATTTGAGCCCATAGACCCACCATCTTTGTGTGCTATGCCTGGTCGTCCTCCTAAGAAAAGAACACGGACAGAAGAATGTGTGAGGAGAGAAAAAGTTGGGACTGTAAAGCAGAAAGGGCCACAACAACAAGTGCAAGACACCAGTTATAATATGTTCGAATTAGTTGAAAAAAAAATGTTCGACCTCCCACAATCACCACCTAAGAAGTTGAGCAAAAGGTGTGCTCCAAAGTGCTCAGTTTGTCACAAAGAGGACCACCAGGACAGATCTAGAAAATTTATGAAGAGGGCACTAGTGGCGATTCATGGGTACTGCCCTCAAATAATTTTTTTTTTAAAGAAAGTTTTAAATGCATTAAAAAATAAAAGAATATAAATAAGAAAAGAAAATAATATTAAAAAATATTCATGAAATTAAGTAAATATTGATGATATAATAAAAGAGACAGAGTTATTTTACAAACCTGTCATTTAGAAAAGCAAGACTAAGTGCTGTTAGAAATGCAACTACATAAATTATAATGAAAGGTGAACACTTAATAAGTTCAAGTACATATATTTTAATAACAAAAGTATATTACAATAAAATAATTACAATGTCATCCTTCTAGGCCTTATTTTTTGGAATTCCATCATAATTGTCTTATTATCAATGTTATCAAATACATCTTTTTTAATATAAGGCACTAAACAATCATTCATTCCCCATCCAATTATGAAGTGCGGTCTTGATGTATTAAGGGTGAGCATTTAATTTAAGGTTGGACAATTATTAAAACATTATTATTATTATTTTTTTAAAATCCCCAAATTCAAGATGAGACACTTGCCCCCGTAATCTTATATGTGGATCAGTGGATCCGCCTATGAGGGCCACAACATAGCAAGATGTAAAGATGTAAGTTTAGTTAAGTTATCATTAGTTAAATTATCATTAACATTGTGACTAATATGCTTTTCCCTTGTTGCAGCTATTAAGCACAAGTCAGAATCCTCCAACACACAAGAATCTCAATCCACACAAATACCCTATGGTGGAAGAGCTTTCTACTGGCATCTATCTAATACCGGAATGGGAGTCGAATTAATGAAGACACTGGACAAACTGTGTATAATGTATTTTACTGAGTTGTTATATGCATTTTTTTGTTCTTTTCTGTGGTTTTTGTTACTGGAATGGTTCATCTATTTTCATGTTTTTTTTTTTCTTGTTGTAGCCTCGCGCGCATGACCTCACAAGTTGTCCTCGATGGAGAGTCTGGAGAACAATATATGAACCAGCATGCAGACGTTGACCCCAGGTTTCCAATTCCTAATGAGAGGAGTATGAAGATGACAAGGAGTATGTCTACTAGGTCAAACAACAGTGGGTCTCAACAAATCCAACTTCAAAGAGCAATGACAACATCACAGCTTTTGGTTCACTCGGACCACTCGTTGATTTCTTCAAATTGTCAACAGAAATTCACTTCCAAGAGAGGCAGATAGACATATCTAGTGGTTCTACTTTTTGCATTGGCATCTTTTGTACTTGTGGTCTTTATTAACTATTACAAAGTTGGCTGCCATCATGTCATAACTTCTTGTCCTCCTCTTTTGTACTTTGTCTTTTGTAATGCGTATTTTGAGGGAGTGGCTACAGTTCACAGCAGAGAAATAATTAAATGATTACCGCATGCGGTAAATTCTGAAAAAAATCTCAACCATTCAAACTTCAAATCAACGGCTAAGATCTAGGCAGTGGATGGAAGAGGATATTAAGGCAGTGGACTGAAGTTGAACCCGTATTTTGATGTCCAAAAGCCATCTTTTGTTCAAGACAAATTTAATTCCAGCTTAGTGGTCCTCTTTTGTTGTGGATGGCCATTTAGTAATTGCTTATTTTGTTGTTCACATGCCATCTTTTTGTTCAAGACAAAGTTATTTCCAGCCTAGTGGTCCTCTTTTGTAATATTTACTAAAAATATATGAAGACAAAAGTTATTTAATACTCCCTCCAGTTCTAATTATAAGAACACTTTTGTATTGCAAATTGCCCTACAAAATTATTCCTATAATTATGACCGGAGGTAGTAAATGTATCGGAAATCTTTTGCTATATTACTTGTGCCCTGTATTAGAATTGGCCGACAGGGTTGTATTCACAAAAGTAATCATCATATAACCCAAAATAAAAGTAATCAAATTTACAATCACAAATATCCCCAATGCCCAGGGTTTATTACTTAAACAATTAAAAGCATGCAACAACTGAAACATGAAATCCAGGTAAGTTTTAAACATCACTTGTTAATCATCATTTAACCCAAAATGAAAGCTAAAAATAACACCCATGTCAACACTAAAGCAAAAAACGCCAGCCTCATTCTCATCTCTGCTGTCTTCTTCATCTGCACATATATGCCATCAATTTTTGCTTGAACATCAGCAGCTCTCTTCTCTTCTTGTACTCTATGCTTCATATTCTCATCAAATACCCTATCCACATACCCTAGCAACTCGTTTATCACATGTGTTGACCTCTCACCCATTTCTTCATCATGCCATGGAAAAATCCACATCCACCCTTGTACATTTCCCTCTTTGCAATCAAAACTCCATCAACAATTAACCACAAGTAAAACATTTGAAACGTGGGAAAAATAATACATACATGTTGGTAATTCCGACAACCATATAGAATCTCCTCCCTGGGTTCAACTCTGTATAGGAAGTATAAAGAGGAGCCGATAACCCACTTTAACATACCTCTCTGAACCTCGTTACCTCAACGGATCATAACAACGACCCTCCTCCTAGTTTTGTTTGTCAAAGTAGTAATAAATGCCGAGTCCGCCATGCCTTCTCTTATGCTTTTTTGTCGCACAACCCTCCTCGATCTTCCTCGTTTAAATGGTAATTAGATGGGTTCGGTGGCATTTAAATGGAAGCCATCAATCTTTCTCCCCTAACTCAGTCACCGTCGCAGAGAACATTGAAGAAACCTAAAAAAGCTGTGACTCCAACGTCTCTAATCCACCAAGAAACGTCTCTAATCCATCACCGCCAAATGCTTAGGTCAGTTGGTAAGAGTTGTTCTAACTTAACCACGGGTCTTGAGTTTGTAACTCAATTTTTGTTTATGAATAAATTATGACGTTTTATTGGGGAAAAAAACAACTAACGTATAGGTCTATACGACACCAACAACTTATAGCAAAAGTATGATGTTGATTGTGTTAAACACTAATAAAAATAGAAATAATAGCAAGGCACGGAAGTACTAAGTAGCGTAAAGCACATCAAGTCATCAACTACTTTTACTTTCACACGTATCTTACATATTTGTGATAATATATAATATAATTCAAACTCGATATTATTTCTAAATTGAGAACCATTTGCTTTCTGAACCTTCAGAGGGAAACTCTTAATCAAAAAAAAAAAAAATATATATATATATATATATATATATATATATTGGCAACTGATCGTCTTAACTTTGTGTAAAATATGAGTAAACAGTCTAATTTCACATAATATCATGATAATATTAAATCCAAACTCTTGAGGAGTCACCTCCAAATGACCTATATAAAGATAGATGTTCAATTGCCTTATGGCTTCACCTCACCAAACGACACTTGGTTGGCGATCTTGGCTCCTCTCTCTTTTGCCATATACAAACCTACATGATGCATAAATTCCTGTAAAAGAAAATGTATTTATGGTTAGAGTCCTATCTGACTTTTAAAAAGATTATACATTAAATAATATATGTGTTTGTGTATGCATGTCTGTCTAATAAATCTACTGAAAATCGTATTATAAGGCTTTTATTAACATCTCAGTTAAAAAATTTAACTTCTCGGAGTTTTGGTTCAATAGTAACATTACTGTTTTTTTTCTTCAACATTTACATCAGACAATGGGCATGTTTGAACTAATGTGAAGTGACTTTTATTCAATGTTCTGAAACTCAGACTAGACTGGCCAAATTAGACCGAAAACCGGTGAACTAATCAGTAAACAGGTCCAATCCGGACATCAACCTGGTTCGGTATTTTTAAAAAATGATTTTTTTTTTTAATTTTCTTTATAATTTCATAATAATTACCCTGAAATCTTCGATTTCCAACCGGTTTGACCCTAGATTAGCTCTGATTTGACTCTGCTATGATCCACTTACCCTTGACCTAGTACCCCGACGGTTTAGTAGCCGGTCTTGATTTCAAAACATTGTTTTTTTCCCAACGTATTTTTACAAACTGAAGTTGAATTAAAAATAAATTCATATAATGTGATTTACGGTTGTATAGAATTTTAATTAAAAAAAAAAAATCAGCTTGACAAATATTTGTTTGAATAATATAATAAAAAATCAGTTTCAAATAAAGAAAAGCTAAAAGTAAGAAGTCAAAAAAAGTTGTTCCAACTTCAACATGACTTCTAAAAGGCAAAAGCTTCCTACCACTATTCCCAACATTTTTTTCCATCCAATTGGTGTTTTCAATCCCAACTAACTTTTCAGTCTTTATATAGCTATCCCAAACACAGAACAATGTTTGATATATGAAGGTGGGTGGGTGTGAGAGAGAAATTTACCTGTGGATGAGCTAAAGCTCCTTTCATGTTTCTGGCAACATCAAGAGGGAAATCAAAGGTGGCACATCCATTTGAATACACCAACACATTCTCCAGAGGCTTCAGAAATCCTCTGTTTTTAGCTGACATGGTGGAACACACAAAGTCTAGAACACATATATCTGTGCACACTCCCACAACCACCAGCTTCACACCAACACAAGAAAAGAAAAAGAAAAACCATAGTTAACTAATTATTAGTTGAGCCTTCTAATTAATCACCTCAATGAAGACAATAATAGTAAAATTGAATATTCATTGGTCTCTTTAAAAAGGTTAGAAATCAACACCTTAAAGTATTTTCAACATGTTTCACATAGACCAAAAAAAAAAAAAAACCCTTAAACTTTGTTAACTTTACCTCAAAAGTCAAAAGTTAACAAATTTTCAACTTTACCCCTATTTAACTACACACCTTACAAAAAAAAAATAACAATTTACATAATAATAAATGAAGGGTAAAGTTGTACATCAATCAAAAAAAATTTAATGAAGTACATATAAATAAGACAAAGAAATACACACAACACTCTGATCAGACAAGTATATGTTATATCAATACTAAGTATTCCATCTAATCCTCAATATAAGTGCTAGACAAGGTTCACTTTAATTTTAAATATAAGACTTCAATCCACTAGTATATCTTTCAAATTTATAATTTTACCCCAAAACATCCCTACTGAAATAATATATCAAGAGGGTTTCTATCAGGGTAGTTCAAATGCACATAGTTAAAGAAAGTATTTTAGAAAAAATATCACTAATTTGTTATAAATAACCAACTAAATTAATTTTCTTAATATCTGTAAATGAGTTATATATCTGATGTAGAGGAGGCAGTAATACTTAAAAGTTCCTATTTATTTTTCTTGAAAGTGTTATGTGTGTCAAGTACTCACAGTTTTGACGTTGTTGTTCTTCACCCAATCTGCAAAAACATTAGAGCCATCTTCTTCCATTGAACCCAAATATCCGTCAAAACAGTCTTTACGCCTGATTGTTACGTTTGGCTCACCCTCTAGCCATCTTAACTCTGCAATTTTAATAGCCAAAGAGAGAAATAGATAAAGGTGACCATAGTTGAACTCTATTTCTTCCTCTGTTTTTACTCTGTATTGTATTGATAAGATGAAATCTGATTCAAATATTGATAGAAAAATAAAGGGGGGAAAGGTCAGATTCCTAAACCTGGAACCAGATTTGATTCATCAGATCCAACAATACAGTGAGGAGGGTAAGGATCTTCTGGCTTGTTTGGGTGGTGAGTATCCAAAAACGCCATAATTGGCAGTTTCTTCTCACAGAACAATCTGGCCAGCTTTTCCGATTCTTCAATCATCCCTGAAATCTGCATATTGGGTTCTGTTGGAGCCTACAAGCAAACATGACCCATCTATATCATCTTCATCATCTCTCAATTAGATCAAACAGTGCATATATATACAGAGACAGAGAGAGAGAGGGAGCAGATCTGGTATTTGATGAAGTTTTAGAGAGGAAAATTAGGTAAGGAGATTGGATTAATTACCAGATTTCCAGCACCAACAGTGCAGAAGCCATTGATGATGTCCACAAGAACAAGGCCATTCACAGAATCTTGAGACAAAACGAAGGCCTCCTGCTCCAGAGGGATCTCATTCTTCAACACTTCAACTATCTCTGAAACCATCTTTAATTAATTTCCTCCTCTTCTTCTTCTTTCCCAACTTTGAGGTACTCAAAGAAACCCTTCATAATCATATATAGTAGTAAGTGACTCACTCAACTTTAAAAGTCAAAGGTGTTGTGTCATGTATGTTTGTTTTTGGTACCACTTTTTCGGCGGATTGGATTATTCGGACTGGGTTTTTTTTTGGGGGTGGTGTTTGGTAATGAGTCTCACATCGGGGAGCCAAACTCTTGTAGTGAGGTTTGTAAGTTCATTGGGTTCTCCCTCCTCATAGGCTAGATTTTGGGGATTGAGCTTTCTTTTTGGGTTTGTGCTCATCACATTGGTGCTTTCATTGAGAGTCGATGTTTCGGAAAGGGCTACCCACGGAGGGTTCTGACCGGCCGAAGGCCGAGTGAAGTGCCGTGGAGTGGAGCCGTCGAGAACGTCGGCTCTTGAGGGGGTGACTATGTAATGAGTTCCACATCGGGGAGCCAAACTCTTGTAATGAGGTTTATAAGTTTATTGGGTTCTCCCTCCTCATAGGCTAGCTTTTGGGGATTGGGCTCTCCCTTTGCGCTTGTGTTCATGACATTGGTGCTTTCATTGAAAGACGCCCTTTCGAAAAGGGCTACCGACGGAGGGTTCTGACCGGCCGAAGGCCGAGTAAAGTGCCGTGGAGTGGAGCTGCCGAGGACGTCGGCTCTTGAGGGGGTGACTATGTAATAAGTCCCACATCGGGGAGCCAAACTCTTGTAGTGAGGTTTAAAAGTCCATTGGATTCTCCCTCCTCATAGGCTAGCTTTTGGGGATTTGACTCTCCCTTTGGGCTTGTGCCCATCACATTGGTGCTTTCATTGAGAGTCGGTGTTCCGGAGAGTTCCGGAGAGGGCTACCCACAGAGGGGTTCTGACCGGCCGAGTGAAGTGCCGTGCGCGGAGGGTTCTGACCGACAAGGCTGAGTGAAGTGTAGTGGAGTGGAGCCGCCAAGGACGTCCCTTGAGGGGGTGACTATGTAATGAGTCCCACATCTAGGAGCCAAACTCTTGTAGTGAGGTTTATAAGTTCATTGGGTTCTTTCTCCTCATAGACTAGCTTTTGGGGATTGGGCTCTCCCTTTGGGCTTGTATTCATCACATTGGTGCTTTCATTGAGAGTCAATGTTTTGGAAAGGCTACCCACGAAGGGTTCTGACCGGCCAAAGGCCGAGTGAAGTGCCATGGAGTGGAGCCGCTGAGGACGACGCTCTTGAGGGTGTCAAACTCTTGTAGTGAGGTTTATAAGTCCATTGGGTTCTCCCTCCTCATAAGCTAACTTTTGGGGATTGGGTTCTCCCTTTAGTCTTTTGTTCATTACAGTTTTATTGTTTTTATATGTTTGTTTCATAAGTCACTCCAATTTTTTGGCCGTCAGACTAAAAATAACACATTTAAAAAACTGAAGAAAACGTCTTTTGGGTTGAAGGACGCCCGCGAGTGGGGCCCACAAGATGTGTTGTTTTGCTATTATAGAGCTTTCAATTTTGTCTTCTTGTGGATTATTTCAATTTTGCTGTTATAGGGGTAGCTAAATGGCAATTTATCATTCTCCTCATTATTTGTTTTTTATTTGTTTTTTTAAAAAAGATAGTGTTAACCACTTAATTGTGACATGTTTACTTTGGTACTCCCTTTTATCCTTAATATAAGACATATTTGAGGAGTTGATATTGATTCTAAATATAACATATATTTTTTATATTTATCAAAAAAAAATTTATTTACACCTATTAATGTTTATTCATCAATAATCAATAAGAAGGGAGAACAAGATAATTAAGAAAAATGACTAGGTTATTTTATAAAATGTACGTCATATTAACTAACTTTTTACAATGGCAATACATATTTTTGTTAGGAGAAATTCTCAAACCGATGTTAATTACATGGAAGCTGGAAATGATAATATTGGTGTAGATGAAGAGTCTTCCTCAACTAATTATGCTACGTCATCTACAAATTATGTAATATTACTTGATCCAATTATGTATTTTAGCATTACTAAATTTTGTAAGTTAACATTTTTCACTTTTTTATAATTTTTATTTTAATTTTTTTCTTATAATTATCTTAAAAGTCATTTTTACTACCGTTATTCTAAACAAATTTCCATTTCATAAAAACATTTATATTATCGGGAATCTACATATAAATTATATTTTACAATCTAACTTTTACCCAATCTTACTTTTTCATAATTCAGATTGTAAATAAGTCATTTTTTTTTACCATTATCCCAAAAACAGAATTAACGTGAAAATTCACCGCCATAATAAAAATCTTGTCTTTAGTTTCCAATACATCACCCGGGTTCACATTAGGTGCTTTTCTCTTATGTGCTTCTTAGGTGCTTTTCTCTCTAATTAGAGGGATTAGACATTTTATTTTTATTTTTTTAAATTTTTTTATATATTCTATTTATTTAGATTAGATTATATGCTAGATCCTGAATTTTTTTTTGCACCCAATATCTCAAATTAATTAATTTCCAGTTCTGCATTCAAAAATATTTTCCTCTAACCCCAATATCCTGGAAATTAATTAATTTGAGATATTGGGTGCAAAAAAAATTTCAAGATGCAGTATATAATCTAATCTAAATAAATAGAATATATAAAAAAATTTAAAAAAAAATAAAAAAAAAAATGTCTAATCCCTCTAATTAGAGAGAAAAGCACATAAGAAGCATATAAGAGAAAAGCACTCCTACATCACCCATGTCTATTTTCTATCTATGGATATGGCTTATCCCCCCACGATATGCCATATTCTCTGACAAGAAACATATTCTTTTATTGGGATCCTCAATCGTTGATTTTTAAGTGGGTCCCCAATGAAAGAAGAGAGCTTTGTTATTCTGAACAAGAGATTATCCAAAACTGACACTCTTCTTTTTTTTTTTTTTTCTCACCCACCGCACTAGAATATTCGGTCCTAACTAATTCAAATTTTGACCCACGTCGGGCCTACGGTCATAGAGAAAGAACTCCTATCGCCATTTTTTTCATTCTCACGCCTCAAATTGAGGATTTGGTGGTAGGAGAACAAATCATTTTCCATGCCTCCAAAACTAACTCTTGAGCATGAGAAATATTTGAGCAAGTAAAATGGGTTTAATCCGTTGCCCGCGGGCAGGTTTGGGTAGGGCTAGAGTTGTAGATTTCCCAACTCGGAATACTGTTTAGCCATGGGTTGGCTCACAATTTTTTTTTTAATATGAATAATATTATAAAACTCGTAAGTCTCACACTTCTATCTTGGTATCTCTTAATCCCAAAAAAGACACATCTGAGTATCCTTCCTCCTTTTAAACCAAATTATTATATCTTAATTGCTTGAGAATAATTTGATTTATTTGTTTGTAAACTTTATCAAATTACTTTAACTCTTGAATTGTGGATTATATTTTTGAATTTTTGTATGTGGAATGGTTGATACTAGAAACGAAAATTTGATGATTCTATATCTCGGACTTTCGATAATCTTAAGAAAATAGATTATTTTTTTATAAAGAAAATGTTGGTCCACAGGATGGCCCGTCACCCACAACTACGGGTTAGGATTGACATTTTGCCAACCTGCATTCTCAACTCTAAGAAATACGAAGCACTCTATGTATAAACCATTTTGGCCATACCAAAAAAAAAAAAAAACTGAGAACATATATCTACTCTACATAACAAGGAATTTTTAAAAAAATGTCTGACTATTTAAAAATTGATGAATATTAGGGAAAATTTCACTTAGGTCCCAAGGACATGGAAAAAATATATATATAAAAAAAAGTCACAGTGTAGATTCTTCTAATAAAAAAAAGTTCTGAAAGACTTCAATGATATAGATTCTAGGGTTAAGGTGCAATTTTACACATGAAGTTTACCCCGGGAGCGCTCAGCACCACGAAGTTTTTTTAGGACCAAAAGTACACACAACGTTACGTTTTGGGAGCAAAAATACCACGGGCCGTTAAAAAACTAACAGTCAACTAACGGCCTGTGGTATTTTTGCTCCTAAAACGTAACGTCGTGTGTACTTTTGATCCTGAAAAAACTTCGTGGTGCTGAGCGCTCCTGGGAGTAAACTTCATGTGTAAAATTGCACTTTAACCCTATATTCTACATGTGAACTTACTTTATTGACAAGTCATAAAGTAATCATTAACAAGCTCATACGTATTAATTAAAGCAGCTTCCATTGACAAGTGTATGTGATTATATTGACAAGTCATACAATGGCCCTTCACAAGCTCATATATGTTAACTTAATAAGTCCTCGTTGACAAGTGTATATCACTATATTGACAAGTAATAAAATGCCTATTGATAAGCTCATCTATGTTAACTAAAACATCTTCCGTTGACAAGTGTATGTGACTATATTGACAAGTCATCTATGTCACTGAGGTCCTTGAGAACTTTTTTTATAGATGAATTTACACAGAGACCTTTTTTTATAGAGAAATCTATACTGAGACTTTTTAAATATTTTTTTCTAGTCTTTGAGAATTGAGCAAGATTTTCCCTAAATATTATGACTTTTTTTTTTTTGCTATAAAAGTTAAAAGGAATAAAGACGAAAAAAGAACTTGAAATTGTAAAATGTTAAATCAAGTTTATTGTCAATAGTTGATAAGAGAATGACAAAACTTGATAAGTAATTTATAACTTATTTTTTGAAAAATACCAAATTTAAAATTTTAAAATTTCAAAGTTTTTTTTTTCTGCCTATTTCCCAAGATAAAATCATTAAGTAAAACACTAACTCCAGAGTCCCAAATATTCAACGGAAAACTTAAAACAAACCACATGACTTATACATGATTATCAGAGTTACATGCAGCCTTTCCATTAGCAAAAACAACTAACTTGCAGGTCTTCACATCCAATTAGATGGAAATGGACTGGACTCTTGAACTGGAGCTAGCACAATCCAATCGGCCATCAAATTCATTTTCCTGACAATCCACCATAAATATCAAAACTTGCTATGCAAAAAATACTACTTTCTTCGGTTCTAATTATAGAAACACTTTTTGTAGTGCAATTTGTACTATAAAAATGTTCCTATAATGTATATATATTGGGGTGCACATTATGTGCACATAATTAGGTGCCCAATTATGTGTTCATACCTCTATTAGAGGTATGAGCATATTTTTTTAAATTTTTTTATATATTGTATTTATTTAGATTTAGATTATAGGATGCTTTCTGGAATTTTTTTTGCACCCAGTATCTCAAATTAATTAGCTTACAGTTCTGCAGTTATATGTAACACTAGTATCATGGAAATTAATTAATTTTGAGATACTGGGTGCAAAAAAAATTCCAGAAAGCATCATATGATCTAAATCTAAATAAATACAATATATAAAAAAATTTAAAAAAAATATGCTCATACCTCTAATAGAGGTATGAGCACATAATTGGACACCTAATTATATGCCCATAATGTGCATTCATATATATTGATATAATGATGATTGTTTTGTATTTTTTTTGGGTTAGATCATGCAGGAATAGACAAAACGAGAATTTTCAAGTAAACAAAAGGGTAGAATAGGAATGTAAGTAGAATGATAGGGATATACTCCTCTCTTCTTATAAAAATAATAATAATAACCTTAAAAAATTTCAGCATTCTTGGTTGGAACATGGTAGTCAAAAACGCGCTTTAAAGCGTAAAAACGCCGCTTTTACGATTTAATATGAGTAAAACGTGTTTCATTGTGGGGAAAAACGCATCCTTAGTAAAAACGGTAAAAACGGTCCGTTTTTACCCAAAAACGTAAAAACGGCGCTTTTATGAAAAAAAAAAACGGTCAAAAACGCCAGATGTCCTATTTTGCTTTTTCCCCAAATCGATTATCCCATTTTCAATCCATTCTTCTTAGACTTGCATTTTGAACCGTATTGAGGTTGTTTGCCTTTGTTTAAATGGTATTTGATGACAATGTTGGATATTTTGAATGATATTGCATGGATGAATATATGTATGGATGATGGTAGGTGCTTTGTTTTTCTTGAAATTTTTTATATATATATGCAGGTAAAAACTATGTTTTGTATTACGATTCTACGTTTTACGTTTTTTCATTACCCTTACGTTTAACTACCTTTTCACTGCCATGGGCTGGAAGAGTGGATTGATAACTTTATAATGGAAAATTGAAAGTTATTTCCCCGAAAAGAATTTGAAGATAGATATTTATCCACAATCTTCTTGAGTTTATTTTCGCCACCCTTTTTTCCGACCACGGTAAGAAGATGAAGATGATGATGGCGCTTGAATACTGTGCGAGTGATCTCTGAGACACCAACCATTCAAATTCTCCGATGATAACAGCATTTCTTTCAACCTCACAAAGCTTTTCCTAATATGCAGTCAACTTCCACATCGCTCTTTCATCAATTCCCAACTTTTTCCCCAAAATCCCAAACTCTCCCATCAAGAACTCGTCTCCTTCAATTCTACAGACCAAGAATGGCTTCGATTTCTGGCTTTCGCGTGTGGTCACAGATAGGACAAGGCGGTTGTTCTTCTTCATCATCTCCCCGTGATAATGACTTTTGTTCATTCATGGAGTATGTGGGTAAGAGGGGGCTAAATGTGGAAGATGATTTGGTGATTTTGCTCTATCATATACAGTACGCTTGCAAGCAAATCGCTTCTCTTGTGGCTTCTCCTTTCACTTACTCTCTAGGGAAACGGTCAGGTCTCGGTTCAGCTGCCGGTAGTGGATCTGACAGAGATTCTCCGAAGCCACTTGATATCGTCTCGGTACCACTTGATATCTTTATAGAGATTGCTTTCTTGCCAACTATATAATGTTAAATGTTTCTTTACATATGCACAAGGTTTAAGTCCACCATTACTAATATGAGAATTTTGTTTATGGGTGACCTTAAATTACAACAGTGTAAGCTGTTTTTGAGCTTAGCTTACCCACTTGAACTTTTTTTAATACCAGTAAAATGAGAAGAGAATGGTATACTGGTTAGGTAAGCTATATTATACCACTGATACTTTAAAAATAGAGCATGATAGTGTGTAAACCATAGTGTGTAAACCATAGCATGTCCCTAGGTTCATTATCCTAAACTGATTTACATATACCTTGCAAGAGCAAGAGCCTATTTGGGATAAATGTTCACTTGAAATTTGGATTGGTGTTCTTAAACATGGTACAAGCAGCCACCTGAACCCAATCACCTAGACTAGTTTCAGTCACAAAATAGAATAATCTTTTCTTAAAATTTTAAAATATAATAGTTATTGATGTATTGTTAGACTATTGTCTGCCACATATTGGAATGATCTTATCTTAAAGTGTTTTTATGTTCTAATTCTTTAACCTTTTTGCACCCCTCCTTTTCGGAAGTTCTTTTCTGCCATTCTGCCTTACCAATTCAAGAGCTATGTAATGTTTTATTCACCTGGATGTTATTCAAAAACAAAAAGAAAGTATTAATTGATCAGTACCCATGCTATGAATTATTGCAGAATGAAATAATCTTGTCTTCTCTACAAAATTCTGGGAAAGTTGCTGTCATGGCTTCAGAAGAGAATGATAATCCGATCTGGATAAGTGATGATGGTCCTTACGTTGTGGTAACAGACCCCTTGGACGGTTCTCGAAACATCGATGCTTCCATCCCAACAGGTACAATTTTCGGCATCTACAAGCGCCTCAAAGAACTAGATAACCTACCCATTGAGGAGAAGGCTATGCTTAATTCAATTCAGAGTGGAACAAAGTTGATTGCTGCTGGCTATGTTCTCTATTCATCTGCTACTATACTCTGCACCACCTTTGGTTCTGGGACACTGGCATTTACTCTCGATCATTCAACAGGAGACTTCGTTCTCACAAAACCAAGCATCAAAAT
This sequence comes from Acacia pycnantha, assembly GCA_025563575.1. Lineage (NCBI taxonomy): Eukaryota > Viridiplantae > Streptophyta > Magnoliopsida > Fabales > Fabaceae > Acacia > Acacia pycnantha. The sequence goes on from JAMWYP010000015.1 coordinate 2,964,332, forward strand.
TCCTCCTCGTGGTAATTAATACTCGTAGCCTACATAATCCATATCTAGCGTGAATCTATGGAATTGTAATGTTGATCCTTGTTAATATCCGGTGAAAATTTTGAAGTTATAACTAGTGATATGAAATATCTCTCTTTCATTGCAATTCTCACTTGTGGTTAGAGAGATATTCTTAGGTAGACTGAACTATTTAAGAATAGATAGACTTGTAAATATGTCAAACATACTTTCCAATAAAACGTGCCTTTAACATGCTTGGTTGCACTAGGCAAATTTCATTGGTTGGCTATTGTCATCAAACCGGTCTTCTACATTTACGAAATGTAGAGATTACATTCAAAGAAAGAGAGAAACAAGTAGAATAATAGACGCCATACCTAACTAATGTGTATAGTTCTAGGCTCTGTTGATTAATGCTATATAATTTGCAGGGCAAATTTATTCTGTGAATGATGCTCGGTACTTCGATTGGCCTGAAGGTCTAAGGCGATATATAGACACTGTGAGACAAGGAAAAGGTAGATATCCGAAGAAGTACTCCGCCCGGTATATATGTTCTCTGGTGGCCGATCTGCATCGAACTCTGATGTATGGGGGTGTGGCGATGAATCCGAGGGATCATCTTCGCCTTGTTTATGAGGCAAACCCTCTGAGTTTCATTGTGGAGCAGGCAGGAGGAAGAGGGTCTGATGGGAAAAACAGAATTCTCTCACTTCAACCTGTTAAACTGCATCAAAGACTTCCTCTCTTTCTGGGAAGCTTGGAAGATATGGAAGAGTTGGAGAGTTATGGAGATGTTCAACAAAAAGTCAATCCTGGTTATGAGGTTTGATCATGGTGGAGCAAATTTTGAATCTTCTTGTCAATAATGCTTATCAACTGATGATTCTCTCTTTGGTTCATGTATGTATCGCAAATTTGAAATATCCATTACTTGTGATAATAGTAATCTTTTGTTTTTTAAGAGCAACCATTTGGTATATTAGATACTTCTTCAGACTATTTTTTTAGAAAAATTAAGGAAGCTAATTTAATTACTTTAAATTATTTACTTTTTTTTCTAAACTAATTTGTTTGACTTATAAACTAATATATAATCTAATGACACACAATATATAATATGATTAAATAACTTATTTAGCTTTCTTAATCCCTCGAAAAAATGTTAACTTACAACCACCATAGGCTACAATGTCGTCGCTCATACTCATTGTCCGGTCACTCTCGCTCTCACGATTGTGATCTCCGCTCAATTGTCCATCAGTCGCTCTTGCTTGATCTCTAGCCTAGCTTAGTCACCCTCGATATCTGTCACTTAAGTAGTCCTCTCCTTCTTCCTCTCTTGCCTCTAACTTCAGCAGCGACACCATAGCCCATAGTCACCTTTGGCTTAGGTGAAAAGAAAAATTCACTTCATGGTTGTGGACTAGGTGAATCTAAACAGTTTTTTTTTTTTTTTAAAGAGAAAAATCCTTTAGAAATTTTTTTGGTCTTGGGTTAGTGGATTTTGATTTGTTTATTGCGAATGATGGGTTGGTTTGTGTAATTTCATTATGCTTCCTAATTGAAACAAATTGTGTTTCCTTTTTCTGCTAGAAAGTTGTGTTTCTATTAGGCCTCATTTGGATTGAAGAAAAGGTAGGAATGGAAGTGAAAATGATGGAATGGAACTGAAAATATTTTACCTTGAAGCGTTTGGTTCGCACTAGAAAAGAAAATGGGTTGATAAGAAAAATTTTGTTTGGTTGAAAGAAAATAAGGTAGGAAAATGAGGTAAAATATCATTTTAACCCTGAAAGATAAAATATTATTTAAAACTTGTTCACTCTTCCTTGGTCGCCTTCGCCGTCATGTAAATTACCTAAATCAAAACTAATAAAAACCTGTCTTCTCCTTTCATTCTCTCAACACGATTGGAAAAATCTCATCCTCTCAGAACTAGAAAAATTTCTGGCAAGCGTCTCTCCTCCTCTTTGCGTTTGAGTTTTTTCCTTCTTCACCATCATATTCTCTCTCCGTCATCATCATCGTCGCCTTCTTCAAAACTTTCCATGGACAATCGAGACACGTACATGGTCATGGCATTATCAACCTCGCCATCGTCGTCAACACTACACAAGGTGTTGCTTGTATAGACAAACTTAGCGTTGAAAAGGATAGGTTGGTCTTCTACATCAGCCGAAAAATGGGTTCCCACCAAAATAGGTGGGAACCGATTTTTCCATGTTTAAGGGAAAATGACTCGCCGTTGAAAAATATTTTCCTGTGAAAATGCGACTCAAACAGCCGTGGCCGTTAGAAAATCGACATTTTCCTTTTCCTTCCCCCAATTTTCCTTGAACCAAACGGGGCCTTAGGGTTTCTTATATGATTTAAAGTTCATATTAGAGTTTCACATTGATTCAAATGAAAACATAACATTTGATGATGTGTATGCAGGATTGGGACTGTGGGTTGTGACTCGTCAGGATGAGGGGTTTGCCATATACTTTGATTTTATTGGATCAATCTTGCTATTTCAAGATGCTTCCATGTGATTCAATGTTGTTATGGATTTGTTACTTAATAAATGAATGTTGATAAAACTTAATGAAATATGGAAAATGTCTTAACAAAACTTGTGAATAACATGAAAGTGTGGATTTGTTTCTTGGTAAACGAAATATGTTAAAAATTAATGAAATATAGTGGTTCTTTAACTAAAGTTGTTAAAACTTTATCTAAATTTGTGAAATCCTTATCAGGAGTGAGAGTCAACACCTTGTCATTATAGCAAGTGGTGAATTTTAAATCAGAATTTGTAAAATTTTTATCAAAAATTGTTAAAACTTTGTTTGAACTTGTGAAACATTTATCAGAAGTGAGAAGCAACACTTTGTCAATGTAGTAAGGGGTGATTTTTAAATTGATTTTCTGAAAATCTTATCAGAACTTGTTAAAACCTTATATGAACTTGTGAAACTCTTATAAAAAGTGGGAATCAATATATTGTCATTGTAGTAAGTGGTGATTTTTGAATTTGAATTTGTGAAAATCTTATCAGAGTTTGTCAAAACCTTATATGAACTTGTGAAACTTATAAGAAATAGGAATCAATATCTTGCCATTGTAGCAAGTGATGATTTTTGAAATGGAATTTGTGAAAATCTTATATGAACTTGTGAAACCTTTATAAGAAGTGAGAATCAATACCTTGTCATTGTAGCAAGTGCTGACAAGGTATTTATTTCTACTTCTGATAAAGGTTTTGAAAGTTCAGATAAAGTTTTAACAAGTTCTAATAAACTTTTCACAAATTCTAATGAAAAAGTCACCACCTCATACAACGACAAGATATAAATTCTCACTTTTGATAAGGGTTTCACCATATTGTATAGCGTTTCAAGTGTTTTGCTCAATTAAATACCCAACTCAATCAAGCACAAAGCAAAATTGGTGAAATAATCTTCTAATATAGTATTATCAAAACTGGTGCAATTCAATCGCTAGAATGATAGACTCCGAGGCCAAACCAATGATTACAAAACAAGATGAAGAACACTAAGCCCATCCCATAAAAAACTCATAAAGAAAGATGATTTACAAATTAGAAATCCATACGACTGTAAGTTGTGAAAAAATTTCAAGAGTATGATTTTTCACTCTAATTGTTGATATTATACTGTCAGCAGTGTATGATTCCTGAGAAAAAATTATTTGACTCTGAGTTTCCCAAAGTTTCCAACAAGTGATGCATAATTCTATTTTCCAATACTATTTAGCTGTTGGGCTCCTCAAAATTTCAAGCAACCAAGAAATGATATTACTTCTAAAAAAATCCATGTGCATATCAGGAGGGATGATCTTTTTCCAAATTTAACTTGCAAGCCAGCATTCCTTGAAAACATGACAAATATATATTTTCTGTGCCCTTTCAACAAAGAGAACATTGCTGGTATTGTGTCATACCTCTCCAATGTCTTTCCATATTTGTGAGTAATCATTCCTTAAGGAGGAGCCATATAAAAGTTCTTACTCATTGAGCCACTAATAGTTTCCATATCATAGTCCACTTTGACTCAGCTTTGTTCCAATTTAGACATTCTGAGTGACAATATGTAGAGCGGCTATTGATTCTAGTAAGAGAAGGGCTCGACAAAGTAGTCTTCGGTAATTAGCGCCGTCGCTGACGAAGGATATGGCCTTGTAAGTTCATCCAACCCTTCAAAGAAATCGTTAACGCCGAATTTGATAACTTGAGTTTATCATCTATCTCTTCCTCCCCCAAATCTTCCATTTCCACATTGCTTTTGAAATATGTGTTCTGAGACACTGTTTCTTCTTCTTCCACACCAGAGGTCGCTGGAGAATCGACTTTCGTTAGGAGCTTTATTTGTTTCACCTCCGACAGCGGATGAAATGGGGGTCAAGGGCTTCTTGCAAGGGTGGGGTAATTTATATATATATATATATATATATATATATATATATAAGGAAACTTTTGTCATTTCTTTTAAATTTCAAAAAAGAACAATCAAGTACTAACATCTCTCTAGTATAATGAATATTCGAAACACCGTTTTGTCCTTTCCTACTTTTAAAGTTATTTTTGTGAGATTTTCCCTATTTTCTTTATATATATAATATGTTGTCAGCAAGTAATAGCTAAGGTATGAAAAAAACATGGTAATAAGGTGAGCATTTTTTATATATATTATGATCCGGGTCAGTGTTCATGGCTAACCCTCCCAAAGACAAGTGTCTTCTCTAAAACTCAAGCTCAATAATCAAAGGGATCTAAGGGAATTTTATACCGCTTTACCAATTCTATGCACTTCAATGGAAACAAAACTCTCTCTGATATATGTGTGTATATATTTATCTATAACTGTGTATCTATATTTATAGCTTCACAGAGATTTTGATTACCGTTTGGGGACTTGATTATTCTGTTGCTGGAGAGTAGTTCTGTTCTGTAGCACTGTTAGATCCAGACGAAGCCGAACTTCAGCAATGTTTCTGTTTTTTCCCTTAAAAAAAAAAAAAAAAAATTGATGCATCCTAGGTATCTAGTATCTACCATTTCTCCCTTTTTTGGTCTTATGTCAGGGTGTCCATTGTTTTATTCCAAAACGGGGACCAAAAAGTGTTCAGGCCATTTTTTTTTCTGCACATATCCATGCATATATAATAGAAGAGTTCATAAAAAAAATAAAGTATTTTGTTTTATACAAATTATAAATAATTTTCAGGCTTTTTTCTCAATTTGTCCCTTATTAAATAATTATTTACCAAAATGCTCCTGTCTGGAAATTGTTTCCCAATGTGTTCCTGTTTAGTCGACTAAACCCTAAACGCGAGGATTTTTTTTTTTTTTGATGACACCCGAGATTTAGTCGACTAAAAAACCCATTTAGTCGACTAAATTATTTTAAAAAAAGGGTTAAAACTTCTGAAGGCCATAACTTCTGTCTCAGGAGTCCGGATCAAGTGATTCTTTTTTTTTATTCCACATAACTTTTTGAGATCTATATACTGACATAAAAATTAACTTTCAGATTTAATGAAGAGAAAGGAGAAAAAACAAGTGATTCTTTATTATGCATGATTTTAGGAAATTGGAAGTTATGCATGATTTTAGGAAACATATGATCGCATAACTTCCAAACGTTGTTAACCCTACAATCAAGCCCCACAAATTTAGTGTCGATATTTTTCCTATTTCTCTTTTCTTTTAAAATCCAAATAAAAGGAAATATTATATGATTTTAGGAAATTAATTATATTTAATTGAGAGATATTTATTGTAAAATTAATTAATCATTATTTCTAATAATATTATCTAATAATAATTAATTGATCTTATTTTAGATTTTAATATCTTTATTTTTCTACTATCTATTTGGTAAACTTTGAATTTCAACGTAACAATTAATACTGGATTTTCAAAATACAATATATTCAAAATTGAGATTTTCTCTCCATTAATAACATGGATTTTAAAAGAAAAGAGAAAGAGGAAAAATATCGACACTAAATGTGTGGGGCTTGATTTTAGGGGAAAACAGCGTTTGGAAGTTATGCATGAGATCATATGTTTCCAAAAATCATGCATAATATTAATGTCGATATTTTTAAAAGAAAAGAGAAATATGAAACATATGAATAATAATATGGATGTTAAAAGAAAAGAGAGATAGGAAACATATTTTGAAAGTTATGCATGATTTTAGGAAAAAGCATTTGGAAGTTATGCATGATTTTAGGAAAATTGATCTCATGCATAACTTTCAAACGCGGTTAACCCTAAAATCAAGCCTCACATCTCCTATCTTTGTTGTACAGGAGATATTATATGATCTAATAAAAAAAAAACATCAAATAAAAGGAAACCAAATATATATATATAAAAGAATCACTTGATTATATTTAATGAATTATTATTTTCTCCTGCACAATAAAGAATCACTTGTTTTTCCTCCTTTCTCTTCATTAAATCTGGAAGTTAATTTTTATGTCAGTGTATAGATCTCAAAATGTTATGTGGAATCAAAAAAAGAATTACTTGATTCGGACTCCCGAGCCCGAAGTTATGGTCTTTCGAAGTTTTAACCTTTTTTTTTAATGATTTAGTCGACTAAATGAGTTTTTTAGTCGACTAAATCTCGGGTCATCAAAAAAAAATTCACCGCATTTTAGTCGACTAAACCATGACTTAGTCAACTAAACAGGGTCACATTGAGAAATAATTTACAGACAGGGACATTTTGATAAATAATTATTTAATAAGGGACAAATTGAGAAAAAAAAAAAAACCCAATTTTCATGGAACATAACAAAATGTATATATTTATAAAACCTAAAATCTTATTTAGTATGTGAAATAAAATATAAAATAATAATTTTGTGGAGATTATATGTAATTAAGTACAATATATTAGAAGTCAATAATAATAAGTTAATATCTCCGGCAAAAAAAAGTTAATAATAACAACAAAACGTGACTATTAAAAAAAAAACGACATTTTCACGGACGAGCAACGTCAGGCCGAAGGGCAAAGATTTCTTGACTCTGAGGCCCCGTTTGGTACAGGGAACATTTAAGGAGGGAAAGGAATGGAATGGAAGATTAAGAGGGAACTTAAAAAGTTAAACTGTTTGGTAGACATGGGAATGGAACTTAAGTTGAGGGAAAATAAAATGTTTGGTAAGAAGAATTGGGTGTTGATTAAGTGGGAAGGAGAGGTAAAATACCTATAATACCCCTAACATAAAAAAGAGAGAGAAAGACTTGATTGATTTTTTTTATATCAGGCATAAACATACTACCCACATCGTGACTGTTAATGGTTGAGAAGGAAAATCAAAAGAGCTGCCGATGGGATCTGTGAGGGCGATGATTAGAACGACAGCCGGAGGTGAGAAGGATTTCTAGGGAGAAGGATAGAAAGAGAAAGGAACCCAGATTGCATCAAGAAAACCGCATATCACATACTGCTCTGTTCGGCTCTGTTTTACATTTTACATGGATAAGGTTCAATGATTTGATCATATCTCTTAAACCACAGATCCGATTGTGGTGAAACTTTTTTTTATATAAAACTAGACTCCCAATGCGTCACATAGACACCAAAAGCAAGCTCAAAGGAATTTAGACGAAAGAGATATGGATATCGGAAGTTGACCCTAGAACTCTCGCGTCATATCAGACATAAGTTCAGTAACTTGGATGACTTGGTTCGAACGTAGTTGACAAGTTCGAACGTAACACTCACCTAAAAGAGTCGAGTTCGAACGCATAATAAATTGACAAGAGTTGAAACTCGTGCCGCAATTAATTTCAAAGATATTGGAAGAGAAGGTCGGTCATGAGGAATGAAAATAAGGAGCAGAAATTGAAAGTGGTGAAAGAGAGATGGATTACGTTTTTTGCAACTTTCGATGGCAGTTAAATCTTCTTTCATTGTTTCACTGTTCATACCACCGTGAGAGAGCTTGAACCAAACCATCAGCAACCTTCTTGCATCTCCGACGAGCCACCACTACTGTCCTCCTCACCGTTACCGTTGGGAACGAGAAGGCTAGAGAGCTTGGGTTGTGACTGTGTCTTTGGAGGGAGAACGATTTGGGGACGAAGAACCGAGCTTGAAGAAATTACGAGAGATCACCTTCAGAATGGTTTTTTTTTCCCATTAATTCACTTTCCCGGGAAGATTTTGAGATCCCTCCAGTTTTGGAGGGATTTGAATTTCCCACGTTTGTGGGAAGATGGAGCAAGGTGGGAGCTTGGTTTGACGGGAAGTTGTGCAACCAAACGGGTATTGCTAGTGGGAACTGTGTTATGTTCCCAAGAACTCTTATGAGTTCCTTGTACCAAACGGGACCTGAGAGGAATCGAAGCCTCTGTAAACCCTAGGCGTATTGCGCATAGCATTCATCTCTTTCCGCACATTTTAGCAGACGAAATTCCATAACTAAACACCCATTCTCTCTCTTCCCTTCGAGCGCCGAAAACTGGTAAACAAAGAAGAAAACGAAAGTTAATTTAGTGTGACTGTGTAGGGGAGAGAGGAATTATATGCATTTTCTTTATATTCTGGATATTCAATTTTCATTGGGTGGGTGTGAATCCCAGAGAGATTGAGAAGGAAGAGATAAAGAGGATTATGGGAAGCAGCTTTATCGCTCCACCAGTGAAGAAGCGTTCGGTATCCTACACTGAACCTGGTTTGGCCGAACCGAACCCGTATGCGACAAACGGGTCGTTCAAACGCTCCAAGTCCAAGCACCCACCGCCTCCCCTCAGTATTCCCCCGGGTCATATCGCTTTCCGACTGCTCTGCCAAGCTTCTCGAATCGGCGGTGTAATTGGCAAGTCCGGCTCCGTCATACAGAACCTCCAGCAGGTTACGGGGGCTAAGATCCGTGTCGAAGATTCCCCATCTGAATCACCGGACAGGGTCATTATTGTGATTGCGCCGAGTGCTCTCAGCGGCAAGGTTTTTCTGAGAGCCCGCAGCCAGAATTCGGATTCGGAATGGGCCGAGGAGGATGACGATAATGGAGATGACAGCGGAGAAGATGAAGCTATTGACGTCTCGAAAGCTCAGGAAGCACTGTTGAAGGTGTTCGAGAAGATTCTTGATGTTGCGTCGGAGACTGAGGGCATTAGAGTGGACGATGGAGTCGTGTCCTGTAGGCTGCTGGCGGATAAGGCACAGGTTGGGTCGGTCATTGGGAAGGGAGGGAAAGTAGTGGAGAAGATTAGGAAGGACAGTGGATGTAAAATTAAAGTTTTGGCAGACAAGTTGCCTCCTTGCACTGCCCCGTCCGACGATATGATTGAGGTAAGATGATTAACACCAGTTCTATTTGGGTCTGGGCTCCACTAAACAGCAGAGGGGAGTTTTTTGTGTAATATTAAACTTTCAGAATTGTTATATTTTAGATATCCTGATGTGAAGATACTTCCAAGTGAAGTAGACTTGAAGGTAGAGGACATGTTCTCTAGTCTGGAGGTAGAGAAGGGCTTATCACCATTAGGATTCTTGAATTTGTAGTTGATTGGTGGTTTAGGAGGAATTGTGATTTTTCTATTTGTATATTCAACTGATAATTTCTGAATGCGTTGTTGACGCTTGGCATTAGATAATCCTTTTTTCACTCAACTTGATGAACGTTAGGATGGAGTTTGGCTTTGTTATCTTTGTCTTGGGCCAATAATGTAGATAGGTTGGTTTTTGATCTAACATTCTGAGTTCCTAATTCTGTTTAAAATTGGCCTAACTTAAGCCAAATAACCTTGGACTCGCCCAAAAACAGTTAAAGGTGAGCAAATAAAACTGGTACTGTAAAACTCTTCACTTACCCGTTTGGTCATGAAATCTAGGAAAAAGGATACAGTTCATGCAGTTTCTATGACTTGATTGGGGCATGGCCTGTATCATTCTACATGGAGTGGCATTGGCAATGCTCCTTGTTGACCCAATTACTAAGCATGAACATTCCTTTTATGCTAACTTTTGGTGATGGTTGGGCAACTCTAACCTCTTATTTTTACCAAATTTGGATACTATTATTTTCACATGTTATCTACACTAGAAAAGTTTCTGTTCATTTTGAGGTTATTTACCTTCATGAACAGACGAACTCAAAAATATTGCTCTGATTTAATTTGCTGGTTTTTGACATGACTGTCAAACAAAAGGCCTCCTTTCCCCAAAGTTACAACTGAAACAGACCATATTATTGGCAACTCTGGGATTTCATTGGTCACTAAATGGACCACTTCTACTTGACTAATTCTCAATCATCCGGTTTAAAGCATGATTTGATGAAAGAAAACCAAAATATAGTCCTCAACTATCTTTGAAATTGGAAAAACACGTGCTATGTATTAGTCATGCTGGGACCTGAATAGGTTCTCCCAATTAATGTCCCAAACTAGCAAAAGAGGCACCTTGTAATGATATTTCCTTGGTACAACCTCTTGTTTGTAAAAGGGACGTCCTTTTTATTCGAGTTGGAGTCAGTTGCCTTTGATGTTCCCTGCTCAGTATCATCTCCCCTCCTGCCTCTATCTGTGGGGCCAAAGTGCGTAGTGATGAATGAAGAGGATAGGTGAGTTAGTGATGTTGGTACTGGGCAGGTCAAAGAGTGAGTGGCCTAGGTCTTTGGTGATCTAATAACATGTTTGATGTTAGGACAATTTTTAAAATGCAACTTCTGGGAAGAAAATCACACTGAACATGTGTACCTAGTTCATTATTGGAATGATTTGTTTGATCAATTAGGTATAAAGCTTCACATCTATTTAGAACATGTCTTAATGGTTACTGAGCTTCACTTTACATAAAATCCGTAACTTATATTTTTATATTAAAGAAAAGTACTGTTATACCATGACAGATAGAAGGCCATGTGCGGTCTGTAAAGAAGGCACTTCTTGCTGTTTCTCGCCGTCTTCAGGATTTTCCTCCACCCAGCAGGACAAAGATGATGGGAAGCAAGCCTCATGAAGCGGTTCAACATGAAAGCATAGTTGCTGTTCCACATGATGCTTTAACTGTAGTTCCACGTGAGACTTTACCTAATCTGCATGCAGACCATCTTCTGCAGAGAGGCTCTGTGTTGTCTACTATACCCAGTAGCTATGCTTCTGGAGTTTATTCAGTGTCAGCTGAGGTAAACAGAGCCTCAACCTTGGATCCAACAACACACAAGCAGGAAGTTTCCTTTAGAATTCTTTGCTCCAATGATAGGGTTGGTGGTGTAATTGGTAAAGGTGGTAGTATTATCAGAGCCCTTCAGAATGAGACTGGGGCTACTATAAGTATTGGTCCTTTGGTGGAAGAATGTGAGGACAGATTGATTACTGTTACTGCTTCTGAGGTTTGTCAAACATCATTGTTTCACTTTTACTTCTGCTTGTTTTGGTTGCATCTCATTTGTTTTGCTATTCTTATAATCATAAAATTTTCTTTTGATAGCTTATTGATTTTTGCACAGAATCTTGAATCAAGATATTCCCCAGCACAGAAGGGTGTCGTCCTTGTTTTCTCCAGGTCTGTAGAAACAGGCATTGAGAAGGGGCTAGACTCAGGATCAAAGGGGTCATCTGTAGCTGCAAGACTTGTGGTTTCATCAAACCAAGTTGGTTGTTTATTGGGAAAAGGAGGATCAATAATTACAGAAATGCGGAAGGCAACTGGTGCTAGCATAAAAATAATGGGGACTGACCAGGCTCCAAAGTGTGCATCACCTAATGATCAATTAGTACAGGTTTGCACAGGGTTCTGCTTTGCTTTGTCCAATCAAAGGATGTCAAGAATGCCATTTGTATTTTAATTTCACTATATTTTCCCTTGATCAAATTCTTTTGCTTAAATCCTTGGCACCATCTAGTTTCTCTCCTGAAAAATCATTATCATCTATGGGGTATTTGATGTCATTTTAGTATTTATGCCTTCACTCATATAACATATGTACTGGAAATTGCAAGTTAGTACCCCTTTGCAAGTTAGTACCCCTTTGCATATACTTTGCATTGCCATCACTTTTCCTTCAGGTTGTTAAATCATGAAATGAAGTTGAAAAAAAAATGCTTTTCTCAATGTTTTAATTTCATGGCTAGTAATACATTTGATTGACATCCACCATACTACATGTGGACTTCTCTGCCTTAGGTAAATACCAGAAAATCAGCCTATTACAGTTGAAAGAGTCATAATTTCTGTAGTAAGTTCAGCGATTTATTTCAAGTAGCAAATATCAATTATAATAAAAAAATTGCATGAACCAATATGACATTAAGGCCCTGTTTGGTACACGGATTTGGGGGGAAGGGAAAAGAAGATTATCAAGTTCCCGGGCCTACTGATCTTCCCTTATATGTGGGAAGGTAAGATCCCTCCAAAATTGGTGGGATCTCAATTTCCCACGTGAACAGTGACATTTTGGATATATTTACCTCATAAAGTATTTTTTTTCTTCTATAATGTAAGAAAATATGATTAAATTCAAATTTATGCAATAAGTTCAAAATTATGTGATAAATTCAAACTTATGTGATAAGTTCGAACTTGGCAGGAGAATATTTTAGTCAAATTCGAACTTGGTAGGAAAATATTTTAGACAAATTCGAACTTGATAAAAGAATATTTAAAAAATATATATATATTTTGGCAAACAAATTATTTTTCCTTTTCATTTTGAATTAATTACTTTTGAGGGTAAAATAGGTATTTCCTGATTCTTTACCAACTACTATCCTTTCATTTTCTTCTTAACAAACAATTCATCTTCCCTCATCCTTCAAAATCTTCATTTCCCTTCTCTAAGTTCCTTTTCCTCCTCAAATTTTCATCGTACCAAACGGGGCCTAAGCATCAGTTTCCTGGTAAAAATGAATACGGAATTCCTGAACAGTTTCTTTCAAGATCCTGGTACTAGAAAGGTAACAATATGATCACTTTTATGGATTATTGTTGTCTCCTAACACTTTCCTGTCATACTGATTTAAAGCTGACAAAATAACCATAATTTTTTAACAGTTGAGTTTTATTCTCCCCCGTCCCCCTTTTTTAAAGTTTCCTCTAAACACACAAGACAGTAACTCCCAATGCATACAGTTTATTGTATCCTCTATTGTCCCATCAGATATCTGGAGAGTTTTCAAATGTTCAAGATGCATTGTATAATGCAACTGGCAGATTGCGAGATAATCGTTTTTCGGGCACACAAAACAGTGTTGGAACAAAAACCTCTACCTCTGTATTACCTGATACCAGTCCTCATGGGAGATTGTGGGATCCTGTTCCGATTGGTGTCCAACCAACCATTGGTGTTTCTCATAGTCTGAGTAGGCATACTTCGTCTCAAAACATAAATCAAGTTGTGTCTCGCTATTTAGATCACCCGTCATCACCAGGGTCATGGGCACCACGGGTATTCCCTTCTTTCTGCTGTCTGTTTTTCCCTTTAAATTTGTGCCCTATTCATATTAATAAATTTCAATGCAGATGGTTTCTGGGATAAACACAAGAGGCGTTAATGATGTTGGCAGGGGATTGACTTCTCTAAAAGGTGGCTTAGAACTTGGCAGGTCGGTAATACACGAACAAGTGCATCAGACTTGTCTGAATGCAAAGCTATAATTTGAAATATAATCAACTATAGGCTTCCTTAGAACCTTTTAAGCTTTTTGTATGTTATGATTTACTCTATTTAATCATATCATTTAAATTTATCTTAATAATGATATAATAATGACACATCAACGAGACATGAAAGTATGGTTGGTGTTCTACATTTTACTGTATTTGATCGAATATGTTACATGCATTAAGTATTATTAGTAAATAGAATGTTTTCATTACGAAATCCCAGTACAGGCCTTGGTCTTTTGGTTTAGTGGCTCACCAAACAACCTTAGAAACCAGGCATTGTTCTTACATGTGACCCTTCGAACTCTCTTTAGAGACTTATGATGCGGAAGCCTTAAAGGTCACCTCATCATGAGCTTGTGGCAGTTATAAGTTTCCCAAAACTTGGTGATTCAGTGGCAAGTGGTTTTCCCAGAGCCACGTTGACTGTATTGAACATGTGCCTTTCTGATTTACTGTTGGACACTTAGACCAGTTGAACTAACCAATTCTAGAGCTTTCACAAAATTTGCCTTCGAGTTTAGCAGCTCTCTTTGCACATTTTTGTACATGTGCCATAATGTTAATCGGACCCTTTGTTTTGACACCCAAATTCAGTGATGCTAACCACACACTCTGCATGAAATTATTATACTCTTCATTTTACATCAATTGTTCTGGGTTCATGGCACATTTGCTTTGTTTTTCTTTTGTTCCCCCCCCCCCCCTCTTTTTAAGCCCTTGTTGTGAAGTTGTAGCTTAGTCTAGAGTCTAAGGCAGACCTTCTGATGAATGTTTTTCCCCCCGCAGCGGAAGCAAAATTGCCATGGTGACTAATACAATTGTGGAAATTGTTGTTCCTGATGATGTCATTGGCTCGGTATATGGGGAAAATGGTAGTAACTTGACTCGTCTGAGAAAGGTATAAACTCATAAACATATGCACATATACAATGTTCTTGTTTAGTAGATTATCATTAGCTACTAACAATTTGCCTAACTGGAGAATAACTACTTCCTCGTATCCTTAATATAAGATATATTTACCTATTTGATTAGATTAAGTTGGTTAATAAGACGTATATTTTCTAAAACACCTTAGTCATTTTCCTTTATTCTTTCATTCTCTCTCTTCCTTGATTATTGCTAAGGGAGCAATATCAATAGGGGTAAATTAGGAAAATATTGACAAATATGAAAAATAAGTCTTATATTTAGAACCAAAATCAACTCTAAAAAAATGCCTTATATTAAAAACTGGAGGGAGTAGCAATTAAAATCTTGTCTGATGAAACTCCATATTTAGATTGGATGAGACATCTCCATCTGCATAGCCCTATTGCGTATACTCACAATTACACTATGAACATATCATGAATGCTGCTTCTTTTTTTCTTTTCTTTATTTATGACTTTAGCAAGCTATTCTGTAAATCAGATTTCAGGTGCCAAGGTTACTATCCATGAACCTCGTCCAGGAACGAGGGACAGAATTGTTGTCATATCCGGTACGCCTGATGAAACCCAAGCAGCTCAAAGCCTTCTTCAAGCATTTATCCTCACAGGTTCTTCATGACTGAAACCCCAGGGATGGCCTTTTTCCTTGTACCTCACTCAATTTTCCCCCCACTTTTTTCCTGTACACTAAAATGGAAATATTTAGGTCTTGAATCACGCCAAACCAGTCACTTATCGCTTAATTTAATCCATCTTAAGCGTTTCACTCAGAATGTGTATCTGACTCAAAGCCACAACCACTTGATTCTGTAGGAACAATTTAGTAAACCTTCACCAGATGCTATTGTTCTCTTCATGGATTATGGAACCCAATTTCAGAATTGATACTCAATTATAGAAAGAATCCAGGGAAGTCTCATGGTTTAAGCTTTGAACCGTGACAAAAATCTCAAAGCCACAACCACTTGATTCTGTAGGAACAATTTAGTAAACCTTCACCAGATGCTATTGTTCTCTTCATGGATTATGGAACCCAATTTCAGAATTGATACTCAATTATAGAAAGAATCCAGGGAAGTCTCATGGTTTAAGCTTTGAACCGTGACAAAAATGGAAGAAAATAGCACATTTTTTGGGCAGGAAAAGGGAAAAAAAACCACAAAAAAGAACGCTCATTTTCACCTCTGTAGCTTTCGTGCTTGGAGATTCTCCTCAACGCAAAAATCTTGTTTTAACCCACATTAAACCTCAATATACAAACGTACACGCAACAACGACTACAGAGAAACCCAGAAACGAAAACATAGAGCAAGAACAAAACAGAAAGCTGCTATCCAATGGTCAAAGATGTGTCAAGTCATATGCAGGATTAGCAAACTTCTCTCTTAGGATTTTCCCTCTGCGTACTCTCCAATACGCACAATTCATTAGATCAAATTTTGAACCTTTGGGATTCACCAATTTTCAAGAATCATTATAATAATATTGAATTATAAAAAAATGAATGAATAAATTTTAATAATTAAAACATGACCTGAACAATTCAGGATGGTGATACAATTTTTTTTTTTTTTAAAGTATTTTGTTAAAAAAATCTCAAATATGGATATAATCCAATGGTTGAAATATGCACGGGAAGCCAGCACCATCATCTGTTGGCCCATCAGCTAAGTCAATTGCTTATCACCCCCAAAGATTTTGTTACATAATTATGGAGATTAATTTTCTTTTTTATCTAATTGTACGATCTAAAAAAGAACTTTTATTTCAACTCCGTACACGATACAAGTGTTTTTCACTAGGTTAATATCTTGACATATAAAAAAAAGATTGGAAAGAGTAATGTATGATCCATATACTTTCATCAAAATTGTCATCAAGTAAGTATACTTGTAATTGTAAATTTAACTCACTCAAGAATGCATCTATTAGAAAGTTATATCCAAAACTCTGAAAACAATTTTCAATGAGGTCCTTATCCATCCCTTATTTTGATTGGATCAATCATACCATTCGCTTTCTTAGTAGAGCAATACAATTTCTAGATAAATTGAAAAGGCTTCTAAAATTGTATGAGAAGCAGTAAGTCATTATCCACAAATTAAAAAAAATACTATTTGCTATAACATTTCTATTCACAGGTTGATAATTGATATTGATAACTTTCTCAAAGAAATGACAAGAATGCAGAAAAGAATCACAATAAGTGGTACATTCATCTTTCTCACACTCATATTTGGCTCAAAGTCACAATGTTTTTGAGTGAATACACTTGAAGAGAGTTGCTTGCCATACAAACACTTGCCCACACACAAAATGGCATTACACAAACCGTAAGACACTCAAGCATCAGAGGAGAAATCCTAAGGTATAACACACAAGCAATGATCAAGGATTTATTTTCCACACTACAATAAAGCCTTATTGTGCATACCTGAATCCCTTTCCATTGAATGTACTGCTTTATAATACCTAAGAATTTCTCAGGACTAAGAGTATTATTCTCTTAACTCTTCGCAGGTTCACCGGTCTTCGCAGGTTCACCGGTTGGCTTGAGCGTGATTTCCACATTATCATGGACTCCTTGAAGCAGAAGCTCGCCATCATATGTCAGTAGTTTCCTCTTCTTCGCCGCTCTTAGCGTCCCCACCAGTGCCTCAAATATATTTGCACATTGGTCATCATTAAACAGTGTTCCAAATGTTACCTTCAGAATTCAAGCCATGTCTTTTTCATCATTACAAGAGAGTGGTGACATATGCCAAAAGTATATTAGCTTATGACCGTATTAGTTGAGAAATACTTGTAAAGATCAAATTGTAGACCCACAGATGTGTCACATATCCATATGTTAACAATCATTATATCATCAAATATTCAATATGTAATAAAAATTCTTGCCACGGTATTTACAAGTTATCAATAATGCAATTCATTCCCCTAACTCTGTGCAATACACTGAGAACATGTCTAGTTTATGGTACAGTCCACTCTTGACATGCTGTGTTTCCTTCTGCTATTGGTTTTGTCAGAGAATATTTAGTGTTAATCAGCAATATCAGTCCAAATCAAGATCAAAGTTGAACAATGTTCGAGTATAATTTGCATATAGATAATTTCAACAAGACTCAGAAGCACTGTCCCTTGATTGATACATCATTATAAGTAAAGCAAACTATCTCAAGCCTACCAGCCCATTTGATTAATATGACGCAGAAGTTTGTTTGCCTTGCTGGCTCAATGAATCAAATCAACACCTTAGTATATCCTTCTATATACTTAGAACTAGATTTAAAATCATTGATTCATGAAAGGCTGTCTCATTTCTTCAAACAAATCATCACGCGGAAGGGGGCAAAGAAAAACCAATAATTTCTTGTTTGGCTCACTTAATCGTGCATTCATTGTCCTGTCGCCGCATGCCATCTATGGCTGAGGTAATATTTCAACCTTTTGTGGATTTGTGAAGAAGTTTTTACAGTGCTTTAACAAAGCATTCAGTAACCTGAGCTCTATCAAGGAGTAAAGAAATCATTCATACGCCTTTTCTTCCTGTGATGTTTTTTTGTCTGTCTGTTTAGAATATGGAATGGAAAAGACAATGATGCTTACTGATCACTCCCTATCCATCTAAAGGAAACAAATTAGAAAATACTTGGCTTCTGAACCCAAAGGAAAGATAAATGTTTCTTGCAGTTGTATATCACGAATATAACAAACACTGTAGTTACTTCGTTTCGTCTCATTGATGTAGGTTCCAAAACCTAACATCCCACCAGATTTTAACTCAGTTTCAGATCTGAGTATAATTGCAGAATTAAACCTCAATTTCTCACCTTCGAGGATCTCTCCAAAGGGGACACATAGATCCAGAGCTGGATACGAATAATATAGATCAAACAAATAGAGCAAGGGACAAATCAATATAATGGCCCTACGATCTAGATCCCAAAACATAACGTCAGATTCGTATCACCAAAATCTGCATCGAGCGGTGAAGGATTCAATCTCGAGATTTAAGAGAAAACGGGAACCCTTTTTTCTTTTTTGCGTACCTTGTATGAGCCATCTGGTTGGGCTTGGCCAAGCCTCTTGATTTCTTGTTTGAGTCGCTCAACCTCTTCCTCTACGTTCATGGTTTCAACAGTTTCAAGGTCTTCTCGGGGCACCAAAATGAAAAAGTTTTTTTCCCACCTCGCGCCTGATGAAGTTTTTATCAGCTATTTATATTTTTCTCGTCCGGGAAAATTGGGACATGAGAATACCAGCATGCAAAGAATGAAGATGATATTGCCGTTGATGTATGAAAATTAATTTTAGCCCATATATGTAAGAAAGTTAATTACAACTTCAGATCCTTAATTGTTAATTTGGATAGATTAAGGAAGTTAGCTATTTATAATAAATACTACCTCCGTCCTTAATTATAGGAGCAATTTAACCGATTTTGGGAGAATTAAGGATAGGGGTTAAATTAGTTAATTTTACTCATTTTCCTAAAATGTCCTTATATAAATTTAAAATGACACAAGTTGCCCTAATTATAAGTGTTTCTAATTTGTCTTACGTTAGATATCCATGACATATTAGTTTATATATGTATATTAGTTGCTTTTTATATAGCCATGTGTATACATATAGATCTAATTTTCTTTCCACACGCTTTCTAATTGAAATAATGGTCTTGCTATATAAACATATATGTGTGTGTGTATATGTGTATACATATAGATCTATCTACATACATAGAGACACACACCCATATATCTACACAAACATATACATACTTTCACACACACACACAGATATATATATATATGTGTGTGTGTGTGTGTGTGTGTGAATATCTACACATATATATATATTGACACACATAAACATAAATATACATATATATGTAAACACACATATATATAATGCTCCTAATAATAAGTAGAAATAGGGGTATTATAGGAAAAAATTGACAAAAGTTAAAACTTGCTCTTATAATTAGAACCAACTCCAAAATTTGCTCCTATAATTAGGGACGGAGGAGTATATGTTAATTTTTTTAAAATATTATCTTTAATTATGACTACTTTTAGGACAAAAACTTCTTAATATGTGCAATTAATAGGAATATTTTTAAAAAGAAATTATGAAATTGAGGACAAAGTGAATGGAGAGATCTTCTATTTGGAACCAAATCTAATTGTTACCAATTCTTTTATTAAGGAGCAAAACTAGTACTCCCTCCGGTCTTAATTATAAGACTTAGTTGACTTTTTTAAAGATATTATGAAAGCTAATTAAATTACTTTAGAATATTTTTATTTTTATTTTTTTCTTCAAACTATTTAGTTTAACTAATAAACTAACGGGCTTTAAACTTCTCATATTGCATGAGAAGAAGACGGTTCCTACACACATATAAAATGGTGGGACCCACATCTTTTCTTTTCTATTTTAAAAAGATATGGGTCCCACCATTTCATGTGTGTGTGACATGAGAATATATTTCCCTAACATGAGAAGTGTATTTCCCTAAACTAATATATAATCTAAGGTTACACAACATATGAAATGATTAAGTAACTTATTTATCTTCCTTAATCTCTAAAAAAAAGTCAATTAGGTCTTATAATTAGAACCGGAGGTAATATTAAATAAGAATGCATAAATAATGGTAACAAATTTTGGATTATGAATCCCATTTCATCATAAAATTAGATGTCCAACATATATATTCCCTTCTACATATTTACCTAATTTAATTATATTAAAAAAATTAAGAGTTAATTAATATGATATGTATTTTTAAAACGTCATATTCATCTTCCTTTCATCTTCTCCTTGTTTATTGTTGAACAAGTATGAATAAAGTTAATTCAAACATATGAATAAAGATACAAAATATGTTTTATATTTAGAATTAAAATCGACTCTCCAAATACATTTCATATTAAGGATAGGAAGGAGTTCTTTATTGGTTTATTGATGCATTTTTGGTATTATTTAATGTTTACTTTTTATTACTAAAAGAGAATGATTCTTGATATTTACTAGGATAGTCTTTTTTATAAATTATAAGATTGTTTTAAAATATTAAATATACTTTTTTTCCAACAATGTTAAATATAATAAATATTAAAAATGCTTAGTAACAATGTATATTACTCCTTTTGACGAGTAATTAAATTATATAAATAATAAATTTAATTAAAATTAGTTAAATATAATAAATATGAAAAAAATGTAAGTGATTTTTTCTTTTCTTTAAAAAAAAAACTTATTTATAGGTTATAGAGTGCGCGAGAGAATGGACCAATAGTCAATTAATTATTGTACTAATAACCAACAAATAATTAACATGAACAAAAATTGAAAATGATACAAACTTACAAATTATAAATAGAAACAATTAACTCTGAATAAAATTTTCTTCTACATGTAGGATTAGATGAATATAAAACACTCCCTCCAATCTTAAATATAAGATAAAGTTTATATTTAGTGGGTCATCCATTTCAATGAGAAAAGTTTTAAAACAAATTCATTCCAAATATTACCACGGAAAAACTTTTCTTTTCTTTTTGAAAAGCTCCACTGAAGATCATCAACTATGTAGCACCCATACTTTTAAAAAAAAAAATATTACAACGTATCGGACACTCGTATCAGGAACATATCGAGAACGCTGTGTCAGAATTAAACATAAGAATCAAGCCAATATTATTTGAAATAACGTATCAACGTCCGGTATCAGAAACGTGTCGAACTAGTGGAATACATATGCTGGGAAATTCTTCTTCAGTCTTTATCTTTAGAGGGAGACTTGACTTTGTAGTGCAGATCCCAGTACTGAAGTGGAATTTATCGTCATGTTTGTTGAAGTTGTTTTGTCATCTTCTCTAGAATTTCCCAGGAGGAAAAGTAAAACACAGAAAATAGCTCTCGTCCCTGGGTTTGTTGTGATTGGTCATTGGTAAGTTAAGCATAAATAACTGCCGCTGAGCTTATCTCGTAGATGTCGAACACTCTCAATCACTCCCCAAATTGGAGACTTCAGAGTGGATAATATCATTTGGTGTGAGAATCTGACTTGCCCGATCTTGAATTTTTTAAGCGATAATCTCGATGGATGATGATGAGGGTGTGGATTGGTCTGATCTTCCCAAGGAACTATGGCCGATGATCGGAAAATGTTTCAACAGTAATATCGACCTTCTTCGATCTCGATCTACCTGCAACTTATGGCGTCGTTCCTCTGTTTCTCCCTCTCTCGCTGCTTCTCCTAGCTTCACTGCAATAATCGCCACCTCTTCAGGCGAACAACGACTCATCCTCACAACAATTTATCGTCTTGAACCATCCGATCTCTCCAAAACTCTTTCAACTTCTTCTCCCTCCAAATCCTGGTTGATCAAGGTTGAAGAATCCAGCTATGGCCGTCTCTGCCTCTTAGACCCTTTCACGAGCAATCGACTCTCGCACTTCCGTACGAGGTATCCTTCTGGGTCTTTCCCTAAGTTGTTGAATCTATTGAACTTTCGATTCGTGGAACTGATCAAAGCATATTCAATCCCATTAAATGATTCTGGTAGGAGGTTATTTGGTCCTCCTTGTCCTGAGATCAGTGGGAAAGTGGTAGGGTTCCCCAATTTTGCTTGGACGCGGGTAGAGAATTGCAAGTTCTTTTCTGTCACTAAGGATGGGAAATTAGGGTTTTCAAAAATTGGGGATGATGAATGGACCCTTGTGGATGATAAGAACTTCTATTACGATGACCTAATTGTTCACAAGGGTCAGCTCTACGTTGTAGATAGATGGGGAACCATTTTCTGGATTGACTGTTCTTCTTCTTCTTCCTTGAAGTTGGTTCAATTTTCTCCTCCACTGTTTGCTTTGGGTAAGAAGAAGCATTTGGTAGAGTCATGTGGGAGTCTCTATGTTGTTGATATGTATGTTGAAGGAGATCCTAATAACACCAAGGGAACATACTATGAAGTGTTTGATTTGAAAGTATATAAGCTTGATGAAGAATGGGGTAGGTGGTTGGATGTGAAAAGCTTGGATGGGCGTGTGTTTGTTTTGAGTAAAGACTGTAATTTGTCTCTCTCAGCTCAAGACTATCATGGATGTGAAGAGAATTGCATCTACTTCTGTTATAGAGGTAGTGCTTCCATGTTCAACTTAAGAACTTCCACATTTTGCCCTCCCAAGGTCTTTTGGCCTTGCCCAACTCTGTTCAACTTGTGATCTGTATGTGAGGATAATAACAGGTTGAGAGAAGTTGTTAGTGATCTCTCTTGTTGCAGAGGATGATTTTAATTTTCTTGGGGGATATAGTTTTGATTCTGGAGAGGAGGTTCTTTCCACTAAGTTTTGTGTTTATAAACCGAATCTGGAAAAATGACAATAGGTGCAGGTTAAAAGCTGGGAGAATAGGGCTATGTTGTGTGTTGGTGATGAATGGATTTGAAGAGTTTCGTGGATGCATGCAAGAATAATAGAGCATTTAATGCACAGAAGATTCATGCATTGAAGGTATTAGAAGTTTTATCCTTTTAGCTTTTTATTTGTATCAATTTTAGAATTTTATATATGCGTGTATATATAATTTAACGTTTAAAATATGAATGCCAATGGTTTTTTTTTTTTTTTTTGGATACAAAAGAAACACACCTCAACTAATACCTATGGGAACAGAGTCCCCATTACAATCCTAGCAAAGTATCCTCAAAAGATCCTCAGGAGGGTAGTACACTTCATGAAATCCCTGTTCTGGTACCAACCCACGCTTCGCTAGACAGCCCGCCGCATGGTTACACGAACAAGGCACGTAGGTAACCATGGTTTCCCATTCCATTTCCATCAGTGCTCTCACTTCCGTCAAAATGCCAAAGTCTCTGTGATGAGGTTGTAGCTCATGCAAGATAAGGTTGAGACATTCCATAGAGTCGGTTTCCAACCACACTTTCCGAAAACCCATAGCCCATGCCATTTTAAACCCCAAGAGACAGGCTCGATTTCAGCAGTTAGCGCATCGCCATCGTCAAGATGTTGTATGAAACCTTTTAAGAAACGTCCCGCTGAATCGTGGATTAGTCCCCCATGCATCATTGTAATAGAACTTCCTCCTATATGGCAAACCGAGTCCGGTTTCTCTCATTTTCGGATTTCTGCCCATCCCTCATCATTTTCTCATCCTGGCCATCGAAATCTTGATCCAAGGGCCCAGAATAATTTTTAAAAAAACCGCATGCGGTCCCGACACCGCATGCGGTTTTTTTTAAAATTATTCTGGGCCCTTGGATCAAGATTTCGACGGCCAGGATGAGACTGTGAGGGATGGGCAGAAAAACGCTGATGAGAGAATCCTCTTCCATGGCAAACCTAGTTTTTGATGTACTATTTTGAGAGAGACCTTTAAAAAAATAAGATTTATTTAGTAGAATGTTAAAAATTGTAATTATTTAGAAGGCTAAATATAAATTTACAATTACCAAATTAACCCTAATCAAACTCCTTATATTATCCCTGACCACATCTTAACTGTATGATGGCTAGTTACCAATTGAAAGTTCATTTCGTCTTTATTCTGCACATCTCTTTGTTTGCACATGAGGCTCTTTTATCAATAGCCATTGGTTTCATGTGAATCCACGACGAAGACAGTGAGTCCAAGACACATCTATAAAATACTATTGAGAAGAAAATACATTGGCCCAAGGATCATTGGATAATTTAGATAAGTCGGTTTTCAAGTTAAGATTTTTTTGTTTTTATATAAGAATTTTAGGAAATGGATTGGATTTATCTACAATCCAAGAGCAGGGCGTTTGGAACCTAGTCCACGGGGCATACTGGGTTAGAGAGTACACATGCCTCCACCTCTTCTCAACGTTTCCACTGCTTCGTAGACCCCTAAGATGTCTCCACAGCGTCTTGACCAACTCCAGGATCGAACTCCCTCATTTTTGGTGAGAAATACTGACCCCTTTGCCAGTTGAATCAAAGGACGAGGGGTTTCGAGTTAAGATTTACTTCTATGGAGTTGATTTAATTTTTAATATAAGATCCACTTTATAATTTTTCTAAACTATAAATTGAATCTTATATTATGGATCAAGTGTAAGAATTTATATATTTGGGATGGGTGAATTTATGTTGGCCAGAAAAATGGAAAACGTGAAGTATGAGTAATGGACCATGGGTAGGGGCAATTTTGAGAGATGAGTTTTCTCCCAAAATATCCCCCGACATTGGGGAGAAAATTTGGAGAGAGAAACACATGGGGCCTACACCATTTTTTTCTCCCTCATTTTTCTCTTTCCACTATTTATTCCCTCCAAATCAAACCCAAATAGGGGAAAATCCATTTTTCCATCCCCCAGCTTTTCTGCTCACCCTAGTTTCAAACAGTGCTAAAGTGATTATGGAGGATGAAAGACATTGTTGTTGACACTTGACAGTTTCATGGGATCAAAACCAAAACTGGCCTTCTAAAATGTGATGCTTTTGGACCTTCAAAATCAAGGTGCTCCTAGACAGCTAGCAGCTCAAGAATAAGGGTCATTTATAAAATTTCTTATGCCTTTTGTTCCATTAGTGAACCTATCACCAAGTGAGAGGGAGAAAAGAATGATATTAGCTTCCATTTTAGGTTAGTATCTCCACTGAATACAATTGTCCCAGTCACAATATATCTAGTATTATGATTCTAGGAGACCCGTTTGGATTAGCGATGATAGAAGTGACATTTTTTCAATATGACTTTTACAAACTTAGGATAAAAGTCGATTGTAAATGTGATTTATATTTGAATTGTCGGTGATAGAAGCTTATACGCAGTGTGGAAAACAAGTTTTAGTGGCTTCTTAAAAGTAGTTTTTGGCCTAAAAGCACATTTAAAAAAATAACAACTCAAACACCTTATTTTACTCTCACCGTGCATTTTCCCTTCCTACCGTGTTTTTCCAGCCCCACCGCATTCCCAAACAGGCTATAAGATGTCAAAGTAATCAAGTTCTATATGGCAGTATTGAAATGTCTCGAATAAGATTGCATTCAACAAAAGAATACATGTGAACTACTTAAAAGAGTTATCTGAAGAAAGGAAAAATGTGAAAGAAAGTGCTTTTATCATGTTTGGTAGATGGTGAAGTGGTTTTGTTGGAAAGAAAGTTTCCCATGTCTATGGAAAAGAGCTTTCTCATTCCCATTCCCTTCTCTTTCTCATTTTGCACCATATAGACGACTTGTATCCTAAACTAAAGATTGTTTTATTTATACTCCCTCCGGTCCTAATTATAGGAACTATTTAACTGATTTTGGGGTTTAAGGAGAGGAGTTAAATTAGTTAATTTTACTCATTTTCCTAAAATGCCCTTATATAAATTTAAAATGACATAAGTAAAAGTAAATTACAACCTCGCCACATATCTCTCCGACCAATTTTCCTTTTTCACACACTTTCTAATTGAAATAATGGTCTTGCTATATAAACATATATGTGTGTATACATATAGATCTATCTACACATACATATAGACACACACACACACACATATATATATGTTTATATATCTACACACACCCATATATGTTTATATGTGTGTTTGTGTATGTACACACACATATGTTTATATATGTGTGTGTGGGTGTTTGTGTATGTACACACATATCTACACACGTAAATACAGATATACACACATATATATGTACCCACATATATACATACATCTATACACACACATATATATAAATGTTCCTAATAATAAGTATAAATAGAGGTATTATAGGAAAAAATTGACAAAAATTAAAATTTGCTCTTATAATTAGGATCAAAATCAACTCCAAAATGTGTTCATATAATTAAGACCGGAGAAAGTACATAACAAGGACAAACTCCAATAACACTTAGGTGGACTCGAAGTTCAAGTGGATCTATGTTCTGTTCACATGATTGTTCTTGTGTAATTAGTTGTCATTCCAACATGATGGCGTTGTCTGGTTGTCGATGCTGGATGGGGAAATAACATGGAAACTTGTGTGATTATTACATAGGTATATAAGAAAATATTTGAGTGTATTATTAGATTATGTATTGATTTATAAGTCAAATAAATTAGTATGGAGAAAAATTATAAATATGAGATAAAGTGAAAAAAAGTCATATATAATAAGACCAAAATTTACATCTAAAGTAACAATTATATTCAGAATTGAAGGTAACATTATGGTAAAAAAATGGGATAAATATCATTTTTGTTTCGGAAGTTTGACTGAGGAGCACTAGGTACCTGAAAGTTTGTTTTGGAGCAAAATTGCTTCGGAAGTTAACAAAACGTAGCAATTTTGTCCCTTGTTAATTTTGACCGTTAAGTTTAACTGATATGCACACATGGCACCAATTCTTGCCACCTCATCAGTCAAAACATGGTTAAATATCATTTTTGCTTCGGAAGTTTTAGATAAGGAGTAGTGGGTATTCAAAAGTCTTTTTTAAAAGCAATTTTGTCCCGGAAGCTTATAAAACGTAGCAATTCTAACGACTTAGGGAAGGGTAGCCTAGATCAATCTATACAAAGGTAAATATTATAGCTATTGATTTGTCTTACTGAACCAATTTAGGACAATTCATATATCATTTTGCGTTTCATTTGCTGAGATCATAAGTGACGTTTCCTCTAGGTTTTGCGACAGACATTTCAGTCCCTTTGACCAGTTCGACTTCACGAATTCCGGCCGCGTTGAGCTCAACGTCTCAAGGATCTCCCTCTCCTACTCCAAATTTGACCTTTCCAAGGTAGATTTCTTCCTCTATACCCTTGATTCCCGGCTCTGTGTCCTTCAAAGAACTCAAAGAAGACGAGATTCCTGTGTTGTTCAATCCAATCTTGTTGAATTTGTTTATCCCTTTAATTCCCTCAATATCGATGATTCCTTCAACAAGAAAAAGATGACGAGGTGTGATGTCATGTCATATTGAGCTAATTGTTATAGATGATGAGATGAGATGACATGTGTGTTCTTTGACTGATTATAGAAGGGCAAAATTGCTACGTTTTGTGAACTTCTGGGAAAAAATTACTCCTAAAAAAAACTTCTGGATACTCATTGCTCCTCAGCGAAAACTTCTTGAACAAAAATGATAGTTATCCTTATTTTGATTGATGAGGTGACCTGTCACGTGTGCATATCAGTTAAACTTAACGGTTAAAATTAACAGAGGGACAAAATTGCTACGTTTTGTTAATTTCTGGGGCAATTTTGCTCCAAAACAAACTTCTAGGTACCCAGTGCTCTTCAACCAAAACTTCCGAGACAAAAATGATACTTTTCCCTAAGAAAATCTACAATGAGGAAATATGGGAGTTTTGGTACCTACAAAAAAATAAATAAAATAAGGAATAATAAATTTATAAATAAAATACTCCCTCCAATCCTAAATATAAGATAAAGTTGATTTTTTAAGAGATATTAAAAAGCTAATTAAATTACTTTAAAATATTTATACTTATCATTTTTTCTCAAAATTATTTTGCCTAACTTATAAACCGATATATAATATAATGATATATAACATATGATATGATTAAGTAAATTATTTAACTTTCTAAATATTTTCAAAAAAGTTAATTTGTTTTGTGGACCCACTAGTGCGTACGCCAAGACACTTGTTCTTAGATCCCTAATTAGAGGAGATTAATTCCCTGATAAAACCTTAATTAAGAGTAAATGTAGTCAAATTGTAATTCAATTTCATTAATCTCTCAAAATAGCTCACAATATGTGTTTTTAAATAAGTAAAAAAATTAATTCTAACCTAAGTTTAACCCTTTGAAAACCCTAGTGGAATCTTAACTTTTGTTACTTGAAGTCTTGAACCCCAAATCCCACTTAATTAATATTTCTTTCGTCCGTATATATAAGAGCTTTTTAACTGAATCGTGAGATTCTAAAATACAATTAAAAGTAGTTAAATGTAATAATTATATAGGAAAATTATTTTTTTTCCCAAAAATACCCCTATTCATGAATGAGAGAGAAGGAGAGTAACAATGAGAAAACGATGAAAGCTAATGTATGTAGTATCATAATTAATTGAGGGTAAAATGAAAAATATATATTTATTATTGAGACAATCTCAAAAGGAAACTTACATGTAGGGACAAACCCATTAAAAAAATTCTTATATATAGGGATGTAAAGAGCATAGAACTAGGATAAAATGAAAAGGGAAAATCCTTATAAAAGACTGCTGAATTATTTAAATTCTAATTTAGGTTGTTAAATTCAATAAATTCTAAATCAGGTTATATGACCTAAAATAGGATTTTAGAATTCGATGATTTTACTTTACTATCCCTCATTTAAGTTTAATATTTATATCTATTTTTAAATAAAAATACAGATTTATTAATTACACTCTCCCTCTTGAACAATTTTCATTTTGCAAAAGTTCTCCCTCTCTCCACCTCTGTTGCGGAATCAAATCCACAAAAAAAGAAAGAGAAAAGGAAAAAAGAAAGAAAAATATTATATAAAGAGTAAGAATGCCAAACCTGACGCTGCAACTGCAATTGGTTGTTCGAATCTATTTGACGAAGATTTGAATAAACTTGATAACTTGTCTCGGAGTCTCAAACTTTGAAGTGTCAGAAGCATCCAGAAGTTTTGAATGTAATCCCGTAGATTCTTACCAGTCTTTCAGGTTCCATAACGATGGTGAGTTAATTATCGAGCTCTTTGACAGCCGCCGGAAACCTCCTGGCCCTTGAGTTTCGTCAGCCACGACGGAACAGTGAAGAACGGAGTGAGACGTCAGAAGTCAAAGGAGATGATCTATCTAGAGCCGAAGGCGCTTCAGAGTTCTTGCTAGGAAGTTGTCACGCAATCTCCACAATCTAAATGATGTAGAAGACACCAGCTCAGCCACCGTTTGCACCGCCATGGACATGATGGTAGAAGTTTAGAGTTGCATCACTTATGTGCTCTACGAAATTATAATGAAGGTATATACGATTCTACTAAAGGATATTTCCTAACCTTTTTCAAAGTCATTCCAGCGGCAAGCATCACTTATGTGCTGCATGAAACTATTAGAAAGGGTTTGAAATTGGAGTGGAATTTTTGCTGCTTCAAAACAGAGGTGGGCTATCTAGATAGCAATGCTCTTGAAGAATGTTGTTGTTATGATGATTACGATCCCACTTGAAGAATAAATCCAAAGCAGCAAAACCAAAATACAAAACCTCACATCTGCAAATGAAGAGCAACGTTAGCTTTAAAAAAGAGAGAGAGCTGTGGAGGAGGGGAGAGATGGAATAAGTGCCACAACAGAGGTGGAGAGAGAGAACTTCTGCAAAATGAAAGTTGTTGCAGAGGGGGAGAGTGTAATTAATAAATATGTATTTTAATTTAAAAAATAGATATAAATATTAAACTTAAATGAGGGATAGTAAGGTAAAATTATCGAATTCTAAAATCCTATTTTAAGTTCTATAACCTGATTTAGAATTTGTTAAATTTAACAACCCAAATTAGAATTTGAATAATTCAACAGTCTTTTACGAGGATTTTCCCAAATGAAAATACATCTCAAAAATAGAAAAAGCTAATAATAATAATATTAATAACCTAATTTATCTATTAATAAATTTAAAAGATGGTTTGGATATTCAAAATGTCTAAAAGATCTTTTAAATCTTAATAGTAATTTGTTAAGGTCTAAAAACTGTTTTGAATAATAAGATTATATAGAAATTAAAAACAAAATGAATATATTGTGAGACCTTTTGATACGATTTTTTGTCCCACGTGGATGTCACTGAGAGGTTGAATGCCATATAAAATAGCACTTGGCATGCCACCTATTCTTTCAAAGATATTATTTTTAATGTGTCTTCTCTCATTTCGCCAATGTCGTGTAAAGTGACAGAATTATTTTCAATGTTTAAGGTTGCTTTTAATTTGTACTAAAAACTTAAAATGTTTTTATTTCCATAAAAGTTTTAGAGAAAATTCTAAGAAATTATTTCCAAAATATCAAAATCACAAATCAATTTTATTTCTTATAATAATTTAGGTATGGATGAAGGGTATTTTTACCTTTGGAGCTTTCATCAAAGGGAAATTTTGTTCCAAAAGTTTTTTTGGAGGACCGTTGTTCTAATTAATTTTGACAATTAGTTGACTAAATATATTGAACTAACAATCTATATATTATTTACGTTATCTTTGTCAATGTGCCCATTTGCCACAAAAAGTTTTAAATTTAACTTTGAAAAAGGAAGAATTGGCATATGAACTTTTAGTGCAAATTTCACTAAACAAAAATGATTTGAATAACATGCGATCGCTAACTCAACATATTTGGTCAATTAACAGTGAATATTATATATGACAACCGACAAAACAAAAATTGATCCATTGTTGACATTTTCAGGACAAAATTGCTCCCACGAAAAAATCATTTTAGTAGGAGATTACGAATTTGAAATTTTCAAATTTTGAAAGTATTTTTCTAAAAAGTTTCTAAAATTTAATTCCATTGCTGCGATGAAAGAATATGTTTTTGGGGTTCACATTAGGTGCTTTTCTCTTATGTACTTCTTAGGTATTTACTTTTCTCTCTAATTAGAGGGATTAAACATTTTTTTAATTTTTTTTATATTCTATTTATTTAGATTAGATTATAGGGAAAATCCGTACCAGGGCCCTTTTAAACTCAGAAATCCCAGTTAAGGCCCTATAACTCTGTCAAATCCAGAATAGGCCCTAGGGCCCTGATGGGGATTAACTTCAAACAAAGAAATGACCATTTTGCCACCTTTAATATTAGCATGAGATTATTAGCGCCAAAAGCTTTCCCTCCTTCTTCGCGGATCCTATCGTCACACACATTTTCTCTCCACCCCATTTTGATTTTCGACTTCACACCCAAACTCTCTCCCCCCTCTCCCTCTCGCATGCTCTTCTTCTTCAATCTCTTCCAGGAACTTCGAAGCCTCGTGCAACCATAATGATGATACATTTTTACCTTTCCCCCTTAATAAGATTCTGAGTGTATAAGGCACCTATTCTTCATCTCCCATCTGGGTTTTGTTTGATTCTTCTATGTTTCTTGCTTGTGCCTCGCATGATTCTGCTGTTGGATTGTACAAAGCTATGCTCATTTTACATGCACTTTTAAGTGTTCTTCGAGGCTTTTGGCTATTTGCACCCACAGTGTTCAAAATGTCTAGTTATCTTGGTGTCCTTATTTCTGATCAAGAGCTTTAGAGCCAATTCACCCAAGTGGAGCTTCAAACCTTGAAATCTAAAGTAGGTTTTTCATTTTATAATTACGTATCATCTTTGCTTTATAGACATTAATGATTTGTTTCCTTGAAAAAAACCAATGTTGTGGCGACCTGTCAATCTTGGTCTGATACGTTTTCCCACTGTGTTCACCGATCGACTTCATGTGCAGGACGATTCCCGAAAAGGATTCGTCGACGATGGCGATGCGTATATGGGTGATGATGGTTATGATGATGACGGTAATTTAACATCTATGGATGATATCTCATTATGATCATTGTTATTATTGTTTCTAAGTATTTAGAAATCATTTGCTTACCATGAACTTGAATGGTTTGCAGGTGAGAAAGAAGGCAAGGCCAAAGATATGGTTGTTAATACACAGAAAATGGGATAGTTGTTAATACACATTGTTTTAGTTGTTAATATGACTGATATAGTTGTTAAAATGATTGATATAGTTGTTAATACGAGCTGGATGTTAAAACGCTGTAGGTTGCTCTTTTTTTGGGCATGGAAACAAAGGGAGATATGTTTGTTAGGGGGAATGAATGAATTTGAAAACGTTGAAATGATATTGTTGTTAATACCTACAGTTTTAGTTGTTATTATGGTCGATCAAGTTGTTAATACGAACTTTATGTTGCGATCATAATGAAAGATGGCTAGTACTTCCGGAAGAACCTATTATGTTTCATCCATGTGGGAGGTAATTGTATATGGGGAGGACAAGAAAGTGAGTATATTGGTGGAATGGTAAGAACAAGAAACATCAAGGAAGGAACAACATACAAGGAGTTGCTAACTTTCATAGCGTCTCGTAATTTGGGAAGAAAATACCGAAATTTGCGTGAAGTGCAAACTTAGCTTGGATACTTCTACATTTGTTGATCATTCATGGTGTCTTGGCGGCTTCTTTTTTGTGCATTGCCTCTCACACTCTTTTGTTGTATATGTTTTTATAGAGAAATCCACACCTATATTATTTTTGGAGATGGTGTGTGATGTTGTTATTATGAATTTGTAGATGCATTCGGTGTTGTAAATGAACATTGGATATTGTTGTCACAATTGTATCCAAGTGTAATTTATGTACACATTTTCATATTGTAAGACAATTGTAAATGACGTTGAAAAATATATGTTAAGGGTCTATGATTTGGTTGTTAAAGGGCTGATCATGTTGTTAATGAGGGCTGATGTTGTTGTTAAAAGGGGCTGATGATGTTGTCAGTGGGTGCTGATGATGTTGTCAGTGGGGGCTGATGATGTTGTCAGTGGGTGCTGATGATGTTGTCAGTGGGGTCTGATGTGGTTATCAGTTTTTTCTGATATGGTTGTTAATTGGGGTTGATATAGTTGTGCATTTTTTCTGATATGATTGTTCTTTTTTTTTTTTTTTTTTTTTTCTGATGTTGATATTAAAGGGGGCTGATCATGTTGTTAGTTTGGGCTGATCATGTTGTTAGTGGGGCTGATCATGTTGTCAGTCGGGGCTGATCATGTTGTTAGTGGGGGCTAATGATGTTGTTAGTTTGTTTCTGATATAGTTGGGGTTGATATAGTTATGCATTTTTTCTGATATGGTTCTTCTTTTGTCTGATGTTTATGTTAAAGGGGTCTGATTTGGTTGTCAAAGGGGGCTGATGTTGTTGTTAAAGGGGGCTGATCATGTTGTTAAAGGGGGCTGATGATGTTGTTAAAGGGGGCTGATCATGTTGTTAAAGGGGGCTGATCATGTTGTTAGTTTTTCCTGATCATATTGGTAAATGGGTACCTTATTATATCTCATTTTGTAGCATCTGCACGCACAAACTAACAATGACAGAGATGAAGGAAACAATTGTCTTTGTCATTCATATTAAAATGTCATGTCACATACATCATAAAAGTTACTAAACTTTGTTATGAATATCAACTCAAGTGTTCTCCACAATTGCCGTAATAAAATCATCATACAACCGATGAGATGTATACACACTTAAAACCAAGTCAGCCTAACTAAATTAAACGATTGCTTCCTAACTTCTCATCTTTCGCTTGTGGGAGTCCTCGATCATTGACAACACTTTGTCTCGATGCCGGTTGTTTCGATGACTGACCAACCACCACAACATGTCAATCTTCAGTTCCCGGATGTCATCCATGGAGTAGGAAGTCATCGTGTATCCATAATGAAATTTAGCAGCATGAGAGTACATAAAGCATTACTTACAGTATCATTTCTAAAGTCATACTCCTCCAACATGGGATAATTCAATGCATTTGGCAGACATCGTTGCTTCACATTTTCAACCTGTAAATGAATTTAAAAAAAACAAGGATGGGACATATTAATGTGGATCAATGATGATAAACCTATTCTGATTCAAAAAGGCATTAGTTGATGGATCTATAGGAAGTAACTGCTTCAAAAATTTATCATCCTTCAGATAGTTGTTAATATGAGAAACATAGGAAGCTCTCTCTGATTCATTGATAGCATGATGAAAAGTAGTAGTGGTTGCCTTCAAAAATGAAGAACCTTTAGAACCACCGCTTTTGCCATCGCTCGGTTTGCAAATTCAAATGTGCCTCGCCGCTTAATTTGATTTATTTAGCTACCTGACCCATTATAAATTTAGAGCATAAACAAACCCTTACATTTACAAAATAAACTAGATATACAAGCGTGCAAGGACATGAATAAAAATGCAATGCTATGTTTAGTACATATAAGCTAAGGCCATTTATTCATCAAATAGTATTTTTTTTTGGCAGTCGACTTTTCTCATTAGTTCTTCAACAAAAGCGACGTATAGGTTGTTCTTGAAAGAAAAATAGAACTAACCCGAAGGAAGGACTCAAAATCAATTTCTTCATTCATGTCCTGATACGTCTCGCGCAACATGGCCTTAATCTCGTCCTCATCGAATAATTCAACAAAAACCTTAAGTTTCTTTAGAAGGGACGGCAAATCTCCCACTTTAACTCGCCCCAATTCAATCTTCGCCGATAAAAACTGTGAAGATAATTCATTTCACGTATCAGACCAAGATTGACAGGTCGCCACAGCATTGGTTTTTTTCAAGGAAACAAATCATTAATGTCTATAAAGCAAAGATGATACGTAATTATAAAATGAAAAACCTACTTTAGATTTCAAGGTTCGAAGCTCCACTTGGGTGAATTGGCTCTGAAGCTCTTGATCAGAAATAAGGACACCAAGATAACTAGACATTTTGAACACTGTGGGTGCAAATAGCCAAAAGCCTCGAAGAACACTGCCCATAACACATTACAAGTTTATAAATAAAAATCCCGACGCAATCTCAGACCCATAACGAAGGCAAACTCTGACGCATAAAGGAAATGAAAATTAAAATTGAAAGTGCATGTAAAATGAGCAAAGCTTTGGACAATCCAACAGTAGAATCATGCGAGGCACAAGCAAGAAACATAGAAGAATCAAACAGAACCCAGATGGGAGATGAAGAATAGGTACCTTATACACTCAGAATCTTATTAAGGGGGAAAGGTAAAAATGTATCATCATTATGGTTGCACGAGGCTTCGGAGTTCCTGGAAGAGATTGAAGAAGAAGAGCATGCGAGAGGGAGAGAGAGAGTTTGGGTGTGAAGTCTGAAAATCAAAATGGGGTGGAGAGAAAAATGTGTGTGACGATAGGATCCGCGAAGAAGGAGGGAAAGCTTTTTGGCGCTAATAATCTCATGCTAATATTAAAGGGGGCAAAATGGTCATTTGCTGTTTGAAGTTAATCCCCATCAGGGCCCTAGGGCCTATTCTGGATTTGGCAGAGTTATAGGGCCTTAACTGGGATTTCTGAGTTTAAAAGGGCCCTGGTACAGATTTTCCCTAGATTATATGCTGGATCCTGAATTTTGTTTGCACCCAATATCTCAAATTAATTAATTTCAGTTCTGCATTCAAAAATATTTTCCTCTAACCCCAATATCCCGAAATTAATTAATTTGAGATACTGGTGCAAAAAAATTTCAAGATGCAAAGATATAATATAATATTAATAAATAGAATATATAAAAAATAAAAAAAATAAAAAGAAAAATAAAAAAAATGTCTAATGCCTTTAATTAGAGAAAAAAGCATCTAAGAAGCAAAAATCACTTAATGAATTCATGTTTTTAGAGGTTGGGAAAAGTCAGAAATGAAAACGTTTATTTATTTATTTAATCATGACTGTAAATCCTTTTATTTTTCAAAAAACGGGCTATACTTTCAATTTGAATCGTTCATTCCTTTTCTGCTTCTCTCCTCCTCTTCCCTATTTCCGATTCTTCGTTTAGGGGTTTTTCTGATCTCAATCATGGCGGAAGACTCAGTTGCAGCGCCTCCATCTTCATCTTCATCTTCCTCTTCTGCTCCTCTTGGCTCCTCCGTGATCTCCATAGTCAACAAGCTCCAGGACATCTTCGCTCGGGTCGGAAGCCAGTCCACCATCGATCTTCCCCAAGTCGCTGTCGTTGGCAGCCAGAGTAGTGGTAAGTCCAGTGTCCTCGAGGCCCTTGTCGGCCGCGACTTCTTGCCGAGGGGTAATGAAATTTGCACCAGGAGGCCTCTGGTGCTGCAGCTTGTGCAGACTAAGAGGAAGCCCGATGGCGCTGAAGAGGAGCACGGGGAGTTCCTCCACTTGCCCGGCCAGAGGTTCTACGATTTCTCCGATATTCGAAGGGAGATTCAGGTTCATCTTAATCATCGTGATATGTAAAATGTTTATATTTTTCTTTTTGTTTGTTTTAGCTCGGCGGTGCTAAAATATGAAGTTGTTTCTGTTTAGTTGCTGGGAAATAATTAAGTGTGAGTGTAGGATGCTAAATGGAACTGAATTCTTTAGCATTTCAAGTTACGATTTACTGTTTAGGAGATAGAATTTGTTATTATTCGATTTGAGAAGTGTTTGTTAATGAGTTAGGGATGCTTGCGGACCTGAATCTAGTCTGACACTCTCTTTAAGTTACGATCGTTAGTAGTTTAGTTCATCTTACATTACATCTTTCAAATTATGAATTCTAGTCTGTTCTGCTGGAGGGAAATTGCACTTATACTGGCTATGATTGTAAGGAATGAGTTTCCTTCCATCTTTAATGTCAATCACACAGTCCCGATTATACGGTTTATGAAGATTCAGACTCAGTATGTTTTTGCTCCTAGGTCTAGCTGCACAAAAATGGAGTATGTATGATTTGGTAGAGACAGGCTTGTAAGACCTGGGGGGAGGCAAAATAGGAGTATTTCAATTCTTTAGAATCTGGGCTTGTTTTAATCATATCCTCTACTTGAGTTCGGATTAACTATCCCCTGCTTTAACAAGTGCACTTGAAATCTATATTGGAAATATAATTTCCATATATTCAAGGATGAGTAAATTGTGATAGTTTAGGCCTCAAATTTGTATTGAAGTAGCTCTACAGATAATTCATTTCTTCAATATTGAGTACTTTTTTTTTTCAGGCTGAGCTTTCCCTGTGCTGTACATATAATTGGGCTATTAAATGATCCTATTGTTGCATGACTTTGAACTGAGTTGAAGCCTTGTTTAAGGCTTTCCTATGTATTTGGTGCAGTTTAATTTTATGGTTTCACAGTGGAATGGAGAAATCCATACCTCAATACTGTAGATACTGTTATCTCTTTCAAGTTTCAACCATGATTATCGTCTATATTCTGAGAAAAGGTTAGCTTGAGTTAGACTTATGTTAAACCAAATGTCCGGTCATGGAATTGAGTCATTGACCAGAACTCAGGCTAGCTGTAGACAATTTGATATTGATCATTGCGTGTTCATTGATATCTAGCTGAAAGTTGATTTCATTAATTTATTGCATCCAACATTCTATCATGCTGTGGTGCAAGTTTATTTTAGAGGCTTAATTATGCCCAAGTTGAAAATATACATTCGTGATTCTTGTTGAATGGGTTTCATGACATAAGATTATTTGCATGTCATAAATTGTATCTCTCAAATGTTAACGCACTGATTAGGTAGCATTATTTTAATACCTTATTGACTTGATTATTTCTTAATTGCTTAACATTATATCCAATTGAATGTAGGCTGAAACTGATAGGGAAGCAGGAGGGAATAAAGGCGTCTCAGACAAACAGATACGTCTTAAGATTTTTTCGCCAAATGTTCTTGATATTACACTTGTAGATCTACCTGGGATTACAAAGGTTCCTGTTGGAGACCAGCCTTCTGATATTGAAGCTCGAATTAGAACAATGATCATGTCATACATTAAAACTCCCACCTGCCTCATTCTTGCTGTCACACCAGCTAATTCAGATTTGGCCAACTCTGATGCTCTTCAAATGGCAGGAGTTGCTGATCCTGATGGTGAGCTTTTGATTTCATATGTCTGAAACAATGTTCATTTCTTTACTTATCTATCCAGTTGGCTTTTACATATTCATTTTTCTATTCAGGCAACAGAACAATAGGAATAATCACAAAGGTACACAGTACTCGCTCATCTAACATGACCTATAGATTCATTTATGCTATTTCCTTTATTTTTTCTTTGTTTTATTTATTCTGTTTCCATTTCTGATAAGGTCTGCAACTATTCCTTGAAAACAGTTGGATATCATGGACAGAGGGACTGATGCCCGGAATCTGTTACTTGGGAAAGTCATTCCCTCCGACTTGGTTATGTGGGTGTTGTTAATCGTAGTCAGGAGGTAATGATATTTTACTGTGCTGAACATGGTTCTTAAGGCTATCCAAATTTTGCTTTAGCATCTATTCTGGTAGAATTTTTGTTGGAAAGTCATTACTGAATATGCACACATAAGGACACGGTTATAAACAAATGTGCGTCTATTTCTGGTAGATTGGTAGTTGAATGTAGGACCTATGCCCAACTTTGCGTTTGTTGGTTACTTGATCAGCTTGAGGGTCAACGTGCAATGCTGAAACCTGATCTGTCTGTTGTCTCATTCATTCAGGATATCGTAATGAGCAGGAGTATAAAAGATGCTCTTATTGCTGAAGAGGCATTCTTTCGTAGTCGTCCAGTAAGCATTACCATTGATTTTGTCAAATTCAAGATTACTGTCAATCTATATATTATTTATTAGTTTGTGCTCTACTCAGATATACAGTGGTCTAGCAGAGAGCTGTGGTGTTCCTCAATTAGCAAAGAGATTAAATCAGGTAAAGACTTGGCAACATTGAATGCTTAAATTTTCTTTATTGTTCATTTTTCTGTATCAAAGTTCAAAGTACAGTTTATGCTCACTCATGCTGTGGCATAGACCCTCTGTTCCCATACATTCTCGTTTTTACACTGATATCTAGACTTTTCCTTTCAACACGTGCATGAGATGAAATATTTCCTTCCTTGGTGTTTCATCATGATATTATCTTTCCCTTTTATACAAAAGAGAGAGAAGAAAACGTTAGAGGCTTGTTTCTAATTCCTTCAACTTATATTCGCAATGCCTTAGGAAATATGCTTTTAATTGTTTCTATTATTCATTGAATACAGAAAAAGGAAAAGGAGAAGAGGGTGAGATGAAGTGAAGAACTTTATAGGTGGCTTAGTTCTATGCCTAAAATTGTTACTTCAGGTTTATTCAATAAAATGATAATGATGATCAATTTCATAACTTTCTCAAAACAATGCATGTCATGTAAATGTTGAAGAGGTAAAAGAGGTAGAGGATTATAGGAAATATACAATAGGAGATACTTTCTTTAATACCCCTTGAAACAAACATTTATATGCTTAGAACATATCGGTTTGGTTGTTTGGGACTGTCAGACTAAAGCATGTCAAATGCTTCTTACATTTATTTGCAGATTCTAGCCCAGCATATAAAGGCTGTTCTTCCTGGGCTGAGAGCTCGTATCAGCTCTCAA
This sequence comes from Acacia pycnantha, assembly GCA_025563575.1. Lineage (NCBI taxonomy): Eukaryota > Viridiplantae > Streptophyta > Magnoliopsida > Fabales > Fabaceae > Acacia > Acacia pycnantha. The sequence goes on from JAMWYP010000015.1 coordinate 3,004,081, forward strand.
CTGGTATCTGTTGCAAAGGAGCATGCAAGCTATGGAGAAATCACGGAGTCCAAGGCATGTATCAGTATTTGGTTGGGTCCTTATAACATGTTAAATATACTTTATATGTATTAACCATTGCTTTAACTAAAGCAATATATAATATAATTTGGCTGGCGATTGACCTTATTCTATTTAGAATTATAATCCTTTATCTTCAACAGGCTGGTCAGGGTGCTCTTCTCCTAAATATTCTTTCGAAATATTCTGAAGGTACCTAACTATCCCTATTGTCTGCTCTGCTGGCTCCTCTTAAATCCTTTTGTATTGAACTCAGTTATTTCTCTATTCTTACATTTGTTTAACATATATTATTCTTTTCAAATGTAGTAATATTGTTTTTTTCTTAGAACAGCATTTTCCTCCATGGTAGAGGGAAAGAATGAGGAGATGTCAACATCTCAATTATCTGGTGGAGCGAGAATTCATTATATTTTTCAGTCTATATTTGTGAAGAGTTTGGAGGTAAACATTTTAGCTTTATATTGTGTTCTATATGTTTATGTGTGTTGAAAGGATGGGCAAATGGGTGGTCTTTTGTTAGAGAAAATATAGAAATGTCGGAGGATTTGGAAAGAAAAGAGAGGAGTACAGAAATCGGTGATGCTCATTCATTCATCATAACAAGCATAGAGATACAATGGATAGTCATATGCCTTATATAGGCAATACCTCTAGACCTACTAATCCCAACTAACTATTATTAGTTACTAACTAACTAACTAACTACTACAACTAATTCCCTAATTAACTAACTAATATATTTATTAACAGTTTACATATCAATACCCTCTTCCCAAAAACATCCTTGCCCTCAAGGATGTGAAATAACAAAAACATGAACCTAAAGAACAAAAAGTACAAAAGCTCAAAAATACAAATCCGAATCAATCAAAGACATCCCCTTCGAGATCAGAAACCTTCGTAGGTAGCCCACTCCGGATAGCCGTTTCTCAAAGAAAACACCATTGATGGAGTCTTTCTTGATTTCCCTTCAGCCGTTGTCCCATACCAACAAGAGAAGTTTTTTTTTTTTTTTTTCAACTCTTTTTTCTCCCCCCCCCCCTTTAAAAAAAAAAACAAAAACATCAGATACAAATCTCATTGTTATTTGTCGCCCAGAACCAGATGATTAAAATTGGAGATGAAGAACCCGACGGAAAGCAGTCACAATGTCGTATATCGGTTTGAGCACCGATGGAATCCCAACAAAACAAAAATATTGGTCCGACGGCTTTGCACGTTCTGAAACAAGGACCAGAATCGTTCGACGAGTTCAGGTGTAGAAGTTAGAATCCATAATCTGTCGATTATCCACAACCATTATCGACGCCAGCAGAACCCGACAACAGATGAAATAGAGCAACGTGAAACCAGAGTCGTGCGATTCCCAGATTTTCGATGAGACAGAAACGAACCAAAATGATACCTTAAACCAGTCGAACACAGTGCGATTTGCCCAGAAGCTGACGACAATTCCGACCTTGCAGAATGGTTTCAGACTCTGACGAGCAGAGCCATAATTATTTCCGATGCAAACAATGGTAAAGAACCTAGAACCTGTCATCTGTCATGAATCCGACGGCAGACCAATTACAGGATTCCCAAAATCTGATGTCTGAGTAATCAGAATCGAGCGGCGTTGTTTTTGGTGACTCACGACTGAGTTCTTGGTTTTCTTGCTGCTATTTCTGAATTACCAAGAGCCTTTCTTGGAATTCTTATTGTTCATACAGGAGGCTATTTTTCAGTTTTCTTCATAGTTTCTGGAATGCAGGACCCAGCCGTGAGGAGAGAAGAATGACTCAGGTCTGCTATACCAGATTACCAGAGATCAACAGAAGCATGCTAAGGACTGAGCAGCTCTGATACCACTGTTAGAGAAATTATAGAAATGTAGGAGGATTTGGAAAGAGGAGACAAGAACAGAAATCGGTGATGCTCATTCATTCGTCATAACAAGCATAGAGATACAATGAATAGTCATATGCCTTATATAGGCAATACCTCTAGACCTACTAATCCCAACTAACTACTATTATTTTCTAACTAACTAACTAACTACTACAACTAACTCCCTAGTTAACTAACTAATATATTTATTAACAGTTTACATATCATCTTTTTCCTTTTTCTTTTTGAATTAATAAACGGTGAGTTACTGTTGGGTTGTAAAAGGGCAGGTCAAATTAGCCTTTCTTCGATTCATAATCCATTCCTGCCTTTCCACCTATCCTTTATCCTTCTACTTGAGTGGTATCTAATCCATTCATTAACTGATTACATGAATACATGAATTAGTGCAACACAACCTGCATTCATATTTCTATCTGTTCAGGCAGCTACATTTCTTTGAAGCTAGTTCATTTGGGGAGATGTAACTTCTGTATCCTGCAGGAGGTGGATCCATGTGAGGACTTGACTGATGATGATATTCGGACTGCTATACAGAATGCAACTGGGCCTAGATCTGCATTATTTGTTCCAGAAGTAGGTCTTTTGCTGTCTTTTTATATAATATTACTGAATCCAAATTGTGCACTAATGTATGTTTTTCCACAACTCAAGAATATCAATGCTTGTATCTCTATTAAATTAGGTACCATTTGAAGTCCTTGTGCGAAGGCAAATATCTCGTCTATTAGATCCAAGCCTTCAGTGTGCGAGGTTTATATTTGATGAGTTGATGAAGGTAGGGTCTTATTGACAGTCCTCTCTGCTGTTTCACTTGATTGCATTGCCTCGTATATGTGTGTCTTAACTATGATTGTTCCTCTTCAGATCAGCCATTGCTGTATGGTCACTGAACTACAGCGGTTCCCATTTTTGAGAAAGCGCATGGATGAAGTGATAGGGAACTTTCTACGAGAAGGTCTTGAACCCTCAGAGAATATGATTGGACACATTATAGAAATGGAGGTGAGATGAACTTTAACTTATATCTAATTTCCTCTTTGTGCTGCACGGCAATTTTAATTCAGCTAGGTTACATGGCTAAAATAATTTCCCTAGAGCAATGATAAAAGTGGTTGCTGAAGTTCAACATCATTAATTCCTGGACTTTACATGTTTTCAACGGTGATATTGCAGTCTTGACTAACCTCTCCAATGTTTTATAATCCTGATTCCTCGTTTCACTATCATTTTTTTATATAGCTTCAATATCTGTTTTTGGTCAAGGTAGAATGAGTCAACTATTGTCACTGGAAAATATTGATGTTGTTATTGATGTTATTTTACTCTTCATTGACATTCATCTAGGTCGTGTTTTGTTTTATTTATGCCTAGTATTTATTCTTTTTTCCCTTTGTTTTTACTGACAATGCTGACATTTTTTTTTTTATTTTTATTAAATGATAAGTTTATGACGTTTTGTTTTGGTATGTGTGAGTGTGCTCCACCTAATGCTTGCTTGGTGATCAAGCTTTGCTCACCTTGTTAAGGAATTGCTAAAAGATGTTCTTTCTCCAGGAAAAAATCATCATCACATAAAATAACATGCTAAATGTTAACTCATCATTTTTTGAATTGTGATGATCAGTCTATTAGAATAAATCTCACATTCTCTAGTTTAAATTTACTTGAATTTTCAGATGGACTACATAAACACTTCCCACCCAAATTTTATTGGTGGAAGCAAGGCATTGGAGCTTGCTGTGCAACAGACCAAGTCTTCCAGGGTTCCACTGCCGTCCAGGCCAAAGGTATTGTGCATAGTGCTGTGCACTCATTCAGATGCTTGTTACCCATGCCATCTGTGGATGCTTATTTATTCTTGCCATTCTTTACTTTTCTCCTAAATAAAATAAATTTAAAATTTTGTTGTAGGATGGTATGGAATCTGATAAGGGATCAGCCTCTGAAAAAAGTGCAAAGACTCGGGCACTTTTTCAAGGCAAAATGGAGTAGTGACTGATCAGGTATGTGCTTGTACTTTGTTAAGCTGACGAGAACTGAATCAGATCATTTTAAAGTTATTATCGTAATGCTTTCACATCAATTTATTTGATTATTATAAATATAAAATCCAGGTTATTCGTACTGCATCAGAAGCTGAAAAAGTTGCAACCTCTGGTAATTGGTTTCTTCTATTTAATGTTCATGTGATAGTGTATGTTGTTCTATGCATTTGCTTATGTACTTTTTATTTATTAATATGTTTGTTTGTTTTCTGTCTAATCTTTTAGTCATATATGTTTTGGTGTGTCAACAAGCATCATTACTAATCTGAGTTGAAATACTTGATATCTTTTCAGGACTCAGCAATTCAACAAGTTGGGGTATCTCATCTATTTTTGGTGGAAGTGATAGCCGTGTGCCTTTAAAGGAGAGCGCATCAAGTAAACTGTATAATGAACCAATTAACACACATAGCATGGAACAGTCGCTCTCTATGATCCATCTGAGAGAGGTATGTTTGTGACACATTTATTATCAGCTGAACAATATATTTATTGGTTACATGATTTCTATGCCTTGTTTTTGGTAGCCACCTGATGTCCTGAAGCCATCCGATCGCAATTCAGAGACAGAAGCCGTTGAAATTGCAGTGACGAAGTTGCTTTTAAAATCATACTATGACATTGTCAGAAAGAATATTGAGGATTTTGTCCCCAAAGCAATTATGCACTTCTTGGTACCACACATCCTTCTAAGTTGCAAAATTTGATTCTTATTAATTGTATATTCAAACAGCAAATGTGAAATAAAGTTTGCTTGCTATAATTTGAATCGCCCAACCATGTTGTAGGGTATAGAAAATGTATTCCTATTTATTTTTTTTCTGTTGGAATCTAAGTAACAATATTTATTAGATCCGGAGCATGCTCTCTCACCTCAGCCTCTAAATGATATCCTCTGATATGCTCAAAAGTTATATCATTACTTGCAATTTCCTCTTTCTTTAATCATGCTCTATTTGAACTCTCTTTAGTTGATCCAATTAAAATTCGGTGGGTATTCTTTTTGCCTAATGCTTCTTTTCCCCCCTCCCTCCCTCCCTCCATGCCTAATAACTATTAATAGTTACAATTTTTCTTTTTGAACCTAGTTCTTTAGATGGTCCAGCTGGTCACTTTTCTGGGCCTAACTCCTTTGCTAGCATTCATGATATTTGATCATTTTTCTCTATTTCTTTTGGAGTGACCAAGAATATCTGAATTTCAATGCATGCAATAAGTTCTGAACTTTTTTATTGAAATTTTATCCAGGTAAACAACACGAAGAGAGATCTGCACAATGTTTTCATCAAAAAGCTTTACAGGTGAAATATAATGGTTATGGCCTGCTATCTAAATTTTGCACTTGTGATTGTGTGAAACCATCTTTTGTTGCTTGCTAAGTATGCTTTATATGTAAAATTCAAAGCAGAGAAAACCTGTTTGAGGAGATGCTGCAAGAACCTGACGAGGTAGCTACGAAAAGAAAGCGCTGTCGAGAATTGCTCCGAGCTTACCAACAGGCGTTCCGGGTGAGTAATCCTAAGGCTATAGTTGGCAGTATTATTTGAAATTAAATATTGCTTGAATTTGGGGTTTTGTTGATCTTGAATTATTCACGTATCATTGTCACTGAAATACTCAGCCATTAGCCATGGAATGCTCTGGGACCCAATTGATACACAGAATTTAGAAGAATGAAAAAAGGGTGATTTTGAGGAGAATGTCTTGGAATAAAAGGGATAAAAAAGGGGAAGAAATACTGAGTAGTGACTAAATAGCATCAGTGATATTGCAAAAAGGATACTAAAAGGAATCCCTTTCTTGTGGGGATACCAAAGATGTCTGTGGCCTTGATTTTCTATGACTCTATGCCCAGCATTTCGCAAGGGTTAACATGCCGCAACATCATCAATCATAACACAGGCCTATAATTTCTTTCCTTTTTTTAATGTTGAGCTTTTTTAGCCTTTTCACTTATGAGCGCTTGAATTAAAATGTGGTTGGTGTCTGATGACTGTATTATTTTCATGCGTAGGACTTGGATGAACTGCCACTGGAAACTGAAACAGTTGAAAGGGGATATAGCCTGCCTGAATCAACTGGCTTGCCTAGAATTCATGGGTTGCCAACGTCATCTCTGTATTCTACAAGCAGTTCCGGGGACTACTATGGAGCTTCCCCAAAGAACCCAAAGTCTGGGAGAAAGTCTTCACATTCTGGGGAGTTTCAACCACCATCACATGCCCATTCAGATTCCAATGGAAGTGGAAGGGCGGCTTTCATGTCAGGTTTCTATCCCACGGTCGACGATTAAGCCAGCCAAATGAGTGTGACTGTCTGTCCAATTAGTTTAATTCATGGCATTTTATTCATTTTATTATTATATGCAAACCTCCAGGAGTTGGAATTCAGGCTCCTGGAGCTAGTCTGCAGGGAAATCACTGCTCTCTCTCTTTTTTCCCCTTGAATAGAATGTGTTCTTGAATGTTGCGGCCAGTGCTTTGTCCTACATAAGTTCTTGTTCCCTGCACATAGGATTGACATTAATTCACAAAGCTCCAGGAGAAAAAAAAAAAAGTTGCAGGAGTTGGTCTTTCAAATTTTTTATCATCAGCGTTCAATATATGTTGTATTGCACGATTGCCTAATATTGTTCATATCAGTTTTCCAGGTCACATTACCTCGTATAAGATGCAGTTCAACATTTCATTGGCTGCAACAACATACATTTGAATGAGAGTCTTTGAATGATTGTATGTTTGGGTTAAATTTTGCCCTAGGGTTTTCAAGGAAACTGTCATGTTGTGAATGGATGAGTTGTTATTGATTTACGTTGTCAGATTAGTCATTGTGGGGAAATATGTAAAGTTGGAAAAAAAAAAATGCTGTTGGCAATATGCATATATATAGGGGAAATGAATCCCAACTTCTCGTGAACCGTAAGAACTCAGGACAGACATCTAAAAAAGGGACTTGGATCCCATCCTCTTTCCTTCCCATCTCTTCTTTATCTTAGTCGTTGGATTGAAATTTAAACGGTTCAGATTTAATCTTTTATAAAAATATTTTTTAAATAATTTAATATTTTTATAAAAAATTAAATTTGAATCGTTCAGATTTCAATCCAACGGCTGAAATGAAGAAGAGGATGGGAAGGGAAGAGGATGAGAGCCAATCCCCTAAAAAAGCAGTGGGGGGAGACGCCTGCCTTAGCCAGTGAGTCAACCACCATATTAGATTTACGAGGGTATATTGATATTTTCAAAATTTTAGTATAAATTTCAACTAAAAATGTGATAATATAATTTTCATTTAAATCTGTTAAGATATTATATCTTATATTAATATTTGATATATTCTATATATTTATACTAGATATTATTATATTTATGGTTATATTCCAAGATTATTGATCAGCATTGATACATAATTTAGTCTTCCAATTTTGAATGCTATAAGTTAGTGAATTAGTCTTCCAATTTTGAATGCTATAAGTTAGTGAATGCTACGCTTAAAGGAACAATGTGAAGACAGTGCGATAGTTAAGTTAAGATGAGGATGTCAAGATGAATGTGTGATTATACAAGAAAAGATAAGATTTATAATGATCATGTGCGCTACCAAGTTAAAATGGGGCATCTATTAAGGAGAAAATGGTAAAAAAATTGTTTGAAGTGGTTTAGACACATTCAAAAAAGGTTATTTGATGTGCCGATGATGATTTTTGATCAAACAGTATGGAATCTTCTGAAAAAGAAGTAGAGGAAGATCGAAGGAAACACTCAATGAGATTATAGAATGAGATCTTTTGATTAATAGTCTATCCAAAAATCTCGTTTTTGATAGAGCACAATAGTGACATATCATTCATATTACCAACATCATCTAATAGGATAAGATTTTATTGTTGTTGTCCGTCATCAATTACCATCTTGTAAACGTCTCACATGACACATCAGGGGAGAGACTATTTAACTATCATAGCTAATAGACTGCTAGGTATTTTGATTTGTGGCTTAGTTCTATTTTGAACTACATCAAATTATAAATTGATATATATATAATAATACACACCCTAGAACACCAGAGTGATATTCATGTTTCAACTTTGTTGATGATAAATCATTACAAACATGACTTTATTTACCTTATTTATTGTGGTAGGAATATGAGATATGAAAGTTTAAGTGAAAAACTTAAATGCCCTCATGTTTCTTTTGTGTCATCTTTCTCTCTATTTCCTCCCTGCCGGCGTCCACCTCCACCGCTCACCGCCTCCCCTCCGGCATTGCTCTCCTTCTGTCCAAACCCAGTCTGACATTGTTTCCTCTCACTCCCTTCGGTTCGTATGCTCGATCGAAGAAGGTGAGAAGATGAATAGTGGTATGGGTGCTCAATGAGGAAGAAGATGATAGTCCCGAGATGCTTCCTCCGCGAAATTTTGATTCAGATGAGATGAAGAAGAAGAATGAATGAACAGTAGCCGCCTTACTTCCCTTCTCTCCACGCTCGTGGCTTCAATAGGTCAGATTCAAAATTCCAGCTTCCAAGCTTCTTTAATGGATTCTGCAACTCCATATCTCTCAACCTTCCTCCTCCTTCAAAATTTTTTCATATTAAAAAAAAAAAATATTGTTTGCGTTTTGCAGTGTGGTTGGGTGTTGCGTTGATCTCATTTATGCATGGTTGTGGCTGGGTTTTTGTTCGAGGAAGGGAGAAGATGAGATAGAAGGGGGCAGTAAGCGGTGGAGGGGGACCATAGGTGGCCGAAGAGGCGCTTAAGTTGTTAATCTCTATGTTGAAGTTGCCATTGCCTATACTTACCTTATCAACGTTGACAACTTGAGTATAGCTTATAGCAACTATTGCCATTGACAACTTCAGAGCTCCCTAAGTAAGTCGTCAATCTCTATACCTATGTTATTAATTGTTTATACTCAAGTTGACAACAACGTCTGATAAGGATAGTTGTTAATTGCTATATTTAAGTTTTCATTGTCTATATTCAAGTCATCAATGATGCTTGATAAGGGTATCAGGTGTCGTTGATAATTTGAGATAGACAATGACAAATTCAAAATAATAATTAACAACTTGAATTTTGCCTCTCTTTTAATTCGAGGGGGATTTTAGTAAAAGCACCCAAATTTTGAAATCCCAGATTCATTCTTATTGGCCTATATATCTTTTTGCTAATTTAGTAGACATTTTGGGTTTTCCAAATTCAAATGGTATTTTTCTGTTTTTTTTCCTAAATAGAAATGAATGTTGTGTTCTTATTTTGAAAATAAATTAATTAAAAACCAACGTATTTTTAATGGGTTTGTGATGGCCATGTAGTGCCCATTTGTTTTATCTTTTTTGAAGTATTACTTTCAGGATAAGTATTGTGAGAAGAGTTTTATCTCCACTAGAGAAAAGTGCTTCAAAAATCACCCTTTAGGACCGAAGGGATACTTGGGCTTTGAGCTTTGGGCTTTAGTGCTGCTTAGGATCGAAGGTAGTATCAATTATTGTACTCAACCAGCTTCAACTTTATGAGGGGAAAAATTAATTACAGGTACTTTTGTTTATAATTTTGGCAGCTGTAAGAAAAGTTTTTTTGAAAAAGAAAATTGCTACGGTCCCCTTCTCTTCCCATCCTCTTCCTTATCTCAGCTGTTGGATCTAAATCTTAACCGTTCAGATTTAATGTTTTATAAAAATATTATTTTAATATTTTATTAATATAATAATAATATTTTTATAAAACATTAAATCTGATCGGTTAAGATTTGAATCCAACAGCTGAAATGAGGAAGAGGACGGGAAGAGAATGAGAAGAAAAGTGGACCGGTCCACATAACAAAGTCACAGAGCATACTCCTTTTTCTCTCTCCTCTAAATCTTCATCTCTTCCTATTCTCGTGTCGGCTCCCACTTCAGATCTCACCACGTCCAACCTCTTCCTTCTCCACCGTTGATGAAACTAGCAACACCGGTGACGATCAGAAGCCCCTTGCTAGCCTTTACGGCAAAAGCCCCTTCCTAGCTTGCTTACACCGGTGCTTTTAGGTCTTGCTGGCACAACAACGCCGGAACCTTGTAGAGCGTGAGCGTCAGCAGATTGATGAGCCCGTAGGGTCTGTAGCAGCACACCACCGCGCACTTCGTCCAGGTGCCTCTAGCAACCTTGTTTGGCAGGTCGATTTTCAAATGGAAAGTTGAAATGACGTCGATGAACCTTGTGAGCTTCCATAAACATCCACCTCTCTTGCCATTTCAGTAGATCAGACCCGTTGGAAGAAGAAGCTAAAGGACCTCGTTGATACCTCTCTCACTCTCTCTCTCTTTTAATATTTCAGGGTACTGACTAATACTAAAACGATATTGTATGATACTAAAAGAAATTTCATATCTTGAAAAATTATATTAGGATCTTGAAAAATATTTCAGTAATTGACTGGTATTAAAACAATACTTCAGGATATTTTTTTAAGATCCTAAAATAATTTTTCAAGATCATGAAGTATTTTTTCAGTATCTTGAAATATTCTTTTAGTACCACTCAGTACCCTGAAATATTTTTTCAAGATCTTAAAATAATTTTTCAAAATGATGGAATATTTTTTCAGTACCAGTCAATATTCTCAAGTGTATTTTTAGTACTAGTCAGTACTTAGAATTATTTTTCAAGATCATGAAGTATTTTTTCAATACTAGTTAGTTTCCTAAAGTATATTTTTGATACCCGTCAGTACCCTGAAATATTAAAAAAAAAGAGGCATCAACTTCACTGTTTTGCGTCAAAACGATGTCATTTTGTAGAAGAGGACGGGAGGCCAGTGGATGCTAGTCAAGCCCCAAAATCTTTGATTCATGACCTTTACTATATTTAGTCTTTGTACAACCTTGTTTTGGTCTCTGTTGTACGAGGCAGACTTGCATATACTGTTAAATGTGGCCATCAGGATTTGTAGTTGGTCTTGTAAATGTGAATCAATTATGTTCTTCTTCATCAGGAGAAATCTTCATCACCAAGAGAAGAGACTAGACACAAGTCGCCGTTTATAACCATATTGAGATAAAGAAATGACACTGTTATGAGCTTCAGAGACGTGATTGAGCTGGTTTATGGGTGTCGTTTTCATCAATTCTTTCAGAATAGAGGACACAAGTTTGGACAAAAAACTCGATGGAGGGATTAATTAGCTTTTGTTGATTGAACCATATGACCTCTTTCATCTTGCGTTATATGCTTCAGTTCTTTCTTGTTCCCTTGATTTTCATATTGGTTCTGAATCTGAATCTTGTGGCTGCTGATTTTGATATGTAGTTAAATTTTCTTTTCATACAAAAAACGCGATGGAGGGTGCCGAACGGTTGGTGGTCAAGCTTTGGCGGCGCTTCAGGAATGACCTCTTCTCTATTTTCTTAAATTTAAAGAATTGAAGGGTACATCAAAATAGAAAAATTAAATTGCCCTTAACTAAATTTCCTATATTCTCTCTACTTAAATCAAAATTTCACATAAACAATATATGTGAGATGAGGAGGAGTTTTTCCACAGCACGTGCCTTGGCTTTCTTGAAATGAATCAATGAAGACGCTCGTCCATATATATAGAAGAAATCCAAACGCATCTACTACTGAAACATCCCATTTTCACTTACTACCAGTCGTCCTAATATATGTCACATAGTGAAGGTGAGATGGAGGAGGAAGAAGATCGAAGATGAAGTCTGAAGGTTTCTAATATCTGGCTGTGTCTCTGCTTCTTTATCTCTTCATGAAGTTTAGAAGAGGGAGGGAAAAGTAAGTCACCTTGATCGAAACTACGAGGCGATTTCGGTGCAGTAGAGACGCTAACTTAGTAGATTTTGATTTGGTCTCTATGTGTAATTATCCATCAATCACTCCAGAATAAAGCCATTATTAAAAGCAGTTCAACTGCTCCAGCTTACAAAATTCAAACTCGTCTAATTTCTAATAGAAAAACTTGTCCGTAGTACTACAATTATACCCTAAAGGGCAAAAGACACTTGTACTCCTCCACAGATAGTAATCCTCGTGTTTGGAAAAAAATAATTTATATTGGAACCAAAATTCTCCTCATTTGAACACAGCCCATTCTGAAACTTGATTCATCGGTAAAACTGAATTCCCCAGATGCTTCATTAATAATAGGGTTAATGTGTAAAAATAGACATGTGTTTTTCTCTAAGGAGCGCCCAGTAGCAAATGTTTTTTTCAGGTGCAAAAGTAATTATGTGGTTATAAATTAGATGCAAAAATAGCGTTTGACCGTTAAGTTTGACTTTTTTTGCTGACTGGACAATGACGTGGCATTTCAAAGGTGCAAAAATAATTTTAGGATCTTGAAAAAATATTTCGTGTATTGATCGGTACTAAAAGGATACTGAAAAAATATTTTGTGGTACCGACGGTACTAAAAAGTATTTTCAGGATACCGATTGGTACAAAAATATTTCATAATTTTGAAAAATTATTTTAGGATCTTGAAAAATATTTCAGATATTGACCGGTACTAAAAGGATACCGAAAAAATATTTGAAATGTCACGTCACATCGTCCAAGCAAAAAAGTCAAACTTAACGATCAAAAGTCAAACTTAACGGCCAAACGCTGTTTTTGCACCTAATTTGTAACCACATAGTTACTTTCGCACCGAAAAGTATTTCACTATGGCGCTCCTCGGAGAAAAACACATGTCTATTTTTGCACCTTAACCCTTAATAATATAAATTATACATAAATTCATATTTGTAAGAAAAATATAATCTAAAGAATTATACGTGTCATAGTTTATCTAAAATAGTCTTTGAAAATAATGAAACACACGTTTGTTTGTGATATATAAAGTATCTATATGTTGACAAGACTTTGACAGAGAAGATCAGTCGAAGCATGCATGTTCCACGATAAACTTGGTGCATATACATATATATGACTTTCTTTGTTGGAAAGATAAGATATCAATTATTAATTTCTTTCTTTTTTTCTTTTTCCTTTATCCCATTGTTGACTCTACAAAGAATTGACAAAGGCATATATCATATATGCATTATTATGCTTCACAAAACAAAAGCATTAATTATTAAGTGCTTGCTTATACTGGAAAGCACCTTCCCATTTGAATCCCTACACACCTAATTATCTCACCCACCTTCAATTCCTACGTACCACAATATATATGCCACCAAACTTTCCTATTATTTGAAACCAACCACGTCAAAACCTACAATAATAATCGTCTCATCTCTATACACACATACACACAAAATATATAGATATTCCTCGTTAGGATGAGCAAAAACCTGGTAGTCCAAGTAACCCGGTCGATCTGACCCAGTCCGCTAAAAAAATTGACCCGAAACAATATTGGGCAAACTAGACCAGACTGGTCTCCTTGGGCTAGACCTGACTTCGGACCAAGGCCTCAGACCCCTTAGTCTGGTCTAGCCCGAACACAATTTGGTACTGGACCAGATCAGATCTCAAGCTGTCTTGTACAGCTCGATGTACTATCCAGACCAGACTTCAGGTTGAGACCAAACCTGATCTATTATGATCCATGATCAACCCCCTATTCCTCATGTGTCATTAAAAACTACAATCATAGCATATGTTGTGTATCATTAGAATATATATCAATTTATAAGTCAGACAAATTAGTTTGGAAAAAACAGTAAATATAAATACTTTAATGTAATTTATTTAACTTCTTTAATCTCTAAAAAAAAAAAATTCAACTGGTTCTTATATTAAAAATCAGAGGGAGTATTAATTAATTAGATTATATTCATGAAATTAATTAAACTAAGTAACTATAATAACATGACATGTTTATCCTAGCTAAGTTAATAATGTTTTAACTTTTGATATCAACATGAGAAGCTAGAATAAGCTTCATATGTATAACAGCATTATTAATTATTGTCTTTAAAACGAATGAAACGAGGTCATATTATAGTGTTTGATACTCATTGTTTTTAACATTAATGGATTTATCTATATTAGCAATTACTCCCTCCGGTCCTAATTATAAGACAACATTTGGGGGTTGATTTTAGTCCTAATTACAGGACAACTTTTTATTTTTTGTCAATTTCTTCCTAAAATACCCTCATTTTATCCTCTCAAATATATTGGGTTTTTAGTGAATATATGCATGTAGGTTGCAATACACACAAGCACATGCACACGCACGCACACACATGTGTGTGTCTATAAACACACACACACACATGATGTATGTATGGTCATATGTATGTATATCTATGTTTGTGTGTGTCAATATATATGTGTGTAGATATATATATATGTGTGTGTGTGTGTGTGTATACTCAAACACACACACGTATAAACATATATATATCTCTGTGTGTGTAGATATATATGTGTGTGTATGTAGATAGATCTATATTTGTATACACACACACATATGTATATATATCAAGACCATTATTTCAATTAGAAAGTGTGTGAAAAGGAAAATTGATTGGAGAGATGTGTGATGGGGTTGTTCATTCACTTTTACTTAAGTCATTTTAAATTTATATAAGGACATTTTTAGGAAAATGAGTAAAATTAACTAATTTAACTTTTCTCATTAATCTCCCCAAAATCGGTTAAATATGTTCTATTATTAGGACCAGAGGGCGGGAGTATTACTCACTTTATATGATGCATGGGTGCATTATTTTATTATTTTTATGTTTAATCATTGTTAAAGAAGTATCAATAATAGCAATAAGAGTAAATACTCTTTCTGGTCCCTGACAAAAAACACGGACCCCATTTTGGTCCCTGACAAAAAAACCGACCCTTATTCGTCCTTTTTATGGGACTAAAAAAGACCTTTTGGAAATTTGTGAGGGATCAAAATATCCACTAATCGATCATTATTCGTCTTTTTTATGGACTAAAAAAGACTTTTTTTTTTCAGGGACCAAAATGAGGTCCGTGTTTTTTGTCAAAGACCAAAAAGGGTATTTACTCTAGCAATAATGTACGAAAAAAGTGATAAATATGAAAGATAAGTCTTACATTATTTATATTTATGATCAATATCAACCAGTAGAGTATAAATATAGAATGTTTGGCAGATTAAAGGGAACAACTGTGATTGTATAAGATCCATTCTAATAAAGAAATTGAACTACAAATTAAGTATGCCTTATATTAAGGGTCAGATGTAGTGTGTGTATTTAAGATTGCTAAATCACTTGTGCTAAGGAAAAATATTGAGTCCCATTTGAGCACAACATTTGGTATCATATTAAAAAAAAAAAAGAGAGAGATTATTGGAAAAAATTGGATGAAGAAGAAAGATAATGTGTTTTTATGGTGGACGCTTTTAATTGCTTTATTTGGTGTATTATTATTAATGCGTGGTGATTTGGAAGTGCTTGCTTACTTGTTTCACTTTTTAATTTGCAAAGACATGTATGTGTGTGTCAGTGTGTGTATATATATATATATCTTAGCTTGTGATGATGTAAAGTATATAATATTCATTTCTAAAAAAAATAAGGAAATAATAATGAGGCTTATGCCAATGTCATATAGCTGGATGACTTGGTCTCTCTTGGAGCACTTGAGTCTTGAATCATTCAAAGACATGACATTAACAACACGTGGATGCTGACTCACTTTTCATAAAAATAATTAGATATTTGATTTAATGGATATGTGTGTGTATTTATTATTATCACTGTGCCTTTGAAAATAACGTTATAACACCAATAAGTTTTGGTTGAGGTGATAAGTGATATTACCCCGTAAATTCAATTCCGATAAGCACTATACACACACACACACACTCACTCCTTCTAGTCCTTATTATAAGACACTAACTCACAACAACTTTTTGTCCTTATTATAAGAGCACCAACTACCTCTAAAGCTAGGTTTTTCCCATTTTACCCTCATTTTTAATACTCATCGAATTTGGTGAATTATCAACTACTACACTCTAAACATTTATTCATTTTTTTTTTCATTGGCTTTTTCATTCCCAATGGCACGTTCTTCATTTCCAATACAACTTTCCCCCCATTACACTCTCATGTCTTGATAAATGATATTTTTAGTATTTATAAATCTGTATTATTAAAGTAGGGGTAAAGATGAAAATATTTATTAACTAAACACTAATTTAATGACTAAACTGCACTTCCTTGGTATAAGAGAAATGACAGTATATACTCCCTCTGGTCCTTATTATAGGGTCCAATTAACAAGTTTATTTGGTCATTTTTATAAAGCACTTTCTTGTTCCCAATGAGCATTAATTATTTTTTTCTATGCCCCATTTACAATTAATAAGAGTAGTGGGTGAGAGTAATAATAAATACTCCCTCCATCCTAATTATAGGAGTTATTTAACCGATTTTGGAGGGATTAAGGAGATGAGTTAAATTAGTTAATTTTACTCATTTTCCTAAAATGCCCTTATATAAATTTCAAATGACATAAGTAAAAGTGAATTACAACCCCACCACATACTCTCCGACCAATTTTCCTTTTTACACGCTTTCTAATTGAAATAATGGTCTTACTATATAAACATATATATGTGTGTATATGCATACATATAGATTTATCTATACACACCTATATATCTACGCGCGCGCGCGCGCACACACATATAGATATATAGATATATGTTTATATATATGTATGTGTGTGGGTGTGGTGTGTGTATACACACATATATATACACACACACAAACACATATATACATATATAGGCGGAAGGTAGTTATGGCAGCCGGTAGGCCGGATATACATACTGAGGCGGAAGGTTAGGGTCATTTGCCCCACGTGGCCCGACCGATCTTATAAAATTTGTTAATATGTATATGTATATATTATATGATATTTTATTTGGCCACAAATTTGGCCCCAGCTAATTTTTTATCTTCTCGGAAGGATAATGTTTGTTTCAATACTCATTAGGTTTGTGAGAGGAAAGTAAAATTCTTGTTTGAGATACCAAAAATTAGTATCATCTTATATATTGTTTTGATTTATAATTATTTGTTATTATTTGTTTGTATTTTCCAGGTTATTTGATACTATTTAGTAAATACTTCCTCTGGTCCTTATTTAAGGAACCAACTAAAAATTCTTACAAGTCAATAAAAACAGTTAAAGTCATTAAATTTGTCCTAAAATTTAAGTAATTTTCAATATTATCCCTATTAATTACACTAAACTCTAATATCATATTAATTATTACTCTTTTTTTTTTCCTCCAAAAAATGAGCAATAATTAATTTTTATTAATTATTACTCTGACTCACTACCTTTTTAATTATAGGTATACATGAAAAAAAAATATTTAATTCTATTTGGAAACAAGCAAGTATTTTATAAAAAGAACCAAATATACTTATTAGTTGGTGCCTTATAATAAGAATTAAAGAGAGTAGTTCAATATGTTTATTTTTTGGCCCAGCCAAAATTTTTTTGGTTCCATTATCGTATACATATATATGTAGACACATATATATACATACATACACACACACATATAAATGCTCCTAATAATAAGTATTGATAGGGGTATTATAGAAAAAAATTGACAAAAGTTAAAACTTACTCTTATAATTAGGACTAAAACCAACTCCAAAATGTGTTCCTATAATTAGGACTGGAGGAAGTATGATATTAGAGTTTAGTGTAATTAGTATGAGTAATATTGGAAATTACTTAGATTCTTATGACAATTTTATTGACTTTAACTGTTTTTATTGATTTGAGAGAAAAGTTAGTTTGTGCCTTATAATAAGGACCAGATGGAGTAGTAATAGCTTTTGTAAATGATTAATTTAGTTTGAAACATAAAAAAATTATTTAGTTATCTCATTTAATTTTCAAAAACCATCAAATCAATATTGTTTTCATAATCATATAAGCAATTAATATTGTAAAATTTCAAAATGCAAACATAATTCATTACTTGGTTTATGCTATATAGAGTTATTTCACAATCATCAAAGTCTTACATTATTAGTTTTTTTTTTTTTTGCTCATTTACATTATTAGTTTCAAGTGATAGTATTTCCAATGTGCGGTATGGGCTTTATTTTAGTTTGGCCACTATCACTTTATTTTTGTTATTTGCTTCTTCTTTTTACGCATTATAATAATCTTTTTAAAAAGTTGAACAAGTTTCGATCACAACCATCGAATTGAATACCCTAATCAACAAATGCATTATTGAAGCTTTAATTATTAAGAGAGAAATGGACAAATGGTTAGAGGAGTAGTGGATGTAGATATACTTTTTGTGGCTAATAATATCTCTTGATCCCCTGTAACACCAGTATCCTGGAAACTAATTAATTTGAGATATTAGGTGCAAAAAAAAAAAAAAAAAAGCAACATATAATTTTAATCTAAATAAATAAAACGTATAAAAAAAAATCATAAGAAGCACATTAAGACAAACACCTAATGTGAACCCGGAATTATTTGAGGTCCCAATGAGTAAGAAACTTAATTACTAAGAAGTCTCAATAACAATTCTCCCTAAAAAATATTCAAAATGGTTATGATTGAACAAATTTTAACAGCTATTAATGAAGTCTAGTTAGGTGGGTCCTACTTTCATATAGTGGAAACAAACACAAAGTGCTGGTAATTTGTATTTGACTTTACAAATTTTACTTAAGTGGCCCAAAACTTTAAAAGAAACTGATAATGGGGACTGCACCGACAGTATCAAATCATACCCCATAATATCGAACTCATGCATCGTAACAGAACACAAAATCAGAAAATAGATAAATATAGCAGAAACTATAAAATTCCTGGGAAGCAAACAGCAAAAACTTATCTCATGATGCATGGAAATTAAGTTGATTTAATCTTTCTGATGAACAAAACATGATGATATAGATTTTTTTTTTTCCCTCATTTTTTCCCAGGACCAAAGATCCACAGAACTTGTTCATTCCTTATAAGCACATGTTCATCCGATCCCTTGGGGGAAAAAATTATTCATGCTATTCAAATGAAATAATGAATGACCAATTCCGAATAAGAGAACCTTAGAAAGCACATGTTTTCTTCCTCCCTTCTGGTGTAACCATGTTGGTGGGATTCATCCATGTTTGTGACTCTCGTGATTTTGGACCTACAATATGTGCACAAGGAGGAGGAGGAAGAGGGTGACATGTGAAGTGATCAGCAAACGGTGGAGGAGACGGTGGATGGGAGGAGAGAGGTAGTGAGCAGAAGAGGTAATCAAATGAGAGGCAGTAAAGTAAAATTATCAAATTCTGAAATTTCATTTTAGATCTATGACATGATTTAAGATTTGTTAAGTTTAATGGCCCAATTTAAAATTTGGGTAATTCAGTTGATTTTTAAAAGGATTTTCCCATAAATATATGATACTAGTATTTATGATATGATAAATCACACTATTTATAGATTATATATGAATAATATAAAGGGAAAGTGACACTCAAGTCCCAAGAACTAGAAAAAATAATAAAAAAATCTAATTGCAGATTCTTTTATAAAAAAAAAAAAAATCCCTAGTTATCTTATTGACATAGATGAGTTTGTCAATGGTTACTTTATAACTTGTCAATGTAGTTACATATGTTAGCTCAAGCTTTTCACCTAAGAGAGTGGGTGAATTGGATGATACTTAAAATCTAAATCAAACTTAAATGATAGAGTAAGGTTAGAGAGATATCATCAAAGGTAGACATATGATCAAAGGTTAGAGAGATATCATCAAAGGTATATTGGTTTGATTCAAACCACTTGACCTTACCGGTACAGTCTCATAAGCCTTTCTAAGATTTGCACTATCTTCCAAGATTCACATGGCTTTTAGTGCCACTGTAACATCCCATGTTTGAAATGCGGAATTTTTTTTTTTTCAAACAAGCAATCAGAGTGGAGCAAAAGAGCGAAAGAGTAATTGGATTCTTAGCCAAAACATCAACCATTGTGTAACATTGTAATGATTACAGTAATCCTAAGGTTTAGAAAGGAAATAACGTGAAATAACGAAACGATAAGATAGATAAATCTTCACCTGCACGCCTACTCGGGTATTTGCCTCGATCCACGAACCGTGGTCCTCCCGACACGAAGCTACGGGTGAGATTCAATTCAACGCATTGAATCTCGGGTACAATTAACCTCATACCCAAACAACACAGTATATGGCCAAGAGATATTCAAGAGCTAATACAACAAGTATATCATAAGCATACTAGAGATGCATGATCATTATGCCGACAAAACATAAGCACGAGCAATATGTAAAGCCCCATAAGGTAAATAACAACAACAGCTTGCACTATTCACCGGTGCCACGATAATTAGTCGTGTCCTCGCCGCTAGGAAAACAAAACGGCGTTATCAAAACTATAACCCGTATAACTCACGTATAACGGTCTACGAACATATCATTGACATATAAGTATTTAAGATGTGCAAGATTAGTGTTACAAGACGCGTCCGTACCTTCGTTGGCAACGTTAGGTACTACCGGCGGAAACGTACTTCTACGGAGAAACGTGCAAAAGTCCTATAGCGGCACGTCGGGCAATGTGAACGGCGAGCAGAATCAGCGTTTCGAGATATCCTATGAGAATAATGTCACTTCTATTAGTAATTTGACATTATAAGCGGCATTTTAGGTAAAAATTACCATTTTGCCCCTATACCCCTACTTGGCGGAATTTCGCGGCGCTTAGCTACATAGGCTATTTTCTTCCCAAAATTTTGCCGAACTTCGACGCCATCATGATTTTCGAAAATAAAGACTAAAATAGCCCTCCCATATGAATATCAAAACATAAAAATAAAGACTACTCTAGCCTTACTAACTATTGAACTAAAGACTAAAAACTAAAGAATAGAAAGACTTACCCGTTGAAGACTTCGGCAGAACTTCCCCCAGAGCTTCTCTCTCTACTTTCTCTCCCTAGAATTTCGAAATAGGCAAGAAGGAATGGTGTGAAGAAAAGTGAAGGAGGGGGGGTATTTATAGTGTTTTTGGAGGGACAAGGTTGGAATTTTTGAAGTTGTTTGCACTGTTCATGTCCAAGAATTTCACACAATTTTTGCCCTTGCCTTTTCCCTCTTGGCCGACCTCCATGATGATGTGGCAGCCAAGGATTGGCTCAAAATGGTGACTAGGCTTGCTTTATGCTCTAGTCTAACCGTTTTCCCCGATCGGTACCCGATTCGCGTGATTTCGGAGAATTCTCAAAATTCCGGGTTTACAACTCTGAAGACAAGTTCTCACTTAGTAGAAATGTCCAACTAAACCTAAATTTTGATTCCATATAGGCCTCCAGTATTCCGGTTGAAGTTTTCTCGAAAACGTGTCCGAACGCGTCCGGTTGCGGAATTCGTTTTCGGAGATATCAATCTCTTCGAAATAATTCACTGATTCCAAATATGTCTAAATAAATTCAAACTCATTCCTAAACATTGAGTTAGAATTTATTTTCCTCTTTTCCAAAAATATGCCTATATGCATTTTTCCCTATTTTGTTTTATTAGGAAAAAGCACAAACGGCCTCGGAATTAACTTCCGGAAGAGGTCACTTGAAGGTAAAAACTCACTGATCAATATTTTACCTTGACCTTGGGATTCCTATTCCTAGATCTCTAGATAGGATCCGTTTCCTAATTTTTAAATTACTATTCACAATTTTTGCTTTAATTTAATTATATTAATTTTATAATGTGCAACTTGGCCACTTGCTTCTTCTATTTCATTTTTATATATTTTTTCCATTTTCATTTCTCTTGTATTTCGGCTGGCCCTATTTTTAGATTAATAAATATTTATTTTTTTATTTAATTAATTATTTAATGATTTATTTATTTACTTTTTCTCAAAAATTCCCCAAAATTATCTAATTGGTCCATTCTTGTATTTAGGCTTAAAAATACCTAAACTCAACTATTTTTCATAGAAATTTCCAATTAATTAGTAAATACATTTTTACTAATATTTAACACTAATTTCCAATAACTTTTGAGCTTCACATAATTATTCTTGAATTTCCTTTGCTTATGCTTAAGTAATTAGCCCAATATTACTTAATTACTTCATTATCACTTGTTGATAATTTTCTTAATTACAAAGCCTCATTACCTTCATACTCTTGTGTTAACATTAGTATTTTCATACCTCTTGCATTATTCCATAATTACAAGGGTATTTTGGTCTTTACTTCTTTTTGAGTATTTTCCAACAATTTCTCCAATTTCATAATTTATAAAATTACAATAATTAAAGATTATATACTCTCCTAACTCACTTGGTCATTTAAGCTGTCTTTTAGGATTTTTCCATAAATTTTCTAAGTTAATTACCCTTTATAGGGCATTTTGGTCATTTTGGCACTTTGGCCCTCAAACTCCCTAATTTCTTCGAAATTCTACTTAGAAAATTGACTGTATTTATACAAGACCGGAGATTGAAATTTCACTTATCGAAATATCCAACTTTTATTTATAATATTCCGAGATAAATATCAAGATTATTACATTTCTCCCCTACCACAAAATTTCGCCCTCGAAATTTAGTCTATACTAACTAAACTTCGGGCCATGAACTCAGGGTACTTCTCTTTCATGTCACTCTCGGTTTCCCAAGTCGCTTCTTCGGGTGACAAACCCTTCCAGAACCTTCACAATCAAAATAGTCTTGTTTCGTAGCCGCTTTCTTTGTGATCGATGATCCGCCGGCTCGACTATGAAGGTATTATCATGCCGTACTTCGACATCCTCGTACTCGATGACATGATCACCGTGCTCGGTTGGTACTTCTTCAATTGCGACACGTGGAAAACGTCGTGGAGATTACTCGGATTCGGGGTAAGGCTATCTCGATAAGCTACTTCTCAGCGCTTAGCAAAATTTCAAAGGGTCCTACGTACAGTGGACTCAGGTTTCTTCCTCTTAAGCGTTCTCACGAGGCCCGATTCTTGGGGATAACGAGAAACACATGGTCGCCGACATAAAACGTTAGAGGTCTCCTCCTTTATCGGCATAGCTCTTCTCGTCTACTATGTCTTCGCTAGGAGTCTCTTCTTGATCAATGCGATCTGTTCGGAGGTTCGCTCAAGCATATCCGGCCCAAGTAACTGCTTTCCGGACGAATCTGTCCAGCATAATGGTGATTGACACTTACGCCCGTACAATGCCTCGAACGGGGCCATTTGTATACTAGCATGATAACTGTTGTTATATGCAAACTCTGCTAGTGAAAGATGTTGATCCCAACTTCCTTTGAAATCTAGGGCACATGCTCGCGGCATATCCTCCGGCGTACGTCATGGTTCTCTCGAGATAGGACCGTCGATCATTGGGTGATAAGCCGAACCGAACTTCAACTTAGTCCCATTACCTTCATGTAACGCTTGCCAGAAACGGGATTTGAATCGTGTATCACGATCGGAGACAATGCTCTTAGGAACACCATGTAATCTCACTATCTCTTTGATATAGATCTCCGCCAATCGTTCGGAGAATAGTGGATCTTGATGGGAAATAAAGTGTGCCGACTTGGTTAATCTGTCAACAACTACCCAAATTGTATCATGATTTCTGATTTTGGGCAGACCTACCACAAAATCCATGGTTATGTTCTCCCATTTCCATTCTAAGACTCTAGTCCTTGCAAAAGACCGGGGGTCGACGGTGTTCAATCTTTACTTTCGGCAAGTCAAGCATTTGGCCACGTATCACGCTACGTCTTTCTTCATTCCGGGCCACCACAGTTCGGATTTCATTATTCAGTACATCTTGACCATGCCTGGATGTAGAGTGTACTTACTCTTATGAGCCTCATCCATTATCGTCCGCCTTAATACATCAACTGGCGGTATGTAAACTCATTTCATTATACTCGACCAAACCACTACGTGATAGGTCATAGTCTTGGGTCTCTCCTCGAGTGATCTTCTCACGTGTCTCTTTTGCCCAATCATCTTGCTTAGAGCTTTCTCCACTTCATCTCTCGGATCATACTCCCTTGACTCAAGAAGTGTAGCAAGATAGGCATCGGTAGTGCGTGCGGACTCATACGTGATTTGGTTGGATAGATTCGGATCTGAAATCTTCCAAAGAAGCCGCTCTTGTATCATCATGTATGATACTCGCACCGTCTTCCTACTAAGAGCATCGGCAACGACGCGTTTGCTTTACCGGATGATACTTGATCTCCGGGGTGTAATCTTTAATCGGCTCCATCCAACGACGTTGTCTCATGTTGAGTTCTCGTTGATCAAACAAGTATTTGGACTCTTGTGGTCACAATACACTTCTACGGTTACACCGTACGGGTAATGCCTCCATATCTTCAAAGCGAACACGATAGCCGCCACTTAAATCGTGTGTAGGATAGTTTAACTCGTGAGGTTTCGGGCGACGAGAGGCATAGGCCACCCGCCCACCTCTTGCATTAGGACACATCCCAATCCTTGCCCACTTGGCATCCTTTGTAGACAACATAGGTCTCATATGGATCGGGGATAATCAATACCGTCTTTGTAGTCAACCTCTCCCTCGGACTACGAAAGCTCTCCTCACAATCATCTCCCATATAAAGGGTTGATTCTTCCTCGTAAGCTTTGTCAATGGTAGGGCAAGACGCAGAAATCCGTATAAATCTGCGGTAGTATCCCGCTGAGACCAAGAAAACTACGGATCTCGTCCACGAGCTCACGGCCGTTTCCGAGTCGAAACTGCTTCTACTTTGCTTGGATCAAGCTACAACTCCTTAGCTAGATATAACATGGCCCGGAAATTTAACCCGAGCGGCCAAAATTCGCATTTGCCCGGCTTAGCATATAGTTGCTTTTCCACAAGTATGCTCAACACCTTTCGCAGCTGGTCTAGGTGTTGACGGAAGATACGGTTCATGTAATCCATGAATACCGCAGTGCATTTGTCAATCCGAAGGGCATCACAAGGAATTCATAATGCCCATATCCGGTTCAAAGTCTGTCTTGGGAACATCGCCATCCTTAACTCGCAACTGATGGTATCCCGAACGCAAGTCAATTTTCGAAAAGACTGCGGAACCAGACAGCTGATCCAAAAGATCATCAATCCGGGGAAGTGGGTACTTATTTTTGACGGTTACTTTGTTGAGTTCACGTAATCGATGCGAGTCGGAAGCTTCCATCTTTCTTCTTTACAAAAGCACCGGGGCTCCCATGGTGATACACTCGGGTCGAATGAACCCCTTCTTCAAAAGCTCTTCCAAGCTGCTTCTTCAACTCCCTGCATCTCGTTAGGAGCCATTCGATACGGCGCCTTTGATATTGATCCCGTGCCAGGCATCAAATCAATATTGAACTCCACTTCTCGGATAGGAGGTAACTCGGTGAGATCCTCCGGAAATACATCAGAAAATTCATTCACCACAGGAATGTCTCGAAGTGAAAGGTCGGCCTGCTTTGACGAAAAGAATACCATGAAAGCATGACATCCTTGCTTCACGCACCGATCGGCTTACGTAGCGGAGAGAAAGTTCGGCTCACTTCAACCTTGTCTCCGGCAAATGATATCTCCTTTTGCCACGATCGATCATCGCACCGTTGGCCGTTAACCAGTTCAGACCGAATATGACGTCGATGCCGTGAAGAGGTAGACGGATAAGATCCACTTTAGAAACTTGTCCATCCACGTTAGCAGTACAATTCATACATGCATCAGAAGCTAAAGACTTTACACCCAACGGTGTAGATACTACAAGATCAAATGGTAATCTACAGGCATGCAATCCTAAACGACTTGCACATTCATAGGAAATAAACGAGTGACTAGCACCCGAGTCATACAATGCTTCAAGTAGATTTCCATTGAGATAGATGGTACCTTGAACCATCTCGGGGACTTCTTGGCCTCTCGTATTTGTCAATGCAAAGATCCGCCGGTGCTTTGAGGTCTCGCCTCTACAGCTTCTCGGGGCAATCACGGCTAATGTGTCCGGGCTTCGACACACAAGCGAGACTTGTTTCCCATCGCAGTTGGCTCTGGATGGTACTTCTTGCATTTGGGACACGTCTGGGATCCCTACTGTCCTGGGGTAATTCTGTTGCCCGGTTGGTAGGGTCTCTTGTTTCCACCCTGGTTGTTGTTCCAAGGTGCCTTCTTCTTCTGTGAGGAACCTCCGCGGTTGGATCCACCGCGACTTGCATTATTTCCGTCCTGGCTTCGGGATTTGCGCAGTTCCTTCAGGTTGCGTTCCCTCAATCTGCAAGATCCTACGGCTTGGGCCATCTTAGAAAATTGGTGAGATACCAACCTTGCCCTTATGTCGTACCTCTCGGTGGTTCTCTCTTTTTGATTGCGCCTAGGTGGTGATTGGGATCTCTCAGACCCCTCAGGCTCTTCATCATTCTCGTTGTCATCATACTCTTCTTCATTATCGTTGTGGTCATCTTCTTCATGTTCCTCATTGTTGCGCTCTTCATCTTGTCTTTGTCTTTCCAGTTTTTTTTTCAAATATCATTTCAAAATGATCGAGTAGTGCACTAGGAGCGATTGAGTATCGATATATATATTAAAATACCCATAGTAGCATGTCTTGCTTTGTTTAAACAATGCAGACAAGAGTGTTTCAAAAGTATAACGAAAGAAGTCTTCACCGCTACTCCTAGGCGTGCCGCTTGTCCTTCTCTCCTCGATCCTCGGTCCTCCCGAACTCGACGCTATGTTAAGAGCCGAGATCCAATTTACCACATTGGATCTCGGGTATAAGTAACCTCATGTTTACGAGACACAACATATGGACCAGAGACAATCATATCAACAACGGTATATGTACACTCATCGCCCAAAAGCATGCATACATATATCGCCCAATAGCATGTATACATATATCGCCCAAAAGCATGCGAGATATATCGCCCATAGCAAACATGAACATATAAACTGACACATAGACATACCACGAGCTATAAGCTATCACATACAATACACCTAGCACATACATGCATTCCATAATCATCGAGTTAATGTTACGATGCGGACGTACATCCATTAACCAAACGAGAATGGCCGGGTAAGTGTCTATCATGGGGGCCTCACCGAGTTCACGGCGATCGATTGGCCGACCCACATAGACTCAGCCTTGCCTTCGGCACCAAACTGATCTAACATATTTGCATTCAATAAACATACTATAACAATACACATAGCACATATATGCATACCATAAACATAAGAGTTAATGTTACAGTACGCGGACGTACCTTCGTTGACGGATTACGGTATTTCTAGCACGTTTTACGGAAAACTGTACTTTTACGGAAAATCGTGAAACAGCGGCACGTCGGGCAGCGTAACGGCAAATATTAGGATTTCGACGTCCTATAGGAGTAATATCACTTTCATTAGTGATTTGGCATTATAAGCGGCATTTTAGGTAAAAATTACCATTTTGCCCCTATACCCCTAATCGGCGGAATTTCGCCAGCGCTTCCGCTACATAGGCTATTTTCTTCCCAAAATTTCGCCAGAACTTCGACGCATTTATGATTCTTGAAAATAAAGACTAAAATAGCCCTCCCATATGATACCCAAATCATAAAAATAAAGACTATTCTAGCCTTACTAACTATTAAACTAAAGACTAAAAACTAAAGACCGAAAGACTTACCCGTTGAAGACTTGTGAACTTCCCCCAGAGCTTCTCTCTCTACTTTCTCTCTCAAGGATTTCGGCCAAGAGGAGAGGATTTTGGTGTGAAGATTTCAAGACCCCCTCATGCCTTTATATAGGAAAAGATTGGGCCATTTGTGCAATTTTCAAAAATCAACTTTGTGCCTAAAGTTGTAATTTCCTCTTTAGCATTTTGAAGACTTCTTCAACAAGTCTTTCTCTCTCCCTTGGTCGACATGTTTGGATGAGATGGCAGCCCAAGATTGGTCAAAGAATGATGACTCATTTTGCTTTATGGCCCGGTCTAACCGTTTTCCCCGATCGGTACCCGATTTCCAACTTCTTCAGAAAAATTCACTGATTCCAAATATGTCAAAATAAATTCAAACTCATGCCTAGATGTTGAGTTAGAATTTATTTTCTTAATATCCAAAAATATACCTATATGCATTTTTCCCTATTTTGTTTTATTAGGAAATGCACAAACGACTTCAGAATTTTCTCTCGGAAGAGTATAACGGAAGACAAAATTCCACCGATCATTATTTTTCCCCGACTTTGGAAATCCCATTCCTAGATCTCTAGATAGGATCCGATTCCTAAATATTAATTTACTATTCATCATAATAAATTATATATTAAAATAATAAAATCCAAAACTTGCAAACTAAGTTAGCTTGGATATTTTGAAAATTCTTATCCTATTTCTTGTCCAATATTTCGGTTAATAGCTGGCCCAAATTTTAATTATTTTCGTTTTAATTTAATTAATAATTAATTAATATTATATAAAATAATTATCTAATAATTATTTTTATATAATTTTTACAAAATTTCCCTATTGGTCCATACTTGTTTTTAGGCTTAAAAATACCTAAACTCCATTATTTTTCATAGAAATTTCCAATTAATTAGTAAATACATTTTTACTAATATTCCACTAATTTCCACTAATTTTTGAGCTTTACCCAATTATTTCATAATTTCTTTTGCTCAGACTTAAGTAATTAGCTAGAAATTACTTAATCACTTTATTATCACTTGTTGATAATTTTCTTAATTAGAATACCTTATTACCTTCATACTCTTGTATTAACATTAGAATTTTTCATGCCTCTTGCATTTTTTAGAAATTTACAAGGGTATTATGGTCTCCCAGGGGTATTTTGGTCATTTTGGCACTTTGGCCCTTAAATTCCCTAATTCAAATTTCGGGGTATTACATTTCTCCCCCCGTTAAACAAAATTTCGCCCTCGAAATTTGTACCCATCCCACTATACTTTGTACTAACCAGACTCCGTCCTACTCGGACTGGGCTATACGCGTCGGATCTTCACTTTGTGCACTGCTTGCTCCTCCCGGTGATCGAGAATTCACTTTGATTTGACTACTACGATCTTGTCATATTGTACCTTGATATATGATGTTTCCCGTGGTTCCCATACACCGCGGTTAACACCTGAATACCAAAATGTCTCCATGGTTCCCATACACCATGTTAACACAAGATTACCAAAATGTCTCCATGGTTCCCATATACCATGACAACATAAGATACCTCCTACTCAATGACATGATCACGGTAGAAAAAATAACGAGGAAACGCGGAATACGTCACTAAGATGGTTCACGTATCATACGATTTAGTTGAATAACTAACACATAATTAACGTCAGAAAAATTCCTTATTAAGAGAGATAGTACCTTGGACTCTCTCCGAAGTTCTCTCGTCCATGGTATCGGTTAGCGCGTACATTCGGCCGGGTTACGTGGCCTTAACTCCGTAGGTTTCTCGGGACAGTCTCGGATAATGTGGCCGGCTTCCGCATACATAGCAAACACGCTTCCGAATGCATTCACCGGGATGGTACTTCCCGCACTGGACATAGTCGGGATTCCGTACTCGTGATTTGCTCTGTTGCTCAGAACGGAATGGCATCTTGTTCTCTCTTTGGGAGTCACTCCGTGGTGCTTCTCTTTCCGCGAGGAATTTTCACGGCTACCCTCGCCACGATCCATGTTGCTAGTGCTTAAGTGCGGGTTTACGCAGACTCCTTTCGGTTGCGCTCAATCAATCGGCAAGATTCTACGGCTTGGGCTAGTTTGAGGAAACTGCTGGGACACTGCCCTCTTCTTTATCTCATACTTTCTGGGACCTATCAGATCCCTCAGCTTCCTCATCGTGTTCATCACTCTGCTCGTTTTCTTCTTCTTCAGAATGTTGTTCTTCCTCATGTCTGGCCTGCCTTTCAGCTTGCCTTTCGGCCCGAAGTTCCTCTATCATCATTCTTTGTTCATCAAGCATCTCCCTTTGTTCACGCACTACGGCCATTGTCTCATGCCAAGCAATCTGTTGGTTTGGTACTTGATTTCGCTGCTCAGGATCCACTACTTGAATTGTCCGAGGTTGTCTACCTCGTCCCCGCCCCTCGCCGCCTCGGCCTCTCGGGAGCTCAGGCTCCTCTCGGATTCGCCATGTCTTGTTCTTTTTCCTTTTTCAAGGGAAAACGTTGGTTATAGAAGGAAAACAATTAATGTGTCGCAGATTTTATCGCACTAGTAGCTATCCCGCACCTAGTCTCTATCGCACCTACGAGACTTTATCGCACATAGAATTTACTTGACACATAGACTTTATCGCACTTAGTATTTTCTACACATAGGCTTTCTTTGTACGCAGTTTTCACACCATAAACAAATAGACACTCGCAACTTTCCTTTTGTCAGATTATCGTTGATTCTTTCTTCGTGGATCAGAAACAGGCACGAAATTACGTATCGGAAGTTCCTCTACATGAGTCAAATACTACATGTACTATCTTTATTGGTCTCGGAGTTTCATCCGGCGTGACCCAGCTCGCGTATGAGCTCTGTGCTAGAATAGAATTAACGTCCAGTACAGACTGGCAGTTATCAGAGTGATGCACCGACAGAGGGTGGCACACCGGTTCAGGATGGTATACCGGTACAGACTGGTACACCGAGGTAAAATGGTACACCGACTCAGGCTATATCAGTACTCATTTTCAAAATATGCTCCAAAATTTTTGAAAAGGCGTAGAACCTAACTCCGTTTAACCAGAATGTAATGGGTAAGTGTTTACCATGGGGCCTCACCGAGTTCACGCGACCGATTGGCATACCCACGTAAACTAGCCTTGCCTTCGCACCAAACTGTCCGTAATAACTTAGTCGGATCCATGCCGGGACTACGCTCGATACCAAATGTAACAACCCGACTTTTCTAAAGCGGTATAAAATTTTTTTTTCAAATATCATTTCAAAATGATCGAGTAGTGACCGGAGCGATTGAGTATCCGATATATATATTAAAATACCCATAGTAGCATGTCTTCTTGTTTAAACAATGGTACAAGAGTGTTTCAAAAGTATAACGAAAGAAGTCTTCACCGCTTACTCCTAGGCGTCTTGCTTGTCCTTCTCCTCGATCCTCGGTCCTCCCGAACTCGACGCTATGTTAAGAGCCGAGATCCAATTTACCACATTGGATCTCGGTAGATTAACCTCATGTTTACGACACAACATATGGACCACGTACAATCATATCAACAACGTATATGTACACTCATCGCCCAAAAGCATGCATACATATATCGCCCAATAGCATGTATACATATATCGCCCAAAAGCATGCGGATATATCGCCCATAGCAAACATGAACATATAAACGACACATAGACATACCACAGAGCTATAAGCTATCACATACAATACACCTAGCACATACATGCATTCCATAATCATCAGAGTTAATGTTACAGTACGCGGACGTACATCCATTAACCAAACGAATGGCTGAGTAAGTGTCTATCATGGGGCCTCACCGAGTTCACGTGCATTGATTGGCCACCCACATGACTAGCCTTGCCTTCGGCACCAAACTGATCTAACATATTTGCATTCAATAAACATACTATAACAATACACATAGCACATATATGCATACCATAAACATAAGAGTTAATGTTACGGACGCGGACGTACCTTCGTTGACGGATTACGGTATTTCTAGCACGTTTACGTAAAACCGACTTTTACGGAAAATCGTGAAACAATGCACGTCGGGCGTAACGGATTAGAATTAGACAGATTTCTCGAGTCCTATAGGAGTAATATCACTTTCATTAGTGATTTGGCATTATAATCGGCATTTTAGGTAAAAATTACCATTTTGCCCCTATACCCCTAATCGGCGGAATTTCCCGGCGCCGCTACATAGGCTATTTTCTTCCCAAAATTTCGCCAGAACTTCGACGCATTTATGATTCTTGAAAATAAAGACTAAAATAGCCCTCCCATATGATACCCAAATCATAAAAATAAAGACTATTCTAGCCTTACTAACTATTAAACTAAAGACTAAAAACTAAAGACCGAAAGACTTACCCGTTGAAGACTTGGCGAACTTCCCAGGCTGCTCTCTACTTTCTCTCTCAAGGATTTCGGCCAAGAGGAGAGGATTTTGGTGTGAAGATTTCAAGACCCCTCATGCCTTTATATAGGAAAAGATTGGGCCATTTGTGCAATTTTCAAAAATCAACTTTGTGCCTAAAGTTGTAATTTCCTCTTTAGCATTTTGAAGACTTCTTCAACAGGTCTTTCTCTCTCCTTGGTCGACATGTTTGGATGAGATGGCAGCCCAAGATTGGTCAAAGAATGATGACTCATTTTGCTTTATGGCCTGTTCAACCATTTTCCCGATCGGTACCCGATTTGCGTAATTTCGGAGAAATCTCAAAATTCTGGATTTACAACTTTGAAGACAAGTTCTCACTTACTAGAAATGTCCAAGTTAACCTAAATTTTGGTTCCATACAGGGCATTCCGTGTTCGTAGAAGTTTCTCGAAAAACGTGTCCGGTCGCGTCCGGTTTCGACGCATTTAAATTATCAACTTCTTGAAAAATTCACCTTGATTCCAAATATGTCAAAATAAATTCAAACTCATGCCTAGATGTTGAGTTAGAATTTATTTTCTTAATATCCAAAAATATACCTATATGCATTTTTCCCTATTTTGTTTTATTAGGAAATGCACAAACTTGACTTGTATTTTCTCCGGAAGAGTATAACGGAAGACAAAATTCCACCGATCATTATTTTTCCCGACTTTGGAAATCCCATTCCTAGATCTCCAGATAGGATCCGATTCCTAAATATTAATTTACTATTCATCATAATAAATTATATATTAAAATAATAAAATCCAAAACTTGCAAACTAAGTTAGCTTGGATATTTTGAAAATTCTTATCCTATTTCTTGTCCAATATTTCGGTTAATAACTGGCCCAAATTTTAATTATTTTCGTTTTAATTTAATTAATAATTAATTAATATTATATAAAATAATTATCTAATAATTATTTTTATATAATTTTTACAAAATTTCCCTATTGGTCCATACTTGTTTTTAGGCTTAAAAATACCTAAACTCCATTATTTTTCATAGAAATTTCCAATTAATTAGTAAATACATTTTTACTAATATTCCACTAATTTCCACTAATTTTTGAGCTTTACCCAATTATTTCATAATTTCTTTTGCTCGGACTTAAGTAATTAGCTAGAAATTACTTAATCACTTTATTATCACTTGTTGATAATTTTCTTAATTAGAATACCTTATTACCTTCATACTCTTGTATTAACATTAGAATTTTTCATGCCTCTTGCATTTTTTAGAAATTTACAAGGGTATTATGGTCTTTTCAATACTTTTTGCACAATCTTATACAATTTCTCCAAGTTTAAAATTTATTAAATTACCTCAATTAGAGATAATCTACTCTCTCAATTTAAATAATTATTTCTTTGCCTTTTAGGATTTTTCACCATTTTCCTAAGTTATTTACTCCACTCAGGGTATTTTGGTCATTTGGCACTTTGGCCCTTAAATTCCCTAATTCAAATTTCGGGGTATTACAGCTGTGCATGTTGGTCCTCTTGATTTCGTCCAACAGGTATTGCTCTATCTTGAGGTGCAGTTTCCTCGCTCTACCTCGACCTCGGTCTCGTCCACGCCTCGACATGGTAAGCAAACTACTCTTAAGATTACCATGTTTATCTCTACACATTTACACCAATGGTCGTATCAGTACTCATTTTCAAAAATGTGCTCAAAGTTACAAGGCTTAAGAACCTAACTCCGTTATCCGAACGAGAATGGCTGTGTAAGTGTCTACCATGGGGCCTCACCGGGTTAAGCGTTATTATGGCACACCCACGTAGACTAAAGCCTTGCCTTGGCAGACAATTGTCCGTGGTAACATAGTTAAATACTTGCCGAAAGTTTTGCTCGATACCATAAAATGTAACATCCCATGTTTGAAATGCGGAATTTTTTTTTTCAAACAAGCAAGATCGGAGAGCGAGCAAGAGCGAAAGAGTAATTGGATTCTTAGCCAAAACATCAACCATTGTGTAACATTGTAATGATTACAAGAATCCTAAGGTTTAGAAAGGAAATAACGTAAAGAAACGAAACGATAAGATAGATAAATCTTCAATTTGCACCTACTGCGGGTATTTGCCTCGATCCACGAACCGTGGTCCTCCCGACCACAGGCTACAACGAGATTCAATTCAACGCATTGAATCTCGTGTGTACGGTTAACCTCATACCCAAACAACACGATATATGGCCAATGAGATATTCAAGAGCTAATACAACAAAGATATCATAAGCATACTAGAGATGCATGATCATTATGCCGACAAAACATAAGCACGAGCAATATGTAAAGCCCCATAAGGTAAATAACAACAATGACTTGCACTATTCACCAAGGTGCCACGATAATTAGTCGTGTCCTCGCCGCTAGGAAAACAAAACGGCGTTATCAAAACTATAACCCGTATAATATCGTCGTATAACGGTCTACGAACATATCATTGACATATAAGTATTTAAGATGTGCAAGATTAGTGTTACAAGATGCAGTCAAATACCTTCGTTGGAAACGTTAGGTACTAATGCATGAAAACGTACTTTCTACTGAGAAACGTGCAAAAGTCCTATAGCGCACGGTCAATGCGTATGCAGCTAGACGAATCAGCGCTTTGGATATCCTATGAGAATAATATCACTTCTATTAGTAATTTGACATTATAAGCGGCATTTTAGGTAAAATTACCATTTTGCCCCTATACCCCTACTTGGCGGAATTTCGCCGGCGCTTCCGCTACAGGCTATTTTCTTCCCAAAATTTTGCGAACTTCGACGCCATCATGATTTTCGAAAATAAAGACTAAAATAGCCCTCCCATCCAATATCAAAACATAAAAATAAAGACTACTCTAGCCTTACTAACTATTGAACTAAAGACTAAAAACTAAAGACCGAAAGACTTACCCGTTGAAGACTTCGGCGTAACTTCCCTGCAGCTTCTCTCTCTACTTCTCTCTCCTAGAATTTCAAATAGGCAAGAAGGAATGGTGTGAAGAAAAGTGAAGGAGTGGGGTATTTATAGTGTTTTTGAGGGACAAGGTTGGAATTTTTGAAGTTGTTTGCACTGTTCATGTCCAAGAATTTCACACAATTTTTGCCCTTGCCTTTTCCCCTCTTGGCCGACCTCCATGATGATGTGGCAGCCAAGGATTGGCTCAAAATGGTGACTAGGCTTGCTTTATGCTCTAGTCTAACCGTTTTCCCGATCGGCACCGAATTAACTTCCGGAAGAGGTCACTTGAAGGTAAAAACTCACTGATCAATATTTTACCTTGACCTTGGGATTCCTATTCCTAGATCTCTAGATAGGATCCGTTTCCTAATTTTTAAATTACTATTCACAATTTTTGCTTTAATTTAATTATATTAATTTTATAATGTGCAACTTGGCCACTTGCTTCTTCTATTTCATTTTTATATATTTTTTCCATTTTCCTTTCTCTTGTATTTCGGCTGGCCCTATTTTAGATTAATAAATATTTTTTTTTTTATTTAATTAATTATTTAATGATTTATTTATTTACTTTTTCTCAAAAATTCCCCAAAATTATCTAATTGGTCCATTCTTGTATTTAGGCTTAAAAATACCTAAACTCAACTATTTTTCATAGAAATTTCCAATTAATTAGTAAATACATTTTTACTAATATTTCACTAATTTCCAATAATTTTTGAGCTTCACATAATTATTACTGAATTTCCTTTGCTTATGCTTAAGTAATTAGCCCAATATTACTAATTACTTCATTATCACTTGTCGATAATTTTCTTAATTACAAAGCCTCATTACCTTCATACTCTTGTGTTAACATTAGTATTTTCATACCTCTTGCATTATTCCATAATTACAAGGGTATTTTGGTCTTTTACTTCTTTTGAGTATTTTCCAACAATTTCTCCAATTTCATAATTTATAAAATTACAATAATTAAAGATTATATACTCTCCTAACTCACTTGGTCATTTAACTGTCTTTTAGGATTTTTCCATAAATTTTCTAAGTTAATTACCCTTTCTAGTGGGCATTTTGGTCATTTTGGCACTTTGGCCCTCAAACTCCCTAATTTCTTACAGAAATTCTACTTAGAAAATTGACTGTATTTATACAAGACCGGAGATTGAAATTTCACTTATCAGAAATATCCAACTTTTATTTATAATATTCCAGATAAATATCCGGGTATTACAGCCACAGTACAAGCAAGTTCTTCTTCAAAGAACAATTACTCCCCCTTACACTTTGCAATTAATGCCCACTCAAGAGTATATGAATAATCACTTAAGTATATAGAATCACACTTAAGAGCTTAAGGCTTAGAAATGAATGAAACAAGAAATTTTGCACATGAGTTGTTGCTCAATGCTCTTGGTATTTATAGGTAGAGTGGATTAATGATCATTGCTTCTTGAAAGCATCCTTTAGAGTGTTTGGTCTTGATTCTAACCATTTGAGTCTCAAGTGTCTAAGGAATTAGTCATTGGAGCGTAGAGAATGTTTGTCGTATGAAAGCTTCATGCATTTAATGCTTCCAACACATAAAGTGCTTTTTGCATTTTGTGTATTGATCCTCACTTGAACACCTGAAAGAGACTTAATCACTGATATATTGAAGTGTTAGAATAATTAGAATCAAAAGGAAAAATTTACAAGTGAAATCCAATGATTCTCAAAAAGTCCAAGACTATGCTTTGTTTTCTGGAAAGTATCACTCGAGTGATCTTTACTTAATCTTTTGAAAACAATACTGAGCATGGTGAAAACATATCACTAGGAACATTACTGTAGTGATCGGTAGTAATGACATGGTCACTCGAGTAGTCACTCTAGTAATCTTGTTTCCATTGGCTTTTGAAGAAACATATCACCAGATGTCATCACTAGAGTTCTTTAGTAAAGATGCACTTTTAACACATCACTTGAATGATCACTTGAGTGATCTTACACTTAATTTTTTTTAAGTATTTTGAACACTAACAAGTTCATTGTGGTGCTATGCTAGTGATGTTCTTTTCAACATATCACTCGAGTGGTCACTCAATGATCTTAACTTAAAAATATTTTCAGAACATTAATCACTAGGACAAATCACTATGGTGGTGTGATGGTGATGTAATTTGAACACATTACTTGAGTGGTCAGTGATCTTTTTACAAAATTGATCGTTGTAATGGAGCACCGTGGTGATGTGATGGTGATGACATTTTAAAGCATCATTAAGTGGTCACTTGAGTGATCTTGTCTTTGTAAAATAGATCACCAGATAAGTCATTATGGTGGTATGATAGTGAAGACAAATTCTTTAGCATCACTCAAGTGGTCACTCGAGTGATCTGAGTTCCTTTTGTTAACATCACTCAAGTAATCAATGTTTTGTCTTCTAGTGATCTCTCGTGACCGATGAATTATTTTTCAAAACATATCACTCAAGTGATAAACCGTTGTGATTTTTAAAACTCTTTTCTAACCATTGTGATCTCCTGCAAAACCTTTCTAATCCTTTCTTAAGCTTTGTTATCATTAAAACCTAGGGTCTAACAACATATACTTGTCAACTAAAGCTGTTTTAGTTAACATAAAAGAGTTTGTCAATGGTCAGTCTATGACTTGTCAATATAATATAGTGACACACACTTGTCAATGGAAGCTGATTTGGTTAACATATATAGGTTTGTCAATGATCATTCTATAACTTGTCAATATAGTCACATACACTTATCAATGAGAGCTAGTTTGGTTAACATAAATGGACTTATCAACAGTCACTCTATGACTTGTTAATATTGTGACACACAGTTGTCAATTGAAACTGGTTTAATTAATATAGATGAGCTTGTATTTTACTGTAATTAAGGAGAGGTAGTGTCTCTCTCGCTAGGTTTCTTGTTGCGCTCTCTCTCTCTCGTCTTCTCCACCACGGCTTCTGTCTCGCCGGCGATGTTCTTGCCGCCGACAAGCCTCCTCTCACACCACATCCGCGGTAAAAGTGTAGATCGGCCCTTGAGGAGTCAGAGCAGCGAAGTTTTAGCTCGGAACAGGGACACAAAGCGGCGGCCTCCTTCTTCTCCGCACCACCAGCCTTTCCTCCGGTCTTCGTCCTCATCGTCTCTCCAGCCTCCAAAGGCCCCTCTTCCTTTTGGGTGTAGCATGTGGTCCTCTCTCGTCTTTGGCAGTGGGAGCTTTTGGTTTGGTTGTCTCCCTCGATGGTGGTCTCTGGCGTGGCGGTGGTCTCCGGCGCAACGGTGGTCTCCGGCATGGTGGTGGTCTGTCTGCTTTTTTTATTTTTATTGTTTTATATTTGTATGTTCCTTCTTATGTTGTTGTGGATTGGGGTTTTTATGGTTGTGTTTTCTGGTGTGATTTGGATTTGCGTTTTCGGGGGAAGGGTTGATTCAATGGTTGATAGTGTTATGCGCCTTACCTATGAGAGGACCATTGTGAGGATTGTTCGATGGGGGCAAATCCAAAACACTAGTGTTAGCCAAAATTTGTTCGGTGAGTGGTCGACGTCACCAGATTTGCTTCAATGGAGGAGCACATGTATTCTTCAGGATTTCACTTATCTTTTTTCGTCTGAGGTTGGGTTTTCTCTGCCCTTTGCCCCAAGTCGGGGTGATTATGTAGCTGACCTATGTGCAGCTTTTGCTTATAAAGAGGTGTGCCCTATAGGATGAGTTTTGCAACCAACACCTTCTTTCTTGTCACTTCTAACCTTAGATGTTCAGGAAGCCGGTGAAGTTTTTGATGTTACTTTTATTCCCACCTGTATTGTGGTGATTAACTTTCCTTACTTTTGATTTGTTCTTGTTGTATTTTTTAGTCTTCTTGTTCCAGTTTGTTTTCGTTTAGTGTCTGTTTCAGTTTGTTTTCGCAAAGGTAATCGTCAAAGTACTTTGGTGTAACTTTTAATATTAGTATAGTTTTCCTTTGACCAAAAAAAAAAAAAAATTATAGATGAGTTTGTTAATGATCATTTTATGATTTGTCAATACAATCACATACACTTGTCAACAAGAGCTGCTTTAGTTAACATATATGAGATTGTAGTCTTATATATTTGTTAATAAAGTAAGTTCACATTTAGAATCTATATCACTAAAAATTTAACGACTTTTTTTATAAAGGAATGTAAAACGGAATTTTTTAAATTTTTATCCGGAATGAGATTTTCCCTAATATAAACCGTTACTGCCGCAGTTATCAAGTAGGAACAATAATTGAAATATGAAATTATTATTGACATGTGAAGATTAAATATATTGTTGAGAACGAAAGTGAGGTTTGCTTAAGCTTTGGCGTACAAGGCGGGACACAGCAGAAAAGTTTATATCTACTGTTCGGATCTTGTTTCTCTGGTTTTTTCTTCATATATATATAAATAATGAAATCATTGAAATATGATAGATTCAATTATATATATATATATATAGGGTTTATTGTTTATCATGTCACTTGACATAAGGTTTTGTCAAGTCACCCTAAAACTATGTGTTTTGAGAGTTAGAGGAATTAATGAAAGATATTTTAGTAAAATTCATACAATAAATACAAAGACAAAACTACCAAAACACCATTCATTAATTCTTCTAACTCCCAAAACGATATAGTTTTGGGGTTAGAAGAATTAATGAAGAATGTTTTGGTAAAATTCACATAATAAATACAAAAACAAAAATATCAAAACACCTTTTATTAATTCCCTAACTCCTAAAATGACGTAGTTTTGTGGTGATTTGATAAAACCTTATAGGCTAAAATATACTTTTAGTCCTTTAAGTTTACATGAGATATATTTTTGGTCTCTTAACTTTATACTTTTAGTCCTATAATTTTAACACCGTTAATTTTATTAACAGAAAATACAATCTCAAGTGATAACGGTGCAAACTTAAGTTATGATTATATGATTAAATGCTATCTAGCTTAAATTCAAAATATGGATAAATTGAAGAATATATAAAATTTGTGTAATTAAATGTTATTAGTCTCCACTTGAGTTCGTTACGTCGCATTTTTCATTAGCAACATTAACAGTGTTAAAATTTTAGGACTCAAAGTATACTTTATAATATTAAGGGATCAAAAGTATGTATTACGTAAAACTTAAAGGACTAGGAGTATACTTTAGCCAACCTTATATCAAGTGACATGACAGCAATAAACCCATATATATATATATATATGGTTAAGGTGCAAATTTGCCAACGAACTATTACTTAAGGAGCATTTAGCACAAAAACAATTGAGGGTACCAAAATTACCAATAAACAATTAAAAATTGAAAAAAAAAAAAGTACCAAATAACTATTAAAAAAACAACTATCACAATTACGTTAAAATATGAGGTACTAAAAGAGCGCTTAAACCTTCTTATTGGATAAGGCAAACACCAACAGAGATGAGACCCATGCAAGGCATCGATGTGGACTGGCTGGATTTGGTTTCGGTGCGTGATTCTCGCCCTGAAGCTACATACGGACCTTGATGAATTCAAGATGGTGAGTAGAACACCCAACAACAATAACAGCTTTGAAGACATCGACGTCGCCAACACTATGACAATTAATGGAAAACGGAGACACCAAGACAAATGACGAGGTAATAGTTCATTGGTCAATTTGCACCTCATTGTGTTTTTTTCACTTTTTAATTGTTGATTGGTAATTTTAGTACCCTCAATTGTTTTTTGTGTCTGATGCTCCTGGTAATAGTTCGTTGGCAAATCTGCACCTTAATCCGATGTGTGTTTGTGTTGCGCTGGGCAGGCTTACATTCAGCATGATACATTTCAGTCGATAATTTGAATAGGAAAACTAAAAATAAAAAGACTAATAATTTGATGAATAATTATAAGAGTTTATTCATAAGTTATTATAACACATTCTGAAACATGTCCGGTTATTGAAAATAGTCATTCTTGTCATAATGAACCATTTTCTCTTGCTTGTTCATCAACTCTTTTTTCATTCTTGTCATAATAATTCACAAGCGAGTCTTGAGGAAGGAGGTGCAGATTTTCTTCCAAGCCTCTCTGTCTGGCTCTCTCAACATCACCTTTGCCCTAGCTTCCACCCCATAAGCTTCCTGCCATTCATTCCATATATTACATGCATATATATTCACAAACAAGAAGTTTCATTCATGTGCTATCAAGTTCATCAAGATATACTCTTTCATCTCATGTCCTTAATATAAGACATATTTACCTAATTTAATTAAAATAAGAAAGTTAGTTAAATTAGTTAATATGACATGTATTTTCCAAACACATAAGTCATATTCCTTAATCCTCTTGTTCCTTCTCCTTCTTGACTATTGTTGAGTGAGCATCAATAACAATAAATTATGAAAAAAATTGATAAATATGAAAACTATGTCTTATACTTAGAATCAAGACTAACTTCTTAAATATATCTTATATTAAGGACCGAATGAAGTATATAATTAGACTATGTGACCATAAAAGAAAAGGTTAGCTAGTGTGGCATCAAAGTTTTTTTAGTTAAGGGCAATGACATGGTGTGGTTCATGTAATTAATCACATTTTAAGTTGTTACATACCAAGATGAGGTTACGTTGAACAAGGCGGTCGATGAGGTGGAAGAGGATGTCAATGTTGTATTCAGGGTGGCCTTGGATCCCCATTATGTGATCTCCCAACTTAAACATCTCGATCGCGGTCTTCTCCGACCAACCTGTTACCTCTGCCTTCACTGGAACTTCCCACACCTCATCGCGGTGGCATTGGATTACCGACAGCTTTGATGGCAGCCTGACAGACGGCGATGATGTTGTTAAGGTTATGGTTCTCACACCGATGTCCCAACCAGTGGGAGACCGACTCACCTTCCCTCCCAATGCACGACATAGTATCTGATCACGAATAACCCTAATCAATCTCAATCCAAACAATTATACAATACTATACTTCTAGCTGGTTGTCATCATTTTCAGAAGTAAAAATCGACGGTGTTGGGTCAATAAAAGTTGGTCCAGTTCCGAGCTCAAATCCCGCAACCAATGTGAGTCTTGTTGGCGGGTAATTATTTGTAAGTGCTCTTTGAACCTAAAGACATGCATTAGCTCTACTGAGTCCCCAGAACGAAACTTACATAAACTTTAGTATGAAAAGACGCCTAATACACAAAGCTTCTACCAGGTGGGTCTGAAAAGGGATAGATATATGTAATTTTATCCCAAATTGGAAAGATATAAACTTTAGTGCATAAAAAGGAAAAAGAAGTGGAGAGTTTTGTTTTGGAATTGGCCAAAACTTGACGTGTAATAAAGTGGGTCGTCATTATTAATCTCCAATAGTGGTAGGAGTATTTTGCCGTCAAAATGGTTCAAATTAGAGAATGTAATGTCAAAGCCACCCACCAACAATATATCTGATACGTCAAACAATAACCATTATACAATTCAGTTCCAACTGGAGATTAAAAGGAGCACTACGTAATTGTCATGGCAACCACAAGCTGTATACACTCCTATGTAAACATCTAAAATATTGAACGTGGTCCACAACCATTTATATAGATGATCTAGAAAGGTTAATACTAATAAAGAATCATCTTCAAAAGCCAGAAAATATAGTTTTGTTTCTTTAAGGACCACAAGCTTCGAATTGAAAAAGAAAAAAAAGCACAGAAAGAAAGAGAGCATAATGAAACAAAAAACGATTTGAGTACTTAAAGTATATCATAATATTAATAATAAAAAAATCAAAACAAGTAAGGTTAGATGAAATATATCATAAGATCATGATGCCTTTATTAAATGCTGAATCGGGATTCCATTTTCTAAACGTGCCATATCTTCCCCTGACTAAGGTTCCACCACCAGATATTTACAGCGATAGGGTCCCACTTGTGTAGTTGTGTCCGTACAAAAGTGTTATTGATATTTTATATATATATAGGCCATGTGAATGATAATATAAACCATAGTTCATCTGAGGACAAGAAAGGAGGGGACCAGTTTTATAACTACAAAATTTATAAACAACAAAGCAGCATTATTACTCTAGAGGACTAGACAGGACGAAACCAACGAGGATTCGATGGAATCACACTCAACATTTTATACGAGGGATTTGGCCACGTGTAAGAAAATTCCCTTTCTTTTTCTTCATCAACTGGCCTCAAATTCCTCCTGATTATCAGTAGACCTGGCCAGATTATTATTTTTCCTTTTTTTTCCCCTCTTTGTTTTTTGCTCAGAATTTTTTTTTCCCCTCTTTCAAAAGCTGTCTTCCATAAGCAAACCCAAATCTAGTTTCAAAAGCAATGGTAACACTAACACACATACTTCAGATACTCTGAAATCTAAATCTAAATGCCTCCTCATGATATGATTGACCATTTTTTTGAGGGAAAATCATTTTCACGCCCTTTGAAGGCTGACAATCCAAAAAAGGTCTCAAGATTCTGATAATCTTAAAAACGGCCCTAGGATTTTTTCTGGGATTTTCAGAATCTTGGGTGAGTTGTCAATGCAAATGATATAGTTGTTAATGGATCTGATATAGTTGTTAATGGGGCAATCGATATAGTTGTCAACGAGGCGATATAGTTAGTTAAAGTGTTGTTAATAGAGTGATTTAGTTGTTAAAACCTACCCGTTAACAACTATATCACTCTATTCGACAACTCTCATAAAATTTGAAAATCTCAGAAAAGACCATGGGTCTTTTCGAGATTTTCAGAATCTTGGGCTTTTTTTTGTCATAAAATGACCTGAAATGGATTTTCCCTTTTTTTTGAAGTGCCTAATATATCATAGGATACGAACATATTTTATTAAAAAATCCAGCTACTGGATAAATCTAGCAACAGGGGTGGGGAGAGAAGACTTTAGACTTGAGATATTTGTAACACATTCTAAATTTTTACTAATATTCAACTAGTTTATAAAGAATCTCTGAATCGAAATGCCTCCTCAAGAAACGAATGAAGAAATTATTGTTTTTAATAAAATTTTTAATTTTTTTATAAAAGGCTGGAAAAAAAAGTAGGGAAAGAAAGAACAAAGAAGATATACTACTAACTGTATAGATTTCGAAAACCGTTCACAGAAAATTCAACAAAATTAAATCACGAAAGAGCATCAGATATCTCCGACGAAAGGGGAATGAACGATTGATTCATTGATTGATTAGTTACCTGGTGACCGAAGCAAATGCCGAGGATTTTCTTCTTCATGGAATCGAGTTTCTGAATGAGAGCGACGAGTCGATAGATCCAGGCGTCATTTCCATGGGCGTCATTGCAGCTGCCGGTAATGACAAATCCGTCGTAGAGGTCGAGACCGCCGTCGTCCTCCGGGAACTCGCCGGACG
Source organism: Acacia pycnantha (assembly GCA_025563575.1). NCBI lineage: Eukaryota > Viridiplantae > Streptophyta > Magnoliopsida > Fabales > Fabaceae > Acacia > Acacia pycnantha. Next base: position 3,048,539 of record JAMWYP010000015.1, read on the forward strand.
CCACTTTGTAAACGTCCCAGGTCTCGCCTTCCTCCGCCAGCATTCCGATGAAAACCCCAAAATACCCTCCGTACTTCTTCCTGACGTACTCGGAATCCTCCGCGCACAGCAACACCGCATACCTCTTTCCCTCCATTAATCTCTCCTCTTCACTCAAAGGCTTCGTAATGTCTCGTTCTTCTCTCTCTGAATCGACACAGTTTCTATCTCTAACTAAGACTAAGACCTTAGAGAGAGAAAGCAGAGAATAGGAGAAGAAGAGGGAAAATGAAGCTCTTCTGTACTGTGACTCCGTCCGGCGTCTATGCAGACAAAGTGTGGATGGCGAAGAGAAATTGCAATCCGCGTGGGTTTTAAAAGCGTGGAATTATGAAAATACCCTTAATTCACTCCGTTTATTACGAAAGACCCGGACCGATAATGTTAAGGGTTCAATTCCCATTCAAACGACCAGTAGTTTTGATGGGGCCAACAATAAACGACCCTTGTTTCAACTCAATCAGTTCACCTCTCAAATTCTGTGCTCTTTTTTTCCTATGGGTTTGGAATATCAGAATTTAAAAACAGTGATAGAATACAAGACTTAATTTTTTTAAAACTCTCAAATTCAATCCTTCTCAATAAAAAAAATTATAATATGAATTTTCTTCTGACTTGAATTTGAATTGGTAGAAATATATTATAGGTGATAGTTTGCAAAACGAAAAGGAGGATGATTTGACGATGTTGGCCCTGGCAAGATCCAAAATTGACAATCCGTGCTCGGTCTCGGGAGGCCTCAACCTGGTTAACCCTCATGTGCACGACACTCAGTCCTAATTTTGGGAGATAGATTGTAGCAGTAGGGAGGGAGGGAGAGATGAAACGAGAGGGTGCGAGTTGAGTCCACATTACATGTTTATACCTATGTTTATGTGTTTATTAGGTACTTATACATCTAATTAGATATATAAGCATATATTTTTAAATTTTTTTATATATTATATTTATTTAGATCTAAATTATATGCTGCTTTCGGAGATTTTTTTCACATCCAGTATCTCAAATTAATTAATTTTCGGTTCTGCATTTGTCTGTAACACCAGTATTATGGAAATTAATTAATTTGAGATACTAGATGTAAAAAAAATCTCAGAAAGCAGCATATAATTTAGATCTAAATAAATACAATATATAAAAAAATTAAAAAAAATTAAAAAAAAGAAGATATTCTTATACCTCTAATTAGAGGTATAAGCACCTAATAAACACATAAGCATAAGCATGTAATGTGGACTGGTGGGAGTTCGCTTGCGTCCGTTGCACTCTAAACGATGTTGTTTTAGTGGAAATCACACACACTGGTCCTTTTAAAAAAATAAAATTCAGCACGGTCAAATAATAAAAAGATAATTTGGGATACTAAATCGTAGTAAAGAAATCTTTTATGATCTTAAAAAATTATTTTAGGTACGAATCGATTCTAAAATGATACTTGAGATATCTCGACGGGTACTTCAAAAATAATTCATGATCTTAAGAAATTATTTTAGGATCCAGAAAAAATATCCTAAAATATATTTTTAGTATCGATTACCTAAATTATTTTTTTAAGATCCAAAATAATTTTTTTAGGTACCACTAATATCTTGAAATATCCTTTTAATACCAAATTCGCACTGCGAAATATTTTTTAAGATTTTAAAATAATTTTTAAGATCTCGAAAGATTTTTTCACCACAATTCAGTATCCTGAATTATCTTTTTACTATCTGGTAGTACCTGTTTTTTTTTCTTTTTAAAAAGGACTGGTGTGTGTGATTTCCGCTAAAACCACATCGTCTAGAGTGCAGTAGACAAATTGCTGCCGCAAACGTAAGCCAACTCCGAGAGGGTGAGGGGTTATTTTAAGGGAGAATCCTTGCCAATGCCCAATTAAGGTCCAAAATTGCAAAAAGGGCCCCAACAACTTTCACATACCAAAAAAGGCCCTAGGGCCTTTTCCGAGATTTTTCATTAAAATTTAGTTGTTAATTTGACTGATTTAGTTGCTAACCGGGACTGATATTGTTGTTAAAGTGACTGATTTAGTTGTTAAAATATTGTTGTTAATACGACTGATTTAGTTGTTAATGGGTATTTATTTTGTTGTCATTTGTTTGTTTTAGTTGTTAACGTTTATACTGAAAAGGCCCAGGACCCTTTTTTGGTATGTGAAAATTGTTGGGGCCCTTACAATTTTGGACCTTAATTGGGCCTTGGCAAGGATTCTCCCTTATTTTAATTGGTCATTGTTTGGCTGAGATTCAAAGTAACATAATCATAAACTCTTTTGACGCCCCCAATATATAATTGGATGCCTAAAGTGAGACTTAACTGGGACACCAAAAGTAGCTTAACTCTATAACTGGGACACCAAAAGATTACTTTTGGTGTCCCAATTATATAGGGGATG